>LT934124.1:33986297-34003303 GCA_900231445.1 Triticum turgidum subsp. durum
TAAAACTGTGTTTATAGGTATATATATATATATATATATATTTATTTATATATAGATAGATAGATATAAAGATATTCATGCTAACCTGTCTTGTTTCTTGGTTTGCAAAACATAAAAAGGAAAATTATGATTACTAGACGGTAATGGAAGAAGTATAATACAAGTTAGTTACTCCCTCTGTTCCATAATAAGGGAGTATTTATATATACAAGTCATACCTTTACACTGATAACATCAAACAGAGTCTCATTGTCATGAGCAGAAACATAATTTATCTGAAATGGACAAAACAGAAGGTATTTGAGTAAATAATGACTGGTAGCAGTGTTTAAAGAGGAAGGGACAAAAAAATTCAAACGCATACAGAACCATAAGAAAACACATTATGCTATTCCTGTGAGCAAATGATAGTGTTACAAGTACAATTAATTTTTGGAAGTTCAAAAACCAATAACCATACTATTTCTATTGGGGACGAAGTATAGCCAACTGGTAATCCATCGAAAGTGTGAATTTCTGATCCCTTCTTAGCTTCTCCAGTATGAGTTATTAGTACATAATCCCTCAGATTACCAGCTAGTCCAATCTGAAAGAAAAGGAAAAGAAAATTATTCCATCTTGCCTGGCAAACTTATTAAGCAGAACACTAATATCATTCCATTTTGCATTAAATTGATAGGTAAAAAGCAAATTAATATTCAACCAGTGGGCAAACTTATAGGAACATGAATACTGATAGCCTACCTGTATTTGGTCAGCGTAAGTAGCGAGCGAGCGCCTGGTATCTGCTTCATTGCCCTGATAAAACCCATTCGGCTGCACGAAAGGGCAAATACCAAATAATTAACGCGATGGAATTCTGGCAGCTTATCTAGAAATATTTTAAACACAATGTAGTAAAGTGCATCTCTGCATCACAGCTCCAGTTCAGATTTGAGACCTCGAAGTGCTAGCTAGGGCACACAAAATAGTAGCTAACTAGTTCAATAAACCTCCAAAATACTCCATAACTGAGGATCCATGCCCAGCCCTAGCAGAGATCATAACAAAACATGTGGCTGAAAAATGAGAGGCCCAGAGTTGCCAGCTTGCTCGCCACTATCCAGGTTGAGGCCAGACAGTGGGCATTAGCAGGGGTGGTTGGGCTGGCGGTGCTCCTCCCGCAGTGCCTAGTACTTAGGGTGTTGTGTTGACTTATGGAGTGTCTGCCCTCTTGGGCTCGTACACAACTTTTTCTTCTATCGGGCATCTAGAAGCAAGGCTTTTGCATTTTTTCGCAAAAAAAATAGACGACACTTGAGCACATGGCCTCTGAGGTACAGGTACTGAGGTCTAATGGTGCACAACACCAATTAATAGAAAGTTAGGAACCTGAAGGTAGCTACAGTCAGGGACTTGATTACAGAAAAAGGAACCTCTATGAGTTTGAGAAAATGCCTTAACCCAAGAGAATTACCCAAATTCAGGAAAACTGTATTAAGAGAGGAAAATAGGTAACTGCTGCATTCTTATGAATTATGAAAGCAAGAAACTGGTTACTGAAATGTCATATCATAACTTCCATTTCCAGGAAGGGCACCAGCATAAAGGATACAAATATTACCTCTAAGAACAGACCAGTATTAAAGCCTTGCTGTAGTGGGTTACCAAATGGATTACCCCCATTAACAGCATCCCGGATTCTATCATTGAAGCTGCAAAATATGACAGTATGGATTTTACTATGTTGCATAGAAAAAATAGTTGATGTAGAACAAACACCAAAATAAATTATCCATACTGGCTATTTACTAGAATAAAACTGTACTCTGGTATTTTGTGCCATAGCTTCAAAATTCTGACAATACAGGAGATTGCTGAGACATAAATTTGACTTTTATTTTATTGTTGAATGTAAAATCTAGTTATAGTTTGGAGGTATGTTCCAAAATTGACCAATTGGTTAATTTAAATGTAAATACGATAAGGAACAAGTTGCTGATGAGCACCGAAAGGTGCTCACTTCTGATGGGAGATAGTAAGTTGGTAATAAATTAAGACTTACCTACCAATCCCCGTTCCACTCATATTAAGCTGGGATCCATTTATTCCACGTTGATTGCGTGCAACTTCAGCGAAGTCCCATCCTTCACCATACCTGTGGCAATGTCATTGCCCTTATTAGCCTGATACAAGGAGAATGTGTGCTGCTACCATAGAAACTGGTTGCTATGAAACTGAGCAATCTCATTCCTTACAAGTATATTTTTGAACCATCAACTCCATGTGCATCCCTTGTAAGGCTTTGAAGAGCAGATTTTGCTCTCATCTGTGTTTATTAAACAAAAAGGTCATCCAGCACGCAGTGCGATGCTGTTAACAAAAATGAAAAAGAAATAGGGATCCAGATGCGTGCAATCATTCTGATCATATGGGCCACGTAGTCACAACAAGGAAATTGCTATGTTCTTTCTAGTGGAAGTGATGATGAGCAATACTTTACTAAACCATGGGGGTCAAGGAAATTGTATTTAAGCAGAAAATCAAGACGATATTTAATTCATCAAGGATATGAGCTTACTTACCATGGTGTGTTTCATGATATGGCCCATAAGATCAAATCTGAACCCATCAATCTAAGGCAACAATTATATGGTGATTAGCAAGCATTATGAGAAAGAACATCATGTAAACAACATGAAACTGTCCAGACAATAATGAAAGGGAAGAAGTAAAATTCTGTCATGAATGCATGCATTTTCCTGTGCATAATGTGGCTGATGGCAGTAAGCCACCAAGTCCGATGATCTCATTGAGAACCAGTAAGTCTGAAATGCATGGTATTATCGTAACATAATTAGGATACTGTTACCACAGCCAACTCACTTTGTAGTTTACTGCCCAGTTCAAAAGGTCATCCACGATTAACCTATCAACCATGAAATGCTCACTTGCTGTATTGTTCATAGCTGCACTGTTCTCAATCTGGCCATTGGTATCCCTTCTAACATAGTACCCAGGAACGATCTGTAAATATCCCATACAAAGAAAAAGAAAGAATAGACATAAGAAAGGTCCAAAACATGTCAAAGCAGATCAATTGACATGTATTTTGTGAGATCTACAAGCGCATTTCTGGAACAATGAACACAGGATGGTAAGCATTTTATTACTTGCCATTTCTTTGAAACAAGAATTTTACATATTTCTATCACTGTGTACACAATGTAGCATGACTGGTGGTACTTAAATATGTGACAAAAATGCTCTTGGGTGGACCAGTTCGAATGGAATAATAGTTTAAGTTGACTTCTAACATGACCAAGAAATGTTGTAAACTTTATTGGAAGAAAACCAATGGATGTAATTTAAGCTGCAATAATTATGAATAAAAATATTATTTTCAAAGGTAACAACCTTGTCAAGCACTGAGCTGATACCGCACGGGCCACTTGAGTCTAGATGATTGTATACAACATCCATGACAACACGAAGGCCTATGCGATTGAGGGCCTGCAGTGCAAAATTTATCAGAGAAGTAACATGTATCCTGCATAGAGCTAACCACATTTACCACCTTCAATTACTACAAAAGGCTGAGCGCTCCAAGTTAGCACGTGTTCGAGTTGGTGGTCTTATATAGAATACATGAATTTTCTGGGAAGTAGTCCAAATGCACCGTAGTTCCTTCTGGAATCCTATCTTACAAGCAGGGTCACATATTCACAGGGTTAAAAAGGAAAACACACCTGGACCATCTGACGGTATTCAATAATGCGACTCGGGCCATCAGGGTCACTTGCATAGCTTCCTTTTGGAACCCCCCAGAGTACAGGATTATACCTTTAGCATGCATATGACCATATGTAAGAATATTTTACCACCAAGAACATAACTAACTTTCCTATATTAACACCATAACGATACATTAGTATCTGGAATGTTTGAGAGGAAAAGAAGTGTCAAATGAATACCCCCAATTATAAGGGTCCTCTTCCTGAATAGCTACTACTGCTGCTTGTTGCCTATCTGATCCTGGAGGGAATGTTGCCAGTTCACACTCATCTGCCAGAGTAAATGAAGTTCCGCATAACCAAATAAGTCAACCATTAAGTACTACTTATAAATAGTCATCACTTATTGCTATCCAACAAAAAAATGATAAGGCATCTAGCAAAAACTCAAAAGTGCCTTGTTGTCTGGTGAAAGAGAAAATATTTCCTTACCGACAAATTTCCAGTTGCTCTTAATGTCGTCAACGCCAGCAAAATGAAAGCTTGGCAACAAATGCACATGAGTCAAACCAGCATCAGCCAATTTCCGTAGGTGCTGCATTCCTGCCGAGGCCTGTACCACAGGTTCCAAAATGCAATCAGCATGGGATACTGATGAAAAAAGGCAATGCAATACATCTAGTAAATCAACTCTGAAGACCTGATATGCAAATGCACGAAATCCTCCACGAGAGTCACTGTCCACTGTGCCATCGTGGGCGCTGTAATTGAAAAGCACAGGAAACAGACAGGTAAGTTCTAAAGATGAATATGCTTAAACCCCACCAGATTTGTAGTTGTGTAAATCAAGCAGCACAATTTACCTAAAATCACGAATGTGCAATTCGTAGATGGTTATGTCAGAGAAGGAATCAAGTTTTGGCTTCTCATCGGCCAATTCATCCCAGGAAGCTGGCTTCAGTGTTTCATTGTTAATGTCAACCAACCAGGTCCGCGCGCCATTTGCGGAAAGGCTGATCAAATAAGCAACACGTTAATTTCTTCCTCTCCCTGAACTTTTTTTTCATAAAAAAAAGGTTTCCCCCTGAACACATAACTGAACTGCGCATAGCCACATACCCTCTAGCATACGGGTCAGCAGCTAAACATTTCAGAACCTGCGCCTTAGTTGGATGATACACGTCGACTTCATACAAATAATACCGGTTTTCCCACTCTCTTGGCCCAGTAACACTCCAAACACCATTTGACTCCTCAAGCTGAACCGTCTCCAGCGCAGGGCCCGCTGGACCATCAAAGAAGCACACACTCACATCCTGCAAGATATATCGGGGACATTTTACATATAAGCGGGAACAGTACAGAACTGGAGCCGACACTTGAGATGGTAAAATGCGTCGTCTTTAGCAGCCAAACCTGTGCTGTAGGAGCCCAAAGGTGCAGACTCACGGATTCCTCACTGAAAACCGCACCGAGCGGTCCTGTGTATGCGAATATGTCATCCAGCAGGCCGGGTAATTGCAGTCCAGTAACATCTACGTGTTTCCCGTCAGCTGCACACAAGAAGTATGTCAGGATCTTGCTCTGTTTCTTAACTTCTCTGGATAATTTGACACTCATCTCTGAATCTGCAAGTAAGGGTGCAAAGAGTCAAGAATTACCACCGAAAGAAGCGACGACCAGTTGGTATTTCACGAGGCTGGCGACGTCAACAGAGCTCGGGACTCTGAACGCTCTGTAACTGCTGATGAAAGGGAACTTCTGGGTCACCTGAAACATGTTGCGGATGGCACTCTAGGTTCAACAAACTGAACTTTATCACTGGACACTGCATGAAGCACAATCAAGAGACGATCACAGCACAGGGAACCCATGGCACGTCTTACGGTTTCTGGGAGCCCGGCGCTCTCCGGTTGCAGCTCAACTTTGGAGTCGTAGCCTGCGACATCATCACACCAGCGACGGGTTTCAGTCAGAGCCATCAGGTTCTCAGGTTCAGGCCGAGAGCCGGCATCCAGGACGAACTTAATCGGCCTGCGTGCGTACGTACGTACCTTGGATGCCGCCATTCGACGGAGAGAGGCCTATTGCGGCGGCTCTGCTGGCGTACAGGCAGACGGACGCCGCCTCCTGCTCGCCGACGTTCCAGGCGATGAGGTCGCTCGTCACCCAGTACGCCCTGGCGTCCGGCATGAACGCCTGCGCAGTACAGCCCAACATCAGAACATCATCATTTTTTTAGAGCGGCGGCGGAGGCAAGGCCAGCCGTGTGGTGTGGCTGCCATGCGGGGGCGGCCATGCGATTCGGCGGGAATGGATGGGGGCGAAAGCGACGGGCGGTTCGGAATGGGAAGAGAGAGGCGGGGAGGGGGAGGAGGATGGGCACCTGGGTGGCCTCGGCGGCGGAGACGGAGACGGAGGCGCCGGTCTCCCCGGCCGCCATGGGCGTCCTCCGGGCCCGGAGCGCGGTGGCGCGGGCGGAATGCAGCGGCGGTGGCCGGGCCCTCGCCGGTATCCGCTGCGGCGAGGAGGCGGAGGAGCGCCGGGGATTGGGTAGGGCGGAGGCGGGACTGAGGTGGCGGAGCAGCATCGTTCGCATCGGCATTGGCATTTGTATCCAAGGAAAGGAAGGAAGGAAGAAGAAGAGAAAGACTTGTTTTTTTTTCCTTTGTGCTTTTTGGGGCCAACGGATTCTGTTCACTTCAGTTCTATCCATGATGCGGTATTAGCTTTTCTGTTTTCTTTTCTTATTTTTCCAACTCAACAAAGCTCTTTTTTCCTGTTACGTCTCACAAGACAAGGTTTCATTTCTTCCTTTTCATACTTTTTGACAAAACTTGCAATGTCGTTCTAAGAGTTGCGTAAAGAAAGGGGTGGCCAACAACAAGCTGGCTCACATGTCAGTCACCTATGGTCGTCAAACATCACATGCTAGCGACCAATTTTCTATATGAGCTTTTCACAGACACCAATGCTAGCATACCCGTTCTTTGACGAGATACATCAAAACACGTCGAGATGTTTTGACTTTTTTTTCATCTCATCAAAGTTTGACTTTCTCTCATCTCTCTTTCATGTGTAGGAGTATTATTGTTGCTTTCAGTTGTTTTAGGCCCATCTTTGTTTTCAGTGTGTTTCATATGTGGTTTGTTGGATACCAGAACACGACAATGGTTGAAACAAAAAAAAACTGACACTATCCATATTTCGAAGCCAACAAAGAGAATTAAATATGTGGCGTCTATTTTCTCCTTGTGCCTTTCTAGACAACAGAAACTATTCAGTTCTATCCAAATGCAGCAGAAAAATGTTTTAGCTTCTTCTTTCCCTTTCTTATTTTTCAAATTCCACAAAGTTCTTTTTCTGTTGTATCTCGGGAGAAAGAATTTACTTTCTTCCTATTTCTATAATTTTTCGACAAAACTTGAAAGAAAAACACAACTCTGTTCAGTTAGAAGAGTTACGAAAAGGAATGAGTAACCGACAACAAGCTCGTCAATATGTCAGCTGCTCCACAAGTATAGAGAATCACAATGGCCTTCGTTGCAAAATATTACGACCCTAATTTATATTCGGCGATGGGAGTGAGGGAATACTTATAAGCTCTATCAATTGAGTTGTCAATTCAACCACATATGAAGACAAGTACTTGCTCGAAGAAAATATTAGTACCAATGACAATCTACCGAATGGAGTGGTGTACGTAGTAGTAGAGTTACACAAAGTAGTAAATATCCGATATTTGCCAAATATCAAGTAACTGAAAGAAAGCAAGCAATGGTGAAAAATGCAGGCATATGTATAGAGTTCTTTGGGTATTTACTACTTTTGTGTAACATGCTGAAAAAGCATGAGGAAAAAGTTCTCATCACATGGTTGGACAGAGCATGGGGGCGATGAGGGAGACGGGGTTGACAGAGCCGATGGTGAAGTTTCCCCTCTCCGAAGTTAAACGCCTAATTTATGTTCCGTCAGCGTCTTTGTGTTTTTTGCGGTGAGTATTTGAAATAAGACCACTCTTGAATACATTTTGACAAGTTTAAAATTTTGAAATATGGAACACGATGAAACTCTATGAAACATAGTGAAATAATATTGTTCTGCGTGAAGCGTATATTGAGTTTTCATCAAGTTCGATACTAACGGACATTATGATGCACCAAGTTTCTCTAAGTTACCTATCCATCATTTTGACACAAAATTCAGCGACACGATACACTATGATACTAAGACGAAATATGATATAACAAACTAAAATGCCATTGAACAATATTATCAAGTTTTATTAGGTTATTTTGTGTTGCATCATGTATCACTAAGTTTCATAAAGTTCATGTTGGGTAACGTAGTAATTTCAAAAAAAATCCTACGCACACACATGATCATGGTGATGCATAGCAACGAGAGGGGAGAGTGTGTCCACGTACCCTCATAGACCGAAAGCGGAAGCGTTAGCACAACGCGGTTGATGTAGTCGTACGTCTTCACGATCCGACCGATCAAGTATTGAATGTACGTCACCTCCGAGTTCAGCACACGTTCAGCTCGATGACGTCCCTCGAACTCCGATCCAGCCGAGCTTTGAGGGAGAGTTCCGTCAGCACGATGGTGTGGTGACGATGATGATGTTCTATCGACGCAGGGCTTTGCCTAAAGCACTGCTATGATATTATCGAGGTGGATTATGGTGGAGGGGGGCACCGCACACGGCTAAGAGACCCAAGGGATCAACTGCTGTGTCTAGAGGTGCCCCCCGCCCCCGTATATAAAGGGGCAAGGGGGGAGAGGCGGCCGGCCAGGAGGAGGCGCGCCAGGGAGGAGTCCTACTCCCACCGAGAGTTGGACTCCCTCCTTTCCTAGTTGGAGTAGGGGAAGGGGAAGAAGGAGAGAGAGGGGAAGGAAAGGGGGGGCGCCCCCCTCCTTGTCCAATTCGGACTAGAGGGGGAGGGGGGCGCGGCTTGCCCTGGCCGCCCCTCCTCTTCTCCACTAAGGCCCATCTTGGCTCAGGGTGGACGGCACGAGCGGTCTTTAGGACCGGCTCGTGGCCCGCTCGGTCCGGCCAGGCTCGGTCCTGGCCCGGCATGAAATCCAGCCGGTCCGGGCCCTGCAAACGGGACCAAAAATCCCTCGGTCCGGTCCGGTTAAAGCTCGGTCCGACCGAGCGGACCGGCAAACACGAGCTGTGGCACGGCGGGAGCATGGCAGGGGCATGTCGGGACGAGGCGGGGGCATGCCCAGGGCGTGCCAGGGGCATGGCGGGGGCGTGTCGACATCATGGCAGGCGCGTGGCGAGCACGTGGCCGGAGCTGCGTGGCGGGCGCGTCGGTCGTGCACTGGTTAGCGCCGCTGTCATTCATCCGCGCGGCCACCGGCCTCCCTGACGCTGGCAAGCATGTCTACTGGATGCGCCACGCCCGGATCTATCACCTGAAAGGTAGAACTTGAAGCAGGAGGCCCTACACCGCCGCTGCACAATGGCCGTCGTGCACCGACCGTCGTGCCAGATTCTTGGTGGCTGTTGCTTCCCGAGCTCTGCCTGGCCGCCGTGCCGTCCACCGTGAGTCACAGAAGTCGCCGGACACCTCCACGACGAGCCCCTCTGCCTCCAGCGCGCTCCCCGCATCGCCGTGCTCCGGCGCGAGCTCTGTGGTGACCACCGGCCGGTCCAAACGAGCCGCTCGGTCCGGCTCGGGCTTTCGTCGCTGCGGTCCGGTCCCTGAAAAGAGGACCGCGGCGCTGCTCGGTCCGGTCCGGTCCGGACCGCCGATGGCCGGTCCAAACGACGGCTCGGTCAGGGACCGGACCGGCCCGGACCGTGTCCACCCTGAATCTTGGCCCATTAAACCCCCGGGGGGTTCCGGTAACCCCCAGTACTCCGGTAAAATCCCGATTTCATCTGGAACACTTCCGATATCCAAATATAGGCTTACAATATATCAATCTTTATGTCTCGACCATTTCGAGACTCCTCGTCATGTCCGTGATCACATCCGGGACTCCGAACAACCTTCGGTACATCAAAACACATAAACTCATAATATAACCATCATCGAACTTTAAGCGTGCAGACCCTACGGGTTCGAGAACTATGTAGACATGACCGAGACACGTCTTCGGTCAATAACCAATAGCAGAACCTGGATGCTCATATTGGCTCCCACATATTCTACGAAGATCTTTATCGGTCAAACCGCATAACAACATACGTTGTTCCCTTTGTCATCGGTATGTTACTTGCCCGAGATTCGATCGTCGGTATCTCAATACCTAGTTCAATCTCGTTACCAGCAAGTCTCTTTACTCGTTCCGTAATACATCATCCCGCAACTAACTCATTAGTTGCAATGCTTACAAGGCTTATAGTGATGTGCATTACCGAGTGGGCCCAGAGATACCTCTCCGACAATCGGAGTGACAAATCCTAATCTCGAAATACGCCAACCCAACAAGTACCTTCGGAGACACCTGTAGAGCACCTTTATAATCACCCAGTTACGTTGTGATGTTTGGTAGCACACAAAGTGTTCCTCCGGTAAACGGGAGTTGCATAATCTCATAGTCATAGGAACATGTATAAGTCATGAAGAAAGCAATAGCAACTTACTAAACGATCAAGTGCTAAGCTAACGGAATGGGTCAAGTCAATCACATTATTCTCCTAATGATGTGATCCTGTTAATCAAATGACAACTCTTTGTCCATGGCTAGGAAACATAACCATCTTTGATTAACAAGCTAGTCAAGTAGAGGCATACTAGTGACACTCAGTTTGTCTATGTATTCACACATGTGTCATGTTTCCGGTTAATACAATTCTAGCATGAATAATAAACATTTATCATGATATAAGGAAATAAATAATAACTTTATTATTGCCTCTAGGGCATATTTCCTTTAGTTCCATCATGTATCACTAAGTTTCATAAAGTTCCATCATGTTTTTGAATTCAAATTCTAAATCTTTTCCTAATATATTCAAGATTGGCTTTGTTTGGAAGACTTCATTATCGGAAATTCTAATGTGCAAACAGATAAAAATCTGACTCATATTCAAAACATAAAATTGATACAATATTTGAATCATATGAAAAAAGTATGGGTGAGTTACATTGTACTAGGGTTGTAGAGTAGTTTTGAGGTCATTTCTGCCATGAATCATGGTGCAACAATCAACGGGTGAACCATGCACAATATTTAATCAGTCCCATGGGCCACCTGAGTATCTTGATGATGAATCTTTTGAATACAGACCTCTGGAGCACAGGCCTTTAGTTGGTGATGAAAATCAGTGGCAATATCGTGGAGGTGTGACCTACTCTCTAATAATTGTGTGATTGTAGAAATGACCTCTGAGTGAAGCTTGTACGCAGTTGTTCATGGTATCCCATGCCGAGAGAAGAACTTCGCCACTTTGATCCCTAAAATCATCGTTCCCCAAACATAGTGAGAGACTTATACATGTATAATGGCCTCACGTGCACTCGCCACTAGTGCAGAACCGGTCTTTAGTGCCGGTTCGTAACGGCCTTTAGTGCCGGTTCTACAACCGGCACTAAAGAGTGGGGACTAAAGTCCCCCCCTTTAATACCGATTCGTCACGAACCGGCGCTAAAGTACGAACACGTGGCACGAGCCAGGCCCGGATGCGCGTAGGGGCTTTAGTACCGGTTGGTAACACCAACCGGTACTAAATGTTTGGGTGTTTTTTTTATTTTCCATTACATATTTTTTGTTTGCTGGTATTTCACGATACTACAAATTGTACACGTTATGCATATATATAAATAGATTTTCTGGTACGTATAGAACCGCATATATATATATATATATATATATATATATATATATATATATCACAACCAACACCATTATTCACACATACACATGTATACATATACAATTTCTCCTACATATGTTGCCTTGGTGCCTCCGGAGCACGATGACAAGTGGTTCATGGGGGCGGTAGCGGGTAATAGTATTCTCCTTCGGGATTTATGACCTAGTCGAGCAAAAAATCCGGCTATTTCCTTTTGAAGTGCTAGTATGCGGTCCCATGATAGGAGCTTATCCCGCACCTCTCTGAACTGTTAAGAAGGAGATCAATATGCATGTGTGTTAGTTGTGTGACTAGATATCGATAATGGTGTGAATAGTGTTCTGACAAACGTACCCAGTCCTGTCTACCAGATCTGCTCCTTTCGGACGTCATCATGCGAATGTTCTCGCAAACGTAGAATGCACACAGATTATTCCCCGACGCCTACTTTAGGGCCTTTACGAGAATGGAATTGAATCAGATAATGATTAATTAATCAAGCATGATAATTAATTAATGATATTGAAACAAGAATTAAAGAGATGGTAGCTAGCTAGTACTACTTAATTACTTACCTTTGGTTGATGCCAAAACAACTTTTGTTTCCATTCGCCTGTTGTCACCGCGATGAACTTTGCCCATGCCCTGCCCGCCAGTAAAGAAAATTAATAAAGGGGTTATTAAATAGTTCATATCAGAAAATGACGAACTAATAATAGGCCGAGATATATATAGTTAATAATGATTGAAATTACCTGTTGACTATCCCCTTCACGATGGTGAAGTCACTTTCTTCTTTAGTTAGCGAGTCCAGTAATTCAACTTTTCCTTCCTCAACTTTAATGTCTATCAAGACCCAGTGCCAACTACATGCGCACACGTTTGCATGTCTTAAATAAGCGGACACGTGCATAAAATTAATCAACTACCGTAAATCGTATACACTTAATTTATTAACATCTAGCTAGCTAGTAAGCAAAAACAGAATTTGTAGTACAAAACAGTGTGACTCACGGGAAGTTGTAAGGAAGTAGTATATCTTCATTGCTATTGAGGCGCTTCAAGAACTCTACCATGCTTTCCTCTACACCTGCTTGATAAAATGGATACTTCCATATGTCCTCATTAATGGTATTTGGGTCAATGAACCCAATGCCATAGCGTCCAGATTCTTTCATTTCATACATCTTCATCCTGCATATAATACCACAGAAAGGAATATAGTAAGGATAATTACATGTAATGATTGATCAAAATTATCACTACATAATTAGCTTGAGACTTAAATTACAAAAAGAAATCACTTACAGACAATAGCAACTGACGATAGACTTGTCGAGTGCGTCTTGATTGAATAACTGATATAGTTCTGAATACTCAATGGACAGAGCTTTCTCATGGTAATAATACTCCTTCTTGATATTCACCATGAGGGACACTCGATTGGAAATCTTGGTCATGTTCATGTACCATTGATGCAATTCATACATTCTCATTGGGAGGTCCTTGACCTTGTCTGGATGGACCAAAGGTTGGCCCCAGGCATATTTCCATTTTATTTCCGATTCTTTAAGCGGAGACATGGGCTCGATTTCGAGGAGTTGTCCAACAGAGATCTTGAGCATTTCAGCCTGCATTATATGCTCCATTATTACCACATCGCCCTGCTGGGAACGCTAACGGTTTGCCCACAATAATATTTGGCGCGCGTACTCCTCTCATGTGTTGTTGACACAACAAGCAGGGGATCTCTTGCGCCGCCTGTTCTCCCAGCTGGGGAACGGTTTTCCCGCATTTTTTGCCAGCTGCTTGTTGGCTCGAGCTCGAGCTCGCTTCCTTCCGTAGCCGTGCTCGATGTAGCTTTCTGATTTGACGCTCATAGTCTGAGTCAACAGGCTTGGGAGCTGGTGCTCTAGCCATATGAATGAAGTGGTCAATCGTTTTCTCAGGCACTTTCTCCTTTGGCGGCGGTGCCGGTTTCGGTCCAAAATGGGCGTCCACTTGGGCCTGCACTATGGCTGCCTTTTGCTCCTCGGTCATGTCGTAAGGCCTCTGAGGAAGAGGAGCGAGGCTTGGACCATATTTATATCGCTTGTCTCCGCCTGTACTTCCTGAACTACCTCGACTCGTACCGCTACGCACCAAAGCTGCGGCATGTCTCTTCTGCGATTGCTGAGACGGCGGAGACGGCTGACGTGGAGTTGGACCAGGAGAAGTGGGCTGACGATGTGCCGGACTTGAAGCAGGAGGTGTGGCCTGACATGGTGCCGGACTTGAAACCGGAGAAGTGGCATGACGCTGTGCCGGACTTGAAACCGGAGGAGTCAGCTCACGCGTTCGGGGACTTGGAGGTGGTGGCGGACTGCGAGGAGGAGTTGTCTCACGCGTTCATGGACTTGGAGGAGTGGGAGTCTATTGACTCGGTGGCGGACTTCGAGGACTCGGCAGACGACGCGGTGTCGGTGGACTTTGAAAGATGATGCAATCCTTTCTCCATAGGATGATACGATGTATGGCCTGTCCCAGTGTGCGCTCGTCTTCACCTCCAGAAATGTCAAGCGTTAGCCCCGAATATGGGTCCACCACTTCATCAACCATGACACGAGCATAGCCCTCCAGAATCGGTATGCAATGGTAGGTTGCTTCGGGGGTAACTGGAAAAGCAACGCCGTCCGCCACCTTCATGGATATGTTCTTCATTTTGGAGTGTAGCTCACATTTAGTGTTCTCTATGATGTCATCCACAGGGTATGTATCCAGCAGTGTGTCACCCGGAACAGAACCAACACTGCTTCTCGGCATGGATGGGACGGTGCTATCCAATGCTGGACGATCATCCGCTTGTTGCTGCCGCTGCTGAGACCCCCTTTCCTGGCTAAGTGAGTCGATCTGCTGCTGCTGCTGCTGGAATTTGAGTGCCAGGTCCGCGTGCCTTGCTTCTAGGCCTTAAACACGTTCTACGTCCTGCTTCCTCTGCTCCTCCTCCAGCTTCCTCTTCTCCTCCTCCATCTTCTTTCTTGCACGGGACCTGTAGTTGTCATTCCAGTCCGAAAAGCCCTCATACCAGGGAATAACACCCATGCCTCATGTTCTTCCCGGGTGTTCAGGATTTCCCAGGGCGCGCGTAAGCTCGTCGTTCTCTCTGTTGGGCGTGAACACCCCCGCTCAAGCTTCTTCTATTGCGTCAAGTATCTTTTGTTCGGCTCCTTTTAGACTTGCCTTCTTCGAAACCAGGCCTGTCTTCGGGTCCAACGCCCCCCATGCGCATAGAACCAAGTTCTGCACCTGGGGGGCCAGCTCCTAGTAATCGGAATGACCCCTGCACCCTCCATCTCTTTCTCAGACTTATCCCACTTTGGCAATCCCACCGCGTAGCCACCTGGACCCAGCCTATGGAACTGCGTCTTTCTTGCGGCATTTGCCTTGTTTTTCATCGACCGTTCCTTAGATAATTCTGAATCCTTGAAGGTCACAAAATCATCCCAGTGTTATCTTTGCTTCTCCAGTGTTCCCTTGAAATCTGGAGTCTTCCTTTCATTAGCGAGGTAGTTGGCCCATACAGTTTTCTTGTATGTGTTGAATGTAACTGCCATCTTCTTAAGAGCAGCGGCCTTGACTTTCTCCACATTTGCTTTAGTGAAATGATCTGGTAGGGTGAAATGTTCCATCAGAGATTTCACCAGGTCTTCTTTGGCTCTACCATAGACCCAAGTAACACCTGGACGTTTAGTCTTTGGCTCTTTCCATTCTTGAATGGAGATCGGGAGTTTGTCCTTCACAAGAACTCCGCACTGATGAGTCCACTTGTCCGCAACGTTCTTAGGCGTGAGGGGTTCGCCACTAAGTTTGGTGGATTTGATGTGGTACTTTACACCATCCTTCAACAATCTGCCCGGGACTCGTTTTGTCTTGCTGTCTGTAGAAGCAGATTTGCTCGATCCGGAGGGCTGAAAGAAGAAAGATCGATTCGTTAATATATCTTCAATAAAAAAACATGTGATGATCACCAGGATGCATGCTTATATAAATATATACCTCGCCGGAAGTCTTTGTTATTTGAAGATCATCATTGTCTATGTCATCACTAACATTGTCAGTGTCATCATAATCATAGTTCATGACTTCATCAGCTCGGTCGTCGAGATCGAATATCTTTTCGTCACCCTCTCCGGTATTGTTCAGATATTGGGAGCCGTCATCATTCAGATCATCTAGCCTCTGAGGGCTGCGTATGATGTCGAACAATTTCTCTTTTCTCTCCCTGCCGGTATTGTCCGCCATAGCTTTTACTTTACTAATTAATACAGAAAAAATATAAAACAATTTAGTATTCAAATTATAATGCATGGATGCAATTAATCAATAAGGAAAAACTGAATCTCGAATACATCGTCTCGAATATATAATCTCGAATACATCATCGTCTTAATATATATAATCTCAAATACATCGTCTCGAATATTATATATCGAATACATCACTGGCTAGGTACCAAATAAAGATCGAGTACTACAAAAGAATTTAGGGCGCCACTTGCGGTTCCTGGGGCGCGGGCGGTGCACACCCAAAGAGAAGGAACCATCACAGGATCATATCTCTGGTCATCTACCCAAAGAACCCGCCAAGTAGTGGAGAACCTGACGTCGTCCATAGCAGCCATGTACCGATGGACGTGCTCATCTTCCTCCCTGACACGGCGACGCACCACCTCCGGCGGGGCGGGCTGCCTCTGCACCGAATGTGGCCCACGCGAACGCCACCAAAGAAGATCAGGGTCGACGACGGGACCCGAGGTCGGGTTCCTCACCAAGCGGCGCGCCCCTCCAGGTAGCACCTCCCAGTGCCAGCCCGACGGAGCCCAGTCCCGGACATGGGTCCTCTGAAGCATGACGTCGTTGCGAACGGGTCGACGGTGAGGATGCGGGCCGGACATATCGTCGAGAACAAATACTATATGCCCGCAAAACGTAACATTTTTTAAATGATTGGATTGTGATAACTAAAATTTTATATATATGCAAATTCTAACAATTTGACATTAATCTAATTCATCTAACTAAAACTAATTCTAAAATTTCTTGATTATATAACTAACATTTCTATAACATTTCTAATATTTATATAACTAAAAAACAGAAAAATTGCTAACATTTCTATAAATATTTCTATAACTAAAAAACAGAAAACATTTATAACATTTCTATATAACTAACATTTCTAATATTTATATAACTAAAAAACAGAATAATTTCCTAACATTTCTATAACTAAAAAATAGAAGAAAAAAATTAACAAAACAAACTAATAATGTGTGTGTGTGTAGTGTGTGTGTGTGTAGTGTGTGTGTGTGTGTGTAGTGTGTGTGTGTGTGTGTGGACATGGCGGCCGGGGCGAGCTCACCGGTGAGGCGACGATGGGGCGGCGACGACGACGGGGCGGGGCGGCCGGGGCGACGGGACGGGGCAGCGACGACAGGG
>LT934124.1:34003706-34026811 GCA_900231445.1 Triticum turgidum subsp. durum
GCGACGTCGACGGGGACGGCGTCGATCGGGGCAGGGCGGCGCGACGGAGGGAGGAAAAGAGGGAAGAAACAGAGGGAAACTGAATTTTTTTAAGTGTTGTATATATAGGATGGACCTTTAGTACTGGTTGGAGCCACCAACCGGTACTAAAGGTCTGTTTTGGCCAGGGCAAGCGGCGGAAAGCGCACCCCCTTTAGTATCGGGTGGTGGCTCCAACCGGTACTAAAGACCCCCCCCCCCCCTTTAGTACCGGCTGGTGCCACGACCCAGTACTAAAGGGGTGCGCTGGCGCAGTGCGGTGCGGCAAGTTTAGTCCCACCTCGCTAGTCGAAGGGCTACCGCAATGGTTTATAAGTCCCAGTGCGGTAGCTCTCTCGAGCTCCTCTCCTAAGCAGGCCTACCAATTCATTGCTGCCATGTGGGCCTACTGGGCCTTTGCGGGCCTGCATCCTGGCCCAACAAAAGGTTGAGTTTCTAGTCGTATGCAGGCCGCTTTGGCCCAGTAGGCGGGCTTTTTTTATTTTCTTTTTTATTTTTGCTTTTTTTGTTTTATTTATTTTTGAGTTTTTTTTGCTGTATTTAGAGTTTCTTTGTGAATATTTTTGCTTTAGGTACAAAAATTTACAAACTTTGATCTGTTAGTGCCGGTAGTTTTCAAATTTGAATAGTTTAAATTTTGAATTATTTGAAATTTGTTTGAATCACTAGTTTGTGAATAACTTAACTTTAAAAAAAGATTTTTCAGTGATTCTTTTTCTTATGTTTAATATTAGTGTGTTTTATCATTATATTCAATTTGATAATGCTTAGGTTATTTAAAAAATGAAATGCCTTTGTAACATTTCAGTTTTCGTCGGAAACCCTGATACTTCGAAAAAGATTGTCCATTTTGTACACGAAGTGTATCCAGTTTTTGCCGTAACCCTCTCTACTTTTTTGCACATGCTATTTGTATGAAATTATGATACCATGCCAACTTTCAACCTTTTTTGAGTTCATTTCAAATGCTTTTCAATTTCAGGGTCATTTAGCTGGAAAAAAATCAGTAAATGCATGAAAAGAATTTGTTTGCACATAAAATTTCTTCGCGTTTCAAATGCCAAAACACATAATTAACTACCCTAACTATTACAGACATTCCCTCCTGGGTGTGAAACACAGAAGAAAGTGATGATAGTGAAGCCGATCACATCTCAGATCTTTGGGTGTGAAACTTTTTCTTCTCGTGTGTCCCTTTGCGCCGTAGCCATGGAAAATCTTCATTATTTAACTGGATGCTCGGGTCAATATTCATTATGAATGGAGCAATTTCATCAAACTTTTCATAATCTTCTGACATGTCTATCTTGTCATCCACTTCCACGATGTTTCTTTTTCCTGAAAGAACTATGTGGCGCTTTGGCTCGTCGTATGATCCATTCGCTTCCTTATCTTTTCTTTTTCTCGGCCTGGTAGACATGTCTTTCACATAAAAAACCTGCGCCACATCATTGGCTAGGACGAATGGTTCGTCTGCATACGCAAGATTGTTGAGATCCACTGTTGTCATTCCGTACTGCGGGTCTTCCGTTACCCCGCCTCGTGTCATATTGACCCATTTGCACCGAAACAAAGGGACCTTCAAATCACCCGATCCATATTTAAGTTCCCATATGTCCTCTATGTAACCACAATATGTTTCCTTTCCCGTATTGGTTGTTGCATCAAAGCGAACATCACTGTTTTGGTTGGTGCTCTTCTTATCTTGGGCGATCGTGTAAAATGTATTCCCATTTATCTGGTACCCTTTGAAAGTCATTATATTCGAAGATGGTAACTGGGACAGCGAGTACATGTCATTTTGAATATCACCATCATTCAGGGCACGTTTCTGCAACCAACCGGCGAAAGTCCTCGTTTGTTCACGTGTAATCCAGTCGTCAGACTTCTCCGGGTGTTTGGACTGTAGAAAATTCTTGTGTTCCTCCATATACGGAGCCACCAAGGCGGAATTCTGTAGAACTGTGTAGTGTGCTTCAGTGAGAGAATGCCCGTCCATACATATTATTTGATGCCCTCCTAGCGTGCCTTTTCCTTCCAGTCTGCCCTTATGCCGCGATTCAGGAACACCAATCGGCTTAAGGTCAGGAATAAAGTCAATACAAAACTCAATGACCTCCTCGTTTTCATGGCCCTTCGAGATGCTTCCTTCTGGCCTATCACGGTTATGAACATATTTCTTCAAGACTCCCATGAACCTTTCAAAGGGGAACATATTGTGTAAAAATACAGGACCCAAAACGTTAATCTCTTTGCAAAGGTGAACTAGGACGTGCGTCATGATGTTGAAGAAGGATGGTGGGAACACCAACTCAAAACTGACAAGACATTGCACCAAATCATTCTGTAACCTTGGTATGATTTCTGGATCGATTACCTTCTGAGAGATTGCATTGAGGAATGCACATAGCTTCACAATGGCCAATCGAATGTTTTCCGGTAGAAGCCCCCTCAATGCAACCGGAAGGAGTTGCGTCATAATCACGTGGCAGTCATGAGACTTTAGGTTCTGGAACTTTTTCTCTGCCATATTTATTATTCCCTTTATATTCGATGAGAAGCCAGACGGTACCTTCATGCTAAGTAGGCATTCGAAGAAGATTTCCTTCTCTTCTTTGGTAAGAGCGTAGCTGGCCTGACCCTGATGTATGTCGTCTTTTCCGTGCATACGTTGCTGGTCCTCCCATGCCTCTGGTGTATCTTTTGTCTTCCCATACACGCCCAAAAAGCCAAGAAGGGTCACGCAAAGATTCTTCGTCACGTGCATCACGTTGATTGCGGAGCGGACCTCTAGGTCTTTCCAATATGGCAGGTCCCAAAATATAGATTTCTTCTTCCACATGGGTGCGCGTCCGTCAGCGTCCTTCGGAACATGTTGTCCGCCAGGACCCTTTCCAAAGATTACCTTCAAATCCTTGACCATATCATGTACATCAGCACCAGTACGGTGGCGAGGCTTCGTCCGGTGATCCGCCTCACCTTTGAAATGCTTGCCTTTCTTTCTTACGGGATGCCTGCTCGGAAGAAATCGATGATGTCCCAGGTACACATTCTTCTTACAACTATTCAAATATATACTGTCGGTATCATCCAAATAGTGCGTGCATCCGCGGTATCCCTTGTTTGTCTGTCCTGAAAGGTTACTGAGAGCAGGCCAATCATTGATGGTCACGAACATCAATGCCTTTACGTCAAATTCTTCCCCCATGTGCTCATCCCATGCACGTACACCTATTCCATTCCACAGTTGTAAGAGTTCTTCAACTAATGGCCTTAGGTACACATCAATGTCGTTGCCGGGTTGCTTAGGGCCTTGGATGAGCACTGGCATCATAATGAACTTCCGCTTCATGCACAACCAAGGAGGAAGGTTATACAAACATAGAGTCACATGCCACGTGCTATGGTTGCTGCTCTGCTCCCCAAAAGGATTAATTCCATCTGCGCTTAGACCAAACCATAGGTTCCTTGGGTCACCTGCAAACTCCTCCCAGTACTTTCTCTCGATTTTTCTCCACTGCGAACTGTCAGCGGGTACTCTCAACTTTCCGTCTTTCTTACGGTCTTCTGCGTGCCACCGCATCGCCTTCGCATGCTCTTTGTTTTGGAACAAACATTTCAACTGTGGTATTATAGGAGCATACCACATCACCTTGGCAGGAATCTTCTTCCTGGGGCGCTCACCCTCGACATCACCAGGGTCATCGCGACTGATCTTATAACGCAATGCACCGCATACCGGGCAAGCATTCAAATCCTCGTACTCACCGCGGTAGAGGATGTAGTCATTAGGGCATGCATGTATCTTTTGCACCTCTAACCCTAGAGGGCAGACAGCCTTCTTTGCTTCATACGTACTCTCGGGCAATTCGTTGTCCTTTGGAAGCATATTCTTTATCATTACCAGCAACTTTCCAAATCCCTTGTCAGATACACCATTCTCTGCCTTCCATTACAGCAATTCAAGTGTGGTGCCCAAATTTTTTTGTCAGCTTTGCAATTCGGGTACAACAATTTCTTGTGATCCTCTAACATGCGCTGCAACTTCGTCCCCTCCAGATCACTTGCGCAGTTTCTCTTTGCATCGGCAATGGCCCGACCTAGATCATCAGCGGGCTCATCTGATGCCTCTTCTTCAGCTTCTTTCTGCATTGCCGGCTTAGCTTCTTCCCCCATTGTTGTATCATCGTATTCAGGGAACCCATGGCCAGGATAGCTGTCGTCGTCCTCTTCTTCTTCATTGTCTTCCATCATAACCCCTATTTCTCCGTGCTTGGTCCAAACATTATAGTGGGGCATGAAACCGGACTCAAATAGGTGGACGTGAATGGTTCTTGACGTACAGTAACTGTGACCATTCTTACAGCCAGCACATGGACAAGGCATAAAACCATCCGCCCGCTTGCTTGCCTCAGCGGCAAGCAGAAAAGTATGCACGCCATTAACGAACTCGGGAGAGCATCTGTCATCATACATCCATTGTCGGCTCATCTTCATTACACAACACCGAATAGACCAAATTAATACAAGTTCATACATAAAGTTCATATACAACACTTAATTAAATGCAACATACAAATAACTCTCTAGCTAAAGAATTTAAATGCAACAACAAATGCGATGAAGATCGCAATTAAGGTAACAATTGATCCAACGGCATAATGATACCAAGCCACACTATCAATGGCATATTTTCTAATCTTTCTAATCTTCAACCTCATTTTCTCCATCTTGATCTTGTGATCATCGACGACAACGGCAACATGCAACTCCAATTCCATCTTCTCCCCCTCAATTCTTTTCAATTTTTCTTTCAAATACTCGTTTTCTCTTTCAACTAAATTTAACCTCTCGACAATAGGGTCGGTTGGAATTTCCGGTTCACATACCTCCTAGATAAAAATATCTATGTCAACTTGATGGGCATAATTTTTCATAAACACGAAATGCAACAACTAGTTTTAAATGAGAATATACCACATCCGAATCATAACAAGGACAAGGGCCGACGGGGACGGATATTAAAACCATGGCACTATGTATAACAAACAATGTATGGGTAAGATAATTATACGAGTAACTATATATCCAAATCACACAAACATCAATTTGTTAATGTAAAACATTCATGAACAAGAGCCTCACCACAAGGTGGTGCCGGCGACGGGACGGTGCGGGCGATTGACGGTGGTTACGACGGAGATTTAGCAGGCACTAAGTAAACCACACCTACATATGCAAACTAAGTGTTATTTTTGACCTCAAATTGCATATAAATCAAATACTAGCAAATATAATTCCTCCCAAATTAATCACTATACAAAGCATTGCAAGAGCTAATCTAGCAATGAGAGTTGAAAGGACAAAGTTGCTAGCCTTTGTGATCATTTGAATGGATGGGGCCCTTCAAATCTTGACAAATTTTGGGCAAAATTTGTGAGGAGCTCGAGGAAGAGAGGGAAAGAACAGAGGAAGTGAGGGGAAAGGGGAAGAACAGAGTGGCTTGGGTGGACGAAGGGTTTATGTAGGTCGACCTTTAGTACTGGTTCGTGCCACGAACCGGTACTAAAGGTGCTAGAGGGGCCTAGACTGACAACACCCTGCCACCACTCTCTTTAGTACCTGTTCGTGCCACGAACCGGTACTAAAGGTTCGCCACGAACCGGTACTAATGAGAACGGCCGGCTAGCCGTTGGAACCGGCACTATTGGACACATTAGTGCCGGCTCAAAATCAAACCGGCACTAATGTGTCTCATATTAGGTCCTTTTTCTACTAGTGCGCCCTTGTGACCGCTATTCTCCTCTTGTTGTCATTGCTCTTTTGGGCAATTAGCTCGTGCGCACACCATAGGCTTCGAGAAGAAGACCAACACAAAGTGATTATACTAACCCTAAAGGACAAGGACTGATGGTGAACTTATGCCATGTACTACTAGAACACCTCATATCCTTGTAGTTTTTCTTTTCTTTCAAAACTACTCCTTTAGGGTTGTAATTGTTTGTGATGATCATGTCACGGAGCCATGCATGGAGTATCTTTCTATGATGATCACTCCGCTTGTAATAGTCTGTGATGCACTTTGTAATTTTGTATACCCATTCGCCGGCATGACTAATGTTCACGAGGAGGACATGATATAGGTGCTTGGCGAGAAGGCATAGCAAAGACACATCGGCTGTGAATGGAGAATCTTTCCGTTTCATGATGCGACGGTGGGTATTGGTTTGTTTGACTTTTGAGTCAACATTTGTCTTCTAGATATGTCCAGTATTTTTCTTTAAGAATTTAAAATTAGTAAGTGCAAATTTCAGAATCCTCCATACCATTTTCCTGATTTATGTAAGGCATCACGAGACCACATTGTTTATTTTGTTTGCAGTTACTTGGAGTAAAGCAATGGGCAAAATGAGAAGTGCTTTTACTTGCTTTTACAAGTACAACTGTTCTAGATGGCGTTGAAGCACATTGTTGTTGTGAAGATCACAAGCATATTCCCTCGGAGGAAACACATATGGCCTCACCTGACCGAAGACAAAGCACTAGAAGAGGGCGAGATCCATTGAGAGCAACTAAGAAATGGATCTTAATGCACTCAAGACCGATGTGCCCCATCATGAACCGAGGGACCTTGGGACCGAAGTTCATAACCCTATCCCCTTAAAAAAACCGCTACGACTAGGAGGCATGCCTAGTGGACTATGTAGAGTTGAAGAACAAGTCCTAGGCTGCAGGATTAGCCGAGGAATGGTCGTTTTTCTCCCGGTGTCTCCAATTCCCTTGTATTCCCCGTACACTCTTAGGTTATCACCTGTTTGATGTGCTAGCATTGCCAACTAGAAGATGCGACGGTTAACGTCCGAGATTGCTGAAAATTGAGTAGTATATATAGCTAGAAAATATTATTCGCTCGAATAAATGTTGGTGGAGTATTTATGTTATTCACGTGGTGAATGTCCAAGAGTACAGCCTCACTTCATGTGTTGGTACTGACACCCGTCGTCTACTTTTTTGTGGATACATATTATTAACCCAAATGATCGGATGGTGAAACCTCTATCTTGTACTACTAGAGTACCGCGTGTCTTGCCTCGTTGCCATTGTGGCTTGAGGTTCGACTAGGTGATTTGTGTCGTTGTAGTCGTGGTGTGTGTCCTGTATGCTGAAAGGCGTTGTATCAGCCGCTTGGCTCTTCTTCTATGCTATTGATGCACCTTTCCATGGTGTATCCTTGAAAAAAAAGTACCGTGTGTATCCATGTAGCTTTTCTCCAAACTGTCTTTATGTGATGATCCTATATTAGTACTCCCTCCGTAAACTAATATAAGAGCGTTTAGAATACTAAATTAGTAATCTAAACGCTCTTTTATTAGTTTACAGAGGGAGTACTTACTATCAATCTACAAGTCAGACAGTTTGTAATTACCTTTTTTGAGATCTGTACATTTATATACGTACCTTTGCCCTCCGTCCTACAATATAAGATTGTTTTTATGCTATGTTAGCTTGAAAAATGATCTTATGTTGTGAGACTGCAGGAGTATAGATTAGCTATCGTTCATGAGGAGAACAAGAGATGTCAAAGAAAAAAAACAATATCCACGGGAAACTCGACCTAGAGGAGACGCGTCTCGTGGACGCAGTACGGGAAGAGCGTGGGAACGTAAAGTAACCAAGATTTCGAAAATCGAGAGCTCCGCTGGCACCTTATTAAGTGAGCCTAATTGCTCTGCGGCTTCATAGTGCTACTGAACAAGATGAAGGCAAAAAACAAAAAACAAGATGAAGGTACATATAGTCCTCGTTCATCCCTTGTGGCTGCGGTTCTCGTCACGCTGCTGCCCCTCTTGCTAGCAGCTTCCCACGCAGACACCGCCGGCAATCATACGACCTCCGTGACAACCGTTGGCTTGTAGGAGTAGTAGTGAGAAGAAGGTCAGCAAGTATCCTAATTGCATTTCCGTTAAGCTGGATGCAGTGAGCTGCACCGATGTTGTCGTCTCTCAATTTTACGCTGACGCGCCTGCCCCATCAGAGAAATCATGCTACAGGTCCCGGCAAGAGAGACCAAACTGACAACAATCATTATCCAGATCTGGACTGGGGGGCTGCATCCTCCCTTCCCAAAGCTCCAAAACGTCTCAGAGACCATGTCGGTTGATATCTGCAATCAAGAATGCATCTACTGTTTTTCATTCGTTAAGCTTGAACTCTATGCCTTTAAAATGAGCTCTCCAAAGCACTTCACGGTGAAGCTCACATGGACTATTCTCGGGTGCTCCGTGGTTTATTTCGTATTCCGTGCATACTCTGCAGTGAGCATAACCACTCAGAAGCATAATACCGAGGTTCCGAGATCAACAATTAACATACGGAAGTAGTAGGAACTGAACTGAGACTTAAATCCAACAATCTTATAAGTCTACGGACTAGTAATACGTGATCCTAATAGAAAGAAGAGAAGCCTAGTTTCTTAATCCCCGCAGGAAAGATAAGATGACTCAGATCAGAAGGCATGAGGTATAAGGAGTAAAAAGAGCCTTACGTTCCATCCCACAATCAATTCCCTTATATAACTAAAGAATTTCTAGACTCAACTTCGACCAGTTTGGCTTGGTAACCTACAGGCAGTCAAGCTCTGATACCAACGCTGTCAGGACCCCGACTCAATGCCACATCGATCTAGCATGTAACACCTCATATCACTTTGCGGCCTCACGCACGGTATTCCCACGGGTGTCGCCTTACCTTTGCCCGGGACCGTTTGCGCCTTTTGGCACACGTATATGACAGTGTCGCTAGCATCCATATGATAAGGAGCCCGGGCTGACATGGCTAGTCGTAAATCCAAAGTGGCACAAACTTACAGGGACAGGCATCCATGACCCAGCATCGAACGTGTCGGTCATCAGCGAGTGAACCCAGGCTGTAGCACTGGGCTAGCAGGACTCCGGTGAACCGGGCTATAGCGGGCTAACAGGACTCCGGTATTCATCGCGTGACATTTCCCCGAAGGGACAGACACAGGAACGAAGAAGGACACATGCCGGCCAGCCTAAGTGTTCCGGAGCAGTAGCAAGCTACCATGGCTCAGTGGAAACACTAGGAGACATTTCCCGGTAAGAGAGGCTACTAAAGATAAACAACTAGATGGTCAGATCCCACACATACCAAGCATTTCAATAACATACACACAATATGCTCGATATGTGCAAATACAACATGGCATCACAACATGACTCTACGACTCAAGTAATTTATTCATTAGGCTCCGAGGAGCGAGATATTACAAACATGGGTCTCACGACCCAACAATCAGAGCATACAAGTCAAAGCACAAGCGGAAGCTATCATGTCTGAGTACAGACATCTATAAATGAAAAAGGCTGAGAAGCCTGACTATCTATCAGATCCTGCCGAGGGCACAAGATCGTAGCTGAGGTATCAAGCTAAACGTCGAAGTCCACGTGGAACTACTAGCGAGACCGAAGTCTCTCTGCAAAAACATAAAATAGGCAAACGTGAGTACAAATGTACCCAGCAAGACTTACATCAGAGCTAACTACATATGCATCATTATCAACAAAGGGGTGGTGGGGTTTAACTGCAGCAAGCCAGCTTTAACTCGGTGGCTATCCTAAACTACGACTGCAAGCGACTCTTTTGAGGTGGCGCACACGAGTCCACATATTCACCATATCAATACACCACTATGGATCCGCTCCTGTCTCCCTACGAGAACGCCATCCATAGCACTCACGCTTATCTTGCGTATTTTAGAGTATCCACTTTCACTTGTCTATGAACTGATATAAGCAACCCAGAAGTCCTTTACCGCGGACACGGCTATTCGAATAGATGATATTAACCCTGCAGGGGTGTACTTCTTCATACATGTTTCCACCACTTAGCGTCTGCACACGACATGTGCTCGGCAGACTTCAAGCGAAAGCCGACGTGGGTGTAGACCACGACCTACCTAAACACTCAAGTCTCTAGTCCAGGTTTATCGCCTATTCGGGTTCCATCCATGAGGAGATCCGGCCGGAGTTTCGCTCACAGCCCCAAACGATGTGAACAGGGTTCCGTGACACCAAATGGGCGCCCGGTATACCCGGCCACGTGCCTACCGCATCACGGCCCACCCCTACGGTCAGCGCTGTCCACGGCCTCCAGCATACTACAAACACCAGAAACTACTTGCAACTCCTGGACAGAGGACGAGGGTGAATAAGAAGTCGAGCGGGGTCATATTTCAGGGCCCAATGTATGGTAGTAGCTGAATCATGGATCACAAACACAGGACTCAGTTCCTGAGGACGGCTGCAATGAGACAACCCACCATGTACTCCTACATGGCCTCTCACCGCTACCTTTACCAAATCGTGTTCACACACTTAGCTCACACACAGTAGGACATGTTCACACGCCTCTGATTCATCCCCGATGAATCAGACCTGACTCAACTCTAAGCAGTAGCAGGCATGACAAACAAGCATGAATGAGTAGGCACAACAGGGCTCAAACAACTCCTACTCATGCTAGTGGGTTTCATCTATTTACTGTGGCAATGACAGGTCATGCAAAGGATAAAGGGGTTCAGCTACCGCAGCAGGTAACAGATGAATCGTTGTTGTCCTAATGCAGTAAAAGAGAGCAGGAGCGAGAGAGTGGGATTGTATCGGAATGAACAAGGGGGTTTTGCTTGCCTGGCACTTCTGAAGATAGCATTGAGTCTTCATCAGTGTCAACGATCGCATCATCGGTATCACGTCTATCGAGAGGGGACAAATACCGGCAACACAGAAGGGAACACAATCAATGCAATGCACAATATGATGCATGATCATGACATGGCAAAATGAATGTGTTTTGGGCTAATGCAACTAGCAACAGATTAAATGAAGTTGGTTTGAATACAAGATTCAAATTCAAACTCCATATGTGATTATTCAAATGCCATTTAATTGATTTGTGCTAAACAGCAGCTATTAGTTGTTCTAACATGCATGAAAATGGTACAAATGGATTCCTTGAATTTTTCTGATAATTTTTCATATATAAATTATTTAATTTGGAGTTACGGTTAATTTTCTATGATTTATTGAAGTTTAAGGCATTTTCTGAAATTCCTGAATAATAAATAAATCCAGAAAACATTACTGCGTCAGCATGACGTTGGCATGACGTCAGCAAGTCAACAGGGGCCGGCTCGGGTCAAACCTGACGTGTGGGGTCCACACGTCAGTGACACAGGGGCTAATCCCGCGTTGACTCGGGCTTTGACCCGCTACGGGGCCCGCTGTCAGTGTCTGTTAGTGTGTTAATGGGGGGGGGATTAGCTGCTAATGACGGTTCACGTCAGATGCGCCGGCGGTTGGATGACGGCGACGATCAGAGCGGCGGTGGCTCACCGGAGTTGCGCCAGAGACGACGGATCGACGCGCCAGGGGCACCAGAGGATAGCCCATGCCCGCGCGCATCTAGGGGAACCAACGGGAGGTGCGGGGGTGGACGGGGTTCGCCGGAGGCGAGGTTGTGGCGGCGGCCGGAGTTCGGGCGAGGTCGGGGTTGGTGTTAGGGGGCACGGGAGGGGAAGCTAGTGTGTGTGTTAGGTTCCTGGTGAGGTGTGGAGCACGTTGCCGTGCTCGGTAGCTAGCTCCGGTGGCTCTGGCCTTGTCCGCGTCATCGCTGGCGGCGAGGAGCTCACGACCCCGGTGAAAAGGGCGGCTAGCGTGCGGGAACGAGCGCGGGGAGGAGGGGAAATGGAAGAGGAGCTCACAGTGGTCACGTCGAGATGGTCAACGAGCTCGGGGAAGCAACGACGGCGACGAATCGAGGATGACGGCCTTCGGTGCCTGAGGAAGAAGAAGATGATGGCGCCGGCATTGCAGGGCTTCCGGTGATGCTTGGTTTGGCGAGGATGACGCTGGAGGCGATACGGATCTCGGGAACACGGAGAGGGAGCGAGGGAGTGGCTGGCCGCGGTGTTTCTCAGCGGAGTGGCCATGGCGGCTTCGGCCATGAGGGGAAAAAGAGCAGGGGAGTGAGAGGGAGAGAGCAGGGAGGCAAGGGAGCGGACGAGGGGGTTCCAGGGGGGTGTCGTGGCATCCTTAGCCGATCCGGGGCGGGGCGGCAAGCAGGAGGTGGAGGCCTCCGCGTGCGCGCGTGCGTGCGTGCTACTTCGCCTCTGCCTACTGGCAGAGGTTGAAGACAGCCGCTCTGCCCCCGGTGGGCTGGACTGGTGCAGCTGGGCCGGCTATAGGTAAGTGGCCCAGGTAGGCTTCTGTTCTGTTTTATTTTTTTTCTCTGTTTTGTTTTATTTAATTTATTTTGCCACTGTTTTGAATTTAAAATAATTCAAACAATGCCAAAAAAAACTCCTCTGAATATTTTATATTGCTAGATGGACTTTTCCAAAAGCTTATAAAATATTTCAGGGGTATTTGAAATTATATTCTAATTATATGAATATAATTCAAATTCAAATAGCTAATGAATTAAATCCAAAGTCCCAAAAATAATTCCTTAAAAATGTTCAATATTTTGGTTGGGACCAGAACCCTTACCAAAAATTATCAAACATTTAAGAAGAGCATTTTGGAGCAATGAATGAGATTTCTAGGGTTTTTGCCCTTCTTTTATCTAGGGTTTTGAGGCTTTCAAAATTCCTCAATTCAAGTTTCGAAAATATAGACATGATGCACACATGGAAGCTAGCCTAGAGCACTACCAGCAGCTAGGGATGTGACAACTCACCCCCACTAAACAAGAATCTCGTCTCGAGATTCAAGCGTAGGGTAAGGTGAAGGGTAAACGCAACTAGTATAATCTTCACGATCCAGGGTGCACTTCAGTTGAACGTTGATTCATTCACCATCATTGTCTTGATGTCTTGCTCTGAGAAATCCTGCCAACATGACATGGAGGGAAGAAGGAGACTCTAGAAGGGTCGATCTTCTCGAAGGTCGAACAACTCAGGATTAACTCTCGGAATGGGACGTAGCAACATCTCTCGAGATGAGAGACGAAGCACACGTCCATAGGAATGGAGTAAAGCAGATGACGGAGGTTCACTAGGTAGACAACAATTCCACGCTTAAAAAGGGTGGTGAATGGTCGTCAACGTAGCGAGGAGTTGAGTTGCCATGATACCACAATGAGGCATCTTAGGGATGGTGACTCGTAGATATATCCCCTTAAGTGGCAAAAAGAATTACCTTTGATTCAGAGATCATTGAAACTCTTTAAACCAGCCTAAGGCAATTCTCGAGCGATCGTTTGGAGGGGGTCGGTAGAATGGCATACTCGGACTTGGATGATGTGGATTACCTTGTTGAAGACAACGTAATGGATGAATTTGCTTACCACCGGAAATGGAAGAGAGCCATGGTAGAATGGCACATTGGCGGTGCAGGCTGGGAACAAAATGCAAATGCTGGGAATGATTCTAGTAACTGGGGAAGAACCCAACAATAGAGAGTGAATTCACTGGTTGAAAAGGTCATAGCATTGCCGAGGGAACTGAGAGCAAACCCAGCTAGTGCCGATGATAACACGTAGCGCTTGTGCGTGCTCTCGAACTTGAGCATTTCCACAATCATCAAGATTCTACCAATATCCGTGTCAAGGATCCTGGCAACACAACTTACTACCATAATGAATGGTGATGGAGGATGCAGATGCCAAAGGAAGATAACACCTTCTCAGGTTTCACCCTTGGTGGGGCCAAGGAAATAAAATCTGGATGATCGACCGAGAGACATTTAGCACTCCGCTTCTAATGTTCTCCTTGATGTGCTAGTGTAACCCATTCATAGATATGGTTTGATATCTAGAACATCAAGTAAAAAGATCGGACTTCGGGATCTCAAAATCCATAGGGGCAACTAGGGAGTAAATCCTACGAAATCCATATGGGGAGGTGGCCAACTTCCTCAATCAAGATATTATAATAACAGGTCTTTCGGCTGGGTGTGTTGGCCACGACATCCACTTTACCGGTTTTCGCGCGACCAATATTATAGTTCTTGGGGAAATGTTCCAAACATCATATCTGCCTGAGATTCAGATCTGGTTGGTGTCAGAATATTCCAGACCCATCGAGTCTAGGAAGAAAAATGAAAGTTTGCAACACGAATCGACGAGATGAAGTTGCGAGATTCTCGGGAGATGAACTACGATAGCAAGCTCTAAAACATGAGCTGGTTCTGCTACAAACATGTGAACACGTTGTCCAAGACAAGCATGACCACAAAGTAGTCTTATAATAAAACACTACCGAGTACAGGAGGGGGAACCATCAACGAGGGTATCGAAGTCCTTACATAAGTCCGGATTAGCTCTTATGAAGGAACTCATTCTCCTTGAACAAATCAATCAGTGGCTTGGTGTGCTAGGGGTACATATAGATTGAAGGTTGCAAGTCTTCAAACCACAGAATTCTTCGCACGTGTGCATGACTGATTTGGGATGATTCTAGAGGAAGCAAAACTAACTTTCTCAAATTCACGGCGGCAACTTTCACCAAATGCACGTGTATAAAAGGAAGTCACTCCTTTTATCAACAAATACTTCATGAGCTAGCATGAAGAAAATGCTTTCAAAAGTTTCCAACACTAGCTTAATGTCCGACAAAATCATGGAGGAGATAAGGATGTTGTCAATGGGCTCAACAACAATTCATCTGGGTTTCCTTTTAAAAGGAATTCCATAGTTAAGTGCACAAGTGATAGCATTGGTCAGGCCAAAGATGTAATGGTGTATGCTCGAGGGATCAACCACGAATAAGACAACATTACGAGCATCATTGGTACTGATTTGATTTGACGATAGCCCACACTCCAATCAAAGGATTGATAAGACAATAGGTCCAGCAACTGATCACAGGGACCAATCGATGAAGATATCATCTTTCTTCAACACACACACATACACAGAAAGATATCCCTTAACATGAACTAAGTCAGACAGGCTTTTATCTTCCAACTGTCCAAGTTGTTGTTTGGCTTAACCAACTAGCTCAGGGGTATCTAACACCGATTCTTGGAGAGAAAATGGTTCACAAGAAACCAACTTGATCACGAGCTCAACATAACAGTCAGGTGACAGCCTGGTGATACTTTCGAGAAGATATTCAGAAAATCACGAACCACCGGTATGTTACTAAACTTGAGAACAATCTTGCTTTTGAGGGCAAGACGATATGATCAAATGAGTGAGGACTTGACAAGATCCTAACTCATCAATCGAAGGGTGCACCGAAATAAGGACTAGGTAGCACGATCAGTCTTAGAAGGATGATTCAAGAACCAACACGCTAAGAATGAAATTATTATCCTTTAACTACCAAGCAACAGAGTTGCTAGCAGTATTGATTTCACACATCACAATTCATTTGTCGGTATTCCGGTTGCGACAACACGGAACCGAGGGATGAATAATGATGGCGAGAAGTATCACTACATCAAGAATTCACAAGAGCCGGTGCAATCCTCATGAAAATCCTGACATAAAGACGGTAATACTTCAGGGTAGAACAGAATCAAAAGCTGGGCTGGCATTTTGATCTGCGGAGTACAATTGCTTTGACCCAATCCTAGATATGGAAGAGGTACTGGAGTTTGTTTCTCCTATCATTCTACGATAGAATGGCTTGACGGACCACAAGAGTAATAGGCATCGATAAACGAATGCATGCATACTCTTGACTATCAATTGATAGACGAAGGTCAGTAGACAACTAAAGAGGGACAACTCAAAGGAACATACGATTTTCTGAGTTGTGGATGCATGGTTTAGCATGTCGAACGAAGTTCAACATAATTCTTCCGGATATCCCATGCAGAAAGGTAGAACTGGCAGAGCCACAATATATAATGGAGAACTCATCAAGAATAATCCTGTTGTGATATTTCAGTTCAACGAGGAACTTCTGCCATAAGTAGTTCATGGTATTTGGAAGAAGAAGATACCACGGACTTCAAGGACTATCGCAAATATTACTAGTATCCTAAAGGCACTAGCAATTACTATCAACATGAAGTAGGTAGAGTGAATCTCGGGTTCAAAACCCAGGAGTAGAATGCCTACTAACTAATAACATCACGGGATGCTTTCGAGAATGATGGCCAGAATCATCACACTGGGAACACAAATCATGGCTAAATTACTAGATGATCCCCTAAGACACCTAGGGTCATAATAATATCTCCAACATATATGTCAAGGTAGCGGAGTACCTCAACTCACTGATTAGTGTGGTTAATCTGGCCCATGGGAACATTGAAACGGGAAGAAAGGATTTGCAAATGCATCAGACTACTTAGAAACCTGGGATGACTCGGACAGCATAACGGCTGTAAATGCTCAAAAAAGATTTGAGACATTTACAAAAATGGTGGCATAACCACTCAGAAGCATAATACCGAGGTTCCGAGATCAACAATTAACATACGGAAGTAGTAGGAACTGAACTGAGACTTAAATCCAACAATCTTATAAGTCTACGGACTAGTAATACGTGATCCTAATAGAAAGAAGAGAAGCCTAGTTTCTTAATCCCCGCAGGAAAGATAAGATGACTCAGATCAGAAGGCATGAGGTATAAGGAGTAAAAAGAGCCTTACGTTCCATCCCACAATCAATTCCCTTATATAACTAAAGAATTTCTAGACTCAACTTCGACCAGTTTGGCTTGGTAACCTACAGGCAGTCAAGCTCTGATACCAACGCTGTCAGGACCCCGACTCAATGCCACATCGATCTAGCATGTAACACCTCATATCACTTTGCGGCCTCACGCACGGTATTCCCACGGGTGTCGCCTTACCTTTGCCCGGGACCGTTTGCGCCTTTTGGCACACGTATATGACAGTGTCGCTAGCATCCATATGATAAGGAGCCCGGGCTGACATGGCTAGTCGTAAACCCAAAGTGGCACGAACTTACAGGGACAGGCATCCATGACCCAGCATCGAACGTGTCGGTCATCAGCGAGTGAACCCAGGCTGTAGCACTGGGCTAGCAGGACTCCGGTGAACCGGGCTGTAGCGGGCTAACAGGACTCCGGTATTCATCGCGTGACATTTCCCCGAAGGGACAGACACAGGAACGAAGAAGGACACATGCCGGCCAGCCTAAGTGTTCCGGAGCAGTAGCAAGCTACCATGGCTCAGTGGAAACACTAGGAGACATTTCCCGGTAAGAGAGGCTACTAAAGATAAACAACTAGATGGTCAGATCCCACACATACCAAGCATTTCAATAACATACACACAATATGCTCGATATGTGCAAATACAACATGGCATCACAACATGACTCTACGACTCAAGTAATTTATTCATTAGGCTCCGAGGAGCGAGATATTACAAACATGGGTCTCACGACCCAACAATCAGAGCATACAAGTCAAAGCACAAGCGGAAGCTATCATGTCTGAGTACAGACATCTATAAATGAAAAAGGCTGAGAAGCCTGACTATCTATCAGATCCTGCCGAGGGCACAAGATCGTAGCTGAGGTATCAAGCTAAACGTCGAAGTCCACGTGGAACTACTAGCGAGACCGAAGTCTCTCTGCAAAAACATAAAATAGGCAAACGTGAGTACAAATGTACCCAGCAAGACTTACATCAGAGCTAACTACATATGCATCATTATCAACAAAGGGGTGGTGGGGTTTAACTGCAGCAAGCCAGCTTTAACTCGGTGGCTATCCTAAACTACGACTGCAAGCAACTCTTTTGAGGTGGCGCACACGAGTCCACATATTCACCATATCAATACACCACTATGGATCTGCTCCCGTCTCCCTACGAGAACGCCATCCATAGCACTCACGCTTATCTTGCGTATTTTAGAGTATCCACTTTCACTTGTCTATGAACTGATATAAGCAACCCAGAAGTCCTTTACCGCGGACACGGCTATTCGAATAGATGATATTAACCCTGCAGGGGTGTACTTCTTCATACATGTTTCCACCACTTAGCGTCTGCACACGACATGTGCTCGGCAGACTTCAAGCGAAAGCCGACGTGGGTGTAGACCACGACCTACCTAAACACTCAAGTCTCTAGTCCAGGTTTATCGCCTATTCGGGTTCCATCCATGAGGAGATCCGGCCGGAGTTTCGCTCACAGCCCCAAACAATGTGAACAGGGTTCCGTGACACCAAACGGGCGCCCGGTATACCCGGCCACGTGCCTACCGCATCACAGCCCACCCCTACGGTCAGCGCTGTCCACGGCCTCCAGCATACTACAAACACCAGAAACTACTTGCAACTCCTGGACAGAGGACGAGGGTGAATAAGAAGTCGAGCGGGGTCATATTTCAGGGCCCAATGTATGGTAGTAGCTGAATCATGGATCACAAACACAGGACTCAGTTCCTGAGGACGGCTGCAATGAGACAACCCACCATGTACTCCTACATGGCCTCTCACCGCTACCTTTACCAAATCGTGTTCACACACTTAGCTCACACACAGTAGGACATGTTCACACGCCTCTGATTCATCCCCGATGAATCAGACCTGACTCAACTCTAAGCAGTAGCAGGCATGACAAACAAGCATGAATGAGTAGGCACAATAGGGCTCAAACAACTCCTACTCATGCTAGTGGGTTTCATCTATTTACTGTGGCAATGACAGGTCATGCAAAGGATAAAGGGGTTCAGCTACCGCAGCAGGTAACAGATGAATTGTTGTTGTCCTAATGCAGTAAAAGAGAGCAGGAGCGAGAGAGTGGGATTGTATTGGAATGAACAAGGGGGTTTTGCTTGCCTGGCACTTCTGAAGATAGCATTGAGTCTTCATCAGTGTCAACGATCGCATCATCGGTATCACGTCTATCGAGAGGGGACAAATACCGGCAACACAGAAGGGAACACAATCAATGCAATGCACAATATGATGCATGATCATGACATGGCAAAATGAATGTGTTTTGGGCTAATGCAACTAGCAACAGATTAAATGAAGTTGGTTTGAATACAAGATTCAAATTCAAACTCCATATGTGATTATTCAAATGCCATTTAATTGATTTGTGCTAAACAGCAGCTATAAGTTGTTCTAACATGCATGAAAATGGTACAGATGGATTCCTTGAATTTTTCTGATAATTTTTCATATATAAATTATTTAATTTGGAGTTACGGTTAATTTTCTATGATTTATTGAAGTTTAGGGCATTTTCTGAAATTCCTGAATAATAAATAAATCCAGAAAACATTACTGCGTCAGCATGACGTTGGCATGACGTCAGCAAGTCAACAGGGGCCGGCTCGGGTCAAACCTGACGTGTGGGGTCCACACGTCAGTGACACAGGGGCTAATCCCGCGTTGACTCGGGCTTTGACACGCTACGGGGCCCGCTGTCAGTGTCTGTTAGTGTGTTAATGGGGGGGGATTAGCTGCTAATGACGGTTCACGTCAGATGCGCCGGCGGTTAGACGACGGCGACGATCAGAGCGGCGGTGGCTCGCCGGAGTTGCGCCAGAGACGACAGATCGACGCGCCAGGGGCACCAGAGGATAGCCCGTGCCCGCGCGCATCTAGGGGAACCAACGGGAGGTGCGGGGGTGGACGGGGTTCGCCGGAGGCGAGGTTGTGGCGGCGGCCGGAGTTCGGGCGAGGTCGGGGTTGGCGTTAGGGGGCACGGGAGGGGAAGCTAGTGTGTGTGTTAGGTTCCTGGTGAGGTGTGGAGCATGTTGCCGTGCTCGGTAGCTAGCTCCGGTGGCTCTGGCCTTGTCCGCGTCATCGCCGGCGGCGAGGAGCTCACGGCCCCGGTGAAAAGGGCGGCTAGCGTGCGGGAACGAGCGCGGGGAGGAGGGGAAATGGAAGAGGAGCTCACAGTGGTCACGTCGAGATGGTCAACGAGCTCGGGGAAGCAACGACGGCGACAAATCGACGATGACGGCCTTCGGTGCCCGAGGAAGAAGAAGATGATGGCGCCGGCATTGCAGGGCTTCCGGTGATGCTTGGTTTGGCGAGGATGACGCTGGAGGCGATACGGATCTCGGGAACACGGAGAGGGAGCGAGGGAGTGGTTGGCCGCGGTGTTTCTCAGCGGAGTGGCCATGGCGGCTTCGGCCATGAGGGGAAAAAGAGCAGGGGAGTGAGAGGGAGAGAGCAGGGAGGCAAGGGAGCGGACGAGGGGGTTCCAGGGGGGTGTCGTGGCATCCTTAGCCGATCCGGGGCGGGGCGGCAAGCATGAGGTGGAGGCCTCCGCGTGCGCGCGTGCGTGTGTGCTACTTCGCCTCTGCCTACTGGCAGAGGTTGAAGACTGCCGCTCTGCCCCCGGTGGGCTGGACTGGTGCAGCTGGGCCAGCTACAGGTAAGTGGCCCAGGTAGGCTTAGGTTCTGTTTTTTTTTCCTGTTTTGTTTTATTTAATTTATTTTGCCACTGTTTTGAATTTAAAATAATTCAAACAATGCCAAAAAAACTCCTCTGAATATTTTATATTGCTAGATGGACTTTTCCAAAAGCTTATAAAATATTTCAGGGGTATTTGAAATTATATTCTAATTATATGAATATAATTCAAATTCAAATAGCTAATGAATTAAATCCAAAGTCCCAAAAATAATTCCTTAAAAATGTTCAATATTTTGGTTGGGACCAGAACCCTTACCAAAAATTATCAAACATTTAAGAAGAGCATTTTGGAGCAATGAATGAGATTTCTAGGGTTTTTGCCCTTCTTTTATCTAGGGTTTTGAGGCTTTCAAAATTCCTCAATTCAAGTTTCGAAAATATAGACATGATGCACACATGGAAGCTAGCCTAGAGCACTACCAGCAGCTAGGGATGTGACATCCCGGCACCACCATCTATCAATCGAAAGCTCTCTGTCTCCCGGGAGTTCAAGAATTAGACCAGTTCCCAACCAATTTGATTTGATATGTTTCTATTGTGGCGCCGATTACCTAAGCGTTCTAGTTGGTCTCAATATTTGAGGATCTATTTGATCGCTTGTTCTCTTAATTTCCAGTTTTCCTTAATCATCGGTGTCTTGTTTGATGGTGGAATCGAATCTTGAACCATTTGGTTGAGTCTTGTTTTGTTGGTGGCAAGGCTATCTCATAGCAGCAAGTTCAACCGAGATGCAAGATTGCTCCAGAGTTATTGGAATCAATACTCAAGTAGAACTAGGTGTTGGAGGCATCCGGAAATATTTATGAGCGGAATATCAGTGATCATCTTGCATGATCCTAAAAACAAGTAGTTGGTAACCAATTAAGTTTCATGCAGAACCAATAGAGCCAAAGTCCGAGCTAATGAAAAAGATTGGGCAACCCATATGTACTTCAACAAGAGCCAAGTCAAGGGTCGGAGGATCTTAGTCTAAAAATAGGTTTATAATGATGTTAATAGCATTACTATATTCAAATTAACATCGCAAAAGGTTTATGATATTTCACTTAGTGTAACTAGCACCTATTTCATTATGCAATAGCATCATTTGAGAATTACTTAAATATTATGAAAATACGAAAAATGTCTTCAATTAATTTTGATCAAGTCATTAGAAAACTTAAGGTTACTAACACCACAAGGTGTATTTTGCATGTGTTTCCAACAATACCAGAAAACGCACCCATGCTCGGGAGCATCAAGGAAAGAGAAAAGTGAGCGGGGTGGAACGAAAATAAAAATGAGGTAGCGTGGCACTGGCATGCATGGAGATCATGAACGTGGAAGGATTTGCCAGTTAGAGACATAGCACCGAAAGGTAGTGAAAGCTACATGTTCCGTCAGACAACTATAAACAACTTCCTAGTTGTGATTTTGTGCTAGTTTTTACCTCATTAGTTTTTGAAATTGCACAATTACCTATTAGTTGTGACAATGCTATGATTTTTTCCCTATTTATATCATTGTTCCCAAACTAACAATCCCGGGCTCTATTTCAAGATCGACGAACTGGGGGAGTATCCAGCATGGCGCGAGAGAAATACAGGACAACTGGCCGGCCCTATTTGGTACAACTGCCAATTTAATAGAGTGAGATGAAATTCGAGGGAATTCAGCATATTTTTTGTATGCTCAAACACACGTCTGAGTTGTCTGCCCATCATCAGGTGACACAAAATCCTAACAGGTAGGTATAGTTTCTCAGTTTGAGAAATATATAATAAAGAGATATAAAAGCTGCCATGTGTCAAAGATATAAAAGCTGTCATAGAATCATGACCAGGGTAAGAAGTGAATTATACTCACCGATTAATGCCCTCATATGTGTTTCTCCCTCCCATCAATTGATTCAAAATCATATGAAGTCTCCATCCACCTCCAAGGCAGGATCACGGCAACCATCTCTGGATTTATGTAGGTATGCTGATACGCTTGCCCATTAGATAAATTTCCAAGCCGTGGGTATAAAATGGGCCAAACTGGCAACAATAACCATTTTGCAGTGTAGCAACGCGTGTTCCAGATCAGGGACCGAATGGCTGCATCCTCCCTTCCAAAGCACCTCACAAAGGTGAAATATTTTTTTGCTTACGTTGCTCGTTGTAGGTAGACTCGAACTGAAATGTTTGTCCGAAAAACGTGTAGGCAAGCACTCACAAACACACACAGACATATTAGTGGTAACACTGAGAAGGTCACTTTAGTTCAGAGTTCAAGCAACTTGCACTGGCAGATTAATCAATTAACTCATATGCTTAATGTGTCCGTATGTTCCTCCCACCTTCAATTGAATCAAGAATCACATGAATCGCCAGTCACCAAACCCTAAGAAAATTCCAACCACCAACAGACTAATTATCACTCGTAAATCGTAACAGTGTGCGTACTGATACATAGACTCATACACTATGATTTGTGTTGTACTTAAAATGCCATGACTGTGCATGGATTGATGTAGAGCCGGGGAGACCACTTGTCATCATGGATTCGCAGTGCGGTTCCATCTGATCTGAGGGTTACAGATCTAATTTAGAGCAACTCTAGCAGAGTCATCGTATTGACAGCCTCCATATCCTATATTCGCAGCCTCCATAATTATGAAACCCACTCGTCAATGCTGCTGGTGGTGGTTGGTGGT
>LT934124.1:34026919-34049283 GCA_900231445.1 Triticum turgidum subsp. durum
CAACACGGAATTATAGGTAACTACTGCTACTGGCGACTGTGAGAAGGGTGTTCCATATACTATCAGACAAATATGACAACTCTGCTAGAGTATCTCTTACCTTTCGTTTCACTTAGCCATAGTTTTTGAGTTAAAAGATGAAAAGTCAGGATAAAACAAATGTTTGTTGGAATTGCTACACAATGTTATGGGAGACTTAATTTACCGATATACGTCAGTAGTGACATTATCTCCTTCGCCCCCCACGTCTATCTTGGGCTCCTCCCTTGATGGAAGTAGTATGGTGCATCTAGCCGCACCTATTTGGGATAATTTGATAACTTATTGAAATTTGAGGGGATTTGACATACTTTTGTATACTCATCAGCTGACACGAAATATGTGCAAGTAGGATGTTCTCAGTAAAAAACATTAGGTACAATTTTTCAAGTGTCACCACTGTGGGGGAAAATGTGGCAAGATCTTTTGTTTTAGCCCAGCAAGATATTTTGAATGATGTAAAACCTGTCACAAAGTCACGACCGAAGAAAATGTAAAATATAATAGCAAATTAATATATTAGTATTTATTCCTCTCACTTCAATAAAATCAAGGACCAGCTCAGGAAAGGAAAAGGTCTAGAATCAATTACCAATATGTTTTACTAATTAGTTAATTTATTTTTTATTTTTTGGTGTTGTAAAAATTCCTAAACTATGATTTTTTGTATTGAAATGACTGCCACGTGTGTGAAACTATCATCATAGTATCCATCAAACCACTTTAAGTCTCGAGGGACCAAATAAGAAAGAGAAGCTCTTATGTACCACCTATATACTATTCAATACTCAACTATCATACGAATATACAACCTGGAAAAAAGTGATGTCCATAAGGGTCCCATATGCCAAAATCAGCCCTCTATCTAGGAAAAAATTCCGTGCGTACCGGTTGCAAACTTCATCCTTTGCAACCCGGACGTCATCTGCTGCCACGTGTACTGCTCGACATCATATGGCCTCCTCACGTTTGCCCCACGCGAGACGCAGCTCGGCTCCAATCGCTGCAGGCATGCGTACGGCTTGGCTCCAATCGCTGCAGGCACGCGTACGGCTTGGCTGGAAAACTGAACATGTACGTACGATCCCGGCTCCCGTAACTAGGCGGCTGGGATTGCTTGTTTCCTATTCTGATCAGATACGCAGCTGCAGGCTTGTCCGCAGACAATACAACATCAATCAGATCGAGAATTGCTCATGGCCGAGCAACCGGAACAATGTCCTCCACGCGATGCGACTAGCCACCAGTTCCCTGGCCCGAAGCTTACTGCAGCAGGCGGAACAATAGCCATGTCCTCCGGCCGTCCAAGTGCGTCCTCTCCCTTGCATGACCGGATCGTGTTGTCGCAGTTTGAAGCAGAACTACAGTCGAGGAGGTCGGGAGTGGCCATACCAGACGCCACGACATGCACCATGGACTTGCCGCCGCCGCAAGTCATGTCAACAGAAAGCCAGCAGGATGACACGGTCGCCGATGATCGTGGAGCGAGCAGAGAGCAAACACTACAGGTGCAGCAGTCTCCCGGCTCAAATTTGAAGAAAAATTATCTTTCACATTGCATTGTGCTAATATAAAATTTTACTGTCAACTTTGTGCATCGCAGGTTAATAAAGATGGGCAAACGTTGATTGTTCCTGAAGTTGGAAAGACTTATGATTCAGAGGAAGCTGCTTATGACATGTACAACACATATGCCGGCAAAGTTGGATTTAGTATTAGAAAGAACCAGACAAAGCATCGAATGATGGTAGCATATACCAAAAATATATTGTTTGCAGTAACGAAGGTCATCGAGAAACCGCGTCGTCCAAGGACACTACAAAGACTGGTTGCCATGCCCGTATTCAGTTTAGTGTTAGCAGAGAGGGGGTTTGGACAGTGCAAAAGGTTGTAACCGATCATAATCATTATCTTGCTAGTCCCAATAAGGTGCACAAATTAAGGTCCCAACGACGTGTTATAGAGGCAGACAGACATCTAATTGGTCAAATACGGGAAGCCGGGATGAAGCCATCCCAGGTGTATGACTTCATGGTAGCGTTTTACGAAGGACCAGACAAAGTGCCATTCTCAAAGACAGATTGCAATAACGAGATTGGTCGTGAGCGCAAAAAGTACTTAGAATCAAATGATTCGCAAACACTTTTGGAATACTTGAAAAATAAGCAGAGAGAGGATCCAACATTTTTTATGCCATTCAAGTAGATGAGAAAGATGGTCGGATTGCTAATTTCTTTTGGGCAGATGGCCAGTCTATCATGGATTACACATGTTTTGGAGATGCTGTATCATTTGACACTATGTTTCAAACTAACAAGTTTGAAATGCCTTTTGCTCCAATCCTTGGAACCAACCATCACAAGCAGACTATAATTTTTGGGACATCACTGTTATTTAATGAGACCATTGAGTCATTTGTTTGGCTGTTTGAAACCTTTCCAACCGCAATGTCGGGTAAGCATCCAAGCACAATTTTCACTGATCAGGATGCGGCCATGGAAGGAGCAGTTGCATATGTGTTTCGAAATACTAGTCATCGACTTTGTCTATGGCACATTTATCTTAATGCTGCTAAACATCTCGGACATGTAATTCATATGCATCCTGAGAAGTTTCTACCTGATTTCAAGAGATGTGTCTATGAAGATAGATTGGAGTATAAGGTCAACAAGAAGTGGTTTGAATTGTTGGATCAGTACAACCTCCAGGACAACGAATGGATGGCAAACCTATATGAGTTGAGGGAAAAGTGGGCTGCTGTCTATCATGACTCATTTACAGTTGATATGAACTCGACTCAAAGGAGTGAAGGTATGAATAATGTTTTCAAGCAAAGATTTCATAGGAGACTCGGTCTCTCGGAACTCCTTGTAGAATGTGAGAAGGTTTCTCATAGACTTCGGGAAAATGAGTTGGATGCAGATTTTAGTTCACGCCGAAAGAATCTGATTACTTACTCATCTAAGTTGCCTTTGTTGAAGATCACATCTGAATCATATACAAGGAGGATGTATTCAGAGTTCGAGGAAGAATTTACAGGACAATTTTCAATGTCTTGTAAATTGTTACAAACTGAGGGGCCAGTCATGACATACATGGTTACACATATGAAGAGCGAGTATGGAACACAAGTTATATTCAATACAGAGGATACTACCATTACATGTTGTTGCAGAAAGTACGAATCCGTAGGTATGTATGCTCTATTTAATTTGCAGTTTACTAGTTTCTAATACAAATTGATGAAATATGGCATCCGTATTTTACAGGTATATTGTGCAAGCATGCTTTCAAAGTTTTCAATGTGAATGATGTTTTCATTTTGCCATCACAATATATACTAAAAAGATGGACAAAATATGCAAAGAGAGGATATTATGTTGAAAAACTAGGTACCGAGGAGGAAAGTTTGAAAACGCATGCTGCACGTGTCTCACGGAAGGCCACGTCCGTTGCATTGAAGTGTACACGATCAAAGGAACTTCTTATTGATTTTGAGAAAGTTATAGATAAGTTTGACGTACAAGCAGATAACTCTCTCAGCAAGATTGAGGAAAAATCAAATGAGGTTCCGCTAGTTTCAACTACCGACACACTAAAAGGTACAATATCAATTAGAGTTCCCCAGATGGTAAAAGGTGCAAAGAGTAAACAGTCAAAAAACTCATTTAGGAAGAAGAAAGGAAAGAAAAAGAATAGTTCTAAAAAGAAAGGTACTGGTCCTACACATTCTAGCAAGCCTTTTCTATTATATACTTCTATAGTTAGTGTTCAATATATTTTTCAATTTTTGTCTGAAAATAGGAGACCCAAAAGATGCAGTAGGAAATAGGGATGATGACATTCATCCACAGGAATTGATGGTAAAACATATGACTTGGACTCGACATTACATTTTCATATTTTTCTTACATATTTGTATTAACAATTTCACATTATATCACACAGGATGTTACTACTGGTACCATTGACATTCCTAGTATGGCTGCTCCGTTGATCGAAGGCGGATTTACTAATGCCGCAATTCCAACCTTTGCAAATGATGCGTATGGGCAACCTACAGGCATGTATGCTCCTTTCATCCAAGGCGAATATACAAGTCTGTTGCTTGGAGTTCATCAGGATGCCACATTGTCCTCGTCTGCTCAAAAGTTACATTTTGATGAATAGTATTTGGCACAACCTATAAGGAGTATGATCCTTTGGACGTAATTTGGTTTACCCATGAATTGTAATTGATGTACTGTAGCACACTGGATTTTTTCTTAATTTGCAATGTTTGAGTTCTTGATGAGTATGTACGCCAAGCTACTAAAGAAGTTATAGAATTTATGAACTGATGTATTAGAATAGAATCATTTTCCAAATTGCAGTCTAAATAGTTGTCAGATTTCATAGTAAAAAATTGAGCCTCACACTAGAGTTTAGGCCTACTTAATGACAGTAAAATATAGCAGCTTCGCTAAGGTGCATAGCAAATCAGAGAAACTAGAGAAACACTAACATTTTTTTAACACATCCATCAAAATGAAGATTTTATATTATCCAAAATGTATTGTCAGGGAGAACAATCAGCTATAGGCTGGTACAAAGTTGTCATGAATTCAACATCACATTTGCAAGATTTGACATTCCTAGTCTAAGTCTGCTCCATCAGCAACCATTGCGTTCTCTTCAACGGTTTTTTCAGCAGATGTGTTATTCCAACATTATACTTGAGAGCCTTTGGATAGAACGACGGGGGAGTGTTGTAGCTATTGCGCGAGTAGGTGGCCTCCAGTTTGCTCTTCGCTCCCTCATGTTGATGCCTACCACATCCTTTTAGGGATAATTAGTTTTGTGCCCCTAGTTGTGTCCCACTCGTCTGTTTTACCCCTAGTTTCAGAAACTCACCTGTTCTGTCCAAGCCACTTTGGGATTCTTTCGTTTTTGCCCTTCCGTCACGGTTCCGCTTGGTCAGCGCAGTTTGACCGTATACGGCGCTCCGTTTTGGACACCAGATGCCCCTGGCTTGGACATAACCCACTCGGGGCCAGCTCACTCTCATCCCCACTCTCCCGTTCCCCACTCACTCTGACAAACCCTAGGCGACGGTGACGGCGACTGAATTAGCGCCCACCAGATCCACTCCTGCTGGCGACCTAGGCGGCGACGACGGCGACCGAATCAACGCCCACCAGATCCACTCCTGCTGGCGACCTAGGCGGCGGCGACGGCGACCGAATCAGCGCCCAGCAGATCCACTCGTGCTGGCAATGGGGGACAACCTGGATGGCTGCGCTGCCACAGGCGGCGCCTACGAGCGAAGAACACGGTCATCTCAGAGAACATCACAGTAAGTTGCCCCATCCCCTCCAGATCTGCTGTCTCTTGCCTCTGTCCCCTAGATCTTCTGTTTTTTGGTGGATTTAGGTTAGGATATACATGTTTGCATCTTATTTAGGCTAGTCTCTTGCTGTATTTTAATATTGTGACATGTTTGCATAGGATGGATCCTGCTAGAGCATTTAATCTCAGTGTTAGAATGGAGACATGCATTTTATCTGGTGCTGGTACAAAAGGAAAAGAACAAGGCTTCACATTTCCATTAGTTGTGGACAACAGTAGCACATTTGATCAGTTAAGGGCAACAATTGGTGCCAAATATCCTTGGGGATTATATGATGCTGTGGAGATAAGGTATTGGGATGCATACAAAGTTGCTTGGGTTCCTATTCAGTCTGATAGTGAGTTAGGTGTCATGTTTGCTACCAATGCACAAACCATGTCATGCAATATGGAAATCAATGTTATTCAGAGGCCTAGATCACAGAAAAATTCCAATCCCACTGGTTCAAGGCCCTCTAATACTAAAGCATCTGGAAAACTGACTAAAACAAGGGCAACAAGCAGCAGTTGCAAGCCACCTACAACTCCTAGTGCAAATGTTCAGTCAGAGCATTCTTGCAGTAAAACCCAAGCTAAACCTAGCATAGCTGTTGATCCTGTTGTGGAGGAAGCAGAGCCTGATGCAGTACCTTTGTTTGATGAAGAGGATGAGAAACTTTACCCAGGATATACTGAGCACAACATGGAGTAAGATAAAGCAAATGAGTCCTACATTCCTGCTGAATTTTCAGATACAGATGAAGATGAGAAGCTAGAGGAAAAGGACAATGCAGAATTTGGAACTGAAGATGAGGACATACCTGTAATGATGTATGACAGAGAAAATCCCTCTATTGAGGAGGGGGTAGTTTTTCCTTCTGCAGTTGAGTGTAGAAATGCAGTTGCAACTTTCTCAATTAAGAGTGAAACAGAGTTCATTATTTTGAAAAGTGACCCAACAAGGTTCACTGTCAAATGTGCCTCTGAGAGATGTAAGTGGAGGCTACATGCCTCTTCAATGAGGAGAAGCACATTATTTCAGGTACTTATGCATTTTCTTCTTTATGTAGTTTCTATAGTAATTGTGAAACAAATCTGTTGCATTTGCTAACTGCTTGTTCTTCTTCTTTTTAGATCAAGGTCAACCCTTACCCTCACAATTGTCCAAGTGTTAATAGATCTCAGAGATTGAGGGCTGCAAAGAGAAGATGGATAGCAGATGCTTGTATGCAGTGGCTTAGAAATAATCCAGGCATGGGCCCAAAGGAAATTCAGCAGAGGTTGACTGAGAAATATGGAGTGGAGGTGCCATACAGTAGGTGTTATTTTGGTAAAGAGCTGGCACTAGACAAGATGTTTGGGAAGTACAGTGAGAGTTTCAGTCTTATTTATTCATTCAAAGCTGAAGTTGAGAGAACATCACCAGGCAGTGTAGTTGAAATCGACAAGCACAGCAGGCCCAAAGTTAAAGAATATTTAGAGGAGCACCACACAAAAATATGGGCTAGGGCACTCTTCAATGATACTTGCAAAGTGGACTATGTGAACAACAACCTAGCTGAAGCTTTCAACTCAAGGATCAAGAAATACAAGGGGCTTCACATAGTAGATTTGTGTGACAAGATCAGGCAGTATATTATGCAGAAATTTGATATCAGGAATAGGATTGCCATTGACCATTTTGAAGTCCACTTAATTGTTCCATCTGTAATGAAGGCATTAATGGCAAAAACTAAAGGTTTAGAGATGACTTTGATTAGGAGAAGCCCAAAAGAGGCTGAAGTTACTGCTACTGACAAAGAAAAAAGAGAATGGAGGTACCCAGTTGACTTGGAGAACTGGACTTGTAGTTGCAGACAGTGGCAAATAACTGGTAAGCCATGCATCCATGCTCTCTTGTTTAGAACTGCTCTAAGAGGTGAAGCTAGTGCAATAGATCAGTATGTGCACAACTTTTACTCTGTTGAGAAATTCAGAGCTACATATGCTGATAACCTTCTAGCTTTGGAAGGAAAACAACAGTGGGAAATTGTGAATCCAGGATTTAAACTCTGTGCTCCAGTTCAAAACAGAGCACCAGGCAGGCCTAGGAAAACTAGGATAAGGTCTAGCAGTGAAGGAAAGGGACTTGGTCCCAGGAAGTACAAGTGTGGCAGGGGTGGAAGACTAGGCCACCATGCAAACAAGTGCAAAAATTCATTTGATGCAGCATTTGGTGAAGATGAACATTGGGGAGCAAAGAATGCAGAAGAGCCAGTAGTGAAAGAGCTAGCAGATCCACTGGAAGTAGTTGATGGAATAGATGGAGAGGAAGGATATCCACCAGCAGATCCACTAGAAGTAGTTGATGGAACAGATGGAGAGGAAGTACATCCACCAGCAGATCCACTACAAGAGCCAGCTAGAGAGCCAACACCATCATCTACAAATGCTAGTGTAGTCAGGTACATCTGTGTTTGTGTGTATGTTTGTTTATGTTTTATTATCATGCACAAAAGATGAAATGTAATATGTTTGCACTTGTGACAGCCCCAGGAAGAATTACAAGAGGGCAACAGCTAGAGGAGCTTCTCCAGTTAAGAAGCAGACAACAACACCTCAAGTTCCTGCTGTACTAGCCCCCAACCCAGCAAAGAACACAAGAAGCAGAAGTAGGCTAGCTCCAAATCCAGCTGAGAACACCAGGAGCAAGAAACTGAAGTTCTAGTTCTTGTTATGCCCCAATGATATTCTGTGTGTCCTGTTGTACTGCTAGGTGATGAAGTATTGTGTGTCCTGTTGAACTACTAGTTGATGACCTTGTTTGAAGTTGTTGAACTACTGTGTGTTTGAAGTTGATGAACTACTGTGTGTTTGAAGTTGATGAAGTACTGTGTGCTTTAAGTTGTTGAACTACTGTGTGTTTGAAGCTGATGAAGTTGTTTCAGGTTCTGTTGTACTGCTTGCTTTAATTTGATGCTTGTCCCCTTAATGATAAGTCATGTAACAATATGAACGAAATTGTCGTTGTCGACGACAATTAGGTCATGTACATAAGTAATGTAACAAAATGAACCAAATTGTCGTCGCCGACGACAATTTGGTCATGTACCTAAGTCATCTAACAATATGACCCAAATTGTCGTCGTCGACGACAATTTGGTCATGTACCTAAGTCATCTAACAAAATGAACCAAATTGCTTTCCTCATCCAACAACAAACTACATTACATTAAGGGGAACATTAATACAAGGGATCCCTTACAACAAACATACTTGATTCACTCACTGCCTTGAAAATGCAACAAGTACAACACATACAATAATTCCAACAAACAACACTACCCAAACATTGAGCATCTCATCTCTCTCCTTCAGTTTCTTCTTCAAAGCACGATTCTTCTTTGTCAGTTCCATATTTTCCCTCTGCAATTTGTGAGACTTGATCCAGCTGCGTTCAAACTCTGCATGTAGATCTTCAAATGCAAGTGCCACATGTAGTGGAGGAGGAGGGTCAACCCAAACCACCCACTTGCACTCATCTGGTAACTAGTTACATCAGAAAAGAACAACAGATTTAGAAATTTCACATTAGCAGCAACCAAATCGGAAACAAATTGACAATATTAGTTGATTACATCAAGTGGGCATCCTAAAAAACGCCGGCCAGTGCTCGCCCCTCCCCAAGCCACCCGGCGAGCAGGAACTAGCCCATGACCAGGGCATCGATGCTTCGACCTCGATTCCAAGACGCAGAATGATTCGTCTGGGTGATGGTACTCTGAGACAAACTCCACAATCCCAATCCCATCGATCTAAATCGAAAAAGAGCAAAAAAACCAAATTAGAGAAACCCTAGAATGATATTGGGGTTGAATCCTAATGGAGTGCTTCACTTACCTCTACTTCCAAACCAACCACGGTAGATGAGCTCGAGGACCCGAAGCTCGTCTTCCACATCTTCTCCTCCCTTCAGTCCTCTCCCGCGCCTCTGGATCTATTCTTCACCAGCGCCAGTGTTTGATTCCCCAAGTGAGCTCGAGGATGATGAAGCGGTAAGGGGGCAATGGCCACAGGGGCAAAATTGTCCAAAACAGAGTGCCGTATACGGTCAAACGGCGCTGACCAAGCGGAACCGTGATGGAACGGCAAAAACGAAAGAATCCCAAAGTGGCTTGGACAGAACAGGTGAGTTTCTGAAACTAGGGGTAAAACAGACGAGTGGGACACAACTAGGGGCATAAAATTAATTATCCCAATCCTAACCGAAGTAAAAGGATGAACAATTTGTATGAACAATTTCACATTATATCACACAGGATGTTACTAATGGTACCATTGACATTTCTAGTATGGCTGCTCCGTTGATCGAAGGCGGATTTACTAATGCCGCAATTCCAACCTTTGCAAATGATGCATATGGGCAACCTACAGGCATGTATGCTCCTTTCATCCAAGGCGAATATACAAGTCTGTTGCTTGGAGTTCATCAGGATGCCACATTGTCCTCGTCTGCTAAAAAATTACATTTTGATGAATAGTATTTGGCACAACCTATAAGGAGTATGATCCTTTGGATGTAATTTGGTTTACCCATGAATTGTAATTGATGTACTGTAGCACACTGGATTTTTTCTTAATTTGCAATGTTTGAGTTCTTGATGAGTATGTACGCCAAGCTGCTAAAGAAGTTATAGAATTTATGAACTGATGTATTAGAATAGAATCATTTTCCAAATTGCAGTCTAAATAGTTGTCAGATTTCATAGTAAAAAATTGAGCCTCACACTAGAGTTTAGGCCTACTTAATGACAGTAAAATATAGCAGCTTCGCTACCGTGCATAGCAAATCAGAGAAACTAGAGAAAAACTGACATTTTTTTAACACATCCATCAAAATGAAGATTTTATATTATCCAAAATGTATTGTCAGGGAGAACAATCAGCTATAGGCTGGTACAAAGTTGTCATGAATTCAACATCACATCTGCAAGATTTGACATTCCTAGTCTAAGTTTGCTCCATCAGCAACCATTGCGTTCTCTTCAACGGTTTTTTCAGCAGATGTGTTATTCCAACATTATACTTGAGAGCCTTTGGATAGAACGACGGGGGAGTGTTGTAGCTATTGCGCGAGTAGGTGGCCTCCAGTTTGCTCTTCGCTCCCTCATGTTGATGCCTACCACATCCTTTTACTTCGGTTAGGATTCTAGGCATCTTGCACCTGTACAAGGCATCATCCTTGTTCGAAGCACCAATGCTATGCAGTGCCATCTTGACTGAAGCTCTTCAAGCATGCAGGGGGATAAGCTTATGCCTTTTTAATGTTCTACTATAACACTCTGCCAGCAGCAATCCAGTTGACTCTAGTCTTGTACAAACAATTAAGAAGCTTTGGTTTCCTGGCCCTCCACTTCTTCAGATTGTAGCAAACAGATAATGCTACCTGGATTAATCAGAAATCCAAGACCATGCATTAGCAATTATCCATACAAGGAGGCACATGCTTACACTATCAATTGATAACTAGGTACTCACTAAGGGACTGATACATATCTCTTTTTTCCAGACTTGAGAGATTTGTTAATCATTAATCAGGATTAGAATCAAACTACAAAGCATCGAATACTTTTTTGGAACAAAGTTCATCCAACTCCATTTGCTTCTTTCCCGATGCAATCAACAGTGAAAGAAGCATTCAGCTCTTTTACCTCCCGCATACAACCATCGCTTATGAGCTGTGATACGTATATTCATTCGGCCATCTCGTCTCTCGCCTAACTACCGAGCACTTTAAGAGAAGAATTAGCAAAGCACTACATGAGCTGGCCGAGGAAATTACCTCTTGCTAACGCAAGTTTTGGCGACTCCCAGCAGCGGCGCGGAGGAAACTCCCGGCGGCGGCGCTGAAGCGAATCCCGGCGGCGGGAGGCGATCTCGGTGGCGGCAGCGACGCGATTCCCGGCATCGGCGGCGGGGCTGAATCCTGGCGGCGCAGGATCTGGAGTCATCGACTGCTCTGTTCTGTGTGAAGCCGAGCCGCGCATAGCCTATGAGTCAGACATCGCATGAAAAAGAGCCGAGGGTGCCGTGCCTGCAGCGATTGGAGCCGAGCTGCGTATCGCATGGGGCAAACATGAGGAGGCCGTACGATGTCCAGCAGTACACGTGGCAGCAGATGACGTCCGGGTTGCAAAGGATGAAGTTTGCAACCGGTACGCACGGAATTTTTTCCTCTATCTAAGTATTAACGTAATAGATAAAACATGGGTTGAAAACCCTGGATGGTACCAAAAAAACAAATACCAAGCTATGAACACCTCCATGTGGAGTTAAGTTCCCATTGCTTCCGGCCTTTAAAAGATGTAGATTCCCTTCTTCATTTGTAACACACACATACCCGCCCTCTTGGATGAATACAACAACCAACTGACCCTCCATCTCCCACCACCCCCATATGAAAATTTGAAGGTCTCGATATTGCAATATTTGGATAAATCCATAGCCAATTTGATTTGATACGATGGTATTGTGGTGTGAGTCTCCTAAGCATTTCAAGCAACTCATAGTTTAGGATTGATTTGATCGCCTCTTCGGTGGGCTTCCTAGATTTTGTCAAGCATTAATGCCTTGTTTGTTGTGGTCATGATTCCTGATCTATCTAGTTGAATTTTGTTTATCGGTGATAAGGCTATCATATCGGCAAGTTCATCTGAATGCAGGATTGCTGGAAATTGATTGGAATACAAAATCGTAGGAACTAGGTTTTGGAGGCATCCAGGAAGATTTATGAGAAACTTTCCATGCACCTTGAAGCACCTTTCTCCTGAGGAGTAGCTTCTTATGAACAATGAGTAATGGCAACATGAAAGTGGAGATTTAGACGATCTCCATTTAAAATTTGAAACATATCATTAATGTGGCAATGGAATAATTAACTTTGCATGAGGTTTATGATATTTCATACACAAGTAATTGATGACTTAAGGTACAAACAACAAATTTATTCAACAGACCAAAAAAATCATATATTTTATTCCAATTAAGAATGGTATTAAAACTTGAACTCAAGGACCCAATGTAATATAATATAACTGAAAGCACAAGTGCTCCCTGGGTGATTTTCGTAATTAGTGTCAACATATCTCTTGTTGGACTAATACTCTTACCTAGTATGTTTCAGATAAGTTCAACAATGGAGTGGCATGGACTAGAGGATGTGGAACCCCTTCAAGATGCTAAGGACAAAGGATTGGCTCAAGCTCAACGCACAAGACTCTACACTTTACTTTTAGTGATCCAAGATCACATTGAGTCCATAGGAAATCCAATACTATTAAGAGGGGATGAGGTGTTTCTTAATGGCTTGCTTGCTCAAACTGCTTAGTGATATGCTCCAAAGCCCTCAACCACTTTCTCACATCCACATATGTCCCAAACCAAAAGTCAAACTCGTCCCTATCGAATCTTTCTATCCGGCGCCACCGAGTTCTCTTGACATAGCCACTGCGAGAAACCCTAATCAAGTCGGTCTCACCGATGGGATCTCAGTCTCACCGAGATGGGCTTGCAAATTCTCTGTTGCCTATTGCAATAATTCCGGTCCCACCGAGATATGCAATCGGTCCCACCGAGTTTGCCTGGCCAACTCTCTGTTTTGCTTGTTACCCAAATCGGTCCCGTCGATTTTGTGTAATCGGTCAAACTGAGTTGAGGCTTTACCCTAACCCTAGCACATCGGTCCTACCGAGTTGATCATATCGGTCCCACCAAAATGCCTAATGGTCACATTATGAACAAAATCGGTCTGACGGAGTTTCACGATTCGGTCCCACCGAGTTTGGTAAGTTGTGTGTAACGGTTAGATCTTGTGTGGAGGCTATATATACCCCTCCACCCACTCTTCATTCATGGAGAGAGCCATCAGAACATGCCTACACTTCCAACATACATTTTCTGAGAGAGAACCACCTACACTTGTGTTGAGGTCAAGATATTCCATTCCTACCACATAAATCTTGATCTCTAGCCTTCCCCAAGTTGCTTTCCACTCAAATCTTCTTTCCACCCAATCCAAATCCTGTGAGAGAGAGTTGGGTGTTGGGGAGACTATCATTTGAAGCACAAGAGCAAGGATTTCATCATCAACACACCATTTTTTACTTCTTGGAGAGTGGTGTCTCCTAGATTGGCTAGGTGTCACTTGGGAGCCTCCGTCAAGATTGTGGAGTTGAACCAAGGAGTTTGTAAGGGCAAGGAGATCGCCTACTTCGTGAAGATCTACCCTAGTGAGGCAAGTCCTTCATGGGCGACGGCCATGGTGGGATAGACAAGGTTGCTTCTTCGTGGACCCTTCATGGGTGGAGCCCTCCATGGACTCACGCAACCGTTACCCTTCATGGGTTGAAGTCTCCATCAACGTGGATGTACGATAGCACCACCTATCGGAACCATGGATAAAAAATCTCTGTGTCTCCAAATTGTGTTTGCACACTCCAATCCCATCCCTTTACATTCTTGCAATTTGCATTCTTTACTTTCCGCTGCTCACATACTCTTGTCATGCTTGCTTGATATGTATTGTGAATGTTAAAACTTGTGCCAAACTCCACTTCAACTTAAAGAAATTAAAAACTGCAACTTTTCTTACTTAGAGTCTATTCACCCCCCTCTAGACACCTCTTCTCGATATTTTCAATTGGTATCAGAGCTTTGGTCTCCATTGCTTTGGTTTAAACACCATTGGAGGAAGATGGATGAGTCTACTTTGGGGAGTCTTAGACATAGAGTGCCTATACTTGATGGAGAGTATTTTCATGAGTGGAAAAATGAGATGCTTGTGATTTTAAATGAATATCATTTGAACAAGTACATTACTAGCCCTTGTGCACCTCATGTTGATCCTATGCATCCTACCCTTGATGAGTCAACTGACATGATTTGCAATCTTAGAACTGTTGATCTTATCAGTAGAGGTTTGCTAAGAAACTTTATAGGTTGCTTGCCTACTCTTAAGTGTGCCTACACCATATGGAAATTTCTGGAGGAACGATTTCCAAATTATTCCTTGCAAAATCTAGATGAAATTCTCCATAAGTCTATTGCCTTGAGTAAGATGAATTCCAATGATCCTAAGTTTGGTGATTGTCTATTTGAGCTTACAAATCTTATGCGTGCCAAAGGAGATGTTGGAATTATTAGCAATATTATTTTTGAAGCTATTAGAATTCATAAAGAAGATCATTGTCAAACTCATTCTAATGAATCACCCTCTCTAGGAATTGATCCATCACATGATGATGTTGAACATGGATACTATGATGAGGATGATGATAGTGAGTTTGATCTTGATGATGCAATGAGACACTTTGGTCTTATGGAAAATCTTCAGGGATACATGGCTGGAGGAAAGGAATGGGTTCTTGATAGTGGGTGTACCGATCACATGACCAGTGATAAAGATATGTTTCGTGAGCTTGCTGAAAACGACGACCCTCGAAAGTATGTCACTTTTGGTGACAACTCAAAGGGTAAGGTGGTTGGCCTCGGTAAGGTGGTCATCTCACATGATAGCTCCATACAAAATGTCATGCTCGTTGAATCTCTTGGGTACAATTTACTTTCAGTATCTAGACTTGCTGATTTCGGTTTCAATGTCCTATTTACTGAAGTAGATTGCCAAGTGTTTCGAAGAGACAATCATAAAATGGTCTTTACCGGTATACATAGAGGTGATCTTTACATTGTTGATTTCACTAAAAAGGCTCAACCTAGAACTTGCTTAATTGCTAAATCCTCTAAAGGCTAGTTATGGCATAGACGGTTAGGTCATGTGGGCATGCAAAACCTTGACAAGCTTATTAAAGGAAATCATATCCTTGGCGTTAACGATGTCATATTTGATAAGGATAGACTTTGCAGCGCTTGTCAAGCAGGTAAACAGGTTGGAGGAAGGCATCCTGTGAAGAACATCATGACCACAAGGAGGCTGCTCGAGCTACTTCATATGGACCTTTTCGGTCCCAATGCCTACAAAAGTCTTGGTGGAAATTCTTTTGGTCTAGTCATAGTCGATGATTTTTCAAGATTTACGTGGGTGTTCTTTCTCGATGATAAATCGCAGGTCCAAAAGATCTTCAAAAACTTCGCCAGGAAGGCCCAAAATCAATTTGAAGTGAAGATTAAGAAGGTTCGCAGCGACAACAGAACGGAGTTCAAGAATGCAAATGTGGACACCTTTCTTGATGAAGAAGGGATGTCACATGAGTTCTCGGCTACGTACACACCTCAACAAAATAGAGTTGTTGAAAGGAAGAACCGAACACTCATCGAAATGGCAAGAACGATGCTTGATGAGTACAAGACGCCGAAGCACTTTTGGGCGGAAGCGGTTGAGACAGCTTGTCATGCAACAAATCGCTTGTATCTTCACAAGCTACTCGGCAAGACGCATACGAGATCCTCACCGGTAACAAACCCCAAGTTGGATACTTTCGAGTATTCGGCTCAAAGTGCTACATTATTGATAAACATCGTCGTTCTAAATTTGCTCCTAAATCTCATGAAGGTTTCCTACTTGGTTATGGCTCAAACTCTCACACTTACCGTGTCTACAATAATTTCACCCAAAAGGTTGAAGAGACGATAGATGTGAAGTTTGATGAATCTAACAGCTCGCAAGTAGAGCAATTGCCAATTGATGTAGGAGACAAAGACCCTTCGGAAGCAATCCAAGACTTGTCTATTGGCAAGATTCGTCCAACGGAGGTGAAGGACAGTACCTCATACGTCCAAGTGGAAGCTTCCACCTCACGACAAGGTGAACCAAGAATTGATATGGAAGCATCCACAAGTGGGACACACCAAGACAAAGAAAACGAGGAAGTACACCAAGATGAACGTCAACAACCTCCTTCTCCACCACGACAAGAGAACGACAACGTCAATAATGAAGAAGGCCTTGAAGAAGAACAAGATGAAGAAGATGTTCCACCCAGATCCAAGCAAAAGCTTTCACAAGTTCGAGCAAGAGTCGCCAAAGACCATCCCGTCGAGCAAATCTACAATGATATCCAAACTGGGAGAATCACTCGCTCTAAAACTCGTTTGGCTAACTTTTGTGAACATTATTCATTCATCTCTAGCATTGAACCTATGAAGTTTGAAGAAGAATTGGAAGATCCGGATTGGATAAACGCCATGCATGAAGAGCTACACAACTTTGAGAGAAATCAAGTTTGGACATTGGTTGAGAAGACCGACAACAACCACAACATCATTGGTACCAAATGGGTGTTTCGCAACAAGCAAGATGAAGATGGACAAGTAGTTCACAACAAAGCACGTCTCGTCGCCCAAGGCTACACTCAAGTCGAAGGTATGGACTATGGTGAGACATATGCCCCCGTTGCTAGACTTGAGTCCATTCGCATCTTACTTGCCTATGCTAATCACCATGATATCACCTTGTACCAAATGGACATTAAAAGTGCTTTTATAAATGGTGAAATAGAGGAGGAAATTTATGTTAAGCAACCTCCCAGCTTTGTCAATCCTAAGAAACCTAATCATGTTTACAAACTTCACAAAGCTCTTTATGGTCTTAAACAAGCTCCTAGAGTGTGGAGTGAATTGCAAAAAACCACCACATTTGGGGCATCGATTGCAGAAAACCACGAGGTTGCTAATCAGTTGCAAAAAACACCGCACATTTAGTAAACTTATTGCAGTGTGCACTGATCGGCCGATTTGCTTCATTTGAGTGCGTGTCCGATAGATGGGGCCCGCTTTCCCCCCACGTGGCATAACGGATGGCTAACGGCGCCGTCTGGTTGAGACGACTTGGTCGGCTTGCGTCGGACGGGCCGACCGCGCCACCCCCACTCCACTTCTCACTCACTCGCTCCTCTGCTCTCCCTTGGGCTTCAATGGGGAAGGCGAAACCTGGCAGCGGCGACGGCCTCGGTGGCTGCGGTGGTGGCGGCAGCGACGCTTCCGCTGGCGATGCTGGTGGTGATGGATACCCACTGGAGCTCTGCGGGAGCTTGAATCCTTCTCAGGCGGTGCCTCCTCCCCAATCCCCCGACTCGGAGTACGCGGCGGCTAGGGCATTTGCCAAGGCGGTGAAGGCAAATACGACGGGCAGCCAACACTTTGCATCCTCCTTCGGCGGTGTGGTGTAAGCCATCCATCCTCTCCCCTCCTCACTGTTCCCTATTTCCCCGATCTGGATTCTAGGGTTAGGGTTCTAGGGTTAGGGTTCTAGGACAAGTACAAAGTTGGGGATTATGTTGTAGGTATTTGGTCAGGATTATTGTGTTACAGTAATGGTGGTGAACTGCAAATTAGCTTGCCTTTAATTATTCAGTCATGCTAACTGAATTTTAACTATAATGTTTCGGTTCTAAGGTTATGGTGTAACTGTTACACAATAGGTATTTGGTTAGGATTATTGGGTTATAGTAATGGATTGTAGTGCAAATTAGCTTTAACACTAGTTTTTAGCTTACACAGTAATTTATCCAGTCATGCTGCTAACTGAATTTGAACTGGTTAGTAGTTTAACATAATTGCACAGATCAGTCATGCTAACTAAGTTGTTTTTAATTTAACTGTAACACTAGTTTAACATAACTGAATTTGCACTGCTTAGTCTTTCTAACTAAGTTGTTTTTAACTTAACTTTAACACTAGTTTAACATAATTGCTCAGTAGTTTCAACTGCAATTGCACACTAGTTTTGAACATAATGGCTCAGTAGTCAGTTGTAAATGAGATATAGCTGAATTTTAAGTGAACTGTTTAACACTAAGGTTTACTGAATTTTATCTGTATTGTTCAACACAAGTTTTATCTGAATGTTAACAACTATGTTAAATGAACTAGGTTGGATGAAGAAGAATGGGAAGTGAGGTTCCATTTCTTTGATAGAGATAATTTGGAAAGAACCATTTGCTTATCAGACATAACATATTGGAATCTTATTGCACTAATAGAGTTGGAAGGCTTTAGTTCAAGAGATTATATGTATTATGTCAGAGATCCAGGAGTTGGGGTGTCAGGAATGGAAGAATTAACTGATGATGACAATGTTGAAGAAATGTTGGATGACATATGTAGTAAAGGAAATAAGGTGGTTAACATTACAGTTATGAGAAGTGATGCACCCACACCAGCTGACTTGAACATTGGTCATGTTTATGAAGAGCAGGTCCCTTTGTCTGAATTAGGTGTACCACTTGTCTATGAGGTAGATACTTCAGGAGTTCTTTTCCCCAGTCCAGTTAAGCCCCAACCACAGCCTGTCCAGGTCATGAACACCCAGGAGAGTTCATGTTTGAAGCTTAAGGGTCCAAGTGAACCAGAGTTTGCATTGGACTATGGTAATGAGAGGCATGAGTACTTCATGGAGACAGACCAAGATCAAGAGAAGATTGAGCAGATGATGGAGCAAAAGAGGAATGAAGAGACTGAAAAGTTTAGGACCAATAAGAAACAAAAAGAGAAGTACAAGGCAGCAAAGAGAAAACTTCCAGAGCTGCTTGCCGAAGAGTTGACTGACAGTGATAGTGACAATAAGATTTTAGAAGATGAAGACATAATAGCTAGGATGGAGGCAATGAAGAGGCATAGAGCTGATCCTCTCAATCACTTTGAAGGAGACACTGATGTAGAAGAGCTTTATGAACCAGATGAGGAGGAGTTGGAGGATGAAGCAGAAGAGGAGGAGGTAGGACATGATAAGCAAGGTGAGGAGGGTAGGAGAGGAGGAAGCACTATAGGAGGAAGTAGTGCAGGAGGAAGCAGCAACACAGGAGGAAGGCAGAGGAAGGGGCCAACAACCAGATCACATGGAAGCCTTGACCAAATCATAGAGCAAGATTGGATACCTTCATCTGATGAGGAGAGCAACCCAGGTGACTTAAGTCAGGATGATAATGATGGTGCTCAGCTTCCAACATTTAGGCAACCAAATGGTAGGAAGAGCAGGGCCAAAAAGCAGAAGCCTAGGCTTTGGTATGATGAGAAGAGGGAGAACCCACAAGAACAATTTGTGAATAAACTTTGTTTCCTAAATGTCCAGCAATTCAAGAGAGCACTTCTTACATTTCACATCTCACAAAACAGGAACTACTCTTTTCATAGAAACTGCTCAGATAGAGTTATTGCAGTTTGCAGTACAGAAGACTGTCCTTTTTTCATTGCTGCTTCTCAACTAGCACATGAGAAAACTTTTTGTATAAAGAAGATGAACTTGTACCACAATTGTGCTGCTGTAGGAGAGAGCACCAAAGTGACTGCAAGATGGTTGGCACATGAGTGTGAGGAACAGTTGAGGGCAGACATAAACACACCAGTCCAGACCATAATAGCCAATTTGAAGAATAAACATGGAATAGAAGTGTCCATTCACATGGCCTACAGAGCAAGGAAAGCAGCTAAGAGTGTTGTCCAAGGAGATCAGAGGGCACAATACACAAGGATAAGGGATTACCTCCAAGCTGTGTTGGATACAAATCCAGGAAGTAGATGCATTGTTACAACAAAGCAATTGAAGGCCCATCCTAGCATTAATCCTAGATTCCATGGCTTATTCATGTGCCTGAATGCTTGCAAAGAGGGTTTCCTAAATGGTTGCAGACCCTTCATAGGTACCTATATTAATTTGTGTGAACACAATCATTTATGTTGTCCTAGTACTAATCATGGCTTATTCTGCTGTAGGTGTTGATGGCTGCTTCATTAAGTTGACCACAGGGCAGCAAATACTGGCTGCAACTGGTAGAGATGGTAATAACAACATATTTCCCATTGCATTTGCAATTGTTGACAAGGAAGACACTGCCAGCTGGTCATGGTTTCTAACACAACTGGAGTATGCTCTTGGTGGTGAGTCAGGGAAGCATGGCTACTACACTATCATATCTGATAGACAAAAGGTAACTCATACACCATAGTACTTACAATTAGTGCAAATTAGAACATGCTTAGTACTTACAAATAGTGCAAATTAGAACATGCTTAGTACTTACAAATAGTGTCTTCTGGCATCATATTCAAACATTAGTTTACTTTCACAGGGCCTGCTTAACGCAATAACCAATGTATTCCCAAATTGCCCTCAAAGATTCTGCCTTAGACATATTTATCAGAACTTCCAAATAGTTGGCTTTAGAGGTGAAGAGTTAAAGAAATACATGGATCAGGCTAGTTATTCATATACTGAGCATGGATATGATCACGCAATGGATGGTATGAAAAAAGAGTGTCAAGCAGCTTGGAAATGGCTTAGTAAGATACCAAAGCATACATGGGCTAGACATGCCATGGACACAAATTGTAAAACTGACTTGGTTGTGAACAACATAAGTGAAGTATTCAACAAAATGATACTTGATGTGAGAGGAAAAACCAATTGAAACCATGGTGGATGGGATCAGAACAAAAGTGTTAGTTAAGTTCAATGCCAATAGGACCAAGACAGAGATAGCTAAGTGGCAGATATGCCCAACATATGCTAAAAAGCTGGAAGAAGCTAAACATCATTCCAGATTCTGTCAGTCAATCAAGGCTGGACCTGATCTATACCAGGTTGCAAGTGGAGAAAGCACATATGTAGTAAATTTGAAAGATTACACATGTGGGTGTAGAAAATGGGACATGACTGGGGTTCCTTGCAATCATGGTGTTTCGGCAATTAACAAGGCAAAACTACATCCAGAAGATTTTGTTAATGCTTTCTTCAAGAAACCAATGTATCAACAAGCCTACAGTCCAATTGTCTACCCTGTGCCTGGGCCTGACCTATGGCCAAAGACTGGGACCCCTGACATAGAGCCACCTGTTTTCAGAGACAAGCCAGGAAAGAAGCAGACAAAGAGGAGAAAGAATCAGTTTGAGAAGCCAGCTCCCAAGGATACTTCTAGGATGGCATCAATCACTTGTAGTAATTGCAATTTGAGTGGGCATAGGTACACTAGCTGCCACAAAAAACTTAAGCCAGCCCTTGCAATGAGAAGGAACCAACATCAGGTTAATTGTCCAAACTTCAAAAAATTCAGTTTATGATTATATTTCCTGTACTATGTTCTAATCTTTGTATGTTTACACTGCAGGAAAGCAGAAGAGTTGATGCAGCTTCATCAACCCCAAGGGCAACTCCTTCAGCTCCATCAGTACCCAGGGCAAGAACTACAGCTCCACCAGCACCTAGGCCAGCTCCATCAGCTCCTCCTGCAACTAGGAGAGCAACCGCATCTAATGTTGCTGCTTCTAGGCCAGGTTCATCTAGTGCTGTAGCTACAAGGCCAAGTTCATCTACTGCTGGTGCTTCTAGGCCAGGTTCATCTACTACTGGTGCTTCTAGGCCTAGTTCTTCTACTGCTGCAAAGAAAACCTTCATACCACCTAGAGCTTCAGGTTCTGGAAGGCTGAGAAAACCTTCTTACAAGATGTCTGAGTGGTTCAATTGTTCTCAGGGCAGCAAGAAGAAGTAATTTCATGATGGTGATGTTGAAAACAATTTCAAGTTTGTGTTGTTGAAAACAGTTTCAAGTTTGTGATGCTGAAAACAGTTGTGAGTTTGTCATGTTCAAACTAGTTTAATTCAGCCTATTTTGGCTACTTTGTGATGGCACTATGTAAGTTACCTAATTGTGGTTGTGATCAAGACTTTTATGCATGAGGATGTCAAGTAGACTATGATAATGATTGTGTTGTCTATGATGCTGTCATTTAGACTTTGTTGTTGATGATGATAATTAGGATTTTATAGTTATTATGATGATGTTGTTGTCACTTAGGGTGGCTCGGCGTCGACCAACCTTAAATGAACCATTTTTGTCACTTATGGTGGCTCGGCATCGACCAACCCCTAAGTGAAGCATTTTTGTCACTTAGGATGGCTCGGCGTCAACCAACCCCTAAATGAACCATTTTTGTCACTTAGGGTGGCTCGGCGTCGACGAACCCCTAAGTGA
>LT934124.1:34049376-34060045 GCA_900231445.1 Triticum turgidum subsp. durum
GACCAACCCCTAAATGAACCATTTTTGTCACTTAGGGTGGCTAGGCGTCGACCAACCCCTAAGTGAAGCATTTTTGTCACTTAGGGTGGCTCGGCATCGACCAACCCCTAAATGAACCATTTTTGTCACTTAGGGTCGCTCGGTGTCGACCAACCCCTAAGTGAAGCAAACTTGTCACTTAGGGTGGCTCGGCGTCGACCAACCTTAAATGAACCATTTTTGCCACTTAGGGTGGCTCGGCATCGACATCACAAACCAACATACATAAAAATAACACTACAAACATCTTCATTAAATGATCCAAGCTAAACCCATTACATGCCATGCAACACTTCACAACTTAGTTCAACAGATTCAAATTTAGCACACATTACAAGCCATAGTTCAATGCTTCAAAAGTAAATTAGTTCAACAGATTCAAACTTAACACATTACAGGCCATAGTTCAAAGCTAGTAACTAAAGACAATGACCCACATGGTCATATGACAACACAATTTATTCTTCACCACAAATACCCTTGATTTCCTTCAGCTTCCTCTTGTTACTTTCACCAGCTTTCTTCAGGTCAGCAACAACACACTACAAAGTACTCTTCTCAATGCTCAACTTCTCCTTCTCTTTAGTCAACTCAGCAATGTAACAATCCAACTTCTCCTTCTCTTTCTTCAGGTCAGCAAAGCTAAACTCCAAAGTCCTCTTATCAGAGCTCATCTTTTCCTTCTCTTTCAGATGATTGAACTTCAAATTCCTAATGACATTGGCTTGAGCAACATGAATGTACTTCAACTGATCAACAACTGCCTTCAATTTTTTGATCTCAGTATCCTTTTCCATGCTGCTGTCAGCAACATTCATATCAGTTTCATGTGGTAGATCATCCTGAGAATCCAAGAGGTTGTTCACATCTTCAACAAGCTTCTCATAAGTCTCCTGCAACTCTTTTTTCTGTTGTGCTAGATCATGCACAGTAAATGAATGCTCAAGGCATGCCATCTTATTGGCCTGGATGCTATCCTCATACATAAGCCACAGTTTGTGGAGGGTATTCTGCAGATGATCTGGCCACTCCTCATCTACCCACTGCACTAATCCACAGTTATTAACTCCCTGCAATACAAAATAAAGTAGTTCAAACATGTTGTCAGTAAACCTTTTGCAATTCAGTTAAGTTAAGTTAAGGTTACAGTTAAGGTGTAGATTCAGTTAGATCAATTCAACTCAAAAAACTAAACATGTTTCCTAACATGAACAGTTACTATGAACATAAATCAGTATCAATGAACCATGAACAGGAACTATGAGCAATGAACAGTACACCCTAGAACATGAACATAACATGAACAATTAACCCTAGAAGAGATGAACAGTTAACCCTAGAACAGATGAACTGTACTACACAGGAGAGGTTTCACTTTGCAACTAATTTGCTAACTTACCTCTATGGCACAAGCAATGAACCTCCTCCCAGTGCTTATCCCCTGGAATGCAACACATTTCTTCCCTGGCTTGCCATGCTCGCACATCACCCTCAAATCGTCAGCAGCACTAGTGAACAACGGGTCATCCATTGTTGGTGGGATCTGGGCAAAACAAATGTACTGGTTCAAATCGAGCTGAAACCCTAAATCCAAAATGCCCAAATCAAAACCCTAAATGCAGTCCCTGGTGGAACCAGCTGACCTTAATAGGGGAGTCGTAGGAAGAAATGATCTGCACATCGGAGTCCTCACTACTCGAGCCGTCGCTCCAAGAAACCATGGCGGCCGGCGGCCGGCGGCGAGCGGAGACGAGAGGAGGCAGAGCAAGGTTGAGAGCGCGAGGGAGAGCAGAGGAGCGAGTGAGTGAGAAGTGGAGTGGGGGCGGCGCTGTCGGCCCGTCCGACGCGAGCCGACCAAGTCGTCTCGACCAGACGGCGCCGTTAGCCGTCAGTTATGCCACGTAGGGGGAAACCGGGCCCCATCTGTCGGAAACGCACTCAAACGAAGCAAATCGGCCGATCAGTGCACACTGCAATAAGTTTACTGAATGTGAGGTGTTTTTTGCAAATGATTAGCGACCTCATGGTTTTCTGCAATCGATGCCCCAAATGTGGTGGTTTTTTGCAATTCACTCTAGAGCGTGGTATAAATGCTTGACCAAGTTCCTTATTGAAAAAGGCTTTGAAATTGGAAAAATCGATTCTACTCTTTTTACTAAAAGGGTTAATGGAGAACTATTTTTGTGCCAAATCTATGTTGATGATATTATATTTGGTTCGACTAACCCTCACTTTAGTGAAAAGTTTGGAAAGCTAATGTGGGAGAAGTTTGAGATGGCTATGATGAGTGAACTCAAATTCTTTCTCGGTTTGCAAATCAAGCAAACTAAGGAAGGTACCTTTGTCTCTCAAACAAAGTACACCAAGGACTTATTCAAGAAGTTCAATATGCAAGAATGCAAAGGTATGACTACACCCATGCCTACTAGTGGACATCTTGATTTGACCAAAGATGGTGAACCGGTTGATCAAAAGGTTTACAACTCCATGATTGGTTCATTGTTATATCTATGTGCCTCTCGTCCCGATATTATGCCAAGTGTGTGCATGTGTGCACGATATCAAGCGGCCCCTAAAGAATATCATCTTAAGGCTGTGAAAAGGATAGTGAGATACTTAATACACACACCAAATTTTGGCATTTGGTATCCTAAGAGGTCTTCTTTCGATCTTGCTGGTTACTCTGATTCAGACTATGCCGGAGACAAGGTTGATAGAAAGTCCACTTCGGGTACTTGTAAATTTCTTGGTAGATCTCTTGTGTCTTGGTCCTCCAAGAAACAGAACTCGGTATCCTTATCCACCGCCGAAGCGGAATACATTGCCGCTAGTTCATGTTGTGCTCAATTACTTTGGATGACCCAAACCCTTAAAGATTATGGGATATATGTGAAACATGTTCCATTGCTTTGTGACAATGAAAGTGCTATCAAGATTGCTCACAATCCCGTGCAACACTCTCGAACTAAGCATATTGAAGTTCGTCATTATTTCATTCGAGATCACGTTGCCAAAGGGGACATTAATCTTAAGCATGTTCGCACCGATAAGCAATTAGCAAATATATTCACCAAACCGCTTGATGAGAAAGTCTTTTGCCATTTGAGAGGTGAATTGAACATCATTGATGCTTCAAACTTGGAGTAGGAGCTCCTTTTGGATACATGCAAGGCATGAGCCTTTGACTAATCCTTGATATTTCTTTCATGTTGCTATTCATATGTCTTGGATATATTTGCACCCTTGCATGTCATCTAACCCTTGTAGTTACTTGGATGAATCTAAATCTATGAGATTGCAACCCACTCGCATCTTGAGCAAATCTCTACATCACCAAGTCTATACACAATGGTGGTTGAAGACAAGGAAGCACAAAACCTTTCAAACATATCCTTTGACAAATTCTATATTGAGTTTCATGATTGTCATTTTGGATACACAAGTGCTCTTCCTTGCAAGACTAACCCATGTAGGAAGATGAACTCAAATTCTAAGTGGAGCTCCCAACTCTTGATGAGCTACATCAACCTTGAGCAACCCACACAAGTTCAACTACATGATCACGATTAACACCACCACCCAAGGTATGCTATTCCATCGTAGAGAAGCTTTACGCCAAGTCATGAGTCAAAGCAACTCAACAAGATGTGAATACATCAAAATGCTTAAACGAAAAATGGTAACCGCATTTTGAGCTTAAACGATGAGTATGACCTATGATCAAGTGATCTCACTTGACTCCTAAGTCAATGTACTCTAACATAGGTGACACCGTGGCCGACAAATTCTAGATGAAGTTCTCTTGTGTTCCTTTCTGTGCTCTTGCATTTGTCTCACGCATATTTGTTTCCCCTTTCAAAAAAAACTTCATCTAGATTACTTTTCTGTTTCTTTTTGTTCTGCATTCCCTGCATCAAATTCCTTGCAAATCTTTCAGTTAATTCCTTGCAAATCCTTGTGAGATCTTACTTGTCTAGTGAGCTGAGGTGACAAATGTTTTCTCTGTGATGAACTCGGTCACATCGGTCTGTTGTTTTCGGTCCAACCGAATTCTTTTGGTACAACTGAAGTGCAAAACTCGGTGCCACCGATTTCACTGCAGGAAAGACAGCTTGCCACTTGTTCCTGCATTCTTTTTGATCCAGCTCCACTCAATGATTCTTGTCCTCTGCCAGCATCACATTCGACTTGCTGCTTTGCTCTATGACTCAAGGACCAAACCCATTTGTAACAAAAATCCAGAAGAACCCTTCTTGGAAATTGATGTCAAAGGGGGGGAGAGAGATCACATAAAAGCTTAATCATTTCTATAGGGGCAGAGAATACTCAGAGAGAGAGAGAGACCCCGGATGCTTGGTGTTCAAGAGGAGAGAAGTCACATGTCTTTAAGAGGGGAAAGACATGTTCATATTTGATTGTTTGCATTAGCTTTGTTTCTGTTCTTTGCTCTGATTTTCTGTTCCCTATCTTCTCCCAGTATCCCATGCTAGATTCAGGGGGAGCAAGACATCTAAGGGAAGGAAATCCTTGAATTCATTGCACATCTTTACCTTTGGGGACATGTCTATATCCAATGGGGTACTCTGTACTCACTCTCTACATGTCATCCCAGTCTTGGTACTCTTGTGGTTTCTTTTGTTTGCTCTGGCTAGTAGGTGTATATGTATTATCTAACCTTGTTTACGCAGGTTCATTCCTTCCTAAGCCAACTCAAGACCACAAGGTAAGTATATGCATCACAGTCATGTGTATGAGGATTTCTTGCTAATGTACATACTGTTTGCAAGAAGGACTCATGAGCATGAAGGTACATTTCCTATATTCACATCATTTGCTCTGATGCATATAGCCAAGATACATGTAACACATTGCTTACTCTGTCATGCTTATGCATTCACATGCTCCTATATTCCATATTTACATGATTGCATACATGTAGGAGGAGCCTATGCATGTTACATGTCTTTCCAAATCTTTACTTGTTATTCTCTATATCTCTCTCTAAAGCTTTGATGTATGTTGTCATCAATTACCAAAAAGGGGGGAGATTGAAAGCACAAGTGCTCCCTGGGTGATTTTGGTAATTAATGTCAACATATCTCTTGTTGGACTAATACTCTTACCTAGTATGTTTCAGATAGGTTCAACAATGGAGTGTCATGGACTAGAGGATGTGGAACCCCTTCAAGATGCTAAGGACAAAGGATTGGCTCAAGCTCAAAGCACAAGAGTCTACACTTTACTTTTAGTGATCCAAGATCACACTGAGTCCATAGGAAATCCAATACTATTAAGAGGGGATGAGGTGTTGCTTAATGGCTTGCTTGCTCAAAGTGCTTAGTGATATGCTCCAAAGCCCTCAACCACTTTCTCACATCCACATATGTCCCAAACCAAAAGTCAAACTCGGCCCTACCAAATCTTTCTATCCGGCGCCACCGAGTTCTCTTGACATAGCCACTGCCAGAAACCCTAATCAAGTCGTTCTCACCGATGGGATCTCGGTCTCACCGAGATGGGCTTGCAAATTCTCTATTGCCTATTGCAATAATTTCGGTCCCACCGAGATATGCAATCGGTCCCACCGAGTTTGCCTGGCCAACTCTCTGTTTCGCTTATTACCCAAATCGGTCCCACCAAGTTTGTGTAATTGGTCAAACCGAGTTGAGGCTTTACCCTAACCCTAGCACATCGGTCCTACCGAGTTGATCATATCGGTCCCATTAAAATGCCTAACGGTCACACTATGAACTAAATCGGTCTGACCGAGTTTCACGATTCGGTCCCACTGAGTTTGGTAAGTTGTGTGTAACGGTTAGATTTTGTGTGGAGGCTATATATACCCCTCCACCCACTCTTCATTCGTGGAGAGAGCCATTAGAACATGCTTACACTTCCAACATACATTTTCTGAGAGAGAACCACCTACACTTGTGTTGAGGTCAAGATATTCCATTCCTACCACATAAATCTTGATCTCTAGCCTTCCCCAAGTTGCTTTCCACTCAAGTCTTCTTTCCACCAAATCCAAATCCTGTGAGAGAGAGTTGAGTGTTGGGGAGACTATCATTTGAAGCACAAGAGCAAGGATTTCATCATCAACACACCATTTGTTACTTCTTGGAGAGTGGTGTCTCCTAGGTTGGCTAGTGTCACTTGGGAGCCTCCGTCAAGATTATGGAGTTGAACCAAGGAGTTTGTAAGGGCAAGGAGATCGCCTACTTCATGAATATCTACCCTTGTGAGGCAAGTCCTTCATGGGCGACGGCCATGGTGGGATAGACAAGGTTGCTTCTTCGTGGACCCTTCGTGGGTGGAGCCCCCCGTGGACTCGCGCAACCTTACCCTTTGTGGGTTGAAGTCTCCATCAACGTGGATGTACGATAGCACCACCTATCGAAACCACGGATAAAAAATCTCCGTGTCTCCAAATTGCGTTTGCACACTCCAATCCCATCCCTTAACATTCTTGCAATTTGCATGCTTTACTTTCCGCTGCTCACATACTCTTGTCATGCTTGCTTGATATGTATTGTGAATGTTAAAACTTGTGCCAAACTCCACTTCAACTTAAAGAAATTAAAACTGCAACTTTTCTTACTTAGAGTCTATTCAACCCCCTCTAGACACCTCTTCTCGATCTTTTCAATAATATAATACAATATAATATAATATAACATATCCTATAAGAAAATTGTTGAGTTAGTATACAAACACCGGATAATTAATCTACTAGAGCTCAAAAGTATCAATTTCCTATTCTTTAAAAAGTTTGATTTTACTATGACATGTTATGATTTACATTCGTTAGTCAATACTCAGCATGCCGATCGAATATGAATTTCCATCTCATACAAGTCATTGCCTAAGCCTTGGCTTGATGTATGTCCATATTTCTAGGTATGAATAGCTCGATTTAATGTGCACTAGCTAAGCTGTATGTTGTGGTCTTTGTCTCGCAGTTGACCATGCCTCCACTTTTGGGTGTGATGGCTGTTTCATGCTTCAAAGTGAGGAACCATGGAAGTGAGATCACGATTTCCTCTTTTTGTAATTGAAATCATGTCTTCTTTTGTTGTGTGCGGATATTTTTTACATGAGTTTTCTTTGCCACAATGATACATGATTCAAGAACAGGGTCCAGGCACGTAATGTTGTACCGCTAGCTCGAGCGATATGAATGGTACTTCTATGCGCCACTTCAACTTCCAACACAAATATTTTCAGTTTTTTACATCTAACTTCGCCTCCCACTTTCTGTGGAACTTTTTGAGAAAGAATGGAACATGCCAAACATATATGTGTTTAGAAGACCCAAAGGCTGGTCATTGAATATTCTTCGGTCTGTATGATATCATGTGTGTTCTATGATTCATTCTTAAATGTATAATATGTGAAGTAGTTTTGTCTGATTTGACTCTAAAAAATCACATGTGTGCGTGTGTGCGAGTGATTGAGGAGTCTCCTAATTTGGGTTGCATCGAGACTACCACAGAATACCCTCACAAAATGTTGTGGCATATTCTAAAATCAGCATATAGATGCGGTATATGTTTACTATACCACACTATATCGACCAATATATAAAATATCACCATATAGATGCGGTATCTTGGTTTTCTCAAAAGCCAAGTTTCATAAACTTTGACCAATTTATAAAATACCAATTTTCTGTCATTTGAGAATATATTTCGTGATCTAATGGTAATGATTTGGCAATGTAGATGTTGAATTTTTTTCTATAGTCTTGCACAAAGTTTACATAGTTGCCTTTCAATAATCTTGGAACAAATGGAGTATTTGTTTTTCTTGTGGTTGGACATTTATTGAACAAAAAACACAGTTTACAAAATTCGTGTGCTTCCAAGTCTTCTATCTTGCACTCCCATCAAAATTCTAATGTTTTAAGATCATGCATACCAGTGAGGCATGTAATATGTATGTGTTCATATAATATCCAATTTAGCAGTGGCTATAGAGTCACACTATTGATTTCTAAATTCTAGTCACACAATATGAATATCTAAAATTCATTTTTTACAAAAAATTAGAACAATAAAGGCAGGCCCTCGCATTTGCCAGATGGCACTGTGCTAGTTGAGTGAAAGGTAAGTTTGCAGATTTCTACTGGAAACAAGTGATCTTGAACTAATTCATTTCCTCACTTTCGGGGAAGAATACATCGTCGCACCGTCAGGAGAGAGTTCCAAAGAAAATCTAGAGAGAGTTCCAAGTACGTGGGACGCAAACTTATAAGACAATTCAATACATGTAGAAACGACTTATCACGCCTAGAATAGTTGAAATCAACATGTGCTGGGCTTCAACTAGCTTGCCACACCACGTAGACAAATCAACATGGCCAACGGTAGAACCATTCATAGAGAGTTCACCTATATATACACACCAACGTTGCGTTGCCACACGAATGGAACAACTTAGGACATTCCTAATCGACCACACAATAGCGTCTCCTCCTCCATCGTCCATCGTGATCCGGATGCCTCCAAGTCCACAAACCAATGGCCAGCCGACGGCCGGGACAGTCCCGGCCATGCCTAATGATGCCGGTGATGTGACCATAGCACCTGCAGCAGCTGCCGGACCAGCATCAAAGGCAACGGATAAGGTCATGTCGAGCGCCGCAAACCTCGCGCAGCTCCTGCCGACGGGCACAATGCTCGCGTACCAGGTTCTATCCCCACCCTTTACCAACCACGACAAGTGCAAGGCCTCCAACCAGTGGCTCACCGCCGCGCTGGTCATCATCCTCGTCGCCCTGTGCATCCTCTTCTCCTTCACCGACAGCGTCCTCGGCCGCGACCAGAAGCTCTACTACGGAGTCGCCACACCACGCGGCTTCAACATGTTCAATTTCTCTGACAAAGAGGAGAAGCTGAAGTGGACTCCAGCTGAGTTCCGGAGGCTCCGCATCCAGCCGTTGGACTTTTTGCACGCCATCTTCACAGCGCTGGTCTTTCTCACCATGGCATTCAGCGACATGGGGCTACAAAACTGCTTCTTCCCCAATGCCGGCAGGAACACCGCGGAGCTGCTGAAGAACCTGCCGTTGGGCATCGCATTTCTGTCAAGTTTTGTGTTCATGGTCTTCCCCACAAAGAGGAAGGGCATCGGCTACACTGACACAACTCCTCATGAGAAGCTCACTTGATGTTTAGATGATCATATCACCTTTTTTGGACAATTAGATTACAACGTAATCACGGTATATATAGTTAACTTGTGATTACTTTATTTTTGAGAAATACTTGTGTACTGTTTAGTTTGTTCATGGCATGGAACCATTCGTGTATGTACATATATCCTTGGATGTAAAGTTACAGAGGAAAAATATACACCTTACTTCGTAAAAGGAATAACCCATGAACCTCGCCCAAAGTCTATGTAAACTCCTATGTGGAATAACAAAATGCGTGCATTACTTAAATTCCTTGGTGGTTAGGCTAGGCATACGGTGGGTATACTCAAAAAGGAGAAGCTTTGTCTTTCATCTATCATTGATGAATTAGAAGCTTTGGCAGAGGTTAGGCCTCTATCTGAGCATGAAACCGAGATAAAAAATCATTCGAATGCACAGATAGCTAACATGTTGCGTGAAGAGGAACTCAAATGGTACCAACATTCTAATTCTCAATTTATCCTGGAAGGTGATTCGACTACTAGATATTTTCATGGAGTCGCCTCATGGTGAAAGTCAAGGCAGAGCATTACTTCCATGAAGAAGATTTATGGGTTGAGTTTCAAGAAATGTTTTAGTTATTCAATCAAGATGCACTCGACAAATCTCTCGTCAGTTGCTATTGTCTGTAAGTGATTTCTTTCTGTAATTTAAGTCTCTAGTTGTCCTTGTTCATTGCCTATAATTATCCTCACTATATTCTTTTTTGTGGTATTAGGCAGAATGAAGATTTATGAAATGAAAAGAGATAGAGTCTATGGCATTGGGTTCATTGACCCAAATACCATTAATGAAGGTGTCTGGGAAATTAGCAAAAAGGACACAGAGAGAAGCTTGCTAGAGCTTTTGAAGCAACTAAATACCCAACCAGAAATACTACTTCCTGACAGGTAATTTCAATCATTATCGCACTATGTGAGCCTCTTTAGTTCATGTCCCGATATCAACTAATTAATAACTCCTTTATTCATTTTCTTTGCTAGGCAGAGCTTGGCAAAAGTTCATCAAAGAGGTTGTCGGACCATGCAAACCAGAGCTGCAATGGATGTGACCCAAGGTAATTAAGTAGTACTAGCTACGTCTGCGCATCTCTTTAATTTTAGTTCCAATACCATTACCATGCTTGATTAATTGTTATCTCATTGAATTCTATTCTCGTAAAGTGCATGAGGCAGACGTCAGGGACTAATTTATGTGCATACTATTTTTGCGAGAACATTTGCTTTATTACAGAAAGGAGGAAAGGTGCACCAGATGTTTTGGTATGTAAACACAATTCACAATTATTTTTTATCATGATCTAATATATATATACACAACTAATATATTCAAATTGATCTCCATATTTAAAGATGACGGAGATGCGGGATAAGCTCCTACCAACGGATCGCATACGAGCACTTCAAGAGGAAATGGCGCGATTTTTGCTTG
>LT934124.1:34060158-34089987 GCA_900231445.1 Triticum turgidum subsp. durum
CATACAATTTGCGGATTATTACATGCAGGTATTACGTGTAATGATTATTACATGCAGGGCTAGACAATTCTGTTACCCATAACAGAATATTATTCTGTTACCCCCCCTATAGGCGCGACGCGCACAACACCGTAGGACCCCCCCGACCCAAACGCGCCTTCTTCCACCGGAGGCTAGCGTGGTGGGCGAGCGAGCGACGGTGGCAGCCGGAGCGAGGGAGGCTGCGGCGCCGTGACTGGCCGGCGGGGATCCGCCGCCTCCTCCTCCATCCTTCTGTCGCCGGATCCAGCGACGGGGTCGTGATCCCCATCTCCTACCTCCCTCCGTCGCCGGATTCATCGACAGGTCCGTGATCCCCGCCTCCTGCATCCCTCCATCGTCGGATCCATCATCGGGGTCGTGATCCCCGCCTCCTGTCTCCCTCCGCCGCAGGATCCATCGATAGGGCCGTGATCCTCGCCTGCTGCCTCCCTCCATTGCTAGATCCATCGACGGAGCCGTCATCCCCGCCTCCTGCCTCCCTCCGTCGCCGAGGCTCCTTCTCCGGGGCAATGATCCCCGCAAGGTGCTGCCTCAACGAACCTCTTCGCCAGACGCCCACCACATGCAGGAGCTGTGTCAATGGCACCGCCTGCCAAGAACGTGCCAGTAAGACGCCCACGAGAGTTAGAAGAAGTCAGTACACTGGAGGTAATGTCTGCATCCCACGTTTGTGTCAGTCCATTAGTTCATCAGTCCTGCTATGAAGAAGAACCCGATGGTACATTGCAAATGCTTGCATCAGTTCATTGACACCCCTTCCACTTGATGCACGATTAGGATGTTGAGGTTACCGTCAGTACATCTAATATGCTAGCTTCAGTTCAAGTAAAAATAACTTAAACATATGCATTAGTCCAAGTAGATAGTGATAAGGTTCAGCTACCACTGAAAGTTCTATGTTGTTATTTCTAAGAGTACAAGTCATGTAGTTGCGTCAGTTCGTACGAGTAACAAAACTGTTACTGATTTTTTTTGCTACACAGCAAGTTCAATGATACATAAACTAGCAGTACTTGTAATGTAGATGCATTGATGCACGATTAGGATGTTGAGGTTACTGTCAGTACATCTAATATGCTAGCTTCAATTCAAGTAAAAAAAACTTAAACATATGCATCAATCCAAGTAGATAGTGATAAGAGAGTGCCACAGTTACACAGTAAGTTCAATGATACATAAACTAGCAGTACTTGTAATGTAGTTGCATTGGTGCACGATTAGGATGTCGAGGTTACTGTCAGTACATCTAATATACTAGCTTCAGTTGAAGTAGAAAAACCTTAAACATATGCATCAGTCCAAGTAGATAGTGATAAGAGTGCCATAGTTACATAGTAAGTTCAATGATACATAAACTACGAGTACTTCTAGTGTAGTTGCATAAGTTATAGACGAACAAAAGAGAAGTCATGCATGAGTTCAATGTCCAGTTTACAAGTAGTGCTAAAAACAGTACATCAGTACATCAGTGTTGAACATGAACTTTCATCAGTTCGACTGAAAACGAAACCAGATTAATCCCAAAACTGTTGAATGTCATTTGCAGAAGCATGCAACGTGGCGCACGCAGCGAGCATTTGATGAGCCAAACAGATATGGGGCACCACCTGGTTGGGTAACACCAGAAATACCGCCTGAATATTTCAACAATACTGGCAGATTTGAAGATACACCGCAATCATCAGAAGCACGGACAGGGTCTTCTATACAGCAAACACCAATATCTGGGAATGCAAGCTTTGCCGCTGCTGGGTTGCAACAAGGCCAACAATATCACCAACAACAAATGTTTTCCTTCCCCAGCGCATGCAAAAAGCCAAGGACAGGAAGCCGTGGATGGGTTGCAACAAGGCTTCCACCAATCGCTCCGTCAACACCAATCATCCGTGCTGCAAAAGAGGTTGCGACGGGAAGACCAGGGCAAAGAGACAGAAATTTTGGCCACTCTAGCAGGTTCAAAAGTACAAGATATGAGCCATATAGACAGGAACAACCTCACAATGAATCTGAGGGGAGATGACCGTACAACGAGAGACGGAGATCTTCGTCAACGTTGCTCCCTCCAAGTGATGCATTGCTTCATGTGCCAAGGGTGACACCACCCATGCCCATAAACCAGGGAGAACAACAAACACCGGAGGCAGCGCAGAGCTATACACATGTAAGTATCCATATAGAAAAAAACATACAAGCACAGTCCGTACCATGGTGCTGTGACCACCCCATCTAGCATTTTCATAACTACGTTTTTGTTTGGTCACTATTGCGTGCAACCACCTGACATTGAAGCTTACGTTCTGCCAAGGCTAGAGACGAGGTTTGAAACTTTCGAAGAAACAAAGAACTTCTACAACGTATATACACGCGGGTTTTGCTATCAGGGAATGCCCCAAGTTTAAGACAAGAGCCTACCTTTATTGCACGTGCCATGGAGTTTATGAATCAAAGGTGTCTGAAGCAAATAGACAGCGTAACAAGACGACAACCAGAACTAACTACGGGGCTAAAATGAGGCTGAAGAAGGAAAAGGATGGAACATTTTTCATAAAAGAGATAGTTTGGGAACACAACCACAGGCTACAGCTCACCGCAGAAATGCTTGTCTTCTTGCACTCCCACAAAAACTTTGACAAAACAATCTTGGAGTACGTCAAGTACCTGCAGTTCAAAGGCGTTGAACACGCCCAAATCATGAGCATACTGGGCGGTGATGACCCTGGTAGCTACTTCCTTGAAATGAATGCCAAAGACCTAATTAACCTGTAAGTACAAACTTGTTATCCTCCCATAAACCGCCTCCGACTTTTTTCCTCTATCAGTACAAACATATTACGCAACGCATGACCTGACGCCAGTTCAACATGCATTTTTCAATGAACTTTTAATATGCAGGAAAGCAAAGAATTCAAGGATTGATGATGTTTACGATGTCAAAAAAGACTGTCAACTTCTTTAGGGAGATGAAAGCTATAAACAGGGAATTCTTATGTGACATGCAACTCGATGAGTCCGACAGAGTTAAGAACATATTTTGGACAAACGCAAGCTGCCGAGGGGCGTATCAGGACTTCGGGGACTGCGTAATGTTTGACACAACATATAAGACCAACAAGTACCATATGCCACTTGGGGTGTTTGTCGGAACTAAGAACCACTTACAAACTACATTCTTTGGTTTTGCCCTGATAAGAGATGAGGATGCAGATTCATTCAAGTGGCTGTTCAAGACATTTTTAAGGTGCATGATAAGGAAGGCTCCTACATGCATCCTCATAGGTACAACCGCTAAAAACCACCCCCAACCACCACCCCCATCCAAAAAAGAAAAGGAAAATAACACAGTAAAAATGTTGTGTCAGTTCTATTGGTATATATGCACAACCATCTGCTGACCACTCCGAGTCTATTTTCTCATTACCAGATCAGTGCCCGGCAATGGCTTTGGCGATCGCAGATGTTTCCAAGAACACATTACATAAGCTATGCCGCTGGCACATTATGAAGAAGTACAGGGAACACCTCGCATACCTGTATTACCCGCACAATGACTTTAAGGATGAATTCACATCAATGCTCAACTGGCCCCTCATGCCAACTGAGTTTGAGGATGCCTGGAAAAGACTCATGGATAAGTACAACCTCCACGATGATGCCACAATGGTGGGCATGTGGAACGAGCGTGAGAGATGGATATCAGCCTACTTCAAAGAAATTTTCTACGCCAAAATGACATCCACACAGCAAAGTGAGAGCATGAACTATGTGCTCAAGAAGAACTACGTAAGTGAGAGACATAACCTACACCGGTTTGTCAGCCAGGTAAACTCATGCGTCAAAACCAGGAGGCAGACAGAGAACCAGGAGACAATGGGTAACCGGGTATAGCTCTATCACTTGTCGTAAGACAAAAAATTACATGCTTACTAAAGTAAAACTTTATTAGAAGTTTTTGCTGCGAGAAAACTAACAATTTGGTCATCACTCTTGCATGTGCAGAAGGAACAAAACACGCTGACCTTCTATGGGTTTGACACCCAGATGGCAAAGCTGTACACACGAGCTGTGTACAACGAGATCAGAAATAGGCTAAAACTGAGCACACTCTTATTGGCGACAGAGACGAAAGAGCCCACAAAGTACCTCATGCGCTATAACCACCCGCAAAAACTGTCTGTGTTGGCTCAGCACACGTTCCAGGTGGTTGCAGACCCCGTGGGAGAAACACATGAGTGCGAGTGCAGGCTATGGGACCACACAAGTGAGGACTACAAAAAAGATGTTACATACTGTACTACTTTTTTTGCAAAGTTTTTGTTCGAATGAAATGACAAAAAACATGCACCTCTTCCAAAAGCAATACAGGTCTTTTCTGCGTGCATGTCCTGTGCATGATGCAGACAATTAAGGGCTGCCAGCGTTCCTGAAAAATACATCCTTAGGAGATACACCAAACGCCCGAACATCCAGCCAACATTTGACAGAAATGACTTGAGGACAATAGCGTCAAACAAGGCATCCCAATACTGCATTGAAAGCTCACTATTGACGCTGAACATGAGGGTGCACAGAAAAAGCTTGAGAAGCCAAGAGCAAATGGCAAGGTTGCGGGTCGTCATGGACAAACTTGAACAAGAACTCGACGCCATGCATTCTGCTGAAAATAGAGGTGTCACGGATAATGAAGCCATTGAGCACGATATTGGTACAATGTTATCCGAGATGAACCATCAGGGAGCTATTGACCCGTTTGACAATGAGGAAGAGGAGCAGCCGCAATCGGAGCTTGTCCATGTGCACACTCAAGAGCACCAACAAGCTCACATGCGAGATCATGAGCTTGATGGTGCTGTAGGCGAACGACATGACAATAGCACATCCTACCAGTAGTAGCAGGAAAGGGTGATTAACCACCCATATTCTCAAACACAAAGAGGAGGAAGAGCAAGACACCAGCAGCTAAAGCTGCGAAAGCAGCAGCCAAAAAGCCACCACGCCCCATCAAGCGCGTGGAATTTGGCCCGGACGCCAAACCTCTCGGGATAAGGGCATGCGGATTCTGCAACGTCGTGAGCAACCATAACTACCGCACATGCCCACTCCGCACAGATGACACTGTCAACAAGAACAAGCAGATTGGAGCAACCCAGCTTTCTACGAATGGAGACAACACACGTAACAGCTACACTTGCCGCAAGTGTGGGGGAACTGACAGACATAATGCCCGCACGTGCAAAGTGGGCAAGGAGGTCAGTGGAGCTGAACAGAAACAGGGCAAGGTGAGTTCCAAGCAATCAAATGAAGACGATGAAGAAGAAGAGTTTGACGAGAATGATGACCAATCAGACGAAGACAATGAAGATGACAATGTCGAGGGCGAGGAAACTGAAATTGACGATGAAGCTGCCAAGGCTTAACCTGGAAAGGGCGCCGACAAGGCACAACATTCGGGGACAGTTAGGAGAAGCTCAAGACTGAACAATACATAGTGGTTATCCTGCTGCATCAACTAAAAAATAACCTTGTAGTCTCAGTTGCGTCGGCACACAATGAGGAAACATTTCAGAAACACTGTCGTTACCAAAACTTATTTACCTTTATCGTCGATTTCTCGATCAGTACTATAGTTAAGATATAATTTTTGATTTGTGCCCGCTGGAGCAGTGACATTATTATGTAAACCACTTGATAATCATTTTGAATGCAGTCACAAATACGTTTGAAAAAACTTATCTGGATATATCTGACGCAAAACGCTACTATCAACCAGCAACTCAGCAAAAAAATATGTCAAGGAAAAATTTAAACTCTTGTAGTACATCAGTATTGATAACTCTCAGTCGTCAGTACAAGACAGAGTACACATTAGTACTGATATAATATCTGATTTGTGCCTGCTGGAGCAGTGACATTATTATGTAAACCATTTGATAATCCTTTTGAATGCAGTCACAAATAAATTTGAAAAAGCTTATCTCGATATATATGACGCAAACGCTACTGTCGACTAGTAACTCAACAAAAATATGTCAAGGAAAAATTTAAACTCTTGTAGTACATCAGTACTTATAATTCTCAATCGTCAGTACAAAGACATAGTAAAACAAACACACCCGTGAACGACTCAAAAAAACATCATTTTGAAAAAAAAGCTATGCCTACTTCTGCCAGTCCCAATTCAGAAAGACCATCAGTACATAAAAATAATTACCTCAAGCAAAATGCGAATATAATACATCCTGTACTGATGAAAATCTAATTAATCTGTAAAAAATACTCACAGATTATCTTGATATAAACAATCCTTTAAAAAATACGAAAATTGTTTTAAAAAAACATTAGCACCACACATAGTCTCACTGGTATTTGGTACGTTCAATTACACTTCAATCACCAGTCCAAGTACGACAGTAGAGGGGTTCAGACCTCCATCAACCGACCCTAACACATGCAAGTGGGATAAGCAGCTGATAAGTACAGCTTGACTATATGAATCGGTGCAACAGTAAAATGCCATCATCACCACCACAGAGACGTGCAAGTGGGATTTAGCAGGTCATAAGTACAGCTTGACAAGACTAGTCAGTACAACAGTACAAACCATTTAACTTGGACGGTTAGTTCTTCCACGCCTCCACCCGTGCCACCCACTGAGCGGTTGCCACAAGGGACTGCAAACGGTGCCCCACGCCACAACACCCGCTACACCCACGCCCCCGACGAACCGCCTCCCACAAATCCCCGTCCACGCACTGCAAAAAACCCCATTCTCTTCCATCTCTCCCTCGTTCCCACAAACCACCATTGCAGCTTCCATCTCCACTGCACACAAACCAAAAACTTCTCTCTCCCAAGCCCACAGTCGCCGGAGGAAGGCGATGGAGGAGGAACCGTCCGCCAAGCGTCATCATGCCGAGATGTCGGACAAGAGCAGCAACCTCGTCGACATTCACGTCCCCGGCGAGAAGCGCGAGTACACAACAACCCTCAAAGAGGTTGAGCTCCACGGCAACGAGACGCTGGAGATCGTCTGCACCAGCGTACCAGAAAAGGTCGACGAGGTGATCTCCAGGCTCTGGAGGAAGCTTGGCGGCAGGAGTCCGAATCGTAGGATCTTCGGCGTTGGTGTGCACTACACCAACGAAGATGAACCTCCCCAGATGGCAGCAGTCCTGCAGTTGTGCGTCGACGACCTCTGATTGGTGTACCACATCGCAGCGGCCACAAAATGGTGAGCAATCCTACTCATTTGCCCTGTATATGGTTTATCTATTTTATTAGTACTGTATCCTAAAAATTTAATCAGACTTGTTTCCCAACTAGATGTACTAGTGTGGTTTGTGAAAAGTGGATGCACTACTGCAAGATATACTATAAATGTATTTTTGAACCTGATGCACTGAATTACTATTTGGGAAATCTTGCGGAAGATTAAATTCTGAAGTTGATCGACTAGTGTAGTTTCTGAAGTTGATCCAATAGAGTAGTCTATGTACTCGATGTATTAAAAAGATGTTTCTGAACTTGATGTAGTGAAGTATTTTCTGAATTTGATCTAATGTTATTTTCATAAGAAAATAAACTAAGGACTTGGTGAAGCACTAGTTATGTGTTATCTATTCAACAAAAGTAGACTAAACTAGTACCAATGCAGAAAATACAACATTGACTGAAACTATGTATAATCCAAAAAGAAGAATAACATGATGTACTTAATTTAATTTCAGAACTTTCTTTACTAGTTTTTGAAGTACATTCATCCATTGTTTATCCTACATAAACAACTACTTCATGGATTCATCACTTGTAAAACAAAACAAAAATGAATAATTCAAACATCAAAGTAATGCTAATATTCAAAATGTCTCTCCCCTTGCAGGCCCAAGCACCTTCCCGAGATGCTGCAGCATGAGAAGTTGTTCACATTTGCCGGTTTCAGCATTGAAAGCGACAAAGAGAAGCTGAAGTTGTCCGGTATGGAGATCAACCCCAACAAGTTCATCGACATTCAGCGCAAGTGGAGAGTTCCATACACCGGGAAAGAGTACGACTCCTTGACTGATGTTGCAGCCAGCGTCATCCACCCATTCTACAAAGGCATGAAGAAGAAGATTAACACGCGGGAAGACTACAAACTGTGGGGGACCAGCCCGATGCCAGACAACCTCATCGATTACGCATGAGTAGATGCGTATGCCACGTACAAGTCATGGTTCATAATCGACTACATCACAGATGGTTCGGAATATGCGAAAGAGCGGGAGGCTGAAAACTACTACGACCGCCCCTACTGCCCCTTTACGGGATGAAGATACATCAGAGCCTACCTTCATTTTACTTCCGCTTATGCTTGCCTTTTATCTTGTTGTTTCAAATTAGTAGTTTGATCTTGTTGGGTTGAACCAGTATGATTATGTCGTGCTTGTCATGTTTGAACAAGTTTAGTTATGTCATCAATTACAATATTTTGCTTATCTCATTATATAAGTTTGGTTTGGTAGCTTCGTATGTTGTTAAGCCATCATTTCAAAATTGAAAAGTAGCTTCTGAATGGAACATTGTTGCTGCTCTAAAGTACTAGTTATGATGCAACTAATCACACAACATAGATCCATGTCAGTACAACTCAATACACTTGATCGGACAGTACATACTTACTATAATAAAAAAATACAAAGAAGCATCAGTCCGTAAGCGCTACTATGAATGCACTATCAGTAAAACTCAGTCTACACGCAAGTACCATAGTTCTGAAAATGACACCAGAAGACACTTGAGAATAATCACAAAAACAAACACAAAAAAGAAGGCAAAAAACTCAAATGAAAAAGATTACACTCACACAAAACTGACAAGAACTAGAAAAAAAAGTATCAGTCCAAGTTACTGGTGGAGTCAAGTACTAGATTCAAACAAACAAAAAAAGCCAAAAAAATTGACCGCCCAAGGTCAGGCGCAGGCCCTGACAATGCTAGATACTTGAACTCGAGCCCGTAGGCGAATCCCTAGTAATCCGCACAATGCAGGACCCGTTGACCAGGGCCCACAGGTCAAGAGAGAGAGCGAGCGCCGTGTATAAGCGCTCAGGTAAGTGTTCATAGGAGTTCGACTGGTGAGCCTCGACTACGCTTATAAACAGGTCCGGAGCCCCCTCGACTAGCGAGGTGGGACTAAACCCAGAGCGCACGCGCACGACGCACTACACAGCCGCGCAGACGAGCTATCTGGGCTGGAAAACGGCCCAATAACTTGCATCGTCAACAAAACACCCCACCAATAAGCCCAGGTATACAAACCAGAGGGCAGGACAAAAGAAATATAAACTACAAGAAAAATGTTTGTCAATTAACCTCTACAAGAAAAAAGGAAAAAATATGATACAAAAACAATGAACCTCTAAAAAGAACAGAACTTAATAGCCTATCTGTTAAATGTACATTTAAATGTACATAATTTAAAAAACCGAATTAAATATTACTTTCAAGTTCAACTACTAAAACTCATAAAGTTCAAACATATAATGTTTGTCAATTATGCTAAATTTCTTATTTATAGAAAAACTGACAAGTTCAACTACTAAAACTCTAAAAGTTCAAACATATAATGTTTGTCAATTATGCTAAATTTCTTATTTATATAAAATCCAACAAGTTCAACTACTAAAACTCAAAAAGTTCAAACATTATTTTAAAAACCGAATTAAATATTACTTTCAAGTTCAACTACTAAAACTCATAAAGTTCAAACATATAATGTTTGCCAATTATGCTAAATTTCTTATTTATAGAAAAACTGACAAGTTCAACTGCTAAAACTCTAAAAGTTCAAACATATAATGTTTGTCAATTATGCTAAATTTCTTATTTATATTAAATCTGACAAGTTCACCTACTAAAACTCAAAAAGTTCAAACATTATTTAAAAAACCGAATTAAATATTACTTTGAAGTTCAACTACTAAAACTCAAAAAGTTCAAACATATAATGTTTGTCAATTATGCTAAATTTATTATTTATATAAAATCTGACAAGTTCAACTACTAAAACTCAGAAAGTTCAAACATTATTTAAAAAACCGAATTAAATATTACTTTGAAGTTCAACTACTAAAACTCAAAAAGTTCAAACATATAATGTTTGTCAATTATGCTAAATTTCTTATTTATATAAAATCTGACAAGTTCAACTACTAAAATGCAAAAAGTTCAAATATAATTTATTTGTCAATTCTGCTAAATTTCTTATTTATATAAAATCTGACAAGTTCAACTACTAAAATGCAAAAAGTTCAAATATAATTTATTTGTCAATTCTGCTAAATTTCTTATTTATATAAAATCTTTCCACATCACAACGAACGATCTGGTCGTAAAATAATCTCAAACCCCCACCCCATCCAAAAAACAAAAAAAACTCAATTGAAACATACATATGACATCAGTACTAAAACAGTAGGATCAGTCAGGCCACTCGCACCACTGTGACATCAAATTTCAAACCCGTGCGCTGTATGAAATTACAATTCAGTTCACACAGTACTAAACCATAAGTGCACTAAAATGAGAATACAAAAACTATAAAGGCCTAACTTAGGTTGGTACAGATGAAAATATAATAAGTACAAGTTTTGAGCTACAACTCCCAGGGCACTGAAAAAATGTTTTGAGATAAACTAGTGTATAAGACTTCAATGGAAAAACAATACTTAAACATCCACACGGAAAAACATCACAGAGCATACGTCACCTAAATAGTGCAAAATGCCATCATCACCACCACAGAGACGTGCAAGTGGGATTTAGCAGATCGTAAGTATAGCTTGACAAGACTAATCAGTGCAGCAGTAAAAAACATTTGTCTTGGACGGTTAGTTCTTCCAGGCCACCACCCGCGCCACCCACTGGGCGGTTGCCACGAGGCACTGCAAACGGCGACCCCCACGACCACTACACCCACGCCCCTGATGAACCGCCTCCCACACACCATCGTCGACGCACTTCAAAATACCCCATTGTCTTCCATCTCTGCCTCATTCACAGAACCACCATTGCCGCTTCCATCTCCACTGCACACAAACTAAAAACTTCTCTCTCCCAAGCCCACAGTCACCGGAGGAAGGCGATGGCGGAGGAACCGTCCGCCAAGCGTCACCATGGCGAGACGTCGAACAAGAGCAGCAACCTCGTCGACATTCACGTCCCCGGCGAGAAGCGCGAGTACACCAAAACACTGAAAGGGGTTGAGCTCCACGGCAAGGAGACGCTGGAGATCGTCTGCACCAGCATACCAGACAAGGCCGACGAGGTGATGAGCAGGCTCAGGATGAAGGGCGGCAGCTTGTATCCAGCTTCATCGGAGTTGATGTGGAGTACACCAACCAAGAAGAACCTCCACAGATGGTGGCAATCCTGCAGTTGTGCGTCGAGGAACTCTGCTTGGTATACCACATCGCAGCAGCCACAAAATGGTAACCCATACTACTGTTCATTCATCTGTTGTACTAGTACTACTCACTAAAAACTTAATTAAACTTGTTTCCCAACTAGATGAATTACTATAGATTATGAAGTGGATGCACGAGTACATGTTTCTCAAGTTACATGCATTTCTGAAACTGTGAAGTGGATTGTTTCACTAGATTAGCATCTGAAAAAATGTTTATAGCATTCTGAACTTGATGCACCAAATTAATTTCTGAACTTGATGTACTAGCATAGATTCTGATCTTGATGCACTAGTATAGTTTATAGAATTGATGTATTAAAAGATCTTTGGTGAAGTGGTATAGGTCTATATCTTGATGCACATGTTTCTCAAATTAATTTCTGAACTTGATATAGAATTAATGCACAAAGATGTATCAAGCACTGGTATAGGTCTTCTATTCAACAAAAAAGAAAACTAAACTTGAATCAAGCAGCACATATATCATTGATTCTGGTCAAATGATTCTTGAATTTGGTGAAGCATTTGGTGAAGCAATGAAGATAGCAAAAAAGAAAAAATAACATGGTGTAGTTGAATTTAATTTCAGGACTTTGTGTACTAGTTTTTGAACTACATTCATGCATGACTCATAATATATAAGCATCTACCTCATGTATTATCACTTGTAAAACAAAAAAAAAGCAGAAGAATTAAATCTTCAAAAAAGAAGACTAATCTTTAAATATGTGTCTCCCCCCTTGCAGGCCCAAGCGCCTCAAAGACTTCCTGCAGGAGGAGAAATTGTACACATTTTTCGGTTTCAGCATTGGAGGTGACAAGCAGATGCTGGAGAAGTCTGGTTTGGAAATCAACCCCAACAACTTCATCGACATGCAACGCAAGTGGAAAGATCCAAAGACCACCAAATACTACGACTCCTTGGCCGATGTTGCATGCAGCATCATCCACCCATTCTATGAAGGCATGAAGAAGAAGATGGACAGGGCAGACCACAAACTGTAGGGAACCAGCCCACTGCCAGACAACCTCATCACGTACACAGGAATAGATGCGTACGCAACATACAAGTCATGAAAGACAATCGACAATATCGTGACAGGTTGGGATATTTCAAAAGAGCAGGAGGCTGACCCCTACTACCACTGCAACTTCGCGGATGAAGATGCAGGAAAGTCTGCATTCGTGTTGCTCGCGCTTCTGCCTGTCCTTAGTCTTGTTGTTTCAGATTTGTAGTTTGCTTTCGTTATGTTGAACCATCTACCTTAGTTATGTGTGTCAGGGTTTGAACAAGTTTTCCTATGTCTATCAAGTACATCGTTTGCTTATGTCATCCAACAAGTTTGCTAGCTTCCTATTTTGTTGATCCATCATTTGAAGTTGAAGTAGGTTGAAGTTGAAACTTGATGGCTGCCACGCAGCACTAGTCATGGAGAAATAAAAATAACACATAAATATTTTCACAAAAAAATAGTGGCAAACTATCTAAGGACAAAAGCAAATAGTAGCCTTGGACGCTCAGTACAGCTTAGACATGAACGGTAGTACTATCACACTAAAAAATCAGTTTTTAATTTCAGAAGAACACTAAAAATACTTAGTTTCAGCCGAGGACAACATTTAGTACTAAAAGCATCGTGCTAATAGTAGTTAGAAATTCACTAAGTACGGCAACAGGAACAACAAAAGAACCATCAGTACGTATTTCCTAGTCACTAGCATGCTAGGACTGAAAGTTCTGGTACACTTGAACACACGGTACATTCATTCTACAAAATATAAAAAGGAACGGGAAGCTTCAGTTCGCATTCCCTAAAACAGTGACACACTAAGAATAACAATAATAATACAATTGAAATCTTAGTACAACTTAGTCTATACGGCAAGTGCTATGATTATACCAAACATTGCCTGGAGAAGAACCACAACCTAGAAAAAAGAAGGCCAAAACTAAATCAAAAAGATATCAGTTCGACAAAGGAGAAAAATCACAAGAAACACAACAGAAGACGTACTAGCCTCAAACAACACAAAAAATAAATAATTAATCAAAGTACTAGCACAATTGAAATCTCAGTACAACTTAGTTTATTCGGTAAGTGCTATGATAATACCAATTAATGCCTTGAGAAAGAAGTAGTTTTGAACTTAATAGGGCTATCTCTTAAATGTAGCTAATTTAAACCAGTGCTTCAACTTTTACTATGAAGTTCAACTACTAAAGTTCAAGAAGTTCAAACAAAAAATTGGCACCAAATTTTAAAAGCCTTACGCTAAATGAGATTACAAATAAGTACTAACAGAACTATATCATAAGTACAAGAAAACGAGAGTACAAAAACTATAAAGGTCCAACTTAGGTTGGAATCAGATAAATTTAAAATAAATCTCACTTTCTCAGCAACAACTCGTAAATACACTTGAAAAAAAGGTGTTTTCAGTTCAACTAGTATATAAGTCTTCAGTACAAAAAATAAAACTTAACCAAAACAAATTCCCGATGAAACATACACAAGTGAAAACAGCTATTCAACCACGCAATCATCATGGAAAAAAAGTTTGTTAAACATTGTGCCATACTTAAACACAACACAAAATATACTAGTTATTACATAGTACTCGACAAGACATCAAAACACTACAAATAGAGCCTACAATGTTTTCAAGAGATATATCACACAACTATCCCATTCACTACGCAAATGATCACCATTTCTCCTATGCATTAGGAGCCAAAGCCTAAACCTCCTTGGGAAGCTCCATCACCACAAGCTGGCTATTCCGGTTGAACAAAACTCTATACAGATCCTCAGCGTTCCAATCAAAAATGCGTGGCTGCAAAACAATAAATTTTTTTATCAAAAATCATGACACATAAAAAAGGATACACAATAAACCAAAAACAGAAAGTGAAAAAGCTCAACTAGAACCCACGTCATTATCTCGAATGTTCTCAACGATCTTTTCACCATCATAGCATCCCGCATACTTCAGAGTATAATGGCCACATTCATTTTCCCCTTGAAGTGGAACCTTGACAAACGTTGGTTTCTTTGCAAATAGCTCCCAATTGGGCTGCTTGCTCACATTGTACTGAGCATCACCATACACAGCCTTTATTACTTTGACCAATCTAGAAATCTGTAAAAAACAAAAGAAACCACACAGTTTTAGGTCTCATAAAAAGCAGAAACAAAGATGCAGAAAAATTAATCCAGTACAGATCATAAATGTCACTCAGAATCTTCTCGCAATCTTTATGATAGGTGTTCTTTGAAGGACGGTGGTTCTTCGGATAAGGTAAAGAGTCAAGGATGTCAATGCTACTTCGGTACCGATTCATGACATATAAGGAATAGTGGTTCACTTTCTTATCCTTTCCTAAAATCATAGGCTTGAATAGAGGCCTCATGATCTAAAAACAAATGACCTAAAAAGACATGTTAAATATTCAAAATAAAATCCAGCATCATAACAAACAAATAAAACCAAAAATCAGCTAGTAGATCTCACAAGGTCGGCACTGAGCAAGTCTTCCTTATCTTTAACATAGCTCTTGAAATCTCTCGCTGCACTCTCCACATTAAACACTTTATTTTCATCACCGTAAAACGTACAGTCAAGCACAACCTGCAAAAAAGCCAAAACAGAAATAAACAGCGGAAAAGGATCAACAAGCAAAGTATGATTAAAACTCGTAAAAACAATAGGCAGTCTTGTTCAACAGAAAGAAACCGATCTGATTGATTACCGTGATGAAATATGGACTCAGCAATACCCTTTTCCCAGATGCGAAATCAGCATTTCTCTCGGGATCTTGCTTCCAATCATCAATGAGGAAGTCCATTACATCACCCTCCATCATTTGCCCAGGTGAAAATTTTTCCCAGATGCGATTCCCAGTGAAGCTAGTTACGCTTTCATCAGGCTGAGGTATCATTGAGAATGTATTCCTGCAGCACACACAAGAACAAAAAGAAGGAGAAGCAAGATAAGGCATTCACAGCCGTTCAAGTTGTATAAAAAGGAACAGTTCAGGTCATATTTATCTATAAGCTACAAACAACAGAAGAAAAAGAAAAGGAAAAATAATGAGAGATACTCACTCGGCATACTTCTCACGCCATTCATCACTAAGCAACAAATTATACAACCTACGAGCCTTGTCCAGATGAGGGAATTTATGAGGGTGAAGTTGCTGCACAGGGGAGCAAAACTTTATAGGAGCTCTGGGCGCACGCTTCGCGCTTACAACATTGCCAGAATCCAAAGCAGGATCTTTCCTAGCACCACCAGCTCTACGAGCCACTATTCCAGCAAGGGGAGATAAACCTTTGGTAGCAGCGCTCCTCGTGACTCTTCCCACGCCAGCAATCTTGTCAAACACATCATCATCGCTGTCTATCAATTCCATAATGGGATTCCGTGGTGTAGTAGGGCTCTCTACACAAGCAGCCGTAGAACCTCTCAGAGCTCCCAACCGCCCCTTCATAACACCAGATCTTGTCTTTTCGGGAGAATGCCCCTGGCTAAGATCAATAGCTACGCGCTGGAGCTCCGAGAACTGGCTGCCAAAGAACCTGTAGTCGTGCTCACCAAGATCCAGCCACTCTCCTGCAAAAACAAAAACAAAAAAAGAAGAAGACCGCACAAAGGGTGAGTTCAAATACATAATTCATGACAGTACTAATAGAGAAGTACAAGCTGCAAAAAATTACAAAAGGCCATGCACACATACATGGTTCGATGCCAAACAAACCCCGGAAGTCAACATCAAACACATCGCTAGTTGCGCAGGTATACAGCAAACACATCGCTAGTTGCGCAGGTACACATCGCTAGTTGTCAAGAATGTCTTCATGGATGTAATCGACCATTTCAATTACACCATCCTCCCGGCAATGATAGGTCTTGCAGTTTTGTAGCATAAAGAATCCACAATCATGCCTGTAAACAAAGGAAAAACAAAATGGTATAGCACAAATACGAAAATACAGGAACAACATCCTCCCACCAACAAAAAAAACCAACAAAAATCATTAAAACGGATACTCACATGCTTTCCTGCTGCGGCACCCGCACAAACTCGCAAGAGAAACCATCAATATGCACCGGCAAGAATGGTTTGGCCCTGTCTACACTCGACTCCCTCCAAAGCTTATTTATATTATCTGTCATATTCCTTAAGAATCTAACTGCATCATCCCAGGTTTCATCACGGAGTGAATCAAGACACTCGAAACGATGGAACCTCTAATTCAGAACAATCAAGCACCAATGCCCAGATACTTCGCTAGGCTTCATGGTAGCCGCAAATGACGACGGATCAAAGGTAGGGAAAAGAAGCTGAAAAAAATTCGCAGAGGAAAAATGAATTTAACAAATCATAATGAAACAAAAATTTAGCCTCCAAACAATAAAATAAAAGAGGGAAATTGAAATTCAGAAGTACAAACAAAAATCAGATAATCATAAGAGTTTATATCCACCGCCCAAAATTGAGGAACAAACATATTAGTTCAATTTCCTTGCGACAATAAGTCCAGCTTTAAAAAAAGAAGCACACATCATTAATAAGTATAGGTGTAAAACCAGGCTAATCAAGTTCATTCCCCCACCTCCCAAACCAGCAAGAAAATATGACAGTTCTAGTTCATGAGTACAAAAAGTCCAAGTTCACCTACCTGGTCAAAACCATCAACACCTGATCTCGTGAACCAATTTAGCACATTGGAATCAATATTTCCATCACGGATCTTGGTCTGTTGTAAAAAAAGAACAACAAACAGTTAGAAAATTGGCAAAACAAGTTATCATCCTATTTACAAAAAGCAAAATACTGACCGTCATCCATCTGGGAACTATCAACTTGTCAGTGTCTCGGTACTTCTGACGTAGAGAATATAAAACAACGTCAGCACTGTCTGGGTTGAGCATGCCAGTGGGGACAAACGCTTTAGAAATAGAACCAACACTGGCATCACATTCTTTATTTTGAAACATCGGCTTGTGACTAGAAAAACACAAAAGATTACATGAATTAAAACTACTGCAACAACAACAATAATCATAGAGAGAAAGAAAAAAAGACAAAAATGGTACGGGCAAAATCCCAAACTAACCATTTTGTACGGTTCGTGCGCAACCTCGTAACAGCGAAGAAAAATGTATCAACCTTAACAACATTACCACTTTCTGCTTGCAGAAAAAGAAGAAAAATAGTAAGTTCAACCACTACAAGAGAACATGTCCAAAATGCCAAAATTCAGAAGTACGCCTCATTTACAAGTCCTTACCTGGACTGTCAGGGTTTGACGACGACGGTAGTTCCTATGATGAGACCATTATGCCTCCAGTTTCAGGGTTTGACGATGGGACATCTTGAGAGGACACCAATATTGCTGCGCTTTCAAGGTCTATAGAAAGAAAATCCTGGGACGACAAGAGCGCCTCCTGCGTCGAGGGGTCAGAAGAAATTGGCAGAAGTAAATCATCATCCTCGGATGGCACCTCCTCCATGCTAGAAGCATCTTGCAATGCATCACCGTAATCGAGACCTCCAGGCGGGAAATTCTCCGGCGGCAAATCTTCACAATCAGGAACATTTTCATTCCCAGCAATACCAACACTAGGCGATTTGGGATCAAGTATGCTGGCAGCACCAGCATCCTCATCAGCAACTTTGTTACCAACATTGCACCTACTACTCGATGGAACACCACGAGCATCATCTCCACCACTAAGGACAACCTCACGCTCAACATCAGTAATCTGACGAAAATAAAAATTCAGAAAAAGTGAATAATATGAGCAAAACTAACAACAAAAAATAAGCTACCAAGAGGTGCACAGAAAAACAAACCTTAGAAGCATTCACAGCAACATCATCGATCTTGCTGCTGCTAACATTCAAAGCAACATCACCAACGGGCAAACAAGGCTCATCTTCAATAAGAGGACCCTGCTTCAAATGTAATGAGGCAAAAAAAATGCTATTATGAGCAACGATAAACACAAGGAATTAAACAACAGCAACAAAAAAGGTACCTACCCCTTGCAAACTCTAAACGGTGTGGGATAGAAAAATGAACAAGCAAGACACATTGGTGCCCATGAAAATTCAAGAAAATATGAATAAACACAATAAAAATAAAAATAACCTTGCAATTATCAGTGGATGGATCATTAACTCCTTGGTCAACATCAGCATCAACATTATGACTGGTCTCCTGCATGAAAAGAAAAACTAATAAACAGATGTAGATCAGGAAGTTCAAGTACAATACTGATAGCAGAACAACATAGTAAAAACATACAAACAATGAGGACTGACTCACATCAACAACAGGGTGCTGCAAGCCAACATCGTTCATATGCTGATCAGAAACATTAGCCTCAGTACCATCATCAGCCCTGCTGTCGGTGCCAGCAGCCTCATCCTGATCAATCTGCATGAAAGAAAATTATTAATAAATATATGAAGATGAGGAAGTTCAACTACAACACTGACAGCAGAACAACAAAATAAAAATTGCAAACACCAAGGACTGACTCACATCGACATCAGGACGCTCCAAGCCGACATCATTCGTTTCGTGATCAGAAACATTAGCCTCAGTACCATCACCAGCCCTGCTGTCAGTGGTAGCATCCTCATCCTGCTCAATCTGCTTGATAACAACATTTGCACTTTCTTCATATGGCTTGCAGCGAGAGTTTTGCATAGTTCTGAAATGCTTCATGTTGTTCAACAGACGAACCGAGCTCTGAACTAGATCGGCGGCACCGTCACGCATGTCATCAATTAAAATTCTCTCCATCTCAATGTAGTCAACAGCTTCCTCAGCATTAAATTGATGACCTTCAAGAAGGACACAATTGATACAACTCAGACGCTCAACTGTCGTTGGGACCTTTTGCAGCTCAGAACACACATTACTTAAGATATGCTCAGCGCGCTCCAACACTGAAACAACAACATCAATACCAAAACCCTGCCTCTATGAAGCACTAGCATTACTAGGGCCAGGGGGGTTATAACCAGCACCCTCAACACCACGGCCATCCCTCATCTCATCGGGCAGAGATGAAAACTTTGGAACCTGAGACGATGGCATCTCCAGGACTGGCCGTTTATACACTCGGAAAAAAACAACCTCCTCATGAGTTTTCCACTGCAAAACAAGGGAAAAAATAGTTAATCAATCAATGCAACACATAGGGAAAAATAAAACATGATATTAACAGATTTAAAATCAACACCACTAATAAACTTTAAGTGTCACTGCCAATTTGTTACTATTTACCAACAGGCCAGTTGAACAAAGTTATTCAGTTCAACCACACATGAAACAACATTACTAAAAAACCGTACCTAAAGCTCACAAAGCTTAAGAAATGACAAAATCTAAACATATACCTCTGCAGTACACATGTCCACTACAGCCAAAAATAGCTATACCTAAAATAAAAAAAGGTCTGCAAGACACAAAAGAAATAAAACTCACCGGAAGCTTCCCAAACATCCAAGTCTTTCGATCTGCATTGCCTTTTTTTATCAAATCTGCGTCAACCAGATCAAAAAGCTTGGCAGGATCCATGAAACATATGCGGGGGACTCGCATGTCAGGCTCCGCAGTCTTGCCACAGATAAGGTAGTCAAGGTACATTAGTACAGGCCCTATGGCATAGCCTGTGATTGCCTTCCCCATGGTATCACCATCTTGGTACTTGGCAAAAGCCTTTCTAAGCTCATCAACCATCAGCTGGCAATAATCCATTTTAGCCATGTCCTCAAAGACGAGACCCTCAAACATTGCTGCCTCTCTGGAAACACGCGGGGCAGAACCAGGCAACACAACCTTCATAAACAAAATAATGAAGAACACATTCAGAGCAAGGTCATCTTTGCTAGGATCCTTGACGAGCACCTTGAGCTTATTCCTCAAATCCTTTGTACTGATTGCTTTGTTCCTGCTAATGTCAAGCTCTGTTCTTAACTTCATTAGAGCGTTGTCATATCCGTCCTCTGACGGCCTTGGCATAGAATGACCACCACGAGGGAAACCAAATAATTGTTGTAGACCATCGCTAGTGATGCGAAGCTTCTTATTAGCCTCACCCATGTCAAGAGTGATTGTATCAAGATCTATCCTCAGGTACAAAACTCCCATCAGAGGGCGGGAAATGTTAGACTTCACCCTCCACTTGAAGATAGAACCAAAACCAGATGCATGAACCCTAGCCACGTGCCGACTCTCGAGCAATTTAGCACAAGCTTCAACCTCTCTCAACGAACATCGCACAGTTAAGTTCGATTTCCGTTGGTCACCTTCATCCAAGGCAACTTTTTCGGCATTGCCTCCCACCGACTTGACTGGACTCATAACACTAACAGGCTGTAAATGAAAATAAAGAAGCCACACCTTAAATAAATGAATATAGAAAACAAAACAAGCATATGAAGGCAAGTAAAAAAAAAGAAAAGATTGCACAAGTTCAACTATTAAAACAACATCAGTACCACCCTCAATTGATGAAAAAATGACCAGCCTCACCTAGCCAGCATACCAGCCCAAACACAAATTAAATCATTGCAAGTACAACTAGTAAGTCACATGTAGTACAAAACAAGCATAAGCAGGCAAGTAAAACAAAGAAAACTTTGCACAAGTTCAACTATTAAAACAACATCAGTACCACCCCCAATTGATGCAAACAATGACCAACCTCACCTGGCCAGCATACCAGCCCAAACACAATTAAATCATTGCAAGTACAACTAGTAAGTCACATGTAGTACAAAACACATACCACTGCAAATTCATCTTCTGAATCAACTTCAATATCATCTTCTTCAGATACAGCATCTTTAGCTTCGACACGAGCACACATCTTCACACCTTTCTTCACCTTCACAGGATGAAATTTACGCTTCTTATTTTCTTTCAACAAAGACCGCTCTTGAAGAGGAGATGAAGAAGGCTTCTTATTTGTCAAACCTCGTGGACTCCAACGAACAGGGGAGCCACCAAGTTTGCTTGGACCAATTTTCACAGCAACACTATCCGCATCAGCTTTGCTATTACCAGGTTGGGAACCAGCTTTCACACGTGGGCTACGCCTCTGTGTGCCATCAGGATTTCGATCTGACATCTTCCTCTTCAAAACAACTTTCTTCTCCTTAACTGCATCACGATCAAACACTTGCGTCAAACGAGTTTGCATCAAGTTTGTTTTCACAGGCATGTCACTTCCATGAGATCCGGCATCAACAGTTGAAAAAGTCGCGTCACCACCTTCATCGCCTACACATTTAGGAGCTTGAGCAACACCAACATCACTTTCTTGCACACGGGCAGCCTTTTGACGTTGTTCCAACTCCTTTATCTTCTAGAAGTCATACTTCTTCTCTCTTATCCTTTCATCCTAGAGCTGTAACTGCATAGGAACATCCTCAGCCTGGGTAACAGGCTCAGTGCCATCAACACTTTGAGACTGAGTAACAGACAATTGCAAGCTGCCATCACCATCATCAACGTTAAGAGAATACATTCCATCATTAATATCTTTAACAACATCAGCAATGTCCTCAGGAACACCATGCCTATCATTAACTACATAAACCAATAACATAAGCACGCACATATAAAATTAAAACACAATTAACATTGCAGACATAAGATAAATAAAGCGCATAGCATCAGACACAAACAAAATGAACAACTGATGTAACTAAGCATATATATGTATTAAAGGCTGATAAAAAAGAGCAAATATAAGGGAAACACCAGCAACATTCGCAAGTTCTTCTAGAGGATTTGGTGTCTCAAAAATAACATTCACAAGATCTTGAAAGCGTTCTGATTTGTCAGAATCAGGAGGCACCGGCACTCCAACATCTGCAACAACATCATAATTAGCAAAAAAGTACATGAACAAGCAACCAGTTCAACTATGTGAACACTACAAGTTCACCCAATAAAAAAATATGAACCCACCACTGGCACAACAAACTTCAGAAAAGACAACTCTTTCAACACCATACTAGTTCTTCACTGACTACTACAACCTATTCAAATGCCATGATAGTAGTTAAAACTACACATGGTGATAAGTACTACAACCTGTCTGCAGGTTGCGTCAGCTGCCAAAACCATACACACCATACATTCCAGGGAAAAATTAACAGATATCAAAATACATACAACTTATAAAGTCGACACGGCAACAACTGTACAACCTAAAAACTAGATCCGTTAAAAGATCATCCAAAATACAGGGAAAATCACCTGCATTCAATTTGTCCGGACTGGATGATGTACCCATTGAGATCTACAGTCCTAAAATCTGCCGAACTAGATCTGCAAGACACATGAACAAAAATTAGGGCTCTGAACTATTTCAGAAATGAAGCACGCCATAAAAAGCAAAACTCTTACCAGCAAACACAAAATCCGCCACGCAATCCAGTATCACTGCCGCCAAACGCTCATTCAACAGCAAAGGAACCCTAGCGAGTGCAGCCTGGGACAGCAAGAGAGCAATAGATTAGAAATAGAGAGAAAATGTGTACATAAGAGGACGCAAGCAAAGTCAATGGTAGAGCAAAAAGGAACAAACAGAGCACCCGGACCTCCACCCCTGGGGTTGAACCCTCCAGCCGACGCTCCCGTGGCGAAACAGGAGTAGCAACTTCCCCTGTGAGAAGAAAAGAAGAGGGGAACGAAGACGGAATCGATTTGGGGATGGGAGAGGAGCGGAATGGGGAAGATCGAGGTTAAAAGGTGAGTGGGAGGGTTAAAAGGTGAGTGGGAGAAAATGAACGGCTAAAGCCCACAACCGTGGCGAAGCCCACTATCTCTAGGCAGTTACAAAAGATAATACCAAAAATCAAATACAATAAAAATATATAGAAGGAGAAAACAAACGGCTAAAGTACAAATAATAACTCACAACAGTACAATAAAAATTATCAAAAAAGTAAAAATGAAAAAATAATTCATAACGGTGCTGGTTTTTCCCCTAAAAATAAAGATAAGATAACGGGGGCAAGTCATGTTACGGACTCGCCTCCACATGCGAGTCCGCGGCACGCCACGTCGTCGCCTGCTATGGCTCGTTCCTGGCTTGGCCTCGCCGGGATGGGGGAGGAGGGTCCCGACCCCCCTCCCTCCCGGCTCGGCCTCGCGCTAACGCGGCAGTGCACTCGTTTCACAGGCGCAGTATGGTTATTCTGTCGCCCTCCACACACGCACCCACACCCCTAAGATAGATAATGGGGCAAAGTCCATACAAGGAAGATGTGTCAGTACAACTATGCCCCTCGGTACAATGCGGCGCGGGGGCAAGTCATGTTACGAACTCGCCTCCACATTCGACGCCGCGATACGCCGCGTCGTCGCCTGCTACGGAAGATGTGTTAGTACAACTATGCCCCTCGGTACGGTGCGGTGCGGGGGCAAGTCATGTTATGGACTAGCCTCCGCATGCGACGCCGCGGCATGCTGCATCATCTCCTGCTACGGCTCGTTCCTAGCACGGCCTCGCCGGGATGGGCAGGGGGTCCCGACCCCCTCCTCCCTGGCTCGGCCTCGCACTAACGCGGCAGTGCGCTCGTTTGACAGGCGTAGTGCGGTTATTTTGTCCCCCCCACACGCACCCACACACACCCCTAAGATAGATAATGGGGCAAAGTCCATACAAGGAAGATGTGTCAGTACAACTATGCCCCTCTGTACGGTGCGATGCGGCGGAAAATCATGTTAGGGACTCGCCTCCGCATGCGACGCCGCGGCACACCGCATCGTCGCCTGCTATGGCTCGTTCCTGGCTCAGCCTCGCCGGGATGGGGGAGGGGGGGTCCCGACCCCCCCGGCTCGGCCTCGTGCTAACGCGACAGTGCGCTCGTTTGACTGGCGCAGTGCGGTTATTTTGTTTCCCCCCCTCCCACACGCACCCACACCCCTAAGATAGATAATGGGGCAAAGTCCATACAAGGAAGATGTGTCAGTACAACTATGCCCCTCGGTATGGTGCGGTGCGGGGGCAGGTCATGTTACGGACTCGCCTCCGCATGCGACGCCGCGGCACGCCACGTCGTTGCCTGCTATGGAAGATGTGTCAGTACAACTATGCCCCTCGGTACGGTGCGGCGCGGGGGCAAGTCATGTTACGGACTCGCCTCCGCATGAGATGCCGCGGCACGCCGCGTTGTCACCTGCTACAGCTCGTTCCTGGCTCGGCCTCACCGGGATGGGGGAGGGGGCGGTCCCTTCCCCCCTCCCCCCCGGCTCGGCCTCGCGCTAATGTGGCAGTGCGCTCATTTGACAGGCGTAGTGCAGTTATTCTGTCCCCACCCCCACGCACCCACACACACCCCTAAGATAGATAATGGGGCAAAGTCCATACAAGGAAGATGTGTCAGTACAACTATGCCTCTCGGTACGGTACGGTGCGGGGGCAAGTCATGTTACGGACTCGCCTCCGAATGGGATGCCGCGGCACGCCGCGTCGTCGCCTGCTACGGCTCGTTCCTGGCTAGGCCTCGCCGGGATGGGGGAGGGGGGTCCCGACCCCCCTCCCCCCAGCTCAGCCTCGCGCAACAGTGCGCTCGTTTGACAGGCACAGTGTGGTTATTCTGTCCCCCCCTCACACACACTGTCGGTGTCAAAACCGGCGGATCTCGGGTAGGGGGTCCCAAACTATGCGTCTAGGCGGATGGTAACAGGAGACAAGGGACACGATGTTTTACCCAGGTTTGGGCCTCTCGATGGAGGTAAAACCCTACTCCTGCTTGATTGATATTGATGATATGGGTAGTACAAGAGTGGATCTACCACGAGATCAAGGAGGCTAAACCCTAGAAGCTAGCCTATGGTATGATTGTTGTTCGTCCTATGGACTAAAAGCCTCCGGTTTATATAGACACTAGAGAGGGCTAGGGTTACACAGAGTCGGTTACAATGGTAGGAGATCTACATATCCGTATCGCCAAGATTGCCTTCCATGCCAAGGAAAGTCCCATCCGGACACGAGACGAAGTCTTCAGTCTTGTATCTTCATAGTCTTGGAGTCCGGCCAATGATGATAGTTCGGCCATCCGGACACCCCCTAGTCCAGGACTCCCTCAGTAGCCCCCGAACCAGGCTTCAATGACGACGAGTTCGGCACGTATATTGTCTTCGGCTTTGCAAGGCGGGTTCTCCTTCAAATTCCATGTGCTTGCCGAATAGTGTCCGGCTTACTTATAAATGTTGCGCTCCTTGGCTTCCACGTCCAATAATGGCCCTCTTCCACGTGTAGTATGAATGCGAAAAGGTAGGGTATTTTTACGTTTCACCCCCTAGCCGCGCGAATAAGCTGCCTATAAGAGAGGCGAGGATCTAGATCCGAATCACACCATCCTCCTTCCGCAAGTACTCATCGAAGCGCCTCTGACAAAAATCCATTCCATCATGGACAATCGACGCGGCTCCTCCTCTCGCGCTCCCAGCCCTCAGCCAGGAGATTGGAGGAGATGTTCAGTCCCACATAGCGAGCTAGTGACGCTCCAAGCAGAGGGATATCTTCCCCCAGCCTTCATGGTTCCGGTTCGAGCCGGACTGGCCACCTACAAGGGTGGAAAGCAGGCGGAGAGCATCCCCAATCCCTCCAAAGGAGAGCGGGTATGCTTCATCCCTTATCTAATAAGGGGACTCGGATTTCCCATACATCCGTTTCTCTGGGGGCTCCTGGAGTTCTATGGACTCCAGCTTCACCACCTTACACCTGCCTCCATTTTGCACATCGCGGGCTTTGTAACCCTTTGCGAGCTGTTCTTGGGCATCGAGGCCCACTTTGCGATGTGGAAGAGATTGTTTTGCCTCGTACCCCGTTCTCACGAGGGGTTGATATATCAAGTGGGCGGAGCCGAAATATAGCGCATCACCGGGACCGGATATCTATCCGGAACCCTGAAGAAGGCGTCCGAAGACTAGCCTTCGGAATGGTTTTATATGGAAGACGCCCCACTGCCGGACCCAGTTCGGATCGGCCTCCCGGAGTTCAGCAACGCTACTCTGAAGAAATGGCTGAGCTAGCGCCCGCGGAGCCCTCAACGGGAGAATGACAGGGGCGTCCAATATCTGATGGGCCGGATAAGGTTACTGGCCCATTCCGGATTGACCATGATCGGAGTCATGGCAACGTGCATCATGTGAGGGGTGCAGCCGCTCCAATATAGGGGCCACCCCATGTGGGATTTCAACGGGGAGGATGACGCCACCCGTCATGGCCGCAAGGGGCCGGGATCGGTTGACGATCTCGTGAAGATCCTGTCCGGCTTGTACAAGGGGGAGAAAGAGGACTTCCTCCGTGCGAGTCCATTGAATGGATTCTCCATGAATAACCCTCGGAGCTGGGTAAGCGGACGTTTATCTATCCGATCCATATTCCCAAAGTTAAGTGTCTCACTTTGTGATTTTGACGTAGGAGCTGCGCCGAGACGTAGAGGGCATACACAGCCTGACTCCACAGCCCGAGGATCCGGGACGATCCCTGGATCCGGCCTCCGAAGAGGATCCGGACATAAAGGTGGAGCTGATCGATGGGGTGTTCCACCAACTTAGCATGGACAATGCTTTGGTCGCCATTACGGCCGACTACCCCTGTTTAACTCCGGCTTCCCAGGTAACCATGACCGGAGTCCTGACATCATTGCTTATACCAATGGTGCTCCGCAGGAGGCACCTTTAAGGCGGGAAGCCGAACCCGCGGCGACTGACCAACAAGGGTCAGTTCGGCCCAGCAGGCGGAAGAGGAGTGCAGCGCGAATCGAAACGTCGCCGCAACGGTACGGCGCACCACCGTTTTTAAGGGAAAGATTCCTAGGAGGTATATTAACGCTCATGATTTTTCCAGGAGAAAGAGCGCTCGCCGGACAGTGTCCGGAGAGGTTGCCAATCAAGCCTCCGCCAGCCATGCTCCAACGCCTGGTCCGGAGGGGGAGGCAAACACAAGGCATGAGCCGGATGCTGCTCCAACGCAGGATGCCGACAGGCTGTCCGCCACTAGGTCTGAGGTGGAGAGCGCCATGAATCACAGGCGCCACTGGACAGTTCTTCGTGACGTGTGTTTCTCCCCTGAGGCACTGAATGCCTTTAATGCAGGAGACGTGCACCTCCGTGCCGCTCGAGATGGTCTAACCAGAGCCACGGAGCAGTATGTGAAAGACATACGGGTGAGTAATTTTAATAGTTATATATGCCAGTAGCCCCCGAGACTTAAAATAGTTAGAATAACTGATTTAAGGATCATTTGTTATACAGGATCTTATGAAGAAGAATACCCACCTGTCCCAGGAGCTTCAAGAGTGCAAGGCTCAACTTGAGGCTGCACTAGCCGCCGCGGGGGGAGCCACAGAGACCCCCTCTGGTAATGCATACTTCGAAAAGATAAGCCTTTTATGAAGTGTGGCATATGTATAAGTCTGACAATAATATTGCAGATGGTGCCGGACTAGATCCGGACAAGCAACATCTACTGCGCCAGCTGAAGGCCGGCGAGAAGGTGCTTATGAGGGTGCAGCAGGAGAGGAGCAAACTCCAAGATGCGAACACCCAGCTGGGCGAAGAACTAAAAGATGTTCGGGTCTAGCTGTCTGACTCCGTGAAGGAGAATCGACGGCTTCGTCGCGACATTTACAGTAAGTGCTTGAGCAAACTCTTTTGAAAAAGAAGAGTTCGGCGAGGAAGTCGATTGACAGAAATGTGTCTGTAGGTGTGCTCACAGGTCGTCCTACGGAGGAAATGCCCGGTTCAACGGGTGACGTACTTCCCGAGCTGCTGCAACTGCACGAACGTGTTCGGTAGGCGATGAGCAGCGTCGCCCAGGCCTTATGGCCATCCGTCTCCCTACCCTAGGGTCTTGGAGGGCTTGCAGAGAAGCGTCAGGGAGCACGACAACGCTTCCGTTTGTGGAAGATATCGGCCTGCCGTCAAGGCGCCAGGGAGGCCTGGGCCATGGTGAAGACACGGTACACGAAGGCTGATCCGAACCACATGGCCGAGATCGGACCTGTGGGGCCTGATGGGAAGGAGATCCCTGTGATCTTAATGTACGGCCAAGTAGAGTTGGCCGCTAAGTATTCCCAACAGGACTGTAAACTAGACAGCCTGTTAGACGGGGTTGAAGAGGAGTACAATCAGTCAAGTTGACGATGTAATTTAAAATGACATGTAAAATGCCTTCTAGCCGGATTGTAGATCGTTTGTCTTTGCGGACCTGTTCGCTTCAATCTCTGGACCCAACAGTCCAGAGTGTGTCCGAATACCCTCACGGTTATGTAAAAACCAAGGCATGGATGGAGACCAGGCATAGGGGTCATTAGTGCTTTATCAGACAAGTTCCCAACTAGTTATGTTATATTACATGGTTAGTAAGAAACATCTTCTAGGGAGAATAGTTCCATTAGGGGTTCCTTTCCCTGGGAGGCATATGCCCTAAAGTGCATGTAACGCCCCGGATCCGATGCGCCAGGTATCTGCCAGTTATTCGCCGTTGTTGCCATGTCATTTGCTTGCGTGTTGCATTTTGCCATGTCATCATGTGCATTTCATTTTGCATACGTGTTCGTCTAATGCATCCGAGCATTTCCCCCGTTGTCCGTTTTGCAATCTGACACTCCTATGCCCTCTGGCGTTCCCCTTTTGTCTCTCGTTGTGTGCGGGTGTTAAATGTTCTAGGAATGGCCTGAGGTTTGCTAAGCAGCCTTGGTATAGCACTGGTAGACCACCTGTCAAGTTTCGTGCCATTTGGAGGTCGTTTGATACTCCAACGGTTAACCGGGTAACCGTAGAAGCCCTCTTTGAGTTGCAGCCCAACACCCTTCCAAAGTGGCCCAAAACCCATATAAGTCTCTTCCATGCTCTCGGTCGTTCTATCACGATCGCGTGGCCGAAAACCGCTCCTCATTTGGACTCTCCTAGCTCCTAGAATCTATAAATAGTCCACCTCCCCCAAAATTCCCGGATGAAACCCTAGCCATCTTCCTCCTCCCGTAGCCGGACATGTCCGTTCCGCCGCCGGACGTGTCCACCGCCGCCAGCCACCTCACTCCGGCGAATCATAGGCCGCCACGTCACCCCCGCCGCCTCCTGGACCTATCTGGAGCCGCCACTTGTCGCCGCCGCCTCCCACCACCGCGCGGCCCACCGAGCCCATCGCAGGCCCGTGCGAGCCTGGCCACGCCCGACGCCGCGCCCCACGGGCCCGAGCGCCCCGCGCCCGCCCCGCGTCAACCCCCGCTGCCGGCCACCGTGCCCACCACCGGCGAGCGCCGCTGCCGGCACCGCCCTCCGCCGCCTC
>LT934124.1:34103882-34121380 GCA_900231445.1 Triticum turgidum subsp. durum
CGCCTTAGCCCGACGACCGCGCCGCCCGGCCCCGCGGTCTCCTCCGCCGGCGCCGCCCCGGTCGAGCTGCATCGCCGCCCCGCATCTCCACCGCCGCGCCTCCCCGTCATCGTCCCGACCGGATCAGGCCGGATCCCGACCTCCCCGAGCGCCTCCGGCCACCTCCTCTCCGAACTCCGGCGAAGCTTCTGGCGAACCTCGTGATACGCGCCAGATCCAGATCCGGACGAACCCTAAGGTTGACCTCAGAAACGCCCGTCCCTGATATTTTTGCATAATGTTGCCATGTTCATCGCATCAGAACTTGCTGCATACTGCTCCGTTTTGTGCAGGTAATCTGTCAAATTGTTCGTCTCGATGAGTACTTCATTTCATTACATTTCAGCATATTCATTTGAGTTCATCTTGATGCCTGAATCATCGTTGCAAGAGTGCATGTTGCTGTTAATCTGCTGAAACTGTTATAACATGCTCATTTGTCTTTTTTGCCATGTTTGACGTGTGCATCCTATGAGGTTGATGTCTACATATGTTTTGAACTATGCCATGCCATCTTTACAGGGGTGTATGCCATGTATTTTTGTGATCAATGTGGTGACTAGCAAAAGCATGTAAACTAGGCCTCGTGATGTTGTTGATTTCAGTCCTTGTTCTGCTGTTATTTTGATGCCATGTAAACATGATGCCACAGAGAGATACATGCATATTTTGAGATACTTCAGTAAGGATGTTTTGTACATATGGTTATGATTTATCCATCCATGCCCCTGGATGCAATTATGGAGTAGCCTACCATGTCATTTTTGTGCTCTACTTTTGCTACAAAATGTTTCCTGGCAGATTGTTTACATGTTATTCAATTTTGCCAAGGCTGTTGTAGTTGATCCTTGCATGCTATGAACTTGCTCTTGCATTTCTTAGCTTCATAAATATGTGTTCTTGCTGTTGGTTGCCTTGCCATGCCATGTATTTCTCTGTGGTGAGTGGTACAAGCTCACCAACATGCCTACTTATTGTTGTTCCTGCCATGTATGAATCTGTCATATAACTTGCTATGTTTACATGGATGCCATCATTTCATCTGATCCTTTTTGGCTCTTGGTCAGTAAAGGACTTTTGTTCTATGCAATCAGTAGATTCATGCCATGCCTTTGTTTGCCATGATAAGTTCATGTAACATGTTGTTTGATAGCTCTAAACATTGCAACCTGATGTTATTTCTGCTAAAGTCTGAAACTGTTATTATTTGCAAACTTGCCATGTGTGTTTGAGCATGTTCTAGTGATTTCTGGAGATAGCTCAGTGTTCATGTTTTGTTATGCTTTACCTGTACATCATCACCATGCCTTTTGTTTTCATATTGTGGTACTGTAGCATGTTGTTTTGATGCTTGCAATATGCCTACTTGCTGTCATGGACAGCTTGTTGTTATGCCTTGTATAGAGTGTATGTGTTGAACCGTTGCTCCGTTTTGAGTGTGCTCTATATGAAACTTGCTTGATTTTGCATGTAGTTTCATATTATCATGTTGCATCCTTGTTTTGAGGTGTTTGCTTGATGTTTGTATGCATTTTGCATCAATGCCATGTTTAACTTGTTTTGCTCATATCTTCTAGGCCGTACCTCCGAATCTAATGAACTTTATATGTAACTTGACTAGAATTTCGTGTAGATCATCTTGGTGCATTTTAACTTGCTGTTTAACAACTTGAACATAAGGTTTATTCAGATCTGGACCAACTTCGAAATTTGCATATGAGGACTTACCGGAATTGTTATATGTTGTTCCCGGCCTCATTTAAACTTGCCTTGAGGTGTTGCTCTTGTTTGCTTCATCTCTTGCCATGAGTAGCTTCATGTAGCTTTGTCATGCATCATGCTTATTGTGCATCATGTCTTGTCTATGTGTGGTGTGTTTACCATCTTGTGTGCTTCTTCTCGATAGTTCCCGTTTTGTTGCGATTGTGAGGATTCGTTCATCCACGCTTGGTTCGTCTTCATGGCTTCATCTTCTTCATGGACTCGTTCTTCTTCCTTGCGGGATTTCAGGCAAGATGACCGCTACCCTGGATCTCACTACTATCATTGCTATGCTAGTTGCTTCGTTCTATCGCTTTGCTGCGCTACCTATCATTTGCTCTTCAAGCCTCCCAATTTGCCATGTCAGCCCCTAACCTTTTTCACCCTTCCTAGCAAACCGTTGCTTGGCTATGTTACCGCTTTGCTCAGCCCCTCTTGTAGCGTTGCTAGTTGCAGGTGAAGTTGAAGATTGCTCCATGGTGGACAGGGTTATGTTGGGATATCACAATATCTCTTATATTATTTAATGCATCTATATACTTGGTAAAGGGTGGAAGACTCGGCCTTATGCCTGGTGTTTTGTTCCACTCTTGCCACCCTAGTTTCCGTCATACCGGTGTTATGTTCCCGGATTTTGCGTTCCTTACGCGGTTGGGTGATTTATGGGACCCCCTTGACAGTTCGCTTTGAATAAATCTCCTCCAGCAAGGCCCAACCTTGGTTTTACCATTTGCCTCACCACCAACTATACTTTTCCCTTGGGAGTCGCGCTCTCGAGGGTCATCTTTAGTTTAGCCCCCCCGGGCTAGTGCCTGTCTAAGTGTTGGTCCGAACCGGGCAGACTGCGGGGCCACCTCGGGGCAACTCGAGGGTTGGTTTTACTCGTAGGCTGACCCATCCGGTGTTGCCCTGAGAAGGAGATATGCGCAGCTCCTATTGGGCTTGTCGGCGCATCGGGCGGCTTTGCTGGTCTTGTTTTACCATTGTTGAAATGTCTTGTAAACCGGGATTCCGAGACTAATCGGGTCTTCCTGGAGAAGGAATATCCTTCGTTGATAGCGAGAGATTATCATGGGCTAAGTTGGGACACCCCTACAGGGTTTAAACTTTCGAAAGCCGTGCCCGCGGTTATGTGGCAGATGGGAATTTGTTAATGTCCGATTGTAGATAACTTGACACCAGATCCGAATTAAAACGCATCAACCGCATGTGTAGCTGTGATGGTCTCTTCTCGGCGGAGTTCGGGAAGTGAACACAATTTCTGTGTTATGTTTGACGTAAGTAGGAGTTCAGGATCACTTCTTGATCATTGCTAGATTCATGACCATTCCGCTTGCTCTCTTCTCGCTCTTATTTGCGTATGTTAGCCACCATATATGGTTAGTCGCTGCTGCAACCTCACCACTTTACCTCTTCCTTACCCATTAAGCTTTGCTAGTCTCGATACCCATGGTAATGGGATTGCTGAGTTCTCGTGGCTCACAAATTACTACAACAACAGTTGCAGGTTCAGGTTATGCGATGATCATGACGCGAGAGCGATGTTTGCTTGTTTTGGAGTTTCGTCTTCTGCTTCTTCTTCGATCAGGGGATAGGTTCCAGGTCGGCAGCCTGGGCTAACAGGGTGGATGTCGTTTGAGATTCTGTTTGTGTTTCATCCGTAGTCGGATGTTGTTCTCATGTATTGTGATGTTGTATTCGTGTGGCATTGTATGCCTTATGTATGTATCCCCATCTATTATGTAATGTTGATGTAATGATATCCACCTTGCAAAAGCGTTTCAATATGCGGGTCTATCCTTGGTGGGACCTTCGAGTTCCTTTTGGATAGGGTCGCATATTGGGCGTGACAGTGCATGTCCGGACTGCGAAAAGAGCAGAAAAAAAAGCGTCTGGGGGCAGATAAATAAATAAGTAAGAAATCATCTTTCAAGTCACCGACCGAATATTCCCTGAAGAACGCTAGCTTTCGGCTTCACCCAGTCTGAGGTACACATCCGGCTGACCTGACAGTAACAATCGCGAAGGTGCTCCCTTTACCTCCTAGCCGAACAATCGGGAACGTAGGGGTAAGCACAGGAGCCAGGCAACCCATCTTGGCCAAAACTTAAGTCATATCAATGCATATAATGGTGAATAAAAGGTACATGCGGAAGTGTGACACATGTTTTGGGCATGAAGCCCTTATAAATAAGCTTCTGTTAAAGAAGCCCCCAGGTATAATGAGTGCGAGCCGCACGTCAAGTGTGTGCGCACAATGCGCAGATCAGCCCTCAAAGGCTTTACAAAAAAGGGAGGAAGAGAGAGAAAAACAAAAGACAGCTAAAGTATAAAATGTGGACGGAGGAAGGAGCTGAACTCTGAGTCCGGCGCTAGGCGTAGAATCTTCGGAGACGGGCTGCATTCCATGGGTTCGGCTCGAGTCGGTTGTCCGATGCGTTTCATAGACGGTATGCTCTGCCAGTCAGGACTTGGTAGATGATGAAGGGACCTTCCCATTTGGGCTTGAGTTTGTCCTTTTTCTTGTCGGGCAGGCGTAGAACTAATTCGCCAACATTGTAAGTTTTGGCCCGTACTTCTCGGCTTTGATATCTTCGAGCCTGCTGTTGATAGAATGCGGAACGAGCTTTTGCCACGTCGCGCTCCTCTTCTAAGGCGTCCAAACTGTCCTGCCGATCCAGCTCGGCTTCTCTTTCTTCGTACATGCGCACGCGAGGTGAGTCATGAATTATATCGTAGGGCAAAACTGCCTCTGCGCCGTACACCATAAAAAATGGTGTGAATCCGGTAGTGCGGTTTGGCGTGGTCCGCAGCCCCCAGAGTGCGGAGTCGAGCTCCTCCACCCAGTGCGTGTTAGATTCCGTGAGGGAGCGCACTAGCCTGGGTTTGATGCCGATCATGATTAGACCATTTGCTCGTTCGACTTGACCGTTAGTTTGAGGGTGATAGACTGAAGCGTAGTCGAGCTTGATGCCCATAGTTTTGCACCAGAGTTTAACCTCGTCGGACGTGAAGTTCGTGCCGTTATCAGTGATGATGCTATGGGGGACGCCATAACGGTGTACCACCCCAGATATGAAGTCTATCACAGGTCCAGATTCAGCCGTTTTAACTGGCTTGGCCTCTATCCATTTGGTTAATTTGTCCACCATGACCAATAGGTATTTTTGCTTGTGGGTTCCCCCTTTAAAGGGGCCAACCATGTCAAGCCCCCAGACTGCGAACGGCCAGGTGATGGGTATAGTTTTGAGGGCGGTGGGTGGCATGTGGCTTTGATTAGCAAAGAGCTGGCAAACGCATCGTTGGACTAAGTCCTGAGCATCTGCCCGGGCCGTCGGCCAATAAAATCATGTACGGAAGGCCTTGCCTACAAGGGCCCAGGCTGCGGCGTGGTGCCTGCTGAGTCCGGCGTGAATTTCAGCCAGAAGATTTCACCCTTCCTCTTCGAAGATGCACCTTTGAAGGACTCCGGTTGTGCTTTTCTTATAAAGCTCTCCCTCATGGACCTTGTAGGCCTTAGATCGCCGTACTATGCAGCGGGCCTCGTTTTGGCCTTCGGGGAGTTCCTGCCTAATTAAGTAGGCTACGAATGGTTCCGTCCACGGGGCAATGACTGCCATTATTTCGTGGGCTGAAGGTGTTATTTCATTGGCTAAGCCACCGATTGTGTCAGAATGTTCAATGTTGGGAGGTGCGGTTGGCTCCGGGTTGTTGTTTCCGGACTCCTCTTCCCATAATACGGATGGCTTAAAGAGCCGCTCCAGGAAGATGTTTGGAGGGACGGCGTCGCGTTTTGCGCCGATGCGTGCCAACACGTCGGCCGCCTAGTTATTATCCCGGGCTACATGGTGGAATTCGAGTCCTTCGAACCGAGCTGACATTTTTAGGACGGTGTTACGGTAGGCTGCCATTTTCGGATCCTTGGCGTCAAAGTCTCCATTTACTTGGGATATTGCAAGGTTTGAATCCCCGTAGACCTCTAGGTGTTGAATGCCCATGGAGATTGCCATCCGGAGATCGTGTAGAAGGGCCTCGTATTCGGCTGCGTTGTTGGAGTCTATGTACATTATCTGAAGTACGTATTGGACTGTGTCTCCGGTTGGGGACGTCAAGACGACGCCAGCCCCCAAGCCGGCCAACATTTTGGAGCCGTCAAAGTGCATGATCCAATTGGAGTATGCGCCGTACTCTTTAGGGAGTTCGGCTTCGGTCCATTCAGCAATGAAGTCGGCCAAAACTTGTGACTTTATAGCTCGCCGTGGTTTGTAGGTTATGTCGAATGGTAAGAGCTCAGTGGCCCATTTTGCAATCCTGCCCGTTGCATCATGGTTGTTTATGATGTCGTTGAGAGGTACTTCGGAGGCTACTATTATCGAACACTCTTGAAAGTAGTGTCGCAGCTTCCGGGATGCCATGAACGTCGCGTATGCTATCTTTCGATAATGTGGATACCGGGACTTGCATGGACTTAAGACAGTGGATACGTAGTACATTGGTTTTTGAAGAGGGAATTTGTGTCCTTCTGTTTCTCGTTCGACGACGAGCACCGCGCTTACAACCTGATGTGTTGCCGCGATGTATAATAACATTGGTTCGCCCAAGTTGGGCGCGGCCAGGACCGGATTTTTTGCCAATATGGCCTTTATTTCTTCGAGTCCGGCCGTGGCAGCATCCGTCCATTCGAAGTGTTCGGTGCGCCGGAGGAGGCGATAAAGGGGCAATGCCTTTTCTCCTAAGCGGGAGATGAAGCGGCTTAGAGCCGCCACGCATCCAGTTAGTTTTTGTATTTGTTTGAGGTCTTTTGGGATATCCAACTATGAAAGAGCTCGGATCTTGGCTGGGTTTGCTTCAATTCCTCTACCGGATACAATGAAGCCCAAGAGCTTTCTGGCTGGTATGCCGAACATGCATTTTTCCGGGTTGAGCTTAATATCATATGCTCGGAGGTTGTCGACTGTGAGCCTCAAATCGTCTACTAGAGTTTCGACGTGTTTGGTCTTGACGACCAAATCGTCTACGTATGCCTCCAATGTTTTGCCGATCTAGGTTGCCAGACATGTCTGAATTATGCGTTGCACCGGCGTTTTTGAGCCCGAAGGGCATTGTGTTGAAGCAGAATGGTCTGTATGGAGTGATGAATGCCGTTGCGGCTTGGTCTGTCTCCGCCATCTTGATTTGATGATAGCCGGAGTATGCGTCGAGGAAGCACAATGAATCATGCCCTGTGGTGGCATCAATGATTTGATCGATGCGGGGAAGGGGTAAAGGATCCTTTGGACAAGTCTTGTTAAGGTCTTTAAAATCGACACACGAGCGCTAGAATTTGTCCTTTTTTGGTACCATTACCAGGTTTGCTAGCCATTCCGGATATTTTATGTCTCTGATGAATCCGGCTTCTAATAGTTTGGCTAGCTCCTCTCCCATTGCCTATCTTTTGGGTTCGGAAAATCACCGAAGAGCCTGTTTGACTGGTTTGAATCCTTTTAGGATGTTTAGGCTGTGTTCTGCCAACCTGCGTGGGATTCCTGGCATATCTGAAGGGTGCCAGGCAAAGATGTCCCAATTTTCCCGAAGGAATTCTCGTAGTGCAGCGTCTACATCAGGGTTTAGTTGTGCCCCAATGGAGGCCGTCTTTGTGGGGTCCGTTGGATGGACTTGGAATTTGACTATTTCGTCCGCTGGCTTAAAAGAGGTGGACTTGGATCTCTTATCGAGTATCACATCGTCCCTGTTCACCGTGGAGCGCAGCGCAGTGAGTTCCTCTGCCGCTAGGGCTTCGGATAGTGCCTCTAGGGCTAGTGCGGCTGTCTTATTCTCGGCGCGTAGTGCTATGTCCGGATCACTGGCAAGAGTGATGATTCCATTGGGCCCGGGCATTTTAAGCTTCATGCACCCGTAATGGGGTATAGCTTGAAAAATTGTGAATGCCTCTCGCCCTAATAAAGCGTGATATCCGCTGCTGAACGGGGCCACTTGGAATGTGACCTCCTCGGACCTATAATTGTCCGGCGAGCCGAACACCACATCCAGTATAATTTTTCCTGTGCAGCGTGCTTCCCGACTAGGGATTATTCCTCTAAAGGTTGTGCTGCTTCGCTCAATGCGGCTCCAGTCTACCATTTTTCGAAGGGTTTCTTTGTAGATGAGGTTCAATCCGCTGCCGCCATCCATGAGTACCTTAGTAAGGCGAAAGTCGTCCACTATTGGACTGAGGACCAATGCGGCTGGTGCTCGGGCTGTTCGGAATTTAGGTTCATCGCTGGCGTTGAAGGTGATAGCCGTGTCGCTCCATGGGTTTATTGTTGCTACTTGGTAGACTTTGGCGAGGCTGCGGAGTGTTCGTTTCCGCATATCATTTGATGTGAAAGTCTCAAAGACTGTTAATACCGTACTGGTACTGTTGGGGTGGTTCTCTGGGGCTAGAAGTTCTTCGCCACTTTTGGCCACCTGCCGTAGTATCCAACATGCTAGAAGGCTATGTGTTGGAGTGGCGCCCTCTGTACTATGGATTTTACAGGGTCCGCTGAGCCATCCCTCCAGTACGGTTCCATGCCCTTTAGGGGGTTTTTGCTTTTTGGTTTTTGTCCTAGGTGCTTGAGCATGATGCACCCTTTTATTTCGGACTAGGGTTGTGTTCGGAGCCGGATGGTCCTAAAACTTGGTTTCGGTTTTCCAGGCACTCTCCATCGCATAGTACTTTCGTACTATGGACGCCAGGTCGGCGAAGCGTGTAATTTCACGATGACTTATGGCGTTCATGATTCCCTTGTCCGTGCAATTGTTGCAGAAAATTAAGATTGCGCTTTGCTCACGGCAGTCCTTTATCCTGTCCATAATCAGGAGGAATCTGGCCCAGTAATGATGTACTGTTTCATCGGGCTCTTGCCATATTTGAGATACATCGCTTGTGTTTGGGTGGGCGGGTGGAATTAAATTCGGAACCCCGCCCAATCTGAGGCTCAAGGGCCGAGGAGTTTCCGGATTTGGAAGCTTGGATTGCTGGATGTTGTCCAACGAATCTGGTCCGCTGCCTGACTTTAGGTTTAGTACTTGACTGACATCCGTCCCTCCGTGGGAATCCGGCAAGGAGGGATCAGGAATCCGGACATAACTGGTCTTTAATATAGAAGAAGAGTCACCGCGTTGTTCCTCTACCACGGCAACGTGGTGGGTAGCCTGGGGAGAGTTGATCTCTCTCAGATCGGTTTTAAGCCCAATCTGATCGTAGTCAGCAGCGACTCCTAGGGCGGCGATGTGATCCAAGAGCTCGTTTACGGAGGAAAGCTCCATCGGATCTAGCTGCTCGGAGAGTTCCGAGTTGACGTGAAGATCACTTTTAGTGACCCGAGAGGTCATTGTCGGAGCGGCGGCCGAACAGGCGGTCATAAGAAAACCACCTAGCCGGATAGTTCGGCCGGTGGCCAAAGCTCCTTTGGCAACGGTACCATCTTTAAAGACGGGAAGAGGCATCCTTCCTGATTGCGACGACACAGAGGAACTCTCAATGAAAGCACCAATGTCGGTGTCAAAACCGGCGGATCTCGGGTAGGGGGTCCCGAACTGTGCGTCTAGGCGGATGGTAACAGGAGACAAGGGACACGATGTTTTACCCAGGTTTGGGCCCTCTCGATGGAGGTAAAACCCTACTCCTGCTTGATTGATATTGATTATATGGGTAGTACAAGAGTGGATCTACCACGAGATCAAGGAGGCTAAACCCTAGAAGCTAGCCTATGGTATGATTGTTGTTCGTCCTATGGACTAAAACCCTTCGGTTTATATAGACACCAGAGAGGGCTAGGGTTACACAGAGTCGATTACAATGGTAGGAGATCTACATATCCGTATCGCCAAGCTTGCCTTCCACGCCAAGGAAAGTCCCATTCGGACACGTGACGAAGTCTTCAATCTTGTATCTTCATAGTCTTGGAGTCCGGCCAATGATGATAGTTCGGCCATCCGGACACCCCCTAGTCCAGGACTCCCTCACACACCCACACCCCTAAGATAGATAATGGGGGCAAAGTCCATACAAGGAAGATGTGTCAGTACAACTATGCCCCCTCGGTACGGTGCGGTGGGGGGGCAAGTTATGTTACGGACTCGCCTCCGCATGCGACGCCGCGACACGCCGCGTAGTCGCCTGCTACGGAAGATGTGTCAGTACAACTATGCCCCTCGGTACGGTGCGGTGCGGGGGCAAGTCATGTTACAGACTCGCCTCCGCATGCGACGCCACGGCACACCTCGTCGTCGCCTGCTACGGAAGATGTGTCAGTACAACTATGCCCCTCGGTACGGTGCGGTGTGGGGGCAAGTCATGTTACGGACTCGCCTCCACATGCGACGCCGCGGCACGCCGCGTCGTCGCCTGCTATGGCTCGTTCCTGGCTCGGCCTCGCCGGGATGGGGGAGGGGGGTCCCGACCCCCTCCCCCCGGCTCGGCCTCGCGCTAACGCGGCAGTGCGCTCGTTTGACAGGCGTGCGATTATTCTGTCCCCCCACACGCACCCACACACACCCCTAAGATAGATAATGGGGCAAAGTCCATACAAGGAAGATGTGTCGGTACAACTATGCCCCTCGGTACGATGCGGTGCGGGGGCAAGTCATGTTACGGACTCGCCTCCGCATGCGACGCTGCGGCATGTCGCGTCGTCGCCTGCTATGGCTCATTCGTAGAACAAAACTAACAAGAACTAGAACAAAAAAAGTTATCAGTCCAAGTCACTAGTGGTCTCAAGTACTAAATTCAAACAAACAAAAAAAAGAAAAATAATTGACCACCCCAGGACAAAAAAGTACCAGTCCAAGTTACTGGTGGAGTCAAGTACTAGATTCAAACAAAAAAATGAAAAAAAATTGACCACCCAAGGACAGGCGAAGGCCCTGACAATGCTAGATACTTGAACTCGAGCCCGTGGGCGAATCCCTAGTAATCAACACAAACGCAGGGCCTGCCGTCCAGGGCCCACAGGTCAAGAGAGAGAGAGAGAGAGCACCATGTATAAGCACTCTAGTAAGTGTTCAGAGGAGTTCGACTGGTGAGCCTCGACTACGCTTATAAATAGGTCTAGGGCCCCTCGACTAGCGAGGTGGGACTAAACCCATAGCGCACGCGCACGCCGTGCTGCACAGCCACGCGGACAAGCTATCCGGGCCGAAAACAACGAATCAGGCCGATGGCCCAACACTGTACTTCGCCCAATTACAAAATCCAGCAGATCACACACGACAAAAAAATGCAGATAATTTTAAAAAAACTCACAAGAAAAATCAGTTAATAAACAAAAATACTGTAAAAAGTTCAAACACATCTTAATGTTAAGAAGTAAAAAAAATAAGACCGTAAATAAAAATTTCAGAAATGAATTTATAAAAAGTTCAACTACTACAATTCATAAGGTTCAAGTACAAAAAAAATAGTATTGTGCAGTGAAGATTATTTTTTTTTAATTTTTAAAAAATACTAAAACAATCATTATTCAACTATAAAAAAGAAAAAATGTGCTCCAAAATTCATGTACAAAAGTAAGAAAAAATGTTATACAACAAACAAATTTGATTGGTAATTGACAACCTAAAATAGATTAGTACTATCATTAACAGAATGTAAGTTCAGCAAACTCACAAGAAAAATCAGTTAATGAACAAAAATATTGTAAAAAGTTCAAAGACATCTTAATGGTAAGAAGTAAAAAGAAATATAAGACTGTAAATAAAAATTTCAGAAACAAATTTATAAGAAGTTCAACTACTACAATTCATAACATTCAAGTACAAAAAAATAGTACTGTGCAGCGAAGATTAAAAAATTTTAATTTTAAAAAAATACTAAAACTAGCATTATTCAACAATGAAAAAGAAAAAATGTGCTCCAAAATTCATGTAAAAAAGTAAGAAAAAATGTTATACAACAAACAAATTTAATTGGTAATTGACAACCTAAAATAGATCAGTACTATCATTAACAGAATGTAAGTTCAGCAAACTCAATAACAAAAAGGGGTTCTAAAAACATCATCAGCGTATAGGACCGTCCGCGAGTTATGTACATGAAAATATATCAGTCAAAACAAAGGATGCCCATCAGTTCAACTATAGAATTGTTCCAGTACTAATATAAAGAATGTATAAATAAAATAGTTATACTTGAGCAGAACAATAGAAAAAACATTACATAACTTGTTCCAAACCATTCTGATAATACCATACAATTCAATCATCTCACATGCAAATGTTTTAAAAGAAAAAATACCGCAACATAATCAACCACACACAAATCTCACAACTGGCGTCATTTGCCACATTTAAACCTACAGCACATAAATTCTGAACGTCAGAGAGTCGTCTTCTCTGGAGAACATAACCGTAACCACATCACCATCCTCAAATCCAGACTCTGCCACAAACTATTTCCACCCAGTAGTTAGGTTGATGCAACCGTCAAAGTCGATGTGGTAGGCAACATTCATCAACTGATACCCATTCTTGTCTGAAGTCTCCATCTTCAGAACATCGGAACTAGGAGCAACAGTTCTGATCCTGGGTGACATTTTCTGCAAATGGGCATGGGAGTACAAAACAAATTGAACACCTGACATAATTGAATTTTTACGCATATATAGGAACAATTTGCATAACAATCTAAAATGGAAAAAATCTGAACCAAAACAATAACACAAAACTAACTAGACATGTGAACTGACTAAACTGAAGAAATGTACATATTAATACACCTACAGTAAAAATATCTGACAAAAAACAGATCAAGGATTATACAAAAATGGATAAAATACTGTTAAGTAATGAACAAATACACACAGAAATCCCTACTGTTAAATTCTGACAAAACCAAATAAAAAAATATAGACAAACTATTCATAAGACTAAACTGCAGATCCAGTCCATGGGATTCAAACAGAAACCAACAAAAAAGTAGAAAACAAAACGAATACAAACACATACCCATGATTCCTTCAAGTCACCAACCGTCAGGCGACAAACACAGGGTGTACGAAACCCATGGTTGTTGTACAACAGACAAGAAAGTTGCCCACGGCGCTGAGTCTGAGTGAGCTCCAAACCAGATACGTACATACAGCCGTCAGCTATGCGCGCCATCTTTGCCAGGCATCCGCATGAACAATCCTCCATGGAACACACAGGAACAGAGAAAAAGGCAACGAAGAGAAGAGGGAGGAACCTAGATCTGATTCTGGAAGAAGGAAGAAAAAGGAGGGGGAAGACTTGGCCACACACCACACATAGAAGGATAGAGTTTATAGTCAGGGAGACTCGCAGCTTATAAAAATAATAAATAGGCAGGTGGGCAGCCAGCTGGTAGGAAATAGTTATTACACAAGCCATGCAACATTTGACCGCAAATTAGTTCAACTTCAGATAAACAAGCAGTTCAAAGGTGCACATGTCAAACATGTGCAAACAAAACAACACATTCATAGACAAAACATTTGAATTCATTTAGTCATTCAAACATCTGCCCCCTCACAACAAAAATCTTAAAAACATAATATTCACTACTTTAGTCATGACGATCAAAGAAACGACGTCATTTGGCCCTGGTGGATGGATGTGGAGCCGTGGCTGCTCTCTCCCTAGCCCAACTAATGATCTGAATATGGTTCCTTCCCCTGCCCTCTGGGAAAAGAAGCTCCAATTCATTGGAGTTGCAAGTATCCATCACCTCACGCGCAAGGCGTTTGTTGAACTCTGCGTCCAGTTCCTCCTCGGCAGCACGTCGAGCCATCTGCTTGCGCCTGCGCCTCCTCCTCCTCTGCTCCTCTACTGCAGCCCTCACATCTATGGCGTCCCCCTCATCCTCTGTGACCTCTCCCAGCTCAGGATCCATCTCGCTTTTCTTTGGTTACAGATCGTAGAATGAAACTGACAGAGGGCTCGGGCTTTATAATCAAAGTGCAGAGCTATCAGTGCGAATCCAGTCTCGATGTCAACGCACAGTAATACAACTTTGACACGCAGCAGTCCAACTACACATACGGCAGCAACTCAAACAACACTGAAAAACACGCAACTTAATTACACAGGTTGACCAGATCACAAGAAATCGCAGCATACAGCCAGCCGCCATACACCACCTCAGCCAACGACAAAATAACATGGGAATCCGGGGTAGAAACAACTCAAAGAAGCAAATTTGACAACGCAAATCTTTTCATACAATCCTCATATCTCTCCCTGCAACGCCAATTCAAAAGTAAAACAATAGGAAAAAAAAGAACAAATTCCCATGGCGGGCGTGGAAAACGACCAAGAACACCAAAACTTATAATCATAAATTACAGATGAAATTAATATTCAAAAACTCTAACATACCGATAATTCTCACATCAAAAACAACAAACATGACGTAAATTGAGGCCCATGAACACCACAGTAAACACCAACGCAAAAAACACGTCCGCCGCCAAAATGCCCACGCCGTCACCTTCGGTGACTACATATCGCAAAACACATCCAGCTGAGCGCGCGCACGTGCGGAACCCCTTACATGTCTCCTCTAGCAACGAATGGCCCGCAGCATCGCGCCGGAGAACGACAGGAAGCTCCTCGTTGCATCCCCTGTTTCCGTCCGTCGTGCACGCAGGAAGACCAGTTCAGGTAGAAAACCACGTCAGTCCAAACCATGAACCACGTCAGTTCAGAAAGGGTAACAGAATAATATTCTGTTACGCGTAACAGAATAGCCCAGATGTATATATATATAATCATACAGATATATATATAATCATACAGAAATTCTATGATATATATATGTTTGGTTCTACGATAAATTTTATTTATATATGCATAACATGTACAGTATGTAGTAGCGTAAAATATGTTTGAAATGAAAAAGAATTAAATGGAAAACATAAAATTTAAAGAAAAAATAAATCATAAATCCCTAAACCCCTAAAAATTTTAGTCCCGGTTGGTGTCACCAACAGGGACGAAAGGACCCCCAGCCCCCGGCACGGGCTCGTGCCACGTGGTGGGCCTTTGGTCCCGGGTCATGATGAACTGAGACTAAGGCTGGTTGTAATGGGAGTATCATATAGTAGTATCATGCATACAATACTAGTGTGTGATACTACCTCCCTAATGCATAATATCATATACTAGTATCATGTAGTACTTTATTTATTGGCATGCATGACATATACTAGCATAGCATTTATTATGATACGGTATCATGATATGATACTCAACTCTCTCTCTTTTCATTTAATTCTATGACGCATCATCAAGATTGCTTAGTTGGCATGCATGATATTAGCTATGATACTACCATTACGAGCAGCCTAAAGAGGGAGGGGTCTTTAGTCCCGACCCTTTAGTCCCGGTTGGTGAACCGGGACTAAGGCCCTCATGAACCGGGACTAATGGTCAATTCTGCACCAGTGATTGTGAGTAGGCTTATGGTTTTCTTGCGGACAGAGGAGTAAGCTAGTTGTTAAGTGCCATATATGTTACACCTAAGATTGTTGGTTGATCATGTTGTTGTCCAATTTTGTAGTGGTGTTATGCGAACATCAATTGCATGCCACTTCACCTATATGTAGAGCATTATGTGATAATAAATGAACGATTGGAGGCCGGAGTGACAAAAATGACCATTCCCTAAGCTTCAAAATTATGCCATGACGGGTGAGCAGAGACCCTAAAGGACGATATGGCTATGGTGTGCCCTGGGTTGGTTCGTCTTTTGACCTAATGTTTGATGAATAGAAGCGCAAAAAAATTCCCTATGTATAGACAAGTAGCGCCGCAATGCACACACCTATTTCTAGTTTGTCACTATGTGCCATGTAATGCCAGCTAATCGCACATAGCTGACGAGCGAGCAACTGAACAAGTTGGTCCATTTTTCCGTTTTCTTTATTTATTTTACTTATTCTTGGTTTTTTATTTTTAAAATTTTAAAAATATCATAAAATGTCTATGTTTACCAAAATTTCAAACATTATTTAGTTTTTTTCTAAGAATTAAAAAAAATCTTCACAAAATTTGAAAAAATGTCCATGTTTCAAAAAAAGTTCTTTAAAATAAATAAATTTCATGTTTCACTATATAAAACAAAAATTTGAGAGTAGAACTAAAAATAAAGATAAACTAGAGCGCTTGCTAGAGTGCATTGCTACATGGGCTGGCCCACCCAGGTGCATACATGTGCGATTGGCCGCCTTGCAGATTCATGTATGAAAGTAGTTCTTGTTTTCGATGGAAAATCTTAATCTCGAAGAGCCTGAACAACCTGCCTCTCATGTGAAAGCAAGCTATTCGAAGAGGGAAATCAATTTCGATTAGTAGTTATGAAATATTATCTATATCTATATTTATACCAATATAAAAAGAGATAGTTGTGGACTCACCTGTTCAGACCCATTTATCCAACGGTCTATGTCACTTCCATGTTTAGTGTTAAACATGTTTAGCACCCTCCACTAATTAATATCATGCATTCATGCCTAATAGCAATGTCAACATTAACTACGTAATTATATCCTACCCAATATTAACATGCAATTTATATTTTTCCCGATATTAATGTGCAATGCAATAAATATCTTACCTGATATTAACATGCTGGAGTTGTTTTAGGAAAATTGTTGGAGTCTCTGGTTTTGAGATATAGGGGAGTTATTTTAGGGGAACTGTTGGACTTGCCCTACAAATAGGAGCTCCCCACAACCAAGCATAAAACACCATGTGAGCGAAGAACCACAGCGGTTAGGCGACTAGCGGCAGCGGCGGGCAGGAGAGCATCGGTCGGTAGCTGGCGGGTATGCAACAGAGGCTAGGCGCGGCACGAAGCGGAGCTGAGCAGCAGCAATGATGGGTGGCCAGATGGTGTCGTGGTTGTTGCTGCTTTGGCAGATTACAGGGGAAGGGGATAAGTCGAAATCATGGATAGGAAGGGCTAGGAGCTTCCAAAGGCAAAATGGGAGAAGTATAAATTTCTGTAACTTCTGCATGTTTTATGTTGTGAATTGTGATGTGGATTTTTATATAATAGCTTGACGATCTACAATATAGATCTTAGATTGTTAGTAGCAAATTCATGATGTGAATTGAAAATTTGACAATATTTTGAGGCACTTGGTTGTGGTTGTTCTTCTATTTGATACTTCATTCATCGGTATGTTTTTAGGTAGTCCTTCTATGTTTGCATTTTTTTGTATTGGTTATTCTGATTATAATAATCACATAAAAGTATAAGTGTGCATTGTTAGTATGTACGGTCTACTATGTTTTGCATCAAACTATTTTATGCTTTAGTGTCCATCCCATCTTAAATTTTTTAGTCCTCTACCACTGGATATGTACTTTTTGACTTGCAGCCTATACATACATATCGCCTCGGTAACATGCCTCCACATTCATCACTGAGTGCCGATCGATAAAAAATGTTACATATTTATTTCAGTTCTACTTGCCGACAGATCACAAGTTCAAAAGGAGGGACGATCAGCTAGCCAGTTTTTTTGCGTGTGGATAAAACTAGGGCTTGTATTACTAAGAACAAGAAAGTGTAATACAGCTACACATGGGCAGGCCTGATCCGCAAGTGGGCACTGTCCCGTGCGATGCACCCCCATTCGATTCTCCACGGCCTAATTGAGCTAGCTATGATGCCACCAAGAAAATAGATTTTATCGTGCATGAGAGATTGA
>LT934124.1:34130150-34161783 GCA_900231445.1 Triticum turgidum subsp. durum
CCATATGGAGAGTGCTTCCAAAGGAATCCTCGATACGCCATGTATGGAGATTGTGAGAAGGGTACTCGATATATATACGATGACGATCCCTTACAAGATGAAGACTCTGCTAGAGTGCTTTTTTGGGTTAAAATCGTTAATGACGGTTATTATGGCGATCAGACAAATATGACGACTCTGCTAGAGTATCTCTTACCTTTTATTCCAGTTAGCCATAGTTTTTGAGTTCAAAGATGAAACGTCAGAATACAACAATTTTTTGTTGGAATTGCTACACGATGTCACGGGAGACTTAATTTACCGATATATGTCAGTAGTGACATTATCACTTTCGTTCCCCCATGTCTATCTTGGTTCCTCCCCTGATGGGAGAAGTATGGCGCATCTAGCCCCACCTATTTGGGATAATTTGATAATTTGTTGAAATTTGAGGGGATTTGACATACTTCTGTATACTCATCAGCTGACACAAAATATGTATAAGTGGGATGTTCTCAGTAAAAAACATTAGGTACAATTTTTTAAGTGTCACCCACTGTGGGGGGAAATGTGGCAAGATCTTTTATTTTAGCCCGGCAAGATAGTTTTAATGATGTAAAAACTGTCGCAAAGTCAGGGCTGAAGGAAAAGGTAAAACATACTAGCAAATTAATATGTTAGTATTTATTCCTCTCACTTCAATAAAATCAAGGACCAGCTTAGGAACGGAAAAGGTCTAGAATCAATTACCAGTATATTTTACTAATTAGTTAATTTGTTTTTTATTTTCTGGTGTTGTAAAAATTCCTAAACTGTGATTTTTTGTATTGAAATGACTGCCACGTGTGTGAAACTATCATCATGGTATCCACTCGAGGGACCAAACAGAAAGAGAAGCTCTTATGTACCACCTATACTATTCAATACTCCATCAACTATTATACAAACATACAACCTGGAAAAAAAGTGATGTCCATGAGGGTCCCATATGCCAAAATCAGCCCTCTGTCTAAATATTCACATAATAGATAAAACATGGGAGGAAAACCCTAGATGGTACCAAACAAAACGAAATACCAACCTATGAACACTGCCATGTGGATTTAAGTTCCCATTGCTTTCGGCCTTTAAAAGACGCAGGTTCCCTTCTTTATTTGTAACACACACATACCTGCCCTCTTGGATGAACACAATAACCAAAGGACCCTCCATCTCCCACCAATATGAAAATTTGAAAGGTCTTGGTATTGCGATATTTGGATAAATCCGTAGCCAATTTAATTTGATATGATGTTATTGTGGTGTGAGTTTCCTAAGCATTTCAAGCAGCCTCATAGTTTAGGATTGATTTGATCGCCTCCTCAGTGGGTTTCCTAGATTTTGTCAAGCATCGGTGTCTTGTTTGTGGTGGTCAGGATTCTTGATCTATCTAGTTGAATTTTGTTTATTGGTGGTAAGGCAATCATATCGGTGAGTTCATCTGAAATGTAAGATTGCTGGAAATTGATTGGAATAAGAAATCGGAGGAACTAGGTGTTGGAGGCATGCAGGAAGATCTATGATAAATTTGCCATACATCTTCAAGCACCTCCGTATTGAGGAGTAGCTTCTTATGAACAACGAGTAATGGTAACATGAAAGTGGAGATTTAGAAGATTTCCATTCAAAATTTGAAACATGTCATTAATGTGGCAATGAAATAATTAAGTTTGCATGATGTTTATGATATTTCATACAAAAGTAATTGATGACTTAAGGTACAAACAACAAATTTATTCGACATACCAAAAAATCGTAGTTCCAATTAAGAATGGTATCAAAACTTGAACTCAAGGACCCAATGTAATATAATATAATATAATATAATATAACGTATCCTATAAGAAAATTATTGACTTAGTATACAAACACCGGATAATTAATCTACTAGACCTCCAAAATATCAATTTCCTATTCTTTAAAAAGTTTGAATTTTTTCGAGGAACTGACAGGAGCACTGCCTTTTCTTATAGGAGAAGATTAGAAACGCAATTTACAGAGGGACGCACATTTTTAGCGAAGGTGGCAAAAACCCAAAGATCAAGAAAAAACCTAGTACAGACTCAGCCGATATCAACAGATGGCAAGGCCCCAACGAAAGTCAGATCTTGTTGCTTAATGGCCTCGAAAGCCAGTAAAGCAACCTCGCGATGAGTCATCCGTTGACCCGTGAAAACTCATCTATTTCTCTCTTTCCAGATAGCCAAAGGGTATATATGATCTTTCCACTCCGTTGCTGCCGCACATGGGATGGCTCGTTTACCATCATCTTGTCCCACCCGTCAGAAACAACGCCTAGCTCAGGCAAGAAAACCGAGACCTCAACACCCTCATTGGTCCAAGTGATTACTTGGTTCCAAAGAGACGTGGAGGGAAGTACTTGCAAAGATGGGCCGCCGTTTTTGGCTGCTGAAGATATAGCTGACACCTTGGGTCATGTGGCCAGCCACGAATAGCCAGCATATCCGCGGTGAGAATTCTACCATGCAGAACTAGCCACGCGAAGAATTTGCGCTTTGGCTCAGCATGAGCAGACCAGACCTTTGAAGAGTCAAATCTCGGGTGTGAGCCAAAGAACTGTGCCACATAGGGCCATGCGGAAGATTAGGCTCCATTTGTGGGGAGATTAGGCTCTCATGATTTGAAGTGTTGTGGTGCTCCGGGGGTTGTGGAGTCGCTAAGGGCCCCACATGTAAGGTTATGTGCTACATATTTAGTTTTATTTCTTATTCTCTTTTTTTCACATTCTTATTCATGAGAAAATTTGTGAGTATTAAAAACATTTTTTGAAAAATTTAACATTTTGTTCAGATTCATTTCTATAGAGATACTAAGCTCCCATGATTTGAAGCGTTGTGGTGCTTCGGGGGTTGTGGGGTCGCTAAGGGCCCCGCATGTAAAGTTATGTGCTACGTATGTAGTTTTATTTCTTATTCTCTTTTTTTCACATTCTTATTCATGAGAAAATTTATGAGTATTAAAAACATTTTTTGGAAAATTTAACATTTTGTTTAGATTCATTATTATTTATTAAATTTGTGGATATTTTTAAGTTCACGGTCATTTTTAATGTTTGTGAACATTTTAAATTTGAAACCTTATTTACTTTTTGAATATTTTTTGAAATTCAAGAACCTTTTTCTAAAATCAATGATTTCTAAATTTTCAACAATTTTAAATCCTTGAAAATCTTTTAATTAAACTTACACTTTTAAATAAAAAAAGATAACAAATTATTACGGAGCTGGCGGTAGTGCTAGGGAACGTAGCAGAAATCAAAAAATTTCTACGCATCACCAAGATCAATCTATGGAGTAATCTAGCAACGAGGGGAAGGAGAGTGCATCTACATACCCATGTAGATCGCTAAGCGGAAGCGTTCAAGTGAACGGGGTTGATGGAGTCGTACTCGTCGTGATCCAAATCACCGATGATCGTAGTGCCGAACGGACGACACCTCCGCGTTCAACACACATGCAGCCCGGTGACGTCTCCCATGCCTTGATGCAGCAAGGAGAGAGGGAGAGGTTGGGGAAGACTCCGTCCAGCAGCAGCACGACGGCGTGGTGGTGGTGGAGGAGCGTGGCAATCCTGCAGGGTTTCGCCAAGCACCGCGGGAGAGGAGGAGGACTTGGGAGAGGGGAAGGGCTGCGCCAGAACTTGGGTACGGCTGCCCTTCCACCCCCCACATATATATAGGGGCAAGGGAGATGGGGGCCGGCCCCCTCAGATCCAATCTGAGGAGGGGCGGCGGCCAGGGGGTTGCCTTGCCCCCCAAGAAAAGGGGGGGCGCCCCCTTTTAGGGTTCCCCCAAACCCTAGGCGCCTTGGGCCCTGGTGGGGGCGCACCAGCCCACCTGGGGCTGGTCCCCTCCCACACTTGGCCCATGCGGCCCTCTGGGGCCGGTGACCCCACTTGGTGGACCCCTGGGACCCTCCCGATGGTCCTGGTACGTTACCGATAGCACTCAAAACTTTTCCGGTGACCAAAATAGGACTTCCCATATATAAATCTTTACCTCCGGACCATTACGGAACTCCTTGTGACATTCGAGATGTCATCCGGGACTCCGAACAACATTCGGTAACCACGTACATCTATTCCCTATAACCCTAGCGTCATCGAACCTTAAGTGTGTAGACCCTACGGGTTCGGGAACCATGCAGACATGACCGAGACGTTCTCCGGTCAATAACCAACAGCGGGATCTGGATACCCATGTTGGTTCCCACATGTTCCACGATGATCTCATCGGATGAACCACGACGTCGAGGATTCAATCAATCATGTATTCAATTCCCTTTGTCTAGCGGTATAGTACTTGCCCGAGATTCGATCGTCGGTATCCTGATACCTTGTTCAATCTCGTTACCGGCAAGTCTCTTTACTTGTTCTGTAACACATCATCTCGTGATCAACCCCTTGGTCACATTGTGCACATTATGATGATGTCCTACCGAGTGGGCCCAGAGATACCTCTCCATCACATGGAGTGACAAATCCCAGTCTCGATTCGTGCCAACCCAACAGACACTTTCAGAGATACCTATAGTGCACCTTTATAGCCACCCAATTACGTTGTGATGTTTGGTACACCCAAAGCATTCCTATGGTATCCGGGAGTTGCACAATCTCATGGTCTAAGGAAATGATACTTGACATTAGAAAAGCTTTAGCATACGAACTACACGATCTTTGTGCTAGGCTTAGGATTGGGTCTTGTCCATCACATCATTCTCCTAATGATGTGATCCCGTTATCAACGACATCCAATGTCCATGGTCAGGAAATCATAACCATCTATTGATCAACGAGCTAGTCAACTAGAGGCTTACTAGGGACATGGTGTTGTCTATGTACCCACACATGTATCTGAGTTTCCTATCAATACAATTATAGCATGGATAATAAATGATTATCATGAACAAGGAAATATAATAATAATAACTAATTTATTATTGCCTCTAGGGCATATTTCCAACAGTCCCCCACTTGCACTAGAGTCAATAATCTAGTTCACATCGCCATGTGATTAACACTCACAGGTCACATCGCCATGTGACCAACATCCAAAGAGTTTACTAGTGTCACTAAACTAGGTCACATCATCATGTGATTAAGACTCAATGAGTTTTGGGGTTTGATCATGTTTTGCTTGTGAGAGAGGTTTTAGTCAACGGGTCTGCTACATTCAGATCCGTATGTACTCCGCAAATCTCTAGGTCATATTGTAAATACTGCTTCCATGCTCCACTTGGAGCTATTCCAAATGGTCGCTCCATTATACGTATCCGGTTTGCTACTCAGAGTCATTCGGATAGGTGTTAAAGCTTGCATCGACGCAACTCTTTACGTCGAACTCTTTATCACCTCCATAACCGAGAAACATATCCTTATTCCTCTAAGGATAATTTTGACCGCTATCTGGTGATCCACTCCTTGATCACCTTTGTACTCTCTTGCCAGGTATGTAGCAAGGCACACATCAGGTGCGGTACACAGCATAGCATACTGTAGAGCCTACGTCTAAAGCATAGGGGACGACCTTCGTCCTTTCTCTCTTTTCTTCTGCCGTGGTCGAGCTTTAAGTCTTAACTTCATACCTTACATCTCAGGCAAGAACTCCTTCTTTGACTGATCCATCTTGAACACCTTTAAGATCATGTCAAGGTATATGCTCATTTGAAAGTACCATTAAGCGGTTTTTGATCTATCCTTATAGATCTTGATGCTCAATGTTCAAGTAGCTTAATCCAGGTTTTCCCTTGAAAAACACTTTTCAAATAACCCTATATGCTTTCCAGAAACTCTACATCATTTCTGATCAACAATATGTCAACAACATATACTCATCAGAAATTCTATAGTGCTCCCACTCACTTCTTTGGAAATACAAGTTTCTCATAAACTTTGTATAAACCCAAAATCTTTGATCATCTTATCAAAGTGTATATTCCAACTCCGAGATGCTTACTCTAGTCCATGGAAGGATCGCTGGAGCTAGCATACCTTTTAGCATCCTTAGGATCGACAAAACCTTTCTGATTGTATCACATACAACCTTTCCTTACGAAGACTGGTAAGGAAACTCGTATTGACATCCATCTGCCAGATTTCATAAATGCAGCTAATGCTAACATGATTCCGACGGACTTAAGCATCGCTACGGATGAGAAGATCTCATCGTAGTCAACTCCTTGAACTTGTGCAAAACTCTTCGCCACAAGTCGAGCTTCATAGACGATGACATTACCGTCCACGTCCGTCTTCTTCTTAAAGATCCATTTATCTCAATGGCTTGCCGATCATCGGGCAAGTCCACCAAAGTCCATGCTTTGTTCTGATACATGGATCCTATCTCGGATTTCATGGCTTCTAACCATTTGTTGAAATATGGTCCCACCATTGCTTCTCCATAGCTCGTAGGTTCATTGTTGTCTAACAACATGACCTTCAAGACAGGATTACTGTACCACTCTGAAGTAGTACGCATCCTTGTCACCCTACAAGGTACGGTAGTGACTTGATCCAAAACTTCATGATCACTATCATAAGCTTCTACTTCAATTGGTGTAGGCGCCACAGGAACAACTTCCTGTGCCCTGCTACACACTAGTTGTAGTGACGGTTCAATAACCATATCAAGTCTCCACCATCCTCCCACTCAATTTTCGAGACAAATTTTTCCTCGAGAAAGGACCCGATTCAAGAAACAATCCCTATTGCTTTCAGATCTGAATTAGGAGGTATACCCAACTATTTTGGGTGTCCTATGAAGATGCATTTTATCCGCTTTGGGTTCGAGCTTATCAACCTGAAACTTTTTCACATAAGTGTCGCAGCCCCAAACTTTTAAGAAACGACAACTTAGGTTTCTCCAAACCATAATTCAAATGGTGTCGTCTCAACGGAATTACGTGGTGCCCTATTAAAGTGAGTGTGGTTGTCTCTAATGCCTAACCCATGAACGATAGTGGTAATTCGATAAGAGACATCATGGTACGCACCATATCCAATAGGGTGCAATTATGATGTTCGGACACACCATCACACTATGGTGTTCTAGGCGGTATTAATTGTGAAACAATTTTCACAATGTCTTAATTGCGTGCCAAAGCTCGCAACTCAGATACTCATCTCTATGATCATATCATAGACATTTTATCCTCTTGTCACGATGATCTTCAACTTCACTCTGAAATTACTTGAACCATTCAATAATTCAGACTTGTGTTTCATCAAGTAAATATACTCAGTATCTACTCAAATCATCCGTGAAGTAAGAACATAACGATATCCACTGCGTGCCTCAGCACTCATTGGACTGCACACATCAAAATGTGTTACTTCCAATAAGTTGCTTTCTTGTTCCATCTTACTGAAAGCGAGGCTTTTCAGTCATCTTGCCCATGTGGTATGATTTGCATGTCTCAAGTGATTCAAAATCAAGTGAGTCCAAACGATCCATCTGCATGGAGTTTCTTCATGCGTACATACCAATAGACATGGTTCGCATGTCTCAAACCTTTTCAAAAAAACGAGTGAGTCCAAAGATCCACCAACATGGAGCTTCTTCATGTGTTTTATACCAATATGACTTACATGGCAGTGCCACAAGTAAGTGGTACTATCATTACTATCTTATATCTTTTGGCACGAACATGTGTATTACTATGATCGAGATTCAATAAACCACTCATTGAAGGTATTATTCAAATAAACAGATTAACCATTATTCTCCTTAAATGAATAACCGTATTGCAATAGACATAATCCAATCATGTCTATGCTCAATGCAAACACCAAATAACAATTATTTAGGTTTAACACCAATCTCGATGGTAGAGAGAGTGTGCGATGCTTGATCACATCAACCTTAGAAACACTTCCAACACATATCGTCAGCTCACCTTTAGCTAGTCTCCGTTTATTCCGTAGCTTTTATTTAGAGTTACTAACACTTAGCAACCGAACCGGTATCTAATACCCTGGTGCTACTAGGAGTACTAGTAAAGTACACATTAACATAATGTATATCCAATATACTTCTATCGACCTTGCCAGCCTTCTCATCTACCAAGTATCTAGAGTAATTCTGCTCCAGTGGCTGTTCCTTTTATTACAGAAGCACTGAGTCTCGGGTTTGGGTTCAACCTTGGGTTTCTTCACTAGAGCAGCAGCTGATTTGCCATTTCATGAAGTATCCCTTCTTGCCCTTGCCCTTCTTGAAATTAGTGGTTTCACTAACCATCAACAGTTGATGCTCCTTTTTGATTTCTACTTTCGCGGTGTCAAACATTGCGAATATTTCAAGGATCATCATATCTATCCCTGATATGTTATAGTTCATCACGAAGCTCTAATAGCTTGGTGGCAATGACTTTGGAGAAACATCACTATCTCATCTGGAAGATTAACTCCCACTCGATTCAAGTGATTGTTGTACCCAGATAATCTGAGTACAAGCTCAACGATTGAGCTTTTCTCCCTTAGTTTGTAGGCTTAAGAAACTTGTCAGAGGTCTCATACCTCTTGACATGGGTACTAGCCTGAAATCCCAATTTCAGTCCTCGAAACATCTCATATGTTCCGCGACGTTTTGAAATCGTCTTCGGTGCCTCAATTCTAAACCGTTTAATATTACTGAACTATCATGTAGTTATCAAAACGTGTATGTCAAATGTTCGCAACATCCACAGACGACGTTCGAGGTTCAGCACACTGAGCGGTGCATTAAGGACATAAGCCTTCTATGAAGCAATGAGGACAATCCTCAGTTTACGGACCTAGTCCACATAATTGCTACTATCAACTTTCAACTAAATTTTCTCTAGGAACATATCTAAATAGTAGAACTAAAGCGCGAGCTACAACATAATTTGCAAAAACCTTTTGACTATGTTCAGGGTAATTAAGTTCATCTAATGAACTCCCACTCAGATAGACATCCCTCTAGTCATCTAAGTGATTACATGATCCGAGTCAACTAGGCCATGCCCGATCATCACGTGAGACAGACTAGTCATCATCGGTGAACATCTTCATGTTGATCGTATCTACCATACGACTCATGCTCGACCTTTCGGTCTCTTGTGTTCCGAGGCCATGTCTGTACATGCTAGGCTTGTCAAGTCAACCTAAGTGTTTCGCGTGTGTAAATCTGGCTTACACCCGTTGTATGTGAATGTTAGAATCTATCACACCCGATCATCACGTGGTGCTTCGAAACAATGAACTTTCGCAATGGTGCACAGTTAGGGGGGACACTTTCTTGAAATTTTAATGAGGGTCGTCTTATTTACTATCATCGTTCTAAGAAAATAAGATGCATAAACATGATAAACATCACATGCAATCAAAAAGTGGCATGATATGGCCAATATCATTTTGCTCCTTTTGATCTCCATCTTCGGGGCTCCATGATCATCATCGTCACCGGCATGATACCATGATCTCCATCATCATGATCTCCATCATCGTGTCTCCATGAAGTTGTCTCACCAACTATTACTTCTACTACTATGGCTAACGGTTTAGCAATAAAGTAAAGTAATTACATGGCGTTGTTCAATGACACGCAAGTCATACAATAAATTAAGACAACTCCTATGGCTCCTGCCGGTTGTCATACTCATCGACATGCAAGTCGTGATTTCTATTACAAGAACATGATCAATCTCATACATCACATATCATTTATCACATTCTTTTGTCCATATCCCATCACATAGCATACCCTGCAAAAACAAGTTAGATGTCCTCTAATTGTTGTTTGCATTTTTTTACGTGGCTGCTATGGGTTTCTAGCAAGAACGTTTCTTACCTACGCAAAACCACAACGCGATATGCCAATTGCTATTTACCCTTCATAAGGACCCTTTTCATCGAATCCGATCCGACTAAAGTGGGAGAGACTGGCACCCGCTAGCCACCTTATGCAACAAGTGCATGTCAGTCGGTGGAACCTGTCTCACGTAAGTGTACGTGTAAGGTCGGTCCGGGCCGCTTCATCCCACAATACCGTCGAAACAAGATTGGACTAGTAAGGGTAAGCATATTGAACAAAATCAACGCCCATAACAACTTGTGTTCTACTCGTGCATAGAAACTACGCATAGACCTAGCTCATGATGCCACTGTTGGGGAACGTAGTAGAAATCAAAAAATTTCTACGCATCATCAAGATCAATCTATGGAATAATCTAGCAAAGAGGGGAAGGAGAGTGCATCTACATACCCTTGTAGATCGTTAAGCGGAAGCATTCAAGTGAACGGGATTGATGGAGTCGTACTCGTCGTGATCCAAATCACCGATGATCCTAGTGTCGAACGGACGGCACCTTCGCGTTCAACACACATGCAGCCCGGTAACGTCTCCCATGCCTTGATCCAGCAAGGAGAGAGGGAGAGGTTGGGAAAGACTCCGTCCAGCAGCAGCACGACGACGTGATGGTGGTGGAGGAGCGTGGCAATCCTGCAGGGCTTCGCCAAGCACCGCAGGAGAGGAGGAGGACTTGGGAGAGGGGAAGGGCTGCACTAGAACTTGGGTGCGGCTGCTCTTCCACCCCCCACATATATATAGGGGCAAGGGAGAGGGGGGACGGCCCCCTCAGATCCAATCTGAGGAGGGGCGGCGGCCAAGGGGTTGCCTTGGCCCCCAAGGCAAGGGGGCGCGCCCCCTTTTAGGGTTCCCCCAAACCCTAGGTGCCTTGGGCCCTGGTGGGGGGGCGCACCAGCCCACATGGGGCTGGTCTCCTCCCACACTTGGCCCATGCAGCCCTCTGGGGCTGGTGACCCCACTTGGTGGACCCCCGGGACCCACCCGATGGTCCCGGTACGTTACCGATAGCACCCGAAACTTTTCCGGTGACCAAAACAGGACTTCCCATATATAAATCTTTACCTCTGGACCATTCCAGAACTCCTCGTGACGTCCGGGATCTCATCCGGGACTCCGAACAACATTCGGTAACCACGTACATCTATTCCCTATAACCCTAGCGTCATCGAACCTTAAGTGTGTAGACCCTACGGGTTCGGGAACCATGCAGACATGACCGAGACGTTGTCCGATCAATAACCAACAGCGGAATCTGGATACCCATGTTGGTTCCCTCATGTTCCAGGATGATCTCATTGGATGAACCACGATGTCGAGGATTCAATCAATCCCGTATTCAATTCCATTCGTCTAGCGCTATAGTACTTGCCCGAGATTCGATCGTCGGTATCCCGATACCTTGTTCAATCTCGTTACCGGCAAGTCTCTTTACTCGTTCCGTAACACATCATCCTGTGATCAACCCCTTGGTCACATTGTGCACATTATGATGATGTCCTACCGAGTGGGCCCATAGATACCTCTCCGTCACACGGAGTGACAAATCCCAGTCTCGATTCGTGCCAACCCAACAGACACTTTTGGAGATACCCGTAGTGCACCTTTATAGCCACCCAGTTACGTTGTGACGTTTGGTAGACCCAAAGCATTCCTACGGTATTTGGGAGTTGCACAATCTCATGGTCTAAGGAAATGATACTTGACATTAGAAAAGCTTTAGCATACGAACTACATGATCTTTGTGCTAGGCTTAGGATTGGGTTTTGTCCATCACATCATTCTCCTAATGATGTGATCCCGTTATCAACGACATCCAATGTCCATGGTCAGAAAACCGTAACCATCTATTGATCAACGAGCTAGTCAACTAGAGGCTTACTAGGGAAATGGTGTTGTCTATGTACCCACACATGTATCTGAGTTTCCTATCAATACAATTATAGCATGGATAACAAACGATTATCATGAACAAGGAAATATAATAATAATAACTAATTTATTATTGCCTCTAGGGCATATTTCCAACAGGCAGGACGAGCGGAAAAAGAAGCTAAGCAACCGAGAGCTTCATGCGGCCCATATGGAAGTGTTATAGCACCAATTCCACGGTTTTCACGTGGTATAGGAGCTCCCAAGAGGACCAAACACCACCAACGACTGATATCGAGGTCGAAACTGGTAAATACATCACAATCACACATCTCCACTCTCCTCTCGGAACAAATATTGTCTCCACAGGCAACCTACACGAGATATACGAACGAAAAAAACACCACCAAAAAATAACTAAAACACAAGCCAACAAGGATAAAATCCAAACAAAACAACCGGTCACAATAATCTATCAGATATAAAAGAGTTAATCATGGGTGTGAAGAATGGCGTTGCGAAGCGCGCGTTAGCCTCTAGTGGTACTTCTGTGCGCCACTTCAACTTCCAACACAAATATTTTCAGTTCACCTGCCAAAAAACACAAATATTTTCAGTTTTTTATATCTAACTTCACCTCCTCCTTTCTGTGGTGCTTTTTGAGAAAGAATGGATCATGTGCTATTATTCATTCTTAAATGTATAATCTATAAAGTATTTTTGTCTGATTTGTTAGAGATATATTTGGGATACATGTATTTGGTAGTGTAGGATTTGTTATCTGTCTATTACCTTATCTTCAGCCAAGTCTTATACTCGCTATATACTCGCCCTCGAAGCGAAAGTGCCTTTCTGCTCCCGAGCTCATTTGAGCTCGGTGAACAGTAAAATTGAAAAAAAATAAAAAAAATTCAAAAAATTCCAAAAAAAATCTCAGAGAAACATGGACAAAAGTTCTAAATGCTTGCAAAAATTCATCATGAAATCACATTCATGTAAGGCGTGGCAAAAAAAACAAATTCAGCCTCCAAAATGCTTTTGAAAGTAGCTTTTTCAGAGTATCGATTTTGTTTTTTTTTGCCACGCCTTCTAGAAATGTGATTTTATGACGAATTTTTGCAAGCACTTAAAACTTTTGTCAATGTTTCTACCAAAAAAAATCTGGAATTTTTTGAATTTTTTTCGTTTTTACTGTTCACCCGAGCTCATATGAGCTCGGGTGCAGAAACTCCACGTCCCCCTCGAAGCTTAATAATACATCAATCGTATTCTGTCAACCCCTTTCTTAAGGTTTGGATCGATTAAGCTGATACCATATATTCATGTGCATCGGTCGCTTGGGCAAGTCATGCGCTGGTCTGCACCCGCGCAGAAGAACAGGCCACATGGAGATCGGACCTCTCTCCATCCAAAAAGCTTCATCACGTGACAACATCTGCAAGTTTTGACACACAGTACGCGTACGTGTGCAAAGCAGTCAACAGAAGCTCGCTTTCCATCTTCGAACCGGCCCAATGTCAGCGCCAAGTGGTCTTTGTCTAGCAGCACTACCTCCGGTCAGGCTACGCCGCTACATCGACCTAGCGAGTAATCGGATTGATCACCCGTCTTCTTGCGATCCGCTCCACCCATGCAGTGCGACTGACCTGACCAATCACTTGCGTGCGTCTTCATGGATCTCGTGCAGATCGTCCCGAGTTGAGCTGTGCCCCTTCACCAATCGAGCAACGGGCTGCCGCTGCATCGTTCCATCGGACCGCACCGCCGCAGTCCCGTGGTTCTCCTCGCAGCTGCATCGACTCGCGCATCGTCGTTGCGTCGTCCCGTTAGGACGTAGTGCCGCGATACGCGGTCCCTGCCGCCGCCTCGAGGCCGTCCCCACGGGTACACCGACCCGCGTGTCGCCGCTGCATCACCCCTTCAGGCCGTAGTGTCGCGTACGAGGTCCCCGCCGCCGCTCCGAGGTCTTCCCGTCGTCGCCTCAACCCGCTTGATGCCGCCGCATCGCCCCTTCAGGCCGTGGCGCCGCGGCCCGCGGTCCATCGCCGTCCCCGCACGTCAACTTCCTGTGGTATGCACCGCGCCGTCTCTCTTGGCGCGGGAATGCCACCGTCCGCTCCGGTCTTCGTCATGCTGTTGGGTTCTCCTCGCCTACTTCGAGCACCGCCACCGAGCTCCTAATTAACTTAGCCGACGACGCCGCCGTCAGGCCGCCACCGCAGCTACCCCCGTAGTCGTCGCCGCCCGTCCACCCCTCCTTCGTCTTCGTCCAGCACCATCCCGTCGCCAGCGTCGTCGTCATCTACCCTGACCACTCCGTCTACTCCGAGCACCGATGGCGACATCGGCCCCGTGCCGATTGGCGCCTCAACTGTCGTTGAGTATTCTTCTCTGTTGGTCCTCCGACCCCTCAACATGGCGTACAACTCGTGCATGTCCCTCGTCTACACATGCCTGGTGCTGGCAACACCGATGCGTGCCTTCGTCCACGACGTGTCCCCGGGCTTGCAAGCCCGCCGTGACGCTTCGTCAACAACATCCTCCGTCCGACGCACCACTACCTCGACACCACTGTGCCCATAACTAACTCGGTGCCTCCTTGTGCTCGTGGCTCCATGGCGACTCCCTCGACACCGGCTCCCCCGACTCGACATTGACCACGGCGGTCTTTGCACGGCTACCTCGACCACGGCTACACCATCCTACGTCTCGGTTACCTCGACATCGGGACAAAGGGTTATTATCCGCTTGAGCAACTCGTCGGCTTCCTCTACAGTCAACGCATCCGCAACGCGGCACCGTCCGCGACGCTCCCGCTATGATTGTGGGGGATGTCAGTCCTTCGGCTGCTATTCTCTCTAGTCTGACCGTCCGCGACACTCCTATTGTTCGCAATGCTACCGCTACAACTGCGGGGGGATGTTAGAGATATATCTGGGATACATGTATTTGGTAGTCTAGGATTTGTAATCTCTCTACTACCTTATCTCCAGGAGAGGCGTCTTGCCCTTCAAGTCTTGTACTCAATATATACTCGCCCTCGAGGCCCAATAATACATCCATCATACTCTGCCAATCCCTCTCTCTCCCTTCTAACATGATTGGACACTAAAAAGATCACATATGCCCTCACAATAGTTGTGTCATATTCTTAAATCACCATACAGATGTCGTATATGTTTACTATACCACACAATATCGACCAATATATAAAATATCACCATATAGATGCGGCATCTTGGTTTTCTCAAAATTCAAGTTTCATAAACTTTGACTAATTTATAAAATACCAAATTTTGTCATTTGAGGAAATATATTTCGTGATCTAATGGTAATGATTTGGCAATGTAGATGTTGACAAAAATTTATAATCTTGCACAAAGTTTACAAAGTTGACTTTGCAAAAATCTATTATGCACTACAATTTTGGAACAAATGGAGTATTTTTTTTCTTGTGGTTGGACATTTATTGAACCAAAAGCACAGTTTACAAAATTCTTGTGCTTCTAAGTCTTCTATCTTGCACTTTCATCAAAGTTTTTATTGTTTAATACTCCCTCCATTTCTAAATATTTGTCTTTCTAGAGATTTCAACAAATGACTATATATGGAGCAAAATGAGTGAATCTACACTCTAAAATATGTCTATATACATCCGTATGTGATAGTCCATTTGAAATCTGTAAAAATACAAATATTTAGAAACGGAGGGAGTATCATGCATACTAGTGAGGCCTGTAATATGTATACATTCATATGATATCCAATTTAACAGTGGCTATAGAGTCACACTATTGATTTCTAATCACACAATATGAATATAAAAAGCTATTTTTTACAAAAAAATTAGAACAATAAAGGTAGGGCCTCGCATTCACCAGACGGCACCATGCTAGTTGAGTGAAAGGTAAGTTTGCAGATTTCTAACGGCAACAAGCGATCTTGAAACTAATTTATTTCCTCACTTTCAGGGAAGAAGACATCGTCGCATGTTCAGGACGACGACCTTTTGTTGCCATTAGTGGAAGTTTAACCAAAGAAAATCTAGAGAGGGTTCCAAGTACGTGAGCTGCAAACTTAAGACAATTCAATACACGTAGAAACGACTGACCCCGCCTAGAATAGTTGAAGTTAACATTTGCAGCTTCAATAGCATGCCACATCACATAGACAAATCAACGCGGCCAATGGTACCGGTGGAACCATTCGTAGAGGATTCACCTATATAAGCACACCAACGTTGCGTTGCCAGTTTGCCACACGAATGAAACAACTTAGGATAATCCTAATCGACCACACAATGGCGTCTCCTCCTCCATCATCCATCGTGATCCAGATGCCTCCAAGTCCACACACCAACGACCAGCGGATGGGCGGGACAGCCGGCACGGCCCCGGCCACGCCTAAGGACGCCGGTTACCCGACCATGGGCCCTGCAGCAGCTGCCGGACCAGCATCCAAGACGAAGGACAAGGTCATGTCGAGCGCCCGAACCTTGCGCAGCTCCTGCCGATGGGCACAATGCTGGCATACCAGGCTCTATCCCCGTCCTTCACCAACCACGGCAAGTGCGAGGCCTCCAACCAGTGGCTCACCGCTGCGCTGGTCATCATCCTCGCCGCCCTGTGCATCCTCTTCTCCTTCACCGACAGCGTCCTCGGCCGCGACCAGAAGCTCTACTACGGCGTCGCCACACCACGTGGCTTCAACGTGTTCAACTTCTCCAATGAAGAGGAGAAGTTGCAGTGGACTCCAGCTGAGTTCCGGAGACTCAGCATCCGGCCGCTGGACTTTTTGCATGCCATCTTCACATCGCTGGTCTTTCTCACCGTGGCGTTCAGCGACGTGGGGCTACAAAACTGCTTCTTCCCCAACGCCGGCAGGAACACCATGGAGCTGCTGAAGAACCTGCCGTTGGGCATCGCATTTCTGTCGAGTTTTGTGTTCATGGTCTTCCCCACAAAGAGGAAGGGCATCGGCTACACCGACACCACTCCTCGCCAGAAGCTCACTTGATGTTTAGAAAGATCAGATCACCTTTTTTGGATAACTAGATTACAATGTAATCACGGTATATAGTTAACTTATCATTACTTTATTTGTGAGAAGTACTGTACTTGTGTATCGTTTATTTTGTTCATGCCATGGAATCATTCGTGTATGTACATATATCCTTGGATGTAAAGCTTGCCTTTCAGTTTAATATACAGAGGAAAAATATACACCTTACTGCATAAGAGGAATAACGCATGAACCTCGCCCAAAGTCTATGTAAACTCCTAGTCATAAAGCTACAACTATTTGAATTTTACGAAAAACAGACGGACTTTGTCTCGTGAAAGGAGATGGTTTTTTATAGACGAGAAAGGTAGAATCACTAAGCCACTACCCATTTCACTAAGATAAGGATTTCAAGATATAGTTATAGGGAGTCAAAACTGAAAAAAGGAAACGAAAATACAAAAGATAGGAAACGTAGGCACTCGCAGCACCGGCCGGCCGAATGAGCCGGCAAACAGGGCGGTGGCTCCGCGTCCGGAAGGCTTCATGACCGGGTTGGCGCAGGGTGATGGTCGGTTTAGTGGCGAGCTCCGGAGTGTCCGAGGTGAAAGTTGGGATCGGGAGAAATTCCTGTTGGCTTGACCGACACCGACGTGGTGGCGCCTGAGGGTGTCGCCGGACCTTCCTGGAGGGCGTCGGGGCTACCCTCCCTCTCTCGTCGCCGCTTGCCAGGGGAAACCCTTGGCAGCAGCGTCGTCATTGTCGCGTCCCTTCTTGGAGGTGTTGACTGGTACTGGCGCTTCAGAGTCTCGGAGCTTGGTGGACGATCTCCGGTGGACGCAATGGTCGTGAGGCTTCTTCGTTTTTTGTCGATTCGCCGTTGTCGGCATTTGTTTCTCTTGTATTTTCTCTTTCATTTTTTTTGGGCGTGACTGTGCTGCTTCCACCCAACACCTATCGTTGGTTGTCTCGGTTGGTTGCTTTGTAATACAAAGCCGGGAAAAACCCTTTTTCGGTATGCATGTGCGCTCGGACGCATAGCCTGTCAGGTCCAGCCGGACACACCATGCAAGGTCCACCCTAGTGGCGACATGTTCCTCCATGGAGATCATGGCGAGCGGTCAGCTTCAGGACCCAATGCAAGGTGAGGCCCCCGCATCGTGCTCAGCGGGCGATACGGGAGGCGTCCCATCTTCACCGTCTCCAGCTCGCTTCTCGCCCTCTCTCTCTCCTTGCCGCCGTCGAACGAAGCCCCGTGCGGATGGCGGTGGCTGCAGGGTTTCTCTCCCTTGGCTGCGTCCTTTTCTTCATCCGAGGCGGTCGTACGTCTCCTCCGGTGGCTGTGCTAATCGCTGCTGGTTGGGGTCCAATCTCCGCCGCCTGTTGGAGGCCCTCCGGCCTGTGGTTTCGGGGATGTGGCCAGGAAGGCTGCAGCCACCCCATCCCAGGCCACCCGTTGTCGACCGCCGCAAGCTGCCCTTTCCTGCCCAGATTTGGTCATGGCTGGCCGGTGGACGCCGAGGCGGGCTGGTTCTTCCCTAGACCTGACCGTGGTTGCGCGACAGGAGGCGTGTCGCTGCCCTATGCGTTCGAGGGCTGGCTGCGGCACCGTTTTTTTTTTTCGGGCAAATCAGAGAGCTTTTATTTAACAAAAGAGTTGTCAGCTAGAAGGCTGCTTACCAAGAAACTAGGAGTCTCGTCAAGCCAGCAGTCGGTCACATTCAAAGTGCATGCACGTTTTGCATAGAGATGCGCCGGCAAGTTTGCTGATCTGATTACATGCTGAATCTCAAAAGAAGAAAAATTAAAAGCTAGCTCTTCTATTTCATCTAAGATAGGAGCCACAATCGAACGAGAATTGTGGCGAGTGTCTGGTTGCGGCACCGTTATGAGCAATCCAATCTAATCGGAAAAGCATCTGTACATTGCAATTAGCACCGGAGGTAGAGACTTTTATTGTAACTGTTAATTTTTATGTATTTCCCTTAAGCATCGTACCAAGACGTGCCCTTAGTAATTGGAAACAGATGATCTCCTTCCACCGATCTCCATCGGCCGGTGCGCTGGCTCCCTCTCCCTCCAGCCGCTGCTCCGGCGGCAGGAGGGAGGGGGGACCTGTTCTTCCGCTTTGTAGTTAGGTTTTGGATTTGTAGGTCGTGGTGCGTTGTTGGGGTGATGGAAGCGGCGCATAGACGAATAAATCTGCCTCAGCTTCACTCCCATACCGGCGGTGTCCTTCATGGCGGCGTCTCGGAGTTGATGGCATCGTGTCTCTGCCGATCCTTCAGATCGGCAGCGTTAGGGTTCATGGATGGTGCTGGCCAGGCGGCGGCGATGACTCCATCAGGTGTGTCTCTCCTTCTGCTCTGTCCCTGTTGCTATGGCGTTGTCTCCGACGTCATGGTGAAGCAGGGAGGTTTGGTCGTTCAGGAGTACGAGCAGGCGGTTGTCTACGCAAGTGACAGCCGGAAGATGGAGAATCTTGTGCTGGGTCTGTGGTTGAAGGCTAACAGTTCTGGTTTCCTCCTCCGACGTCGTCGTCATGCGGGGGTGTCAGTTCTGAAGTTCGATGGCGTGTCCGGGACATGTTGCCCCGGTCTGATTCTTTCAACGGCTATGGTTTTGCTTCTGGCAAACTACTTTGGAGGTCCGCAAAGCTGCTGATCAGCGATGGAGCCGCGTCGAGCTTGAGTGAAGAGGTGATCTGTCTTTTTACCCTTTGGTGGCCGCTTCGGTGGTGTCGAAGGAGAGGGACAGATGTTGGTATTTTTCATAGAATTTTTCTATCTTTTCACTCTTGTATGGTCGGTGCTTACGTGCCTTGTAACTTGATCATTATTCTATATAAATGAGGCACGTATTATTATGCAAAAAAAATCTATAAAAATACCTCGATAAAATTATTGCTTGTCGCGTTCAACTAGTAATGACAAACCCCGATGAGATCTATCACTAATACCTAATTGATCTATCATCAATTACCTATTTCAACAATGAGAGCTAAATAGTGATTATCGTTCATTTTTTAGGGCTAAGTATATTTTTCGTCCTCGAACTCTTTCAAGAATATAAAAATCGTCCCTCAACTCTAAACTGAAGAGTTTTCGTCCCTCAACTATCAAAACCGGATAGTTTTCGTCCCTCGTGCCGCTTCAGGTGATTTTAGTCCGGGATGAACGGTAAATCGGTGAACAGTAAAATCAAAAAAAATAGCAACAAAAATCAAAAAAACCTGAAGTTTTACAGCATCGAAGATACTCTGGTGCGCAAGACCCGTGCAAAATTTCATGGTGTTTCGACATTCGAGCAGCTTGTGGCAAACAAAAAACTGTAAATATGTACTTCAGTGAACAGTAAATTCAAAAAAATAGCAAAAAAAACTCAAAAACACATGAAACTTTTTGGCATCAAAGATGACTAGGTACGCAAGATGCATGCAAAAATTCGTGATCAAATGACATACGAGGAACTCTAGCCAAAAAAACAAAATAGCCCACTTTTTCAAAAATGTAAATCTGAGTCCAATTTTGTTTTTTTGTCACGAGTTCGTACAATGCCCAAACACAACGAAAACTTGCACGCACGTTGCGCACCCAAGCCTCTTTGATGCCAAAAAAATTCATACCGTTTTAGTTTTTTTTGCTATTTTTTGAATTAATTGTTCACAGACGTACATATTTATATTTTTTTTGTTTGCCACGAGCTGCTCGAATGTCGAAACACCACAAAATTTGCACGTGTCTTGCGGACCAAAGTATCTTCGATGCTGTAAAATTTCAGATTTTTTTTATTCTTTTGCTATTTTTTTTATTTTACTGTTCATCCCGGACTAAAACCGCCCGAAGCGACACGAGGGACGAAAACTATCCGATTTTGATAGTTGAGGGACGAAAACTCTCCGGTTTAGAGTTGAGGGACAATTTCTAAACTCTCGGAAGAGTTCGAGGACGAAAAATATACTTATCCCTTAATTATTATGGCAAAATCGCTAGGGGCATGGGTACCTGTTCAAGAATCAGCTTCGAATCTCTTGGCGGAGGGACATGGGCATCTTTGGCTGAAGCGCGATTGGCATCCCTGGTCGCTTGCCGGTTCAACTGTTTCTCGCGGTCATGACGCCTAAGGGCAGCTACAATGAAGGCGCTTAGCATGGGCACTAGGATCAAATCCCCAGCAATTAGGCCCAATATCCCAGCCGTTTTTTGCTATTCCCGGCTAAGCCAGGATACATGCTAGCATATGTTAGAATAAAGAATAAATTCGAGGCATACCGTCGATCATTCGAGGACTAAACAATTACACGAGCACGACATCGAGATTTGTTAACGAGGTTCACCGATATGGGTACATCCCTGGGGCCTGACTATGGATGCTCTTCCCATGACACCGCTACAATGGAAAAAGTCTAAAATAAACCTTAAATTTATAGACGAAAGCTAAATCGACCCTGAACTTCCAATCCCTGAAATGAGCACACCAAACTTGTCGATCCCGGTCTATTTTTAACCTTGAGTGTGTTTCCAAACAGGGATTGCTGATGTGGCAGGTCTAATCCCGGTACTGTTCACTGCGGACGCGACTGGGCCGGCCCAACAGGCGCGAAGCGAGATTTCCTTTTTCTTTTCCGTTTTTTCAGTCTATTATTTTTTTTCTTTTTTCACAATACGTGATGTAAAAAGACCGACAACTGTTGATTGCGGACGCTATTGGACCGGCCCACCACGTGCGAAGCAAGTTCTTTTTTCATAAAGCGCGACGCGAAAATACACACCAAATAGGCAACACAGAGGGATCGAACTACAGACCTGGCACTACTGAACGCTCACGCAAGCCGCTACAACAGATGGCAGTCGTTGATATAATGGGACGCCCGAAACATTTAACAACAGACCCTAACATCGAGATTAGAAGAAACATTTTTAAGGGCAAACAAATATGGAAAATGTAAACAATTTGTGAAATCTCTGGAAACTAATTAAAGTGCGACTACTTTTTAAATATTCTGAATACTTTTTTAAAAATAGACATCATTTTGAAAACAGAATCAATTTTGAAAAAGGGTACACTATTTGAAAATAAACAATTTTGAACCTGAACAATCTGTTAAAGTGCGAACACTTTTTGAAAATTTTAAAAATGGGAGCAACTTTTGAAACCTGAACAGATGTCTGAAAAAACACTATATATTTTAAAAAAATGAATAACTTTTCTAAAACAGAATCAATTTTGAAAAATGAACACTTTTTGAAACATAGACATTTTTTTAAACAATGGGAACAAATTTTGAAACCTGAAAAACAAATTAGAGTCCGAACACTTTTGATTTTTTTAAAAACGGGACCAACTATTGGAACCTGAACAGATGAGTGAGAAAAATTCTCAATAATCTTTAAAAAGTGAAAAACTTTTTCAAACAGAATCAGTTTGAAAAATTGAATACTTTTTGAAACACATTTTTTTTGAAAAACAAAATTTTAAAGTCCAAACACCTTTTGATTTTTTTAGATGGGAGCAACATTTTAAACAATGTAAAAATGTTTGTATAGTTTTATAAAAAAATTGTCTTAAGAAAATGTTGAACGTGTATGTGGAAAAACGTCATTGTGTATTCCAAAAAATGTTGAAAACGTGTATTTTTAAAAATGTACATAATGTATTTGAAATATGTCAATAGTGTGCCAATTATTTTTCTCATATGTGCATTCAAAATGTACTCTGTGTTCTGAGAAAAAATAGACGTGTGTACATTTTTTTAGTTAAAACCAATAAAGAAACAAAAAGAAAGGAAGAAGCAAAGAATACGGAAAAAAATCATGAAATAAACAAAAATATAGGGAAGGAAAAAATAAAGCCGAAGAAAATAAAAAAAATAAAAAAACAATTAAAACCAGAGCTGAGCTGGCGTGCGAGCGAGTATCCATTCAATACCATCACACACCAAATACTGACCTGCATGAAAGTGAACAACTCACATATTGGGTGTCACACATAAGAGTTACCTGAACTCAACATCACCGCTCTTCCTTGACCGTCTGTCTGAAACTTGAAGGATTTCACCATTGCTTGTAGTCATCCCGAGTCAAATTCGCAGTTGTCTCACCAAATTTATGACCACCAGAGCCCTGGCCCGTCTCCATGTCTCGTGCATACCGCACGCCTTGCCACTATTACCGCGTCGAGCCTCCGCTTTCCCGGTCGAGTCTCGTGGGTCGCGAACCCACACCACTCAACCCACACTGCAGAGTACCATCGATCGTCGCCGACCGATGACGAGTTTCACGCTTCCATCAGACCACTGGGCTCCAGCCCGAATTGTGTGTCACTCGCTTTTTCCCTTCACTGAATAGGCTTCGACTCTCTGTGCACTTAAGCCGTAGCCCCTCAATCCAGCTCCACCTTCAACATGACTCCATGGTGGTTGTACGTGCCACCCCGCGCCTCGTCGACTCCAAGCTCTCATATGTGCATCATCTTGAATCAACCCCGCGCCATAGTCTTGTCGAAGCCACACAAGCCCTCGAGGCATGCGCCACGTGTTTCCATGCCTCAGAAGTCGGCCACTATCAGCACTACGCTCTTATATCGTCATCGCCGATCTCACCATCATCTTCTGTATCAACCGACTCGCGTCGATCCGTCAGACTGTCTAGTTTAACCCAGGCAAACATATCCGACTTCAATCATGCTCCAGCTTGCATCATGTCAACCAGCACATACCATGCATTACTCGACGCCCTGTTAAACATGATCCTCATGACGCGCTTGCCCGCGTGCCTTCATAGCCTGTCAACATGTTCCAAGCCTTCTCAGCAAATCATCGCAAAAACTTCCATGCAACCTGCACAATTTTTCTTGTCTCTAGTTGTTGTTGTAGCTTCTCCATGCACCATAGCAGAAAACTGCCCATGTACACACACGTGGCTTTGGCAATTCTTTTTTTAACAAACAAATCCCGTTCCGTTGCAGCTGGTTCCTATTCGGCGCCCTCAGCGCTGAATACAGTGTTAATGGTACAGGGCGCATACCCCCCTCGCGACGCGGGCCGGCCCAAATTCCCTTCTTTCTTTCTAAATTAATGCAAAAAAAGGCATACCTGGGAGGACTCGAACCCGTGCCGAATCGGTTCGGCGTGCTAGGAGATAACCACCCCGCCACTCACCGTTTACTGAAAAATACATTTTCTTACCTCTTTTGTTCCTTCGTTTCGTTTCTTTCTTAATTTATTTTTCTTTCTTCTTTTCTTCTTTTCTTTTTCTTTTTTTCCTTTTTCTAATTCGTACTGTTCACCAGATTTCATGAGCATTTTTTCAACTTTGATGAACTTTTTCCAAAATTTGATGAACTATTTTTCTAGTTCGATGAACTTTTGTCCAAATTCAATGAACTTTTTTCTAATTCGGTGAACTTTTTTGCAAACGCGATGAACTTTTTTCAAATTCAATGAACTCATTTTTAAGTCAATGAACTTTTTTCAAATTTGATGTTTTTTTTTGAATTTGATGAACTTTTTGCAAAAAATCGATGAATTATTTTCCAAATTCGACGATCTTTTTTTGAATTATGATGAACTTTTCTCAAATTCGATGAACTTCTATTATATTTCGATGAACTTTTTTCAATTATGATGAACTTTACTAAAATTTGATGAACTATTTTGACCGAAATTGATGAACTTTTTTCAGATCCGTTAACTTTTTTTGAAAATTACATGAACTCTTTTCATATTTGTGAACTATTTAATCAAAATCGATTAACTTTTTCTACATCCGTGAACTTTTTTCAAAAGTGATGAATTTCTTTTAGATTTTGTGAACTTTTTTTAAATCCGTGAACTCCTTTTCAGAATCGATGAACTTTTTGAAAATCTGTGATTTTTTTTCAAATTTATGATTTTTTGAAATAATTTATTCTGGGACTGAGACAATGGACTAATAGTTGTTTTCGAACATGTTACATGAAAGTGGTCGAGGTGGAGTGGTTAGTGCGTTAGGTGCATCAACGTACGCAACCTGGTTCGGTTCCCACATCTCGCAATTTGTTGTGCTGTTTTCACGTGTTGTTTTTTTCTGAGCATTTTTTCCCCTGCGCGAGGGATGCTGGGCCGGCCCATTATCGCTTGCCTTCGAGCGCCCCCTAGCCTAAGCGGCGCTGAGGGCGCCGAAGAGGAGCTCTCTCCGTTGCATCCCTCGAGCCCTTCTGCGTACATCACCACACACCAAGGCACATCACGGCTTGGACAGCTCCCTCGCACGCGACGCACCTGCAGCGGCACACCTGGGCCTGGCCCGCCAGCCTACCTGCACCACAGCCCACAACTTGGGCCTACAGCTTGCTTCGGCTTGCACCGTTGCACGTCGCCTGCTGGACCTTCCCACCCCACGCGCAGATCGATCGACTCCGATCAAACCGATCGTGTCACAAACTCGACTGCTACACGTGCCGCCGCGGTCGCTTCATGTACGCGCTGTTGAGCTGTATGCTCGCCCGACCGATCCATCAATCGATCGACGCACGTCTCGCCTCCTTCTGCTATGAAGATTACAACGCGACCGTATCTGCTTCTGAACCGCAACTCGCCGACTATACTGTCCCGTATTACGATCGCTTCTACAGATTTCTATCGACGTTCTCTCCATCCTCCTTTCAATCAACAATCCACGGCCTCCAAAGAACCTAGCTCATGATACCACTTGTTAGAATAAATCCGAGGCATACCGTCGATCATCCGAGGACCAAACAATCACACGAGCATGACACCGAGATTTGTTAACGAGGTTCACCGATATGGCTACATCCCGGGGGCCTGACTATGGGTGCTCCTCCCCATGACACCGCTACAATACCGTATCCGGTTGCCCTGGACACCGGCACATGCCGTTGGCTTTCCCTGCGTTCATGTGCTATTATGTTGGCATATTTTACATCGTGTGTCTACCCCCTCTATATATGAGAGGCCTGTCAAGAATAGTCTAGAATGAATCCTCGAGATATTATTGTACGTTTGGTTTAAGTCAAAGATAAGGCTAAACCGAACCTGCCTAACTGTTATATTTTGTAGTTATCTCGTGATCATCTTGTACTCCAAGTTTCCTTGTATATGTCGTGATCTAGGGCTTCTCTGATCCTATATAAACACGTAACCCACGGCCTACTAAGGTAGGTTGATACGCTTCCATCTTTACATGGTAATCAGAGCCTTCCTTTCAAATACATCTAGCTTTCCTTTTCCATAGCCATGGCCTCCTCATCCCACGCTACGATCAACCCCCTCACCAGCCAAATCACGGAGAAACTTACATGTGCAAACTACCTCGTGTGGAAAACCCAATTTGTTCCTCAGGTCCGAGGAGCTAACCTCTATGGATACCTTGATGGATCCACTCCTGAACCAGAAGATTTTCTCATCGACAAAGAGGGCAAGTCCACGGACAAGCCTAACCCGCTGCACGCGGCCTGGGTCGTCCAGGACCAGCAGGTGCTAGCGTATCTGCTGAACTCTGTCTCCAAGGAAGTTCTGACGCAGATGGTCTCTGTCGAGACGGCGCACTCGGCCTGGACTGCGTTGAAGAACATGTTCTCCTCGCAGTCCCGCTCCCGCGTCAACAACCTTCGCATCGCCCTCGCCAATGCGGAAAAGGGCAACCAGTCCGTCCCCGTCTACTTCGCCCGCATGCGTTTGCTTGCTGATGAGCTTGCGGCTGCCGGGAGACCCATGCAAGACGATGAACTCATCTCCTTCATCCTGGTCGGCCTCGACCTCAACTACAATCCTCTGGTATTTGCTCTTGATGCTCGCCCTGAACCCATCACTCTCGACGGCTTGTACTCGCAGATGGCGAATTTTGATCAGAGGATGGAGCTGTTCCAAGGCTCCGGCGGCAGCGGTGGCTTCAAGTCCTCCGCTAATGCTGCTGCTCGCGGGCGCGGCTATCAGCGTGGATGTGGGGCGTCACGTGGAAGAAGCGGCGGTCGTGGCACCAATGGCCAGGGCCGAGGCTACACCAACGGCAACAGCAGTGCCCCTCCCTCCTACACCAACAACAAGGGGGGGGGGGGGCGATCTGGTGCGCTAGGAGGACCAGGAGGACCAGGCGGCCCAGGACCAAATGGTGGTGGCTTCCACACGACAACCGCCCGTGTTGTCAGATCTACAGCAAGCCGGGCCACATCGCCATGGAGTGCTGGTACCGCTTCACCGAGGACTACCTTCCAGAAGAGAAGGTGGGCGCATCTGCAACAACAAGCTCATACGGGATAGATACCAACTGGTATGCGGACAGTGGTGCTACCAACCACATCACCGGCGAGCTCGAGAAGCTCACCACCCGCGACAAGTATCGTGGTGGTGATCAAGTCTACACTGCTGAAGGTGCAGGTATGAGCATAAGCCATATTGGACATTCCATTGTTAAGTCCCAAGATCACAATTTTCATCTAAACAATATTCTTCATGTTCCCACCGCCTCACAAAACCTTCTGTCTGTTCATCAGTTTACTCTTGACAATCATGTTTATATTGAGTTTTGGCCTTATTTCTTTTTCATTAAGGATCGGGCCACGGGGAGGGTGCTGCATCGAGGCAGGTGTAGAGGAGGACTCTATCCATTGATCTCTTCTAGAACGTCGAATAAACATGCATACGGTGCCATCAAGATATCTTCATCAAGGTGGCACGATCGACTTGGTCATCCATCCTCTTCAATAGTTCAACGTGTGCTTAGGGATAATAAACTCTCTCATCATGGGGAGCCAAATAATGAGTCGGTGTGTGACTCATGCCAACGTGCAAAAAGTCACCAATTACCTTACCCAGTTTCTACTAGTGTATCTACCAAACCTCTTGAGTTAATTTTTTCTGATGTATGGGGAGATGCCCCTCTTTCTGTTGGTAGATATAAATATTATGTTAGCTTCATCGATGATTATTCCAAATTTTCGTGGATTTATCTTATTAAGAAAAAATCCGATGTCTTTGAAGTTTTCCAAAATTTCCAAGCACATGTTGAACGACAATTTAATGCAAAAATTCTCGCTGTCCAATCGGACTGGGGTGGCGAATACGAGAAACTAAACTCGTTTTTCCAGAAACTCGGCATTGCCCATCATGTTTCATGCCCATATGCTCATCAACAGAATGGATCTGCTGAGAGAAAGCATCGTCATATTGTTGAAGTTGGACTTGCTTTGCTTGCCAACTCATTCATGCCACTAAAATTTTGGGACGAAGCCTTCCTTGCTGCAACATATCTTATCAATCTCCTTCCAAGTAGTGCTATCAACTTTGAAACTCCCTATGAACGACTCTTCCACAAAAATCCCTCCTACTATTCTCTTCGAGTATTTGGTTGTGCTTGTTGGCCGAATCTTAGACCATATAACAATAGGAAACTCTCATTCCGCTCCAAACAATGTGTTTTTCTAGGATATAGTCCTCGTCACAAGGGAGTCAAATGTCTTGATGTGTCCACCGGACGTATCTATATTTCCAGAGATGTTGTTTTTGATGAAAGCGTGTTCCCGTTCGCTTCTCTCCATCCAAACGCAGGAGCTCTTCTACGCAATGAAATTTTGCTCCTTCCTGATCATCTATCTCCCACACATTCCTTTGATCATGGGGATAATAATGGAAATGACCAGATTATGGCCGTGTCTCGTACTACTAATCCACCTTCTTCAGATGATGCAGGATTTGATGACAGTTACACAGGTGAAAATTTGGCACAAAACAGTGCAAATATGGAGACACATAGCCCTATATCACATGCGGCGCTAGAGGACAGAGGCGCTCGGTCCGGAGCTGATCCGGGCGCCCGATCCCACGCTGATTCTGGCGCTCGATCCCGCGCTGCTTCGCCTGCACCGGAGGCAGCCCGCAGCACCGGGGGCAGTCAACATCAGCCCGTCACGTCCCCTGGGCCAGCGGCCTCAGGCTGGTCACAGTGGGGAGGAACTTAGGAGTAACATCACACACTCCAATACAACTTTGCTTATGTGGCACGTATTTAATGAAGAGAGAGGTGCTTGTTGTAACTAACTAAGTTACCGGAACATCACACACTCCAAGAAACAATGAGTCTATAACCTAATAAATACATCGTTGCATGACACTACATAGATGTTCCTATCCACTATGGAGGTAGTAACATAGTCTAGGAAAGTGTGAAGTTACTAGCTTATGTTCTTGCCCATTGTGACCAGCCTCACCCACGCGCCGCATGCTGTAGGGGGAGGCAGCGTCCACGCGCGGCATGCAACCGCGGATCTCCTGCGAACCGGTTCATACATCAACCAGCCGGGGGAGCCACCGCTCGGTTGCCACGTCGCCAGGTTCTGCAGGTTCTCCTGCACAGCCGGAGCAGAGGATCCAGCGTGGACCCTCTGTGGATTTGCCTGCAACCAATCCTGTGCTGGACACGTCTGGTTTAGACCCAGGATCCTTTGTGGCTGACGGATTTTCTGCGGAAAATGATGAAATTGAAGATCCAACGCCACCACCTCCTGTTCGAGGGCGTACACGGCTCCAATCCGGCATTGAGAAGCCGCTTGTTCCGTCGGATGGCACGGTTAGGTATGATTTTTTTTTCAGAATTAAATATGGCTCGTTTTGCTCAACAGGTGAGCCACAAAGTGTTCAAGAAGCCTTGGGTGATTCAAGATGGAGAAAAGCAATGGACGAGGAATACTTAGCGCTCATGAAAAACAAGACATGGCATCTTGTTCCTGCAAACAGCGGTAAAAATATTATAGATAGTAAGTGGGTATATAGAATTAAAAAGAAATCTGATGGCAGCATAGATAGGTACAAAGCTAGATTAGTAGCAAAAGGATTTAAGCAACGGTACGGCATAGACTACGAAGATACTTTTAGTCCCGTTGTTAAAACTGCTACTATTAGACTTTTATCTATTGCTGTATCCAAGGGATGGAGCTTGAGACAGCTAGATGTACAGAATGCGTTCCTTCATGGTGTTCTGGAAGAAGAGATCTATATGAGGCAACCACCGGGCTATGAGGATAAAAACTCACCCTTTCATGTGTGCAAATTGGACAAGGCCCTTTATGGACTCAAACAAGCTCCAAGGGCATGGTATTCTCGTCTGAACTCAAAGTTGCAACAACTTGGGTTTATTCCTTCAAAAGCTGACACCTCACTTTTCTTATTCAATAAGTCTGGGGTGACTATATTTGTTCTCATCTATGTTGATGACATTATTGTAACAAGCTCCTCTCAGCAAGCAATATCAACATTGTTGAAGGATTTGAGCTCAACCTTTGCCCTGAAGGACTTGGGAGATTTGCATTTCTTCCTTGGAATAGAGGTAAAGAAAATTAATGATGGTATTGTGCTAACACAAGAAAAGTATGCTTTTGATCTCTTAACCAAAGTGGGTATGAAAGACTGCAAACCAGCACCCACTCCTTTGTCCAGCACTGAAAAATTGTCAGCTCATGATGGAGAGCCACTTGGGCCAGAGGATAGTACAAGGTATAGGAGTATTGTGGGTGCATTACAATATTTGACTATTACAAGGCCGGATATTTCCTTTTCAGTGAACAAAATATGTCAATATCTGCATGCACCAACAACAGTTCATTGGACTGCAGCGAAAAGATTTCTTAGATTTATAAAGCATACAATAAACTCAGGATTAGCATACAGAAAGTCCTCATCTACTTTGCTAAGTGCCTTCTCAGATGCAGACTGGGCAGGTGACATTGATGACAGGAGATCAACAGGTGGTTTTGCAGTGTACTTTGGTCCAAATCTGATTTCCTGGAGTGCCAGGAAACAAGCTACTGTGTCGAGATCTAGTACAGAAGCAGAGTACAAGTCTGTGGCCAATGCTACAGCAGAAATCATTTGGTTGCAATCACTGTTAAAGGAACTTCAAGTACCGACAAGAGATATTCCTAGCCTTTGGTGTCACAACCTTGGGGCGACCTATTTGTCAGCTAATCTTGTGTTCCATGCTCGCACTAAGCATATTGAAATTGACTATCATTTTGTCAGAGAAAGAGTCGCAAATAAACTTCTTGATATAAGGTTTGTTTCCTCTAAAGATCAAATTGCAGATGGCTTTACAAAGGCACTACCTGTGAGAGACTTGGAGAACTTCAGGCGCAATCTCACCTTGACCAAGGTGTGATTGAGGGGGGCTGTCAAGAATAGTCTAGAATGAATCCTCGAGATATTATTGTACGTTCGGTTTAAGTCAAAGATAAGGCTAAACCGAACCTGCCTAGCTGTTATATTTTGTAGTTATCTCGTGATCATCTTGTACTTCAAGTTTCCTTGTATATGCCGTGATCTAGGGCTTCTCTGATCCTATATAAACACGTAATCCGCGGCCTACTAAGGTAGGTTGATACGCTTCCATCTTTACAAGGCCTAGGATACAAGTGTCCTACTAGGACACGACTCCACATCCTATGTAAACACAATACAACTCATAGTCCAACTGTAACATACCTTGTACACAATATTCGACACAACTCTAACAACATCGACGCAACTTCTGGCCCCAGGCACTAGTTCTTTTTTTCTTCCAGGCTATGACTCAATGTGCATCCTGTTAAGCGCCTGTGCAAGCGCCTAGGCATTGAACATCCCCTAAAAGGAGGAGGAGATGACGACCAGGGCGAGGCTGCGGCGTGACCGGCGAAAGGGCAGCGAAGCATCCTGTGGCAGCGGTCGACATCGTGCCCCGTACGTGATTCCCCGAGGTCGTAACTGATGCGTAATCAATCCACATTCGCTCCTATCTGCTCCGTAAGGCCTGGAGATGCATTATAATCGTGTGTACCCAGTCAGTGGCGGAGCTAGGCAGGATCTTCAGGGGGGCCAAATAGAAATACTACATGTTTGGGGGGGCCAAAGTGTATACTTTTTCTAATCCAAGCACC
>LT934124.1:34161979-34195580 GCA_900231445.1 Triticum turgidum subsp. durum
CCACAGCAGGTCGACATACAATGATACAGACACATCCCTGGGTGGGCCCCCCTCCCTTTCAGGGGCCCGGGGCGGCTGCCCACCTGCCCCCCATCAGGACCGTGCTTGTATATGACTTTGCTATTTGTTGGCTTGTTTTTTGTGCGCGTGTGTTGAAGTTGGCTGTTTGCATCCTAACCGTGTGTGTTCATTGTGTTTGTGTCCTCCTCATGCTTCATTATGAGCCAATAAAACCATCATTTGTCCAAAAAAAAATGTAAGGTGAGGCCTCATGCACATGTACGATGTACTCGTGCAGGTAGCAACACATACTGACATACATGAGCTGATATGCATCGATCAACATCAGCACCAGATGATCTACATCTAGCCCTTCCAGCCTTCGTCCACCTACGATAGCCGTGTACATCGTCAACTCAGCGCGCGGCCCCGTCCAGGTTCGGAAGCGCTGTCACTCCGCCATACCGGTCCATCGATCCACCGATCCGCCTCTGCGCCAAGCCACACTAGCCCAACAGACCTTTCATCTTTGCACACGCCGTGGGTACACTCTCGACAGCACCCACGTACGTGCTGCGAGTCTAGAATCACCAAAGGGCAAATTCCTGCACATGGACAACATCTACACCAACCTACGACGCCCCATGCACTAGCTATTTTTCGTCGAGTCGATCAACGCCTTCAGGCTGAGCACGACATCAAGTTGAATTACTATAACAAGTCCAAAAATTATTTTTGTCGGGCACATCTATGAGAAGCTACATCGACATGCACCATCCACTTGACACCTCGGTGTGTAAAGAGATGTAATTCTTTATTGACTTCTTCGGCACGACAACAATGCATCAGCACGCGACGGCTTCAAGCGACCGCACAACTTCACACTTGCTACTTCTTCATCGACAGTTATCGCCAATGTCTACTTCAACGTGGCCTTCATCAATCATTGTCAACAAAACGTCGATGTCTCATCCGCAAGATGAACACCTAACATTCTCTGACATATTTTTCTACAAGACGCGACCTCGACGATGCCAATGACCACATCATGATGACCGAATCGATCGTGCGATTTACGACAATATGACTGCATCGACACAACATAGTGACGGGCCCTACAACCACATGGTTCTTGAAAAACCGATGTGTTTCCTCCGGTCCGGGCAAAACCGGCAGAGTCATTGCTGATGACACCCTCTGACACCAGCAAGGTGAGTCATCCACGATTGCAGCTTCGGCACCTACAACATAGCGTAATTTTTTGTGCCTCTGGCTTTGTGCGGCTCCATCATCGACGACGACCACATCATCGTTCACGATTACCTCGACCACGACTAATACATATAGTCTCTACATTACAACTTTCAATGGAATTTTGTTAGTAATTCATTTTTTTTGTACAGAAGGTAATAAGTATGCATATATGCAGAACAATCACATATTTCTTATTTATAATTTTATTATTTATTCACACAGAGTAACGCGTAGTAACCATAAATATATATCAGTAACACATCCATTAATTTCTCAATTCCATAACTTGTTCCTTTTTTGAGAGAGAATTCCGTAACTTATTCAGAGAGGAAGGAGGCGGCGCCGTTGATGGTCTGTACAAAGGGGTGTCGTCAGGGCATTCGATGCCTTCGGGGCCTTCATTGCAGTTGTGGAAGAAGAGCCCCGGCCGGTAGTTACCGTAGAAGTGGATGTATTGGAACATGGTAACTGAGCAGTCGTTGTTGTTGTTCAAATAGTTGACATAAGGGCACGCAAAGTCCTTGAACGCCGGACAGCAGCGCGACGGATCGAACGGGGGCCAACTGCACCGGCTGGTGAGCACGGTGTAGTTCGCCGCCGCGAAGTCCACCGGGCATCGTTTGCTAGCATCCAGCAAGGTCCGGCTTCTGCTCCGGTGGTGGGTGGTGGCGTCACCGAGGAGGAACGCTTCATATGCAGCCACACCTACGTACAGTTGAGTTTGATCAGTAGGTTAGATCAAAATCCCTAGCCGCCGCCTCCAAAAACCCTAGCTTTCTACCTCCCACCGGCGCCGGCGCCGGTCCATCCCGTCTTCGGCGGCCGTATGGCCATGGAGGCGAAGTGGATCTCGGCCCTTGCCGGTGGGAGGGCTCCGTTTTTAGATCTTTTTTCGAGCTTTGTTAGGGTTTGTGTCCTGCTCAGGAAGGCGAGACGGTGGCGGCTTCCTGAAAATGGAATAAAGGTCTCTCCGCCTAGCCCCCGTTTCGGTGATGCGTCTTGCATCGTCGATGGGCGTGTAGAGTTGTGTCTCCGGCGGATATCTCTTTGGTGGATTTGCTCGGATCTGTTCATCGTTCGTCTTCGTTCGTGTGTTTTCAGGTTGGATGCTTTTGATCTACACTCTTCATCCGCGGCGGTTGCTGTTCTGGTGCGTTGGTTTTACGGGGCCTTAGCACGACGACTTCCCGACTGTCCACTACAACAAGGTTTGCCCGGCTCCGGCGAGGAAGGGGCGATGACAGCGGCGCGCCTTCGGCTCGCTTCAGTGCTTGTAGTCGTCGTTAGGTGGTCTACGAATCTGGATGTAATTTTTATTATTTCTAGTTTTTGTTGTACTACCATGATTGAAGATGAATAGATTCGAAGTTTTTCCGGCAAAAAAAGATCAACCAAGTATGAGGTACTATGAATCGATTGTGACGAGCTAGCTACTAGCTAGGCTAATGATCCATAGATCGTGGCAAACCGGAGATGACTCCGGCTGAGGCGAGCAGGGCCACGCAAAGCACGAAGCGCATCTCGGTGGAGCTTCTGAAATATTCCCGGCCGGCTACCCAAGACAATGGAAGAAATTAGCCAAGAGACGAAGAAGAGACATGTGTTAAATAGGTGCAAGGTGCACGGGTCCAACCGTTTCTCTTAAAATTACAGCATGAGAGTTTTCCTTTTTCCTCTTTTGAGGTTTATTAATTGCAGCTCGGGAGTTACTCCTGTAATTTATTTCCGGGATACTTTTTATTTCAGCCGAGGATACTATTGGTTGAACTTAGACAAGTGCGATGTGAAACTCTTTCCTTGGAAGGCTATACGGCATTGCGAGGGCATCTCCAAGACGGAACCCTAAAACAGAAACTGTATTGGTCGCTCACGCGTCCGGATGCATATGCACATGTAGACAGTAATACGAGAGCCGGTCATCCAACCATGCCCACATATATTTCAAATGGTTTTTAACAAACCGGATGATTTCATGCAGGCTGGAAGATTTCGGTTAAATCAAAACAAATTCATTACATTTTTGACATATTTTATTAAACAAAGTGTTTTTATCATTTATGTCACTAGTTGTATCTCACTACTCAGTTTTGTCATTAGAAATTACAACTGCTCAAAAATGTCATTGCTCCATGAGATGATTTCTCAAAAATGCCACTAGATCACTAATAGAAAACAGGGTATACGTTCGGGGCTGGTTAGCCCATTAGCCTCGTGGGGCCATTGGTCCCGGTTCGTCTGCCCCCTTTGGTCCCGGTTGGTGGCACAAACTGGGACCAATGAGCCTCACTCCTAGCCCACCATCATTGGTCCCGGTTGGTGGCCTAAGCCGGGGCCAAAGGGAGGTCTTTAGGACCGGGTCAAGCCACAAACCGGGACCAATGAACCAGCCAGGGGAGAGGGCTTTTGTGTGTAAAACATTAAAAGGAAAAAGAATTTTCATAAAATAAATAGAAAAAGCAAAAAAAAGAAAAAAAATAAGTAGAAACAAAATAAAATCAATAAGTACAAACAGAAAAAACTTTAATAAATAAATAGAAATAAAATAAACTTTAATAAAGTAAAATAAATGAACTATAATAAAATAAATAAATAAAGCAACAGTAAGTAGAAACAAAATAAAATAAATAAAGCAAGAAAGAAAGAATTTTCATAAAAAATAAAAGAAGCAAAAAAGAAAAGAAAATAAATAAACAGAAACAAAATAAACTTTAATAAATAAGTAAAAACAAAATAAACTTGTATAAAACCTCTAGTATTATTGAAACTAAAACTATATAAAATTTATGCAACTAAAATTATCAAAGTATTTTCTGTTCAAAACATTAAAAGAAAAAATAATTTTCATAAAGAAATTTTTTGTTAGAAACTTTAATAGCAAAAAGAATTATCATAAAGAATTTTTTGTTAGAAATTAAAATAACAAAATATGTTTTTGAATATAATGATAAAACACAGTAATATTAAATAGCAGGAAAAAATCACTAAAAAATCTATTTTTATAGTAAAGCTATTCAAAAATTAGTGATTCACACAAATTTCCAAAATTCAAATTTAAACTATTCAAATTAGAAAACAAATGGCACTAATAGAAAGTTTATAATTTTTATTACCTAAAAGCAAAAAAGAATCACTGAAAAACTAGTAAGTATTTTACTGTTAGTAGAAATAAAAAAATAAACAAAGCAAAAAGGAAAACAAAAAATAAATAAAAAAGTGCCACCTAAAGGGCCACCACAGCCTGAATACGACTAGAAACCCAACAATGGGCCAGGATTCAGGCCCGCAGTAGGCCCAGTAGACCCACATGCACATCGTGATAGATTAGGCCCGAAAGCCTGATTTAGAGAGGAGCTCGAGAGGGTTGGTGCACCGCACCTTATAAACATGTGCGACTCTCTCTCAGCTAGCGAGGTGGGGCTACACTCTCACCACCACGCCGTTGTGCAAGGCCCATTGGTCCCGGTTGATGGCACCAACCAGGACTAAAGGGGTGCATTGGTCCCGGTTGGTGCCACGAACCGGTACTAATGCACCACTTTAGTCCCGGTTGGTGCCACTAACTGGGACCAATGGCCTCTGCTTCCCGCCCTTTGGGCTGCCGAAAATTGACCTTTGTCCCGGTTGGTGGCATCAGTCGGGACTAAACGGGGGCATTGGTCCCGGTTGGTGCCACGAACCGGGACCAATGCGTCCTGTATATAAGCAAGACTTGTGAAAATTTTCACTTCTCATATCGCAGTTGCCGCCCCGACGACATCGACGCCGCCAGGCTGCCGCCCTCGTCCGCTGTCTCCGTCATCATCGTCGCCCTGCCCCGGCCTCGACGCGCCCTGCCCCGACCTCGCCGTCGCCGAGCCCTTCCCCGACCTCGCCGCACGCTGCCCCGACCTCACCGTCGTGTACGCCGAGCGCCCTGCCCCGACCTCGCCCCCGCTCGCCTGCACTGTGAGCCTCACCGCGTCGTTCCCCCCTCTTACCCTCCCCCCTCGCCGCGCCGCAACGCCGTCGCCCGCCCCGCCGCCGACGACACAAAGGCCCTGTTCACATATATAGATTTTTTTTGTTCATATTGTTGTAGATGTTGATGATGACGGTGATGTATGTATGTTCATATATATGCAAAAGTTAGGATTTTTTTTCTGTTCATAGATTTTTTTTGGGTGGTATTATTGTAGAATATGCAAATTTTATATGTTCATATGCAAAGAATATGTCATTTTTTATAGAATTTTAATTTTGTACATAGAATTTTTATTGCTTTTTCTGTTGTAATTTTGTTCATAAAGTTCTAGGATGAAAAAGAAGAAGAAGAAGAAAAAGGGAGGAGGAGAAGTTTCGTAATTTAGTTTATGTTTATTTTAGGAAGAAGGAAAAGAAAAAGGAGAAGAGGAGGAGAAATAAATAAGAAGAGAAAAAAAGAAAAAAAAAGAGGAGAAGAAGAAAGGAATAGAAGATAAGAAGAAAAAATAGAGTAATTTCTCGGGAATTCAACATGAGGGGGGGGGGGGTCGATATACTCCCTCCCCGATAACTTCGACATGAGGGGGGGGGGTCGATATACCCCCTCCCCGATAACATTTGTTTTCCATGTATGTATGTCGTCGTTGTCGATATACCCCCTCCTTTACCAAGTTAAAAGAGTGTTCGTCGAGGCCACCCCGAACCCTTTAAGCGTTGCCAAGGCCACCCCAAACCCTAGAGAAGCATGGAGGCCATTAATTAATATAATTCCTTGTTGTGAATAGCTATAGCTAGGTCTACGTTTTCCACTAATATATCCATCTGTCATGTTTGTATAATAATTGCCATGTTGTACTATTTGCAGAAACTATGGAGCACGGCTGAGACGAGGAAGTAGAACGGGTGTTGGGGGACATAATCGCAGCCGGAGCTGATGTCATGTCGTATCTCAACAAAAGCGATGGTCTGGAAGGAGAGGGTGAAGAAGCAGGCTACGGTCCTCGAACAACGGAGGAGACCTTGACCGGTGACCGAATGTCGGTGCAAGAAGGATGCCATGATGACGGCTTCGGTGACCGAACAGAGTCCGGCCAGGTATATATATTAATTAAGTCTGTGCTGACTATAGCTAATTGATACATTCATTGTTTTGGTATCTACACATATTAACTCTCGTCTTTCTTCTTATTTCTAGCCCTCCAGATCGAGCACAACTTCGGTAAAGAGACGAGGCCTGAAGAAGAAGTTTTGATCAGATGAAAGGTTCACGATCATAGCAATCGCGCGCGATGGCCAACCAATTTAACCCCTCCGGACCAAGGAGGCATTTACTGCTCAGTGCGGGGTTCTTGTTAGGGACATGATCCCGATCAGCATAGAGCTATGGAATCAACCTAACGATGAAGAGCTTCAAGTTTCTTTTGTCGAAGATAGACAGAAAGCTGATCGTTGGAAAGCGCTGAAGGTAAATTTCACCCTACCGGAAGAGGACGATCCGGAGAATCCAGTTATAGAGCCATTGATCAAGTCCTTTGCTCTCAAGAAGATGGCAGATCTATTCAGGAAGTGGAAGAATGACCTGAAAGCAAAGTTTGTCGACAAAGAAAAGACACCAGAATTCATCAACCGGTACGAGAAGCTCAGAGATGAATGGGACGCATTTGTGGCCAAGAAGACATCAGAGAGGAGTAAGAAGATGTCAGCCATAAACAAGATAAATGCTGCGAAGAAGGAGCATCACCATCGCATGGGGTCATGTGGCTACCTCAAAGCCCGACCGTTGTGTGCCAAGGATGAGAACGACCTGCTTGATAAAGGGGTCGAACCAGAAACATTGAACTGGCCAGACCATTGCCGGACTTGGTTCTTCGGGGTTGGCGGAACCTTGGACTCTGTAACAGGGAAGTGGTTTGGATGAGGGAGCAACTGCGAATACCCCTCAAGAAGCTTCAACACTATATTAACGCAGCGCAGGAAGGGACGTTCGTTCCAGACAAAGAGAAGGACAAGCTCACAATGGCCCTAGGGAATCCTGAGCACCCTGGACGGACACGAGGCACACCAGGCTCCGTTCCATGGAAGGCTAGATTTCCGGACGCAGGCGGTTACAAATGCCAAGAGAGGAGGAGGAAGGTGGAGCAGAGCGAAGTGCAGGAGCTGCACTCAAGGGTACAGAAGCTAGAGGAACGAGATGCAGTTCGAGGCAAGCGGCCTGACGAAGCTACCCCCGAAGCTACCCCGCCATCTCAGCGGAGAAGCAGCGTGGCTTCCACCGAGCAGCTTCAGCTGGAGCCTGTCTTCACAGCTCCTGCTAGCTACCCCGTGGATGCTATCACGGAGTCTCATCATTGCCACCTTATGACGCAATGGCAGAAGTACAAAGTCAAGGCGGCTGTCGGCTCTGTTCGACCCCTTAAACCCGGTGCAACTTTTCACTGCCATCCAATTCGAGAAGGATATGCTAGGGTGGCGGTGGAAGAAATAACGGAGGGATTTGAGGAGCTCGTGCTTGACCACCCTACCGGTGAAGGGGAGACTCGGTTGGGTTCTGCTTTGAAGACTCCATGCCTATGGAGGAAGGAGCTCATCAACCTTTTGAACTGGACACCTCCGCCTCCTCCTCCTCCTCTGGCGAGTCAGGGCACTCCGCCTCCTCCTCCGCCTGCTCCTTGGGTGAGTGATCAGGGCACTCCGCCTCCTTCTCCGGCGCGTGGCGGCACGCCGCCTCCTCCTACGTCTGCTCCTCTGGCTGGTGATCAGGGCACTCGGCCTCCTTCTCCGGTGCGTGGCGACACTCCACCTCTTTCTCCGCCTACGCCGGTGCGCTCGACCAGCCAGCCTCCTCCTTCTCCGCCTTGTCATCAAGGGCGGAAGAGACCTGCCGCCACTCCAGCTGCTCCGGCGCGTCGCAGTCCTTCTCCTCCGCCTCATAAGCAACTAAAGAAGAAAGCCGCAGCCGCTCGGCTTGCTCCGGCGTCTAGTAGTATAGGCGGGAGGCAATACAGATTCGGTCCATCTCTCAAGACTCCAGAGAAGTTACCATACGAGATGACCGAGAAGGAAAACAAGGAGATCTGTCAAGCCCAAGTGAGGTACTACTTCGCAACGCAAAGAGCTAAGAGACATCCACCTCCGGAGGAGAAGATAGATCTGGTGAAAGCGAAGCGCACTTTGGATGCCCTGCAACGACCACCACCGTCTCCGCCGCAAACCAACTATGAGCGCATTACTGAAAAGACATATAAGGAAGCGAAGCGGTCGGGAAGTACTTGCAGTGACAAAAGGTTAGAAGAAGGAAGAATTGGGAAAAAAATCCCCAGCTCGGCGAACAAGCGAACCAATCATGCCCCTCGGCCAAGGTGTCTAACGATATCGTCGCTAATCATTCGGGGGTCTTGCCCGGTACCAATCCTAGGGATTACGACGATGCACATTTTGATATAATGGAGCCGGACGAATTCAAATACGAGTATGGGAAGCCTCTCGTCAAATATGGAACTACTCTAATAATGATGATGCAAAGATTCCATGATTGGTACATGGAAACCTGCAGAAAGGCGCATTCAGCTGGGAATAAAATCGATACTTTGACACTGAAAGTTAAAGAGGATCAACACGACCTCATTGGAATTGAGGAGTTGTCTGTTCCATTTGAGGAGTTCTTCCAGTTTTTCAATCTAAAGGCCCTCGATAAATTAACGGTCACTTGCTACTATCTATAAGTACTACTTCTGTCATTAAGTCTGTATATATAGATCAGCTCTTTCATTGCATGTATATATAATTATCCTCACTATATTATGCAGATTGAAGATCGTCGAATGCAGAAGAGCTGAAATGTATGATATTGGGTTCATTAACATAAATCTCATAGATGAATTTATGGTTAAATTTCATGCCGAAGAAACCGAGCAGAACTTGCTACGATCGTTGGTAATAAATCAAAACAAAGATACAATACTCTTTCCTTATAACTTCAAGTGAGTGTTACTGTCTTGTGCATATTCGGTTTCCCTTAATTATTACTCGAGGTTATAGTAATTAATGTAACTGATGAGTTATGCATGCGTGCGCAGGTTCCACTATATTCTCCTAGAGATTAAGCTTGAGCAGCGACTAGTAAACGTCTTAGAATCGAGACAAAAAGATCCCGAGGACTATGCGGACATGTCTAAAATGCTTGAAAAGTAAGTTGAATCGATCATTATCGCAACATATCGGCAACTTTGTTCATTTCATGATATCAAGTAATTGTTTTCTTTGTCTTACAGGGTTTGGAAAGTATTCACTGCACAAGTTTCTGGACTGTCGCGGGATCTGCGATGGAAATACCCGAAAGTAAGTACTACTAGCTAGCTAGATAGTTCTGCGCATCTCCCGTTGATTCTAGCTACTTTCATCAATGCCATTTATAATGCTTCATTATCAGTTTGATTGACCTCTATTTCTCGTACAGTGCTTGTGGCAGGAACCCGGGAATAATTACTGTGGATACTACGTCTGCGAGTTCATCTACAACGCGATGGCCAAGAATAGGCGGGGTACTCTAAAAGACAATATGAAGTGCGTAAGCAAAAATATTCACAAGTTTATTTTATTACCATCATTTTTGTTGAGTTTCATTCATATATATATGTATTGACCCCCTTATTCAAATTAGATGTGGGAGATGCAGAATTAACTCCTACCACAAGATCGCATGCGAGCAATTCAAGAGGAATTGGCTGGATTCTTTCTTGACCACGTCATCAATAAAGCCGGAGAATACCACCATGCATGTGGAACTTAAGTTCATATGTTAGGGTATTGTAAGAGATCTTACACATTATATATATAGGACATGACTATTCTGTTACCCATAACAGAATATTATTCTGTTACCCTTGCCCCCTATAAGGCGCGACGCGTCAACGACCGACCCAGCCCCAATCCGACCCACTTCCTCCCGCCGGAGGCAACCGTCGCGGGCGAACGAGCGACGGCGGCAGCCGGAGCGAGGGAGCCCGCGGCGCCGTGACCCGCCGACGGCGAGTTTGCATCACCGGTTCCCGATACACAACCACCACTCGCCCCCCGACGCGCCGCCATCTAGCCATGCCGCCGGCCCGACCGCCGCCACCATTGGTCGCCTCGTCCGGCGCCGGAGCATCCCCGCGCACCTCCCCACCGCCGGGCGGCGGAGCCTCCCCGCGTGCTTCCCCGTCGCGGGGCGCCAGAGCCTCCCCGCACGCCTCCCTCCGTCTGGTGCAAGAGCCTCTCCGCTCGCCTACCCGCCGCCTGGTGCAGGAGCTTTCCCGCGCGTCTCCCCGCCGCCGGGCGCTGAAGATTCACCTGGGCCGTGATCCACGCCTCCCGCCTCCGCCCCTCGACGGACCTCGTTGACAGAGGTCCACCACAAGCACGGTTGTCTCCCCAACAACAATGGCTCCACCTTCCAAGTTCTTGCCAATACGCCGCCAACGAAATGAAGATGGAGCCACATGCAACAAGATGCAGGTGATGAATCCTTCCCACACACATTACTAGCAACACCAAAGTTTTTGAGATCTGGGTTTGAATGAAGATAGGTACCATGTTTCTGTCAATTTATCAGTTCATCAGTTTATCTGTGCTGCTATGCTCTGCCTACATGTTACACTATTGGGTTCATGAGTACAAAATTGTGTGATGCATCTGTGTTGCATCAGTACATTGCAAATGCTTGCATCAGTTCATTTACACGCCTGGCACTTGATGCGCAATTAGCATGTCAAGGTTACTGTCAGTGCATCTAATATGCTATCTTCAGTTCAACTAAAAAAACTTAAAAACATATGCGTCAGTCCAAGTAGATAGTGACAAAAGGTTCAGCTACCACTGAAAAGTTGTATGTTGCTATCTCTAAGAGTACAAGTCATGTAATTGCATCAGTTCGAACGAGTAACAAAACTGTTACCAAAAAAAATATATAAAATTACTACACAGTAAGTTCAGTGATACAGAAGCTAGCAGTACTTGTAATGTAGATGCATTGATGCACGATTACAATGTCGAGGTTACTGTCAGTGCATCTAATATGCTATCTTCAGTTCAACTAAAAAAACTTAAACATATGCGACAGTCCAGGTAGATAGTGACAAAGGTTCAGCTACCACTGAAAAGTTGTATGTTGCTATCTGTAAGAGTACAAGTCATGTAGTTGCGTCAGTTCAAACAATTAACAAATCTGTTACTGAAAATAAAAATATATAATTGGTACACAGTAAGTTCAGTGATACATAAACTGGCAGTACTTGTAATGTAGATGCATTGATGCACGATTAGGATGTCGAGGTTACTGTCAGTGCATCTAATATGCTATCTTCAGTTCAAGTAAAAAAAACTTAAAACATATGCGTCAGTCCAAGTGGATAGTGATAAGAGAGTGCCACAGTTACACAGTAAGTTTGATGATACATAAACTAGGAGTACTTCTATTGTAGTTGCATAAGTTGTAGAAGAAACAGTATATCAGTACATCCGTGTTTGAACATCAACGTTCATTAGTTCGACTGGGAACGAACCAGATTAATCTCAAAATTGTTGAATGTTGTTTGCAGAAGCATGCAAGGCGGCGTACGCAGCAAGAATTTCATGAGCCGGACAGATATGCGGCACCACCTGGTTGGGTAACACCAGAAATATCGCCTGGATATTTCAACAGTACATGCAGACTTGAAGATACACCGCAAACATCAGAAGCACGGACATGTTCTTCTATACAGCAAACACCAATATCTGGGAATGCAAGCTTTGTAGATGCTGGGTTGCAACAAGGCCAACAATATCACCAACAACAAATGTTTTCCTTCCCCAGCGCATGCAAAAAGCCAAGGACAGGAAGCCGTGGATGGGTTGCAACAAGGCTTCCACCAGTCGCTCCGTCAACATCAATCATCCGTGCTGCAAGAGCAGTTGCGACGGGAAGACCAGGGCAAAAAGACAGAAATTTTGGCCAATCTAGCAGGTTCAAAGCTACAAGATATGAGCCATATAGACAGGAGCAACCTCACAATGAATCTGAGGGGAGACAGCCGTACAATGAGAGACGGAGATCTTCGTCAACGTTGCTCCCTCCAAGAGATGCATTGCTGCATGTGCCAAAGGTGACACCACCGGCGCCCATAAACCAGGGAGAACAACAAACACCAGAGGCAGCGCAGAGCTATACACATGTAAGCACAGTCTATACCATGGTGCTGTGACCACCCCATCTAACATCTTTGTTTGGTCACTGTTGTGTGCAGCCACCTGATATTGAAGCTTATGTTCTGCCAAGGCTAGTGATGAGGTTTGAAACTTTCGAAGAAACTAAGAACTTCTACAACGTATATGCAAAGCACGCTGGTTTTGCTATCAGGGAAGGCCCCAAGTGTAAGACCAGAGCCTACCTTTATTGCACGTGCCATGGAGTTTATGAATCAAAGGTGTCTGAAGCAAATAGACAGCGTAACAAGACGACAGCCAGAACTAACTATGGGGCTAAAATGAGGCTGGAGAAGGAAAAGGATGGAACATTTGTCGTAAAAGAGATAGTCTGGGAACACAACCACATGCTACAGCTCAACGCAGAAATGCTTGTCTTCTTGCACTCCCACAAAAACTTTGACAAAACAATCTTGGAGTACATCAAGTACCTGCAGTTCAAAGGCGTTGAACATGCGCAAATCATGAGCATACTGGGCGGTGATGACCCTGGTAGCTACTTCCTCGAAATGAATGCCAAAGACCTGATTAACCTGTAAGTACAAAATTGTTCTCCTCCCATAAACCGCCTCCATCTTTTTTCATCTGTCAGTACAAACATATCACGCAACGCATGACCTGGCGCCAGTTCAACATGCATTTTTCAATGAACTTTTGATATGCAGGAAAGCAAAGAATTCAAGGATTGAAGATGTGGACGATGTCCTAAAGACTGTCAACTTCTTTAGGGAGATGAAAGCTATAAACAGGGAATTTTTCTGTAACATGCAACTCGATGAGTCCGACAGAGTTAAGAACATATTCTGGGCGAACGCAAGCTGCCGAGGGGCGTATCAGGACTTCGGGGACTGCGTAACGTTTGACACAACATATAAGACCAACAAGTACCATATGCCACTTGGGGTGTTTGTCGGAACTAACAACCACTTACAGACTACATTCTTTGGTTTTGCCCTGATAAGAGATGAAGATGCAGAATCATTCAAGTGGCTGTTCAAGACATTTTTAAGGTGCATGAGAAGGAAGGCTCCTACATGCATCCTCACAGGTACAACCGCTAAAACCACCCCCAACCACCACCCCCTTCCAAAAAAGAAAAGTAAAGTAACATAAAAAAAGGTGTGTCAGTTCTATTGGTATATATGCACAACCATCTCTGCTGACCACTCAGAGTCTATTTTCTCATTACCAGACCAGTGCCCGGCAATGGCTTTGGCGATCGCAGATGTTTTCAAGAACACAGTACATAAGCTATGCCGCTGGCACATTATGAAGAAGTACAGGGAACACCTTGCGTACCTGTATTTCCTGCATGAGGACCTTAAATATGAATTCACATCAATTCTCAACTGGCCCCTCATGCCAACTGAGTTTGAGGATGCCTGGAAAAGACTCATGGATAAGTACAACCTCCACGATGATGCCACAATGGTGGGCATGTGGAACAAGCGTGAGAAGTGGATATCAGCCTACTTCAGAGAAATATTCTGCGCCAAAATGACATCCACATAGAGAAGTGAGAGCATGAACTGTGTGCTCAAGAAGAACTACGTACATGAGAGACATAATCTACACCGGTTTGTCAGCCAGGTAAACTCCTGCGTCAAAACCAGGAGGCAGACAGAGAACCAGGAGACAATGGCTAACCGGGTATATCTCTATCACTTGTCGTAAGACATAAAATAACATGCTTACTAAAGTAAAAACTTTATTAGAAGTTTTTCCTATGAGAAAACTAACAATATAGTCATCATTCTTGCATCTGCAGAAGGAACAAAACACGCTGACCTACTATGGGTTTGATACCCAGATGGAAAAGGTGTACACACGAGCTGTGTACAGCGAGATCAGAGATAGGCTGAAACTGAGCACGCTCTTCACGGTGACAGAGACGGAAGAGCCCACAAAGTACGTAGTGCGCTACAACCACCCGCAAAAACTCTCTGTGTGGGCTCAGCACGCGTTCCAGGTGGTGGCAGACCCCGTGGGAGAAACATATGAGTGCGAGTGCAGGCTATGGGACCACACAGGTGAGGAGTACAAAAAAGATGTTACATATTGTACTACTTTTTTTGCAAAGTTTTTGTTCGAATGAAATGACAAAAAACATGCACCTCTTCCAAAAACAAATACAGGTCTTTTTGCGTGCATGTCCTTTGCATGATGCAGACAATTAAGGCTGCCAGCGTTCCAGAGAAATACATACTCAGGAGATACACCAAACACCCGAACATCCAGCCAACATTTGACAGAAATGACTTGAGGATAGTAGCGTCAAACAAGGCATCCCAATACTGCATTGAAAGCTCACTGCTAACGCTGAACATGAGGGTGCACAGAAAAAGCTTGAGAAGCCAAGAGCAAATGGCAAGGTCGCGGGTCGTTATGGACAAACTTGAACAAGAACTCGACGCCATGCATTCTGCTGAAAATGAAGGTGTCGCGGACAATGAAGCCATTGAACAGGATATTGCTACAATGTTATCCGAGATGAACCATCTGGGATCTATTGACCCGTTTGAGAACGAGGAAGAAGAGCAGCAGCAACCGGAGCTTGCCCATGTGCACACTCAAGAGCGCCGACAAACTCACATGCAAGATCATGAGCTTGATGGTGCTGTAGGCGAACGACATGACAATAGCACATCCTACCAGCAGCAGCAGGAAAGGGTGATTAAACCCCCAATATTCTCAAACACAAAGGGGAGGAAGAGCAAGACGCAAGCAGCAGCCAAAAAGCCGCCACGACTCATCAAGCGCGTGGAATTTGGCCCGGACGACAAACCCCTCGGGGTAAGGGCATGCGGTTTCTGCAACGTCGTGAGCAACCATAACTACCGCACATGCCCACTCTGCACAGATGCCACTGTCAACAAGAACAACCAGATTGGAGCCACCCAGCTTTCTACCAATGGAGACAACACACGTAACAGCTACACTTGCCGCAAGTGTGGCAGAACTGATGGACATAATGCCCGCACGTGCAAAGTGGGCAAGGAGGTGAGTGGAGCTGAACATAAATAGGGTAAGGTACAGAGATCCAAGCAATCAAATGAAGGCGATGAAGAAGAAGAGTTTGATGAGAATGATGGCCAATCAGATGAAGACAACGAAGATGACAGTGTCGGAGGCGAGGAAACTGAAACTGACGATGAAGCTACCAAGGCTCAGCCTGGAAAGAGTGCCGGCAAGGCACAACATTCAGGGACAGTTAGGAGAAGCTCAAGACTGAACAATACATAGTGGTTATCCTACTGCGTCAACTATTAAAAAATAACATTGTAGTCTCAGTTGCATCAACACACAATGAGGAAGCATTTCACAAAACACTGTCGTTACCAAAACTTATTTAGCTTTAACGTCGATTACTCTCGATCAGAACTAAAGTTATTTTTTTAGTTTCTGATTTGTGCCCACTGGAGCAGTCATAAAATATGTTTGAAAAAACTTATCTAGATATATCCGACACAAAACGATACCGTGAACCAGTAACTCAGGAAAAATAATATGTCAATGATAAATTTAAACTCTTGTAGTACATCAGTACTGATAACTCTCAAACGTCAGTACAAGGCTGAGTACACATCAGTACTGATATAATTTCTGATTTGTGCCCGCTGAAGCAGTGACATTATTGTTTAAACCATTTGATAATCCTTTTGAATGCAGTCACAAATAAATTTGAAAAAACTTATCTGGATATATCTGACGCAAAACGCTACTGTCAAGCAGTAACTCAGCAACAAAAAAAAATGCCAAAGGAAAAATTGTAGTACATCAGTACTGATAAATCTCAGTCGGTAGTACAAAAGGCATAGTAAAACAAACACACCAGTGAACGACTCAAAAAAAATCGTTTTGAAAAAACAAAGCTATGCCTGCTCCTGCCAGTCCCAATTCAGAAACACCATCAGTACATGAAAATAATTACCTCAAGCAAAATGCGAATATAATACATCCTGTACTGGTGAAAATCTAATTTATCTGTAAAAACTACTCACAGATTTTCTTGATATAAACAATCCTTAAAAAATACGAAAATTGTTTTAAAAAACATTAGCACCACACATAGTCTCACTGGTATTTGGTACGTTCAATTACACTTCAATCACCAGTCCGAGTACGACAGCAGAGGAGTTCAGACCTCCATCAACACCGACGCTGACACGTGCAAGTGGGATAAGCAGCTAATAAGTACAGCTTGACTATACAAATCGGTGCCACAGTAAAATGCCATCATCACCACCGCAGAGACATGCAAGTGGGATTTGCCAGGTCATAAGTACAACTTGACAAGACTAGTCAGTTCAACAGTGAAAACCATTTCACTTGGACGGTTAGTTCTTCCACGCCACCATCCGCGCCACCCACTGAGCGGTTGACACAAGGGACTGCAAACGGTGACCCCAGCCACAACACGCACTACACAGACGACCCCGAACGAACCACCTTCCACAAAATCCCCGTCCACGCACTGCACAAAAATCCCATTCTCTTCCACCTCTCCCTCGTTCCCACAAACCACCATTGCCGCTTCCATTTCCTCTGAACAAAAACCAAAATCTTCTCTCTCCAAAAGCCCATAGTCGCCGGAGGAAGGCCATGGCGGAGGAACCGTCCGCCAAGCGTCATCATGCCAACACGTCGGACAAGAGGAGCAACCTCGTCGACATTAACGTCCCCGGCAAGAAGCGCGAGTACACTACAACCCTCAAAGGGGTTGAGCTCCACGGCAACGAGACGCTGGAGATCGTCTGCACCAGCGTACCAGAAAAGGCCGACGAGGTGATCTCCAGGCTTTGGAGGATGCTTGGCGGCAGATTTCGTAGGATCATCGGTGTTGGTGTGCACTACACCAACGAAGATGAACCTCCCTAGAAGGCAGCAGTCCTGCAGTTGTGCGTCACGAACTCTGCTTGGTGTACCACATCGCAGCAGCCACAAAATGGTGAGCAATCCTACTCATTTGCCCTGCATATGGTTTATCTGTTTTATTACTACTGTATCCTGAAAAATTAATCACACTTGTTTTCCCAACTAGATGTACTAGTGTGGTTTGTGAAGAGTGGATGCACTACTGCATTTTCTCAAGTAGATATAATATAAATGTATTTTTGAACCTGATGCACTAGATTACTATTTGGAAAATCTTGCGGAAGATTAAATTCTGAAGTTGATCGACTAGTGAAGTTTCTGAAGTTGATACAATAGAGTAGTCTATGTACTCGATGTATTAAAAAAGATGTTTCTGAACTTGATGTAGTGAAGTATTTTCTGAATTTGATCTAATGTTATTTTCGTAAGAAAATAAACTAAGGACTTGGTGAAGCACTGGTTTCTGTGTTATCCCATTTCAACCAAAATAGACTAAACTAGTGCTAATGCAAAACATACAACATTGACTGAAACTATGTATAATCCAAGAAGAAGAATAAAATGATGTACTTAATTTAATTTCAGAACTTTCTTTACTAGTTTTTGAAGTACATTCAACCATTGTTTATCCTACATAAAAAACTACTTCATGGATTCATCGCTTGTAAAACAAAACAAAAATGAATAATTCAAAACATCAAAGTAATGCTAATATTCGAAATGTCTTTGCCCTTGCAGGCCCAAGCGCCTCACCGAGATGCTGCAGCATGAGAAGTTGTTCACATTTTCCGATTTCAGCATTGAAAGCGACAAAGAGAAGCTGAAGTTGTCCGGTATGGAGATCAACCCCAACAAGTTCATCGACATTCAGCGCAAGTGGAGAGTTCCATACACTGGGAAAGAGTACGACTCCTTGACTGATGTTGCAGCTAGCGTCATCCACCCATTCTACAAAGGCATGAAGAACAAGATCAACACGCAGGAAGACTACAAACTGTGGGGGACCAGCGAGCTGCCAGACAACCTCATCGAGTACGCAGGAGTAGATGCGTACGCCGCGTACAAATCATGGTTCATGATCGACTACATCACAGACGGTTGGGAATATGCGAAAGAGCGGGAGGCTGAAAACTTCTACGACCGCCCCTATTGCCCCTTTACTAGATGAAGATAACATCAGAGCCTGCCTTCGTTTTACTTCTGCTTGTGCTTGCCTTTTATCTTGTTGTTTCAAATTAGTAGCTTGCTCTTGTTGGGTTGAACCAGTGTGATTATGTCGTGCTTGTCATGTTTGAACAAGTTTAGTTATGTCATCAAGTACAATGTTTTGCTTATCTCATTATATAAGTTTGGTTTGGTAGCTTCATGTGTTGTTAATCCATCATTTCAAAAATTCAAAAGTAGTTTCTGAATGGAACATTGTCGTTGCTCTAAAGTACTAGTTATGATGCAACTAATCACACAACGTTGTTCCGTGTCAGTACAACTCAGTACACTTGATCGGACAGTACATTCTCACTACAATAAAAAGTACAAAGAAGCATCAGTCCGTAAGGGCTACTATGAATGCACTATCAGTACAAAACTCAGTCTACACGCAAGTACCATAGTTCTGAAAATGACACCAGAAGACACTTGAGAATAATCACAAAAAACAAACACAAAAAAGAAGGCAAAAAACTCAAATGAAAAAGATTACACTCACACAAAACTGACAAGGACTAGAACAAAAAGTATCAGCCCAAGTTACTGGTGGAGTCAAGTACTAGATTCAAACAAACAAAAAAAATGACCGCCCAAGGTCAGGCGCAGGCCCTGACAATGCTAGATACTTGAACTCGAGCCCGTGGGCGAATCCCTAGTAATCCGCACAACGCAGGACCCGCCGACAAGGGCCCACAGGTCAAGAGAGAGGGCGAGCGTCGTGTATAAGCGCTCAGGTAAGTGTTCAGAGGAGTTCGACTGCTGAGCCTCCGCTGCACTTATAAACAGGTCCGGAGCCCCCTCGACTAGCGAGGTGGGACTAAACCCAGAGCGGACGCGCAGGACGCACTGCACAGCCGCGTGGACGAGCTATCTGGGCCGGAAAACGACCCAATAGCCTACATCGTGAACAAAACACCCCCACCAATAAGCCCAGCTATACAAACCAGAGGGCGGGACAAAGAAAAATAAACTACAAGAAAAATGTTTGTCAATTAACCTGTACAAGAAAAAAGGAAAAAAATATGATACAAAAACAATGAACCTCTAAAAAAGAACAGAACTTAATAGCCTATCTGTTAAATGTACATAATTTAAAAAACCGAATTAAAATATTACTTTCAAGTTGAACTACTAAAACTCAAAAAGTTCAAAACATATAATGTTTGTAAATTATGCTAAATTTCTTATTTATATAAAATCTGACAAGTTTAACTACTAAAGCTCAAAACGTTCAAGCATATAATGTTTGTCAATTATACTAAATTTCTTATTTATAGAAAAGCTGACAAGTTCAACTACTAAAAATCTAAAAGTACAAAACATATAATGTTTGTCAATTATGCTAAATTTCCTATTTATATAAAATCTGACAGGTTCAACTACTAAAAACACTAAAAGTTCAAACATATAATGTTTGTCAATTATGCTAAATTTCCTATTTATATAAAATCTAACAGGTTCAACTACTAAAATTCAAAAAGTTCAAATAGAATTTATTTGTCAATTCTGCTAAATTTCTTATTTATATAAAATCTGTCCACACCACAATGAACGATCTGGTCGTAAAATAATCTCAAACCCCCACCCCAACCTAAGTTATAAAAAAATCAGTTCAAAACATACATACGACATTAGTACTAAAACAGCAGGATCAGTCAGGCTGCTCGCACCACTATGACATCCAATTTCAAACCCATGCGCTCTATGAAATTACAATTCAGTTCACACAGTACTAAAACATAAGTGCACTAAAAATGAGAATACAAAAACTATAAAGGCCTAACATAGGTTGGTACAGATGAAAATAAAAATAAGTACAACTTTTGAGCAACAACTCCCAGGGCACTGAAAAAATGTTTTGACATGAACTAGTGTATAAGGACTTCAATAGAAAAACAATGCTTAAACATCCACACGGAAAAACATCACAGAGCCATACATCACCTAAACAGTGCAAAATGCCATCATTACCACCGCAGAGACGTGCAAGTGGGATTTAGCAGATCGTAAGTACAGCTTGACAAGACTAATCAGTGCAGCACTAGAAAAACATTTGTCCTGGACGGTTAGTTCTTCGAGGCCACCACCCGCGCCACCCACTGGGTGGTTGCCACGACGCACTGCAAAAACGGCGACCACCACGACCACTACACCCGCATCCCCGACGAACCGCCTCCAACACACCACCGCCGACGCACTACAAAATACCCCCATTGTCTTCCATCTCTGCCTCATTCATAGAACCATCATTGCCGCTTCCATCTACACTGCACATAGACCAAAAACTTCTCTATCACAAGCCCACAGTCGCCGGAGCAAGGCAATGGCGGAGGAACCGTCCGCCAAACGTCACCATGGCGACACTTCGAACAAGAGCAGCAACCTCGCCGACATTCACGTCCCCGGCGAGAAGCACGAGTACACCAGAACACTCAAAGTGGTTGAGCTCCACGGCAAGGAGACGCTGTAGATCGTCTGCACCAGCGAACCGGACAAGGCCGACCAGATGATGAGCAGGCTCAGGATGAAGGGCGGCGGCTTGTATCCGAGCTTTATCGGAGTTGATGTGGAGTACACCGACAAGGAAAAACCTCCACAGATGGCGGCAGTCCTGCAGTTGTGTGTCGAGGAACTCTACTTGGTGTACCACATCGCAGCAGCCACAAAATGGTAACCCATACTATTGTTCATTCATCTGTTATACCAGTACTAGTCACTAATAACTTAAATTAAAACTTGTTTCCCAACTAGATGAACTACTATAGTCTATGAAGTGGATGCACGATTACATGTTTCTCAAGTTACACGCATTTCTGAAACTGTGAAAGTGGATTGTTTCACCAGATTAGCATCTGAAAAAAAGATTATGGCATTCTGAACTTTATGCACCAAACTAATTTCTGAAACTTGATGTACTAGCATAGTTTCTGATCTTGATGTACTAGTATAGTTTATAGAATTGATGTATTAAAAGATCTTTGGTGAAGTGGTATAGGTCCATATCTTGATGCACATGTTTCTCAAACTAATTTTTGAACTTGATATAGAATTAATGCACAAAGATGTATCAAGCACTTCTATAGGTCTTTTATTCAACAAAAAAGAAAACTAAACTCGAATCAAGCAGCACATGAATCATTGACTCTGGTAAAATGATTCTCTAATTTGGTGAAGCATTTGGTGAAGCAACGGAGATAGAAAAAATATATAACACGGTGTAGTCGAATTTAATTTGAGGACTTTTTGTACTATTATCTGAACTACATTCATGCATGGCTCATAATATATAAGCATGTACCTCATGGATTATCACTTGTAAAAAAGAAAAAAAGCAGAAGAATTAAATAATCAAAAAGAAGACTAATCTTTAGAAAATGTGTGTCTCCCCCTTTGCAGGCCCAAGCGCCTCAAAGACTTCCTACAGGAGGAGAAATTGTACACATTTGTTGGTTTCAGCATTGGAGGTGACAAGCGGAAGCTGGGAAAGTCTGGTTTGGAAATCAACCCCAACAACTTCATCAACATGCAACGCAAGTGGAAAGATCCAAAGACCAACAAATACTACGACTCCTTGGCCGATGTTGCAGGTGGCGTCATCCACCCATTCTACGAAGGCATGAAGAAGAAGATGAAGAGGGAAGACCACAAACTATGGGGGACCAGCCCGCTGCCAGACAACCTCATCACGTACGCAGGAATAGATGCGTACGCAACGTACAAGTCATGGAAGACAATCGTGATAGGTTGGGATATTTCAAAAGAGCAGGAGGCTGATCCCTACTACCACTGCAACTTCGCGGATGAAGATGCATGAAAGTCTGCATTCGTTATGTTGAACCAGCTACCATATGCTATGTGTGTCCTTAGTCTTGTTGTTTTAGATTTGTAGTTTGCTTTCGTTTTGTTGAACCAGCTACCTTATACTATGTGTGTCAGGGTTTGAACAAGTTTGCCTATGTCTATCAAGTACAACGTTTGCTTATGTCATCCAACAAGTTTGCTAGCTTCCTATTTTGTTGATCCATCATTTGAAGTTGAAGTAGCTTGAAGTTGAAACTTGATGGCTGCCACGCAGCACTAGTCATGGAGAAAATAAAAATAACACATAAATATTTTCGCAAAAAAAAACAGTGGCAGGCTAACTAAGGACAAAAGAAAATAGTAGCCTTGGACGCTCAGTACAGCTTAGGCATGAACGGTAGTACTATCACACTAAAAACAAGTTTTTAGTTTCAGAAGAACACTAAAAAAACCAAGTTTCGGCCAAGGACAACATTCAGTACTAAAAGCATCGTACTAATAGAAGTTAGAAATTCACTAAGTACTGCAACAGGAAAAGCAAAGAACCATCAGTACGTATTTCCTAGTCACTAGCATGCTAAGACTGAAACTTCTGGTACACTTGAACACACGGTACATTCATTCTACAAAATATAAAAAGGAACGGGAAGCTTCAGTTCGCATTCCCTAAAACAGTGACACACTAAGAATAACAGTAATAATACAACTGAAATCTCAGTACAACTAAGACTATACGGCAACTGCTAGGATTATACCAAACAATGCCTGGAGAAGAACCACAGCCTGGAAAAAAAGAAGCCCAAAAACTAAATCAAAGAGATATAAGTTCGACAAAGGAGAAAAATCACAAGAAACACAACAGAAAGATGTACTAGCCTCGAACAACACAAAAAGTAAATAATTAATCAAAAGTACTAGCACAATTGAAATCTCAGTACAACTTAGTTTATTCGGTAAGTGCTATGATGATACCAATTAATACCTTGAGAAAGAAGTAGTTTTGAACTTAATAGGGCTATCTCTTAAACATAGCTAATTTAAACCAGTGCTTTAACTTGAACTATGAAGTTCAACTACTAAAGTTGAATAAGTTCAAACAAAAATTTGGCACCAAATTTTAAAAGCCTTACGCTGAATGAGATTACAAATAAGTACTAACAGAACTATATCGTAAGTACAAGAAAACAAGAGTACAGAAACTATAAAGGTACAACTTAGGTTGAAATCAGATAAAAATAAAATAAATCTCACTTTCTCAGCAACAACTCATAAATACACTTAAAAAACATGTGTTTTCAGCTCAACTAGTATATAAGTCTTCAGTACAAAAAATAAAACTTAACCAAAACGAATTCCTGATGAAACATACACAAGTGAAACAGCTATTCAACCACACAATCATCATGGAAATAAGTTTGTTAAACATTGTGCCACACTTAAACACAACACAAAATATACTAGTTATTACATAGTACTCGACAAGACATCAAACACTACAAATAGAGCCTACAATGTTTTCAAGAGATATATCACACAACTATTCCATTCACTATGCAAATGATGACCATTTCTCCTATGCATCAGGAGCCAAAGCCTGAACCTCCTTGGGAATCTCCGTCACCACAAGCTGGCTATTCCGGTTGAACACAACTCTATACAGATCCTCAGCGTTTCAATCAACAATGCGTGGCTGCAAAACAATAAAACAAATTATCAAAAATCATGATACATAAAAAAAGGATACAGAATAAGCCAAAAACAGAAAGTGAAAAGCTCAACAAGAACCCACATCATAATCTCGAATGTTCTCAATGATCTTTTCACCATCGTAGCATCCCGCATACTTCAGGGTATAATGGCCACATTCATTTTCCCCTTGAACTGGAACTTTGACAAACGTTGGTTTCTTTGCAAACAGCTCCCAATTGGGCTGCTTGCTCGCATTGTACTGAGCATCACCATACACAGCCTTCATTACTTTGGCCATTCTAGAAATCTGTAAAAAAACAAAACAACCCACACAGTTTTATGTCTCAGAAAAAAGCAGAAACAAGGATGCAGAAATATTAATCTAGTACAGATAATAAATGTCACTCACAATCTTCTCGCAGTCTTTGTGATAGGTGTTCTTTGAAGGACGGTGGTTCTTCGGATAAGGTAAAGAGTCAAGGATGTCAACTCTACTTCGGTACCGATTCATGACATATAAGGAATAGTGGTTCACTTTCCTATCCTTTGATAATACCATAGGCTTGAATAGAGGCATCATGATCTAAAAACAAATGACCAAAAAGAGATGTTAGATATTCAAAATAAAAACCAGCATCACAACAAACAAATAAAAACCAAAAATCAGCTAGCAGATCTCACAAGGTCGGCGCTGAGCAAGTCTTCACTAGCTTTAACATAGCTCTTGAAATCTCTCGCTGCACTCTCCGCATTAAACACTTTATTTTCATCCTCGTAAAACGAACAGTCAAGCACAACTTGCAAAAAAGCCAAAATAGAAATTAGACAGCGGTAAAGGATCAACAAGCATAAGTATTATTAAAACTCGTAAAAACAAATAGGCAGTCTTGTTCAACAGAAAGAAACCGATCTGATTGATTACCGAGATGAAATATGGACTCAACAATATCCTTTTCCAAGATGCAAAATCAACATTTCTCTCAGGATCTTGCTTCCAATTATCAATGAGGAAGTCCATTACATCGCCCTCCATCATTTGCCCAGGTGAAAAAACTTCCCAGATGCGATTCCCAGTGAAGTCAGTTACGTTTTCATCAGGCTGGGGTATCATTGAGAATGTATTCCTGCAGCACACACAAGAACAAAAAGAAGGAGAAGCAAGATAAGGCATTCATAGCAGTTCGAGTTGTATAAAAAGGAACAGTTCAGGTCATATTTACCTAGCAGTTACAAACAACAAAAGAAAAAGAGGAGGAAAATAATGAGAGATACTCACTCGGCATACTTCTCACGCCATTCACCACTAAGCAACAACTTATACAACCTACGAGCCTTGTCCAGGTGAGGGAATTTATGAGGGTGAAGCTGCTGCACAGGGGAGCAAAACTTTATAGGAGCTTTGGGCGCACGCTTCGTGCTTACAACATTGCCAGATTCCAAAGCAGGATCTTTCCTAGCACCACCAGCTCTACGAGCCACTATTCCAGCAAGGGGAGATAAACCTTTGGCAGCAACACTCCTCGTGACTCTTCCAACGCCAGCAATCTTGTCAAACACATTATTATCGCTGTCTATCAATTCGACAATGGGATTCTTGGGTGTAGTAGGGCTCTCTGCACAAGCAGCCATAGAACTTCTCAGAGCTCCCAACTGCCCCTTCATAACACCAGATCTTGTCTTTTCGGGAGAACGCCCCTGGCTAAGATCAATAGCTATGCGCTCGAGCTCCGAGCACTGGCTACCAAAGAACCTGTAGTCATGCTCACCAAGATCCAGCCACTCACCTGAAAAAAAATAAAAAAAGGAGTCCACACAAAGCGTAAGTTCAAATACATATTTCATGACAGTACTAAATAGAGAAGTACAAGCTGCAAAAAAATACAAAAGTCCATGAACACGTACAAGGTTCGATGCCAAACAAACCCCTGAAGTCAACATCAAACACATCGCTAGTTGCGCAGGTGTACAACAAAGTCTTCCTAATGTCCAGAATGTCTTCATGGCTATAATCGACCATTTCAATTACACCATCCTCCCGGCAATAATAGGTCTTGCAGTTTTGTAGCATAAAGAATCCACAATCATGCCTGTAAACAAAGGAAGAAACAAAAAAATGGTACAACACAAAATCTGAAAAATACAGGAACAACATCCACCCAGCAACAAAAACAACCAGCAAAAATCATTAAAAAACAGATACATGTTTTCCAGCTGAGGCACCCGCACAAACTCACAAGAGAAACCATCAATATGCACCGGTGAGAATGGTTTGGCCCTATCTACACTGGACTCCCTCCAAAGCTTCTTTATATTATCTGTCATATTCCTTAAGAATCTAACTGCATCACCCCAGGTTTCATCACGGAGTGAGTCAAGACACTCAAAACGACGGAACTTCAAATTCAGAACAACCAAGCACCAATGCCCAGATTCTTCGCTAGGCTTCATGGTAGCCACAAATGACGGCGGATCAAATGTAGGGAAAAGAAGCTGAAAAAAAATCGCAGAGGAAAAATGAATTTACCAAATCATAATGAAACGAAAAATTCAGCCTCCAAACAATAAAATAAAAGATGGAAATTGAAATTCAGAAGTACAAAAAAAAATCACATAATCATAATGAAATTATATCCACCGCCCAAAATTGAGGAACAATCATATCAGTGCAGTTTCCTTGCAACCATAAGTGCATCTTTAATAAAAAGCATGGATCATTCATAAGTACAGGTGTAAAAGCAGGCTAATCAAGTTCATTCCCACACCTCCCTAAACTTAAAAGAAAACACGAAAGTTCTAGTTAATGAGTACAAAAAGTCCAAGTTCACCTACTTGGTCGAAACCATCAGCACCTGATCTCGTGAACCAATTTAACACATTGGAATCAATATTTCCATCACAGATCTTGGTCTGTTGTACAAAAAGAACAACAATAGTTAGAAAATTGGCAAAATAAGTTATCATCCTATTTACAAAAAAGCAAAGTACTGACCGTCACCCATCTGGGAACTATCAACTTGTCAGTGTCTCGGTACTTCTGACGTAGAGAATATAAAACAACATCAGCACTGTCTAAGTTGAGCATGCCAGTGGGGACAAACGATTTAGCAATAGAACCAACACTGGCATCACATTCTTTATTTTGAAACATCGGCTTGTGACTAGAAAAACACAAAAAATTACATGAATTAAAACTACTGCAACAACAATAATAATCATACGAGAGAAAAAAAGAGACAAAAATGGTACGGGCAAAATCCCAAACTAACCATTTAGTACGGTTCGTGCGCAACCTCGTAACAGCGAAGAAAAATGTATCAACCTTAACAACATTATCACTTTCTGCTTGCAGAAAAATGATGAAAAATAATAAGTTCAACAACTACAAGAGAACATGTCCAAAATGCCAAAATTGAGAAGTACGCCCAATTTACAAGTGCTTACCTGGACTATCAGGGTTTGACGACGACGGTAGTTCCTGTGCTGAGACCATTATGCCTCCAGTTTCAGGGTTTGACGATGGGACATCTTGAGAGGACACCAATATTGCTGCGGTTTCAGGGTCTGTAGAAAAAAATCCTGGGACGACAAGAGCGCCTCCTGCGTCAAGGGGTCAGAAGAAATTGATAGAAGTAAATCATCATCCTCGGATGGCAACTCCTCCATGCTAGAAGCATCTTGCAATGCATCACCGTAATCAAGACCTCCAGGCGGGAAATTCTCCGGCGGCAAATCTTCACAACAAGAAACATTCTCATTCCCATCAATACCAACACCAGGCAATTTGGAATCAAGTATGCTGGCAGCACCAGCATCCTCATCAGCAAATTTGGTACCAACATTGCACCCACTACTCAATGGAGCATCACGAGCATCATCTCCACCACTAAGGACAACCCCACGTTCAACATCAGAAATATGACGAAAATAAAAATTCAGAAAAAGTGAATAATATGAACAAAACTAACAATAAAAAATAAACTACCAAAGAGGTGCACAGAAAAATAAACCTTGGAAGCATTCGATGCAACATCATCAAACTTGCCACTTCTAACATTAAAAGCAACATCACCAACGAGCAACCAAGGCTCATCGCCAACAATAGCACCCTGATTCAAAATGTAATGAGGCAAAAAAACAATGCTATTATGAGCAACAATAAACACAAGGAATTAAAACAACAGTAACAAAAAAGGTAGCTACCCCCCTGCAAACTCTAAACGGTGTGGGATAGAAAAATGAACAAGGAAGACACATTGGTGCGCATGAAAATTAAAGAAAATATGAATAAACACAATGAAAATAAAAATAACCTTGCACTTATGAGTGGATGGATCATTAACTCCACGGTTAACATCAGCCTCAACATTATGACTGGTCTCCTGCATGAAAAGAAAAAATAATAAACATATGTAGATCAGGAAGTTCAACTACAATACTGACAGCAGAACAACATAGTAAAAACATACAAACAACGAGGACTGACTCACATCAACAACAGGGTGCTGCAAGCCAACATCGTTCGTATGCTGATCAGAAACATTAGCCTCAGTACGATCATCAGCCCTGCTGTCGGTGCCAACAGCCTCATCCTGATCAATCTGCATGAAAGAAAATTACTAATAAATTGATGAAGATGAGGAAGTTCAACTACAACACTGACAGCAGGACAAACAAAGTAAAAATTGCAAACACCAAGGACTGACTCACATCAACATCAGGGCGCTCAAAGCCAACATCATTCATTTTGTGATCAAAAACATTAGCCTCGGTACCATCACCAGCCCTGCTGTGGGTGGCAACAGCCTCATCCTGCTCAAACTGCTTGATAACAAATTTTGCACTTTCTTCATATGGCTTGCAGCGAGAGTTTTGCGTAGTTCTGAAATGCTTCATGTTGTTTAACAGATGAACCGAGCTCTGAACTAGATTAGCGGCACCGTCACGCATATCATCGATTAAAATTCTCTCCATCTCAATGTAGTCAACAGCTTCCTCAGCGTTAAATTGATGACCTTCAGGAAGGATACCATTGATACAACTCAAACGCTCGACTATCATTGGGACCTTTTGCAGCTCAGAACACACATTACTTAAGATATGCTCAGCACGCTCCAACGCTGAAACAGCAACATCAATACCAAAACTCTGCCTCTGTGAAGAACTAGAATTACTAGGGCCAGGGTGCATAACCATCACCCTCAACAACACGGCCATCCCTCAACTCATCGGACAGAGATGAAAACTTTGGAACCTGAGACAACGGCATCTCCAGGACTGGCCGTTTATACACTCGAAAAAAAAACAACCTCCTCTTGAGTTTTCCACTACAAACAAAAGGGAAAAATAGTTAATCAATCAATACAACACATAGGGGAAAATACATCATGATATTAACAGATTTAAAATCAACACCACTAATAAACTTTAGCTGTCATTGCCAATTTGTTGGTATTTACCAACAGGCCAGTTGAACAAAGTTATTCAGTTCAACCACACAAGAAACAATAGTACTAAAAAACCCTACCTAAGCCATACAAAATATAAACACACAACTCTACAGTACACATGTCCACTACAGCAAAAAATAGCTATACCTAAATTAAAAAAAGGTCTGCAAGACACAAACCAAACAAAACTCACTGGAAGTTTCCCAAACACCCAAGTCTTTGGATCTGCATTGCCTTTTTTTATCAAATCTGCATCAACCAGATCAGAAATCTTGCCAAGATCCATGAAACATATGCGGGGGACTCGCATGTCAGGCTCCGCGGTCTTGCCATGGATAAGGCAGTCAAGGTACATTAGTACAGGCCCTTTGGCACAACTTGTGATTTCCTTCCCAAGGGTATCACCATTTTGGTACTTGGCAACAGCCCTTCTAAGCTCATCAACCATCAACTGGCAATAATCCATATTAGCCATGTCCTCAAAGACGAGACCCTCAAACATTGCTGCCTCTTTAGAAACACGCGGGGCAGAACTAGGCAACACAACCTTCATAAACACAATCATGAAGAACACTTTCAGAGCAAGGTCATCTTTGCTAAGATTCTTGACGAGCACCTTGAGCTTATTCCTCAAATCCTTTGTCTTGATATCTTCGTCCCTGCTAATGTCAAGCTCCGATCTTAACTTCATCAGAGCGTCATCATATCCGTCCTCTGACGGCCTTGGCGCAGAACGACCACCACGAGGGAAACCAAATAATTGCTGTATACCGTCGCTAGTGATGCAGAGCTTCTTATTAGCCTCACCCATGTCAAGAGTCATTGTATCACAATCTATCCTCAGGTACAAAACTCCCATCAGAGGGCGGGAAATGTTAGACTTCACCCTCCACTTGAAAATAGAACCAAAACCAGATGCATGAACCCTAGCCACATGCCGACTCTCGAGCAATTTAGCACAATCTCCAACCTCTCTCAACGAACATCGCACAGTTAAGTTCAATTTCCGTTGGTCACCTTCATCCAAGGCAACTTTTCCAGTATTGCCTCCCACCGGCTTGACCGGACTCATAACGCTAACAAGCTGTAAATGAAAACAAAAAAGCCACACCTTAAAAAAATGAATATAGAAAACAAAACAAGCAAATGAATGCAAGTAAAAAGAAAAGAAAAAGATTGCACAAGTTCAACTATTAAATCAACATCAGTACCACCCCTCAATTGATGCAAACAATAATCAGCCTCACCTGGCCGCAATACCAGCCCAAACACAATTAAACCATTGCAAGTACGACTAGTAGGTCACATGCAGTACAAAACACATACCACTGCAAACAATGAATATAGAAAACAAAACAAGCATATGAATGTTAGTAAAAAAAAGAGATTACACAAGTTCAACTATTAAAACAACATCAGTACCACCCCTCGATTGATGAAAACAATGACCAGCCTCACCTGGCCAGCATACCAGCCCAAACACAATTAAAATCATTGCAAGTACAACTAGCAAGTCACATGCAGTACAAAACACATACCACTGCAAATTCATATTCTGAATCAACTTCAATATCATCTTCTTCAGATGCAACATCTTCAGCTTCAACACGAGCATGCTTCTTCCCACCTTTGTTCACCTTTGAAGGATGAACTTTACGCTTCTTATTTTCTTTCAACAAAGACCGCTCTTGAAGAGGAGACGAAGAAGGCTTCTTATTTGTCAAACCTCGTGGACTACGATGAACAACGGAGCCACCAAGTTTGCTTGGACCAATTTTCACAGCAACACTATCCGCATCACCTTTGCTACTACCAGGTTGGGGACCAGCTTTCACACGTGGGCTACGCCTCTGTGTGCCGTCAGGATTTTGATCTGACATCTTCCTCTTCAAAACAACTTTCTTCTCCTTAACTCCATCACGATCAAACACTTGCGCCAACCGAGTTTGCATCAAGTTTGTCTTCACAGGCATGTCACTTCCATGAGATCCGGCATGAACAGTTGAAAAACCCGCATCACCACCTTCATCGCCTACACATTTAGGAGCTTGAGCAACATCAACATCACTTTCTGGCACACAGGCAGCCTTTTGACGCCGTTCCAATTCCTTCCTCTTCTGGAATTCATACTTCTTCTTTCTTATCCTTTCATCCTCGAGCTGTAACTGCATAGGAACATCCTCAGCTTGGGTAACAGGCTCAGTGCCATCAACACTTTGAGACTGAGTAATAGACAACTGCAAGCTGCCATCACCATCATCAATGTTAAGTGAATACATCCCATCATTAATATCTTTAACAACATCAGCAATGTCCTCTGGAACACCATGGCTGTCATTAACTGCATAAACCAATAACATAACCACACACATAAAAAATTAAAACACAATTAACATTGCAGACACAAAAATAAATAAAACGCATACCATCAGACACAAACAAAAAGGAACAACTAATGAAACTAAGCATATATATGTATTAAAGGCTGATAAAAAAAGAGAAAATATAAGGGAAACACCAGCAACATTCGCAAGTTCTTCTAGAGGATTTGGTGTCTCAAAAATAACATTCACAAGATCTTGAAAGCGTTCTGATTTCTTAGAATCAGGAGGCACCTGCACTCCAACATCTGCAACAGCATCATAATTAGCAAAAAAGTACAAAAACAGTCAGTTAGTTCAACTATGTGAACACTACAAGTTCACCCGAATAAAACAAATATGAACCCACCACTTGCAGAACAAACTTCAGAAAACACAACTCTTTCAACACCATACTAGTTCTTCACTGACTACTACAACCTATTCAAATGCGAGGACAACAGTTCAAAATACACATGGTGATAAGTACTACAATCTGTCTGCAGGTTGCATCAACTGCCAAAACCATACGCACCATACAATCCAGGACAAAACTAACACATATCAAAATGCATACAACTTATAAAGTCGATACGGCAACAACTGTACACCCTAAAAACCAGATCTGTTAAAACATCATCTAAAAAACAGGGGAAATCACCTGCATTCAATTTGTCCGGACTGGATGATGTACCCATTGAAATCTACAGTCGTAAAATCTGCCGAACCAGATCTGCAAGACACATGAACAAAAATTAGGAATTTGAACTATTTCAGAAATGAAGCTCGCCATACAAAAAGAAAAACTCTTACCACCTAACACAAAATCCGCCACGCAATCCAGTATCACTGCCGCCAAACGCTTGTTCAACAGCAAAGGAACCCTAGCAACTGCAGCCTGGGACAGCAAAGAGAGCAACATATTAGAAATAGAGAGAAAATCTGAACATAAGAGGACGCAAGCAAAGTCAATGGCAAAGCAAAAACGGAACAAAACAGAGCACCCGGAACTCCACCCCCTGGGGTTGAACCCTCCGGCCGATGCTCCCGGGGCGAAACAGGAGTAGCAACTCCCCCTCCGAGAAAAGAAGAAGAGGGGAACGAAGACGGAACCGATTTGGGGACGGGAGAGGAGCGGAACGGGGAAGATCGGAGGTTAAAAGGTGAGTGAGAGGGTTAAAAGATGAGTGGGAGAAAACGGACGGGTAAAGCCCACAACCGTGGCGAAGCCCACTATCTCTGGCCAGTTACAAAAGATAATACCAATAATCCAACACCAAATAAAAAATTAATATAGATCGAGAAAACAAACGGCTAAAGTACATAAATAACTCACAACAATACATAAAAAATTATCAAAAAGGTACAAATGAAAAAATAATTAATAACAGTGCTGGTTTTTCCCCTAAAAAATAAAGATAAGATAATGGGGGCAAGTCATGTTACGGACTCGCCTCTACATGGGACGCCGCGGCATGCCGCGTTGTCACCTGCTATGGCTCGTTCCTGGCTCGGCCTTGCCAGGATGGGGGAGGGGGACCCCAAGCCCCCTACCCCCCGGCTCGGCCTCGCGCTAACGCGGCAGTGCGCTCGTTTGACCAGCGCAGTGCAGTTATTCTATTCCCCCCCCACACACCCACACCCCTAAGATAGATAATGGGGCAAATTCCATACAAGGAAGATGTGTCAGTACAACTATGCCCCTCGGTACGGTGCGGTGCGGTGGCAAGTCATGTTTCCCCCCACGCACCCACACCCCTAAGATAGATAATGGGGCAAAGTCCA
>LT934124.1:34200258-34216385 GCA_900231445.1 Triticum turgidum subsp. durum
GACCAATCTCTTGGAGAGAAGTAGAGGTCGATCACTTCTCTCTGTATATGTTCATGACGATCTTCTGTACTTAATAGTTTCCTTCATTTTCTTACTAGCTAGCTAGCGTGTCGAGTCCTCTCTATACGTAGCATCGACCAAGCACAGAGATAAGAGAGGACACTCCTCTCTATTAGCTAGCTAACACAATATATGAAACCCCTAAATTAACCCTACAAAACCCCCAAACACCCCCCTTTAGAAAAAAAACAAAAAAACCAGCCCCTGAAATGCTGACACGTGGAAGCCTTTTGGTCTCGGTTAGTGGCACCAACCGGGATAAAAGGCTCCCCTGCCCGGGCAAGCGGCAACGGCCACGTGGAGCCCCATCTGTCCCGGTTCCTGGGTGAACCGGGACTGAAGGGACATGGCTTTAGTGACGGCCCTTTAGTCCCGGTTCGTGAACCGGGAAAAATGGCCCTCACGGACCGGGATGAATGGGGTTTTTTCTACTAGTGGATATTGTTGGAAATATGCCCTAGAGGCAATAATAAAATGGTTATTATCATATTTCTTTGTTCATGATAATTGTCTATTATTCATGCTATAACTGTGTTATCCAGAAATTGTAATGCACGTGTGAATACATAGACCACAACATGTCCCTAGTAAGCCTCTAGTTGACTAGCTCGTTGATCAACAGATAGTCATGGTTTCCTGACTATGGGCATTGGATGTCATTGATAACGGGATCACATCATTAGGAGAATGATGTGATGGACAAGACCCAATCCTAAGCATAGCTCAAAGATCATGTAGTTCGTTTAGCTAGAGCTTTTCCAAATGTCAAGTATCATTTCCTTAGACCATGAGATTGTGCAACTCCCGGATACCGTAGGAGTGCTTTGGGTGTGCCAAATGTCACAACATAACTAGGTGACTATAAAGGTGTACTACGGGTATCTCCGAAAGTGTCTGTTGGGTTGGCACAAATCGAGACTGGGATTTGTCACTCCGTATGACGGAGAGGTATCTCTGGGCCCACTCGGTAATGCATCATCATAATGAGGTCAATGTGACCAAGTGTCTGCTCACGAGATCATGCATTATCGTACGAGTAAAGTGACTTGCCGGTAACGAGATTAAACGAGGTATTGGGATACCGACGATCGAGTCTCGGGCAAGTAACATACCGATTGACAAAGGGAATTGTATACGGGGTTGATTGAATCCTCGACATCGTGGTTCATCCGATGAGATCAACGAGGAGTATGTGGGAGCCAACATGGGTATCCAGATCCCGCTGTTGGTTATTGACTGGAGAGGCATCTCGGTCATGTCTGCATGTCTCCCGAACCCGTAGGGTATACACACTTAAGGTTCGGTGACGCTAGGGTTGAAGAGATATTAGATGCAGTAACCCGAAAGTTGTTCGGAGTCCCGGATGAGATCCCGGACGTCACGAGGAGTTCCAGAATGGTCCGGAGGTGAAGAATTATATATAGGAAGTCAGGTTTCGGCCATTGGGAAAGTTTCGAGGGTCACCGGTATTGTACCGGGACCACCGGAAGGGTCCGAGGGGTCCAGCGGGTGGGGCCACTTATCGCGGAGGGCCCCATGGGCTGAGGTGGGAGGGGAACCAGCCCCTGGTGGGCTGGTGCTCCCCCCTTGCCCCCCCTCTGCACCTAGGGTTGGAAACCCTAGGGGTGGGGACGCCTCCACCTGACTTGGGGGGCAAGTCTCCCCCCTGGCCACCACCCCCCCTTGGAGATCCCATCTGCTAGGGCCGCCCCCCTAGGGGGCCTATATAAAGAGGGGGGAGGGAGGGCAGCCGCACCCATGCTCTTGGCGCCTCCCTCTCCCATTGCTACACCTCTCCCTCTTGTAGAAGCTCGGTGAAGCTCTGCCGAGATCGCTGCTGCATCCACCACAACGCCGTTGTGCTATTGGATCTCCGTCAACCTCTCCTTACCCCTTGATGGATCAAGAAGGAGGAGACGTCTTCCTCAACCGTACATGTGTTGAACGCGGAGGTGCTGTCCGTTCAGCACTAGGATCATCGGTGATTTGGATCACGACGAGTACGACTCCCTCAACCCCGTTCTCTTGAACGCTTCCGCTCGCGATCTACAAGGGTATGTAGATGCACTCCTTTCTCTCGTTGCTAGATGAACTCATAGATTGATCTTGGTGAAAGCGTAGAAATTTTTTATTTTCTGCAATGTTCCCCAACAGTGGCATCATGAGCTAGGTCTATGTGTAGTTCTCTTTGCACGAGTAGAAAACAATTTGTTGTGGGCGTAGATGTTGTCAACTTTCTTGCCACTTTTAGTCTTATTTTGCTTCAGCGGTATTGTGGGATGAAGCGGCCCGGACCGACCTTACACGTACACTTACGTGAGACAGGTTCCACCGACTGACATGCACTAGTTGCATAAGGTGGCTAGCGGGTGTCTGTCTCTCCCACTTTAGTTGGAGCGGATACGATGAAAAGGGTCCTTATGAAGGGTAAATAGAAGTTGGCAAATCACGTTGTGGCTTTTACATAGGTAAGAAAATGTTCTTGCTAGAACCCTATTGCAGCCACGTAAAACATGCAACAACAATTAGAGGACGTCTAACTTGTTTTTGCAGCATATGATTTGTGATGTGATATGGCCAAAAGTTGTGATGAATGATGAATGATATATATGTGATGTATGAGATCATGTTCTTGTAATAGGAATCACGACTTGCATGTTGATGAGTATGACAACCGGCAGGAGCCATAGGAGTTGTCTTAATAATTGTATGACCTGCGTGTCAATGATCAATGCTATGTAAATTGCTTTACTTTATTGCTAAATGCGTTAGCCATAGTAGTAGAAGTAATAGTTGGCAAGCAACTTCATGGAGACACGATGATGGAGATCATGATGATGGAGAACATGGTGTCATGCCGATGACGAAGATGATCATGGCACCCCGAAGATGGAGATCATAGGAGCAATATGATATTGGCCATATCATGTCACCATTTGATTGCATGTGATGTTTATCATGTTTTACATCTTATTTCCTTAGAACGACGGTAGCTTAAATAAGATGATCCCTCACAATAATTTCAAGAAAGTGTTCCCCCTAACTGTGCACCATTGCAAAGGTTCGTTGTTTCGAAGCACCACGTGATGATCGAGTGTGATAGATCCTAACGTTCGAATACAACGGGTGTAAGCCAGATTTACACACGCAGTACACTTAGGTTGACTTAACGAGCCTAGCATGTACAGACATGGCCTTGGAACATGGAGGACCGAAAGGTCGAGCATGAGTCGTATAGAAGATACGATCAACATGAAGATGTTCACCGATGTTGACTAGTCCGTCTCATGTGATGATCGGACACGGCCTAGTTGACCCGGATCATGTTTCACTTAGATGACTAGAGGGATGTCTGTCTGAGTGGGAGTTCATTGAGTAATTTGATTAGATGAACTTAATTATCATGAACTTAGTCTAAAATCTTTACAATATGTCTTGTAGATCAAATGGCCCACGTTACCCTCAACTTCAACGCGTTCCTAGATAAAACCAAGCTGAAAGATGATGGCAGCAACTATACGGACTGGGTCTGGAACCTGAGGATCATCCTCATAGCTGCCAAGAAAGATTATGTCCTAGAAGCACCGCTAGGTGAAGCACCAATCCCATAGAACCAAGACGTTATGAACGCTTGGCAGTCTCGTGCTGATGATTACTCCCTCTTTCAGTGCGGCATGCTTTACAGCTTAGAACCAGAACTCCAAAAACGTTTTGAGCAACACGGAGCATATGAGATGTTCGAAGAGCTGAAAATGGTTTTCCAAGCTCATGCCCGGGTCGAGAGATATGAAGTCTCCGACAAGTTCTTCAGCTGTAAGATGGAGGAAAATAGTTCTGTCAGTGAACACATACTCAAGATGTCTGGGTTGCATAACCGCTTGACTCAGATGGGAGTTAATCTCCCGGATTATGCGGTCATTGACAGAATCCTTCAGTCGCTTCCACCGAGCTACAAGAGCTTTGTGATGAACTTAAATATGCAGGGGATGGAAAAGACCATTCCTTAGGTATATTCAATGCTGAAATCAGCGGAGGTAGAGATCAAAAAGGAACATCAAGTGTTGATGGTGAATAAAACCACTAAGTTCAAGAAAGGCAAGGGTAAGAAGAACTTCAAGAAGGATGGCAAGGGATTTGCCGCGCCCGGTAAGCCAGTTGCCGGGAAGAAGCCAAGGAATGGACCCAAGCCTGAGACTGAGTGCTTTTATTGCAAGGGAAGTGGTCACTGGAAGCGGAACTGCCCCAAGTACTTAGCGGACAAGAAGGCCGGCAACACCAAAGGTATATGTGATATACATGTAATTGATGTGTACCTAACCAGTACTCGTAGTAGCTCTTGGGTATTTGATACCGGTGCGGTTGCTCATATTTGTAACTCAAAGCAGGAGCTGCGGAATAAGCGGAGACTGGCGAAGGACGAGGTGACGATGCGCGTCGGGAATGGTTCCAAGGTCGATGTGATCGCCATCAGCATGCTACCTGTACATTTACCTACGGGATTAGTTTTAAACCTTAATAATTGTTATTTAGTACCAGCTTTGAGCATGAACATTGTATCTGGATCTCGTTTAATACGAGATGGCTACTCATTTAAATCCGAGAATAATGGTTGTTGTATTTATATGAGAGATATGTTTTATGGTCATGCCCCAATGGTCAATGGTTTATTCTTAATTAATATCGAACGTGATGTTACACATATTCATAGTGTGAATACCAAAAGATGTAAAGTTGATAACGATAGTCCCACATACTTGTGGCAATGCCTCCTTGGTCATATTGGTGTCAAGTGCATGAAGAAGCTCCATGCTGATGGACTTTTAGAGTCTCTCGATTATGAATCATTTGACACATGCGAACCATGCCTCATGGGCAAAATGACCAAGACTCCGTTCTCCGGAACAATGGAGCGAGCAACCAACTTATTGGAAATCATACATACTGATGTGTGCGGTCCAATGAGTGTTGAGGCTCGTGGAGGATATCGTTATGTTCTCACTCCCACTGACGGCTTGAGTAGATATGGGTATGTCTACTTAATGAAACACAAGTATGAGACCTTTGAAAAGTTCAAGGAATTTCAGAATGAGGTAGAGAATCAACATGACCGAAAGATAAAGTTCTTATGATCAGATCGTGGCGGAGAATATTTAAGTCATGATTTTGGTACACACTTAAAGAAATATGGAATCGTTTCACAACTCACGCCACCTGGAACACCTCAGCGTAACGCTGTGTCCGAACATCGTAATCACACTTTATGGATATGGTGCGATCTATGATGTCTCTTACCGATTTACCGCTATCATTTTGCGGATACGCTCTAGAGACAGCTACATTCACTTTAAATAGGGCACCGTCTAAATCCGTTGAGACGACACCGTATGAATTATGGTTTGGGAAGAAACCTAAGCTGTCATTTCTAAAAGTTTGGGGATGCGATGCTTATGTCAAGAAACTTCAACCTGAAAATCTCGAACCCAAGTCGGAAAAATGCGTCTTCATAGGATACCCTAAGGAAACCATTGGTATACCTTCTACTTAAGATCCGAAGGCAAGATCTTTGTTGCCAAGAACGAGTTCTTTCTAGAGAAAGAGTTTCTCTAGAAAGAATTAAGTGGGAGGAAACTAGAGCTTGATGAAGTACTACCTCTTGAACCGGTGAGTAGCGCAGCTCAGGAAGATGTTCCTGTGGTGCCAGCACCAACTGAAGAGGAAGTTAATGATGATGATCAAGGTACTTTGGATCAAGTTACTACTGAACTTCGTAGGTCCACGAGGACACGTTCCACACCAGAGTGGTATGGCAACCCTGTCCTGGAAATCATGTTGTTAGACAACGGTGAACCTTCGAACTATGAAGAAGTGATGGCGGGCCCAGATTCCAACAAATGGCTTGAATCCATGCAATCCGAGATAGGATCCATGTATGAAAATGAAGTATGGACTTTGATAGACTTGCCCGATGATCGGCGAGCGGTAGAAAACAAATGGATCTTTAAGAAGAAGACAGACGCGGATGGTAATGTTACCATCTATAAAGCTCGACTTGTCGCTAAGGGTTATCGACATGTTCAAGGAGTTGACTATGATGAGACATTCTCTCCCGCAGCAAAGCTAAAGTCCGTCCGAATCATGTTAGCAATTGTCGCATACTATGATTATGAGATATGGCAAATGGACGGCAAAACGACATTCCTTAATGGCCATCTTAAGGAAGAACTGTATATGATGCAGCCGGAAGGTTTTGTCAACCCTGAGAATGATAACAAGGTATGCAAGATCCAGCGATCCATTTATGGGCTGGTGCAAGCATCTCGGAGTTGGAACATTCGCTTTGATGAGATGATCAAAGCGTTTGGGTTTATGTAGACTTATGGAGAAGCCTGCGTTTACAAGAAAGTGAGTGGGAGCTCTGTAGCATTTCTCATATTATATGTAGATGACATACTTTTGATGGGAAATTATATAGAACTTTTTGACAGTATTAAGGCCTACTTGAATAAGTGTTTTTCAATGAAGGACCTTGGAGAAGCTGCTTACATATTAGGCATCAAGATCTATAGGGATAGATCGAGACGCCTCATAGGTCTTTCACAAAGCACATACCTTGATAAGATATTGAATAAGTTCAATATGGATTAGTCCAAGAAAGGGTTCTTGCCTATATTGCAAGGTGTGAGATTGAGATCGGCTCAATGCCCGACCATGGCAGAAGATAAAGAAGAGATGAGTGTCATCCCCTATGCCTCAGCCATAGGGTCTATTATGTATGCCATGCTGTGTACCAGACCTGATGTAAACCTTGCCGTAAGTTTGGTAGGAAGGTACCAAAGTAATCCCGGCAAGGAACACTGGACAGTGGTCAAGAACATCCTAAAGTACCTGAAAAGGACTAAGGATATGTTTCTCATTTATGGAGGTGATGAAGAGCTTGTTGTAAAGGGTTACGTCGATGCTAGCTTCGACACAGATCTAGATGACTCTAAGTCACAAACCGGATACGTGTATATTTTGAATGGTGGGGCAGTAAGCTGGTGTAGTTGCAAGCAAAGCGTCGTGGTGGGATCTACATGTGAAGCAGAGTACATGGAAGCCTTGGAGGCAGCGCATGAAGCAATCTGGGTGAAGGAGTTCATCACCGACCTAGGAGTCATACCCAATGCGTCGGGGCCGATCGCACTCTTCTGTGAAAACACTGGAGCTATTGCACTTGCCAAGGAGCCCAGGTTTCACAAGAAGACCAGGCACATCAAGCGTCGCTTCAACTCCATACGTGATGTTCAAGATGGAGACATAGATATTTGTAAAGTACATGCGGACCTGAATGTAGTAGATCCTTGACTAAACCTCTCCCTAGGGCAAAACATAATCAACAGCAGAACGCTATGGGTGTTCGATTCATCACAATGTAACTAGAATATTGACTCTAGTGCAATTGGGAGACTGTTGGAAATATGCCCTAGAGGCAATAATAAAGAAGTTATTATTATATTTCTTTGTTCACGATAATTGTCTGTTATTCATGCTATAACTATGTTATCCGAAAATCGTAATGCACGTGTGAATACATAGACCACAACATGTCCCTAGTAAGCCTCTAGTTGACTAGCTCGTTGATCAATAGATAGTCATGGTTTCCTGACTATGGGCATTGGATGTCATTGATAACGGGATCACATCATTAGGAGAATGATGTGATGGACAAGACCCAATCCTAAGCATAGCTCAAAGATCGTGTAGTTCGTTTAGCTAGAGCTTTTCCAAATGTCAAGTATCATTTCCTTAGACCATGAGATTGTGCAACTCCCGGATACCGTAGGAGTGCTTTGGGTGTGGCAAGTGTCACAACGTAACTGGGTGACTATAAAGGTGCACTACGGGTATCTCCGAAAGTGTCTGTTGGGTTGGCATGAATCGAGACTGGGATTTGTCACTCCGTATGACGAAGAGGTATCTCTGGGCCCACTCGGTAATGCATCATCATAATGAGCTCAATGTGACCAAGTGTCTGGTCACGAGATCTTGCATTACGGTACAAGTAAAGTGACTTGCCGATAACAAGATTAAACGAGGTATTGGGATACCGACGATCGAGTCTCGGGCAAGTAACGTACCGATTGACAAAGGGAATTGTATACGGGGTTGATTGAATCCTCGACATCGTGGTTCATCTGATGAGATCATCGAGGAGTATGTGGGAGCCAACATGGGTATCCAGATCCCGCTGTTGGTTATTGACCGGAGAGGCGTCTCGGTCATGTCTGCATGTCTCCCGAACCCGTAGGGTCTACACACTTAAGGTTCGGTGATGCTAGGGTTGAAGAGATATTAGTATGCAGTAACCCGAAAGTTGTTCGGAGTCCCGGATGAGATCCCGAACGTCACGAGGAGTTCCGGAATGGTTTATAGGTGAAGAATTATATATAGGAAGCCAGGTTTCCGCCATCGAGAAAGTTTCGGGGGTCACCGGTATTGTACCAGGACCACCGGCAGGGTCCCGGGGGTCCACTGGGTGGGGCCACGTATCCCGGAGGGCCCCATGGGCTGAAGTGGGAGGGGAACCAGCCCCTGGTGGCCTGGTGCGTCCCCCTTGGGCCCCCCCTGCGCCTAGGGTTGGAAACCCTAGGGGTGGGGGCGCCTCCACCTGGCTTGGGGGGAAAGTCTACCCCCTGGCCGCCGCCGCCCCTTGGAGATCCCATCTCCTACGGCCGGCGCCCCCCAGGGGGCCTATATAAAGAGGGGGGAGGGAGGGCAGCCGCACCCATGCTCTTGGCGCCTCCCTCTCCCATTGCTACACCTCTCCCTCTCGTAGAAGCTCGGCGAAGCTCTGCCGAGATCGCTGCTGCATCCACCACCACGCCATCGTGCTGCTGGATCTCCGTCAACCTCTCCTTCCCCCTTGCTGGATCAAGAAGGAGGAGACGTCTTCCTCAACCGTACGTGTGTTGAACGCGGAGGTGCTGTTCGTTCAGCACTAGGATCATCGGTGATTTGGATCACGATGAGTACGACTCCCTCAACCCCGTTCTCTTGAACGCTTCTGCTCGCAATCTACAAGGGTATGTAGATGCACTCCTTTCTCTCGTTGCTAGATGAACTCATAGATTGATCTTGGTGAAAGCGTAGAATTTTTTTATTTTCTGCAATGTTCCCCAACTGATATCTCCAAAATGCCATTGTTCCATTAGATGTTTGCTCATAAATACCATTAGACATATTTATTGTCAGGTCAAACTCTTTGACCATGTTATATGACAAAAATACCCCTATTCCCACATGTAAGCTCTCTCTATCCCGGAATGATAAGTGTGGACCCCACTTGTTTGGAGTAAGCAAGCGCATAATTTTAGAGAAAATAAGAACGATGTTGGGATCAAGTGGGACCTAGACTTTTTTGTAGTGAGACAGAGGGAGAGCTGACATGTTGGTATATAAGTATTTTGGTCACTATGACATGGAAAACGAGATTTGAGCTCACAATCATGGTGTCGAGTGGCATTTTTGAGCATTCATCTAACGAAGCGATGACATTTTTGAGCAGTTGAAATTCCTAGTGGCAAAACTGAGTAGTGAGACACAACCAATGGCATAAAAACCCTTAAACAAAAGCGTCCGTAAGTTAAACTAGTCTAAGTCTTTGTTGGTGCATGTCCTCCAAGTCTTCATCGTTTCCGTCCGCGTCCATGTCCGGGGGTTGTGAGCCTCAGAAATTTAAGGTGTAATCACCGGCGAGGAAGAGTAGGACATGAGAAACAAACTATCCCACATGGGACACGAAGAGTAGCCGTCTCCCATGCACTACTCCTCCTTGTCAGAGTATGCACCATGGTCGTTGTTGATGGAGGTGAGATCGACGATGGCCATGGATGGGCCGGCCTTGTTATCGTACTAGTGCCAATGGTCTGAGCGAGAGCCGTCAAAACCCACAGCGGATCCTTTCGGCTGCATCTCCCACCTTTGTCGGTACGAGCCACCGGCTGCAGTCATCAGGAGACTCGCCTGCACGAAACCACCAACGATGCGCATGGAGGCGCAGTCCAACCCCAGCCGCACCAATATGATCCCTAGTCGTGTCTCTAAGACTAGCTCATGTATTGATGATGACCTTGCTTTTCTGAACATGTTTTTGTTTGCCTACAGTTTAATTCTAATTTCAAACACGTTTGCGGTAACCGTCAAGTGATTGTATTTTCTTGAATTTTTTAAACTGCCCACTGGAATGATACTAATGATACACTTTTGGAACAATATCGGCAAAGAGAAACCTTTTCAGCTAACGACAATCTCGAATTTCATTCATGCATATTTTTGGTTGAATGTGAACTGCTCCGACTGTCAACCGGACCGAGGACATCGATGTAGTTGCTCTTTCCAGAAAACATGGTATTGTGCAGGGTGAGTGTAGTTCACATAGGGGAGAAATGAAATGTGACAAGGATCAAAGTAAACTGCTCGCTTTTTTTGTAATTTCTGACTCTTTTAATAAATTGATTATCTCTTTTTTTGCCTTTCTTTTTTTATTTCTTATATGGCAGGAAACAAAGTGAACTACATTGATATTTTTTCTATAGAAGAAAATTGACGAGTTGGACTTCATGACAAGTGAACTGCAATTATACTTTATATTTTTAGAAAAAAAAATCTGTGCGAGGCGAGGTGAACTTCCATAAGGATATTGGCGTACTCTCCAGTCTGAACAGGTGTGCTTTCTTTTGAAAATTGAGTACATATTTTTCAATGTCAGAATGCCTCACTGTCAATTATGTACTGCTATATACTACTACCTATGCACCTTAATATAAGATATTTTTTGCAATTCAAAATCCATATATCTTTATGAGCATACATTGCACTGTTGTTTTTCCCGTTGGTGAACTATTGTAGACTGCATGATGAACTTCTAATACTTGTAAACAACGAACTAGTTTTTCTTTAACTTGTAACCCATTTATTATGCAAACCTTATAGCATTATTCGAAATGCCTAGCATCATTAAGAAAAATAAGGCACTACAATTTTAGAGTATGTACTACATTTCCTACAGGATGTGTACACCACTCATCTGAGCCCCTCTCTCATATCTCCAAAGCAAAATCGATGACAAGTAGTCAACTTTAGATAGTCACCCCTTGGAAGATTTCTTCAAGCATACAACAGCGGGTAATTGTTATTATGAGCTTTGTAGTTGCATGATCCAGAACTATCAAGGAGGATTAAAAATGGAAATTTTGACTGAAATTCTCAGTTACTTTAACTCGATTGTACCATAATTGGAGAACAGAGTTTGTTTTATATCTTTATACAACTCGAGAAGCACATGGATTTTTAGGACTGAATAACCATGTACATGAGAATAGTCCCTCTAATTTGTGACTAAAGCCTCTCCCAAAATGCCCTAGAGATGCAAAAGAGAATGTGTTAAGATGGAATCTACAAACACGATGGGTTTCACCTGTTACCGACACAAAAGAAAATGTGCTCTTCTCCGGGCCGAGAACAATGACAATTGATTTATGACTCATTCGATGTGTAGTCACATATTTCTGCATATATTTCTATTCTTTTTTAGAGGAATAATATGTAATAATAAAATGAAATGTACCATCAACAATATAGTAGATGGTTTAATTGCCTAGCAAACATTATCTATGCAAATCTAAAAAATTCAAACAAAGAAAAGAAGAAAAATGAAAATGGAAAGCGAAAAATTCATTTTACATGAAAGAAAACCAATTAACTCGAGAAAATCAAGATTGTGCGTTTGTACATAATTATAATATTAGTTTTTGGTGATTGAAACACGGGACACGACCATCCATCTGGCAATTGTATAAAATTCAACATATCGTACATGAAGTAATTCCTTTGTAATCCCTTCGTTCCGAAATAATTAAAGTTATATTTTTTTTCTAAATCAACTTTTAATAAATTTAACCAAGTATATAGAAAAATCTGCAAAGATCTACAATAAGAAATATGTATAATATGAAAATATATTGCATAAGAAACCTAATGAAGTAGTTTTGATTTTGTAATTGTCGATATAGTTTTATATATATTTGGTCAAAATTAATAATGTTTGACTTAAAATAATCCTAAAATATTAATTATTTTGGAACAGAGAGAGTATACAAACATGCCCGGCCACCGGGCGCCGGTGGTGCGGGGCCTTTGCGCGACATCTTAATCAAAGGGACAAGCAATTAAAAATTGTTGCTTAGTGCTCAAGCCATTGGTTAGACTGCCACGTCTGGTAAATTTCTTTGCTCAAACCGGTCAAACGTGGAAAGCCATATTCATAAACATCCGACAATGGGTATCGTAGAATAGTATCACACAACCAAGTGCAATACCAACTAAACATAGTCACTAGTAGAAAAATGGTCTAATGTTCAGCTCATTAGTTCTGGTTTGTATTTGAGCCGACACTAATATGACCATTAGTGCCGGTTCCAACGGTTAGGCGGGCCTCTCTCAGTAGTACCAGTTCGTGGCGAACCTTTAACACCGATTCGTGCCAAGAACTGGTACTAAAGAGAGTGGTGGCAGTATGTTGTCAGACTGGGGCCCCTCCAGCACCTTTAATACTAGTTTGTGCCACGAACCGGTAGTAAAGGTCATCCTATATAAACCCTTCGTCCACCCGCGATCGAGCTCGCTCTGTTCTTCCCCTTTCCCCTCTCCTCTCCGTTCTTCCCCTCTTCCTCGAGCTCATCGCACATTTTGCCTAAATTTTGTCAAGATTTGAAGGCCCCCATCCATTCAAGTGATCACAAAGGTTAGCAACTTTATTCTTTCATCTCTCGCTGCTAGATTAGCTCTTGCAATGCTTCATATAGTGATTAATTTGTGGGTTTTAGTAACTTGGGAGGAATTACATGTGATAGTTTATTTGATTTATATGAAATTTGAGCTCAAAATAACTGTTAGTTTGCATAAGAAGTTGTGGTTTACTTAGTGCCTTCCCGGCTCCGTCGTAACCATCATTGATCGTTCGCACCGACCCGTCGCCGGCACCACCTTGTGGTGAGCCTCTTGTTCTTATATTTTTTATATAAAAAAAATTATGTTTGTGTGATTTAGATATATAGTTACTTGTATAATTATCTTACCTATACGTTGTTTGTTATACATAGTGCCATCATTTTGATATCTGTCCCCGTCGGCCCTTGTCCGTGTTATGATTCAGATGTGGTATATTCTCTTTTAAAACTATTTTGTTGCATTTCGTGTTTATGACAAATTATGCCCATCAAGGTGACATAGATACTTTTTGTCTAGGAGGCATGTGAGCCGGAAATTCCAACCGACCCTATTGTCGAGAGGTTAAATTTAGTTGAAAGAAAAAATGAGTATTTGAAAGAAAATTGAAAAGAATTTAGGGGGAGAAGATGGAATTGGAGTTGCATGTTGCCGATGTCGTCGATGATCACAAGATCAAGATGGAGAAAATGCGCTTGAAGATTAGAAAGATTAGAAAATATGCCATTGATAGTGAGGCTTGGTATCATTATGATGTTGGATCAATTGTTACCTTAGTTGCGATCTTGATCGCATTTGTTGTTGCATTTAAATACTTTAGCTAGGGAGTTATTTGTATGTTGCATCTAAGTGTTGTATTAACTTTATGTATGAACTTTATGTATGAACTTGTATTAATTTGGTCTATTCGGTGCTGTGTAATGAAGATGAGCCGGCAATGGATGGACGATGACCGATGCTCTCCCCAGTTCGTTGATGGCGTGCATACTTTTCTGATTGTGGCTCAGGCAAACAAGCGGGCGGATGGTTTTATGCCTTGTCCATGTGCTGGCTCTAAGAATGATCACAATTACTCTAACTCGAGAACCATTTCACGTCCACCTGTTTGAGTCCGGTTTCATGCCCCACTATAATGTTTGGACCAAGCACGGAGAAAGAGGGGTTATGATGGAAGATAATGAAGAAGAAGAGGACGACGATAGCTATCCTAGCCATGGGTCCCCTGAATACGATGATACAACAATGGGGGAAGAAGCTGAGCCGACAATACGAGAAGAAGCTGAGTCAGCAATGTGGGAAGAAGTTGAAGAAGAGGTATCAGATGAGCCCGCTGATGATCTAGGTCGGGCCATTGCCGACGCGAAGAGAAACTGCGCAAGTGAAAAGGAGAAGAAGAAGTTGCAGCGCATGTTAGAGGATCACAAGAAATTGTTGTATCCGAATTGCGAAGCTGACAAGAAAAAGCTGGGCACCACAATGGAATTGCTGCAATGAAAGGCAGAGAATGGTGTATCTGACAAGGGATTTGGAAAGTTGCTGGTAATGATAAAGAATATGCTTCCAAAGGACAACGAATTGCCCGAGAGTACGTACGAAGCAAAGAAGGTTGTCTGCCCTCTAGGGTTAGAGGTGCAGAATATACATGCATGTCCTCATGACTGCATCCTCTACCGCGGTGAGTACAGGGATTTGAACGCGTGCCTGGTATGCGGTGCATTGTGCTATAAGATCAGCCGCGATGACCCTGGTAATGTCGAGGGTGAGTGTCCCAGGAAGAAGATTCCTGCCAAGGTGATGCGGTATGCTCCTATAATACCACGGTTTAAACGTTTGTTCCAAAACAAAGAGCATGCCAAGGCGATGGGCTGGCACAGATAAGACCGTAAGAAAGACGGAAAGTTGAGAGTACCCGCTGACGGGTCACAATGGAGAAAAATCGAGAGAAAGTACAGGGAGGAGTTTACAGGTGACGCAATGAACGTATGGTTTAGTCTAAGCGCAGATGGCATTAATCCATTTGGGGAGCAGAGCATCAACCATAGCACCTGGCATGTGACTCTATGTTTGTATAACCTTCCTCCTTGGTTGTGCATCAAGCGAAAATTCATTATGATGCCAGTGCTCATCCATGGCCCTAAGCAACCCGGCAACGACATTGATGTGTACCTAAGGCCATTAGTTGAAGAACTCTTACAGCTGTGGAATGGAAAAGGTGTACGTGCGTGAGATGAGCACAAACAGGAAGAATTTTACCTAAAGGTGTTGCTGTTCGTGACCATCAACGATTGGCCTGCTCTGAGTAACCTTTCAGGACAGACAAACAAGGGATACCGCGCATGCACACACTGTTTGGATGATACCGACAATATATATTTGGATAATTGTAGGAAGAATGTGTACCTGGGACAACATCAATTTCTTCCGAGCAGGCATCCCGTAAGAAAGAAAGGCAAGCATTTCAAAGGTGAGGCGGATCACCGGACAAAGCCTTGCCACCGTACTGGTGCGGATGTACATGATATGGTCAAGGATTTGAAGGAAATCTTTGGAAAGGGTCCTGGCGGACAACCTGTTTCGAATGAAGCTGACGGACGCGCACCCATGTGGAAGAAGAAATCTATATTTTGGGACTTGCCCTATTGGAAAGACCTAGAGGTCCACTCCGCAATCGACATGATGCACGTGAAGAAGAATCTTTGCGTGACCCTGCTTGGCTTCTTGGGCGTGTATGGGAAGACAAAATATACACCGGAGGCACGGGAGGACCAGCAACGTATGCACGGAAAAGATGACATACATTAGGGTCATGCCAGCTACGCTCTTACCAAAGAAGAGAAGGAAATCTTCTTTGAATGCCTGTTCAGTATGAAGGTACACTACTGGGGAAAAGCCTATACACAGAATCTTACCAGTAGCGCTTGTTAAAATGAGGCGCTACTGCTACTTAGCAGTAGCGCATCGGCTAAACCGGCGATACTGTTACCTGCTTAGCAGTAGCGCGGCAGTAGCAGAACACACTACTACTATAATTGCCACACCGTTCCCGATGTGCTAGGTATAGTAGTAGCGCCCTTCTAGAAACAACACTACTGCTACGGATTTTAGCAGCAGCACGTCTTGCCTCCCTACGCTACTGTTAAACCTATTTTCACCTAACCCCCGTGCGGCCTGATTCCCTGTCCTTTGCTTCCTCCCCCAATTCCCCACTCTCTCTTCTCCACCTTGTCGCTTCCGCCTCGCCGCCGTCTCCCTCGACCCCGCCTCGCCGCCGTCTCCCCCGACCCCGCCTCACCGCCGTCTCC
>LT934124.1:34216621-34245933 GCA_900231445.1 Triticum turgidum subsp. durum
CCCAACCCCGCCTTGCCGCCGTCTCCCCCGACCCCGCCTCGCCGCACCTCGGTGCCGCCGTCTCCCCCGACCCCATCTCTCTCCGCGCCCTCTGTAAGCACACTCCCCTTCCACTACTAGGAAAAGGGCTATAGATAGGATGGACACTAATGGCGCACTATACATGTGGTGCGCCATTACTAAATACTAATGGCGCACCATGTGTTGGTGCGCCATTAGCGTGCAAATACTAATGGCGCACCACATCCCACGGTGCGCCATTAGTAATTTTTTTTTATTTTTTTCAAAACTACTAATGGTGCACCGTGGGAGTGGTGCGCCATTACTAGTTGACATAGTAATGGCGCACCACACCCACCGTTTTCCATTAGTAGTTTTGAAAAAAAAATAAAAAAAATAAAAAAAAATTGTTAGTAATGGCGCACCTGTGGACAGTGCGCCATTACTAGTTTTAACTACTAATGGCGCACTGTCCACTGGTGCGCCATTACTAAGTTTTTTTCAAAAAAAAATTAGAAAAAATTCTAATTTTTTATATTATTTTTTTCAAAACTAGTAATGGCGCACCGTGGGTGTGGTGCGCCATTACTAGTTTAACTAGTAATGGCGCACCACCCCACGGTGCGCCATTACTAGTTTGCACAGCTTCCACCGAATGCACCCCCCACCCCGTGTGGACTGCCTTTCCAGTTTTATAAAAATAAAAGAAAATGATAAAAATGTCAAAAAAATAAAAGAAATAAGTTTCCCATGTGATATGTGGTCTAGTTGTTGGGAAAATTTACAAATATAAATTTCGACTTTATTTGCAAAATCTCTCTGGAAATTTGTAAAATGGGCATAACTTTTGCATACGAACTCGGATTAAAAAGTTTTTTATATGAAAAATCATCTACTCGAAAAGTTACATCCGAATTTAACTAGGGGAACCAAGTTAAACATTTTCAAAATCCCCAAAAACCTAACAGAAAAAAAGTTACGGGGCTTTCAAGATCTAGAGGCAAAAAAATTCAAAAAATTTCAAACTGGTGCACCACTAGTAATAGAAAAAAAATTGGTTTTGAATTTTTTTTGAATTGTTTTTCAAAAAATGATACATAATATGACCGGGAAGTTTGAAATATTTTTCAAAATTTCATCATAGTCATGAACATGAACAAAGTCCTAGACATCAACAAGGTATAATAGGATTGATATGCTAGATATATCAACAAGTGCCTGTGAAGTGAGCAGTTGCTGGTGTTGGATAGAACTCTGAAGTTAAGCGTGCTTGGGCTGGAGTAGTGTGAGGATGGGTGACCTTTTGGGAAGTTTGACCACGGAGTGCGATTTGACCCGAGATTAAGCATATTGACCCGAGATTAAGCCATAGTGACCTGAGATTAAGAAAAAAACGGAAAAAATAGAAAAAAATAGATTTTTTTTAAAAAAACATCTGGGCTGGAGTAGTGTGAGGATGGGTGACCTTTCGGGAAGTTTGACCACGGAGTGCGATTTGACCCGAGATTAAGCCATAGTGACCTGAGATTAAGAAAAAAAACAAAAAAAATTTGAATTTTTTTAAAAAAATAGGAATTTTTTTAAAAAAATAAATTCTGAATTTCTTTTTTGAAAAAAATGTTAGTAATGGCGCACTTCTATGTGGTGCGCCATTAGTATACCAGATACTAATAGCGCACCGTGGGCTATACTAATGGCGCACTGCATGGTGCGCCATTAGTATACCAGATACTAATGGCGCACCAGTGGTGTGCCATTAGTAAAAAATACTAGTGGCGTGCTAGTAATGGCGCACCGGTAGTGCGCCATTAGTAGGCAAAACCGGTGCGCCATTAGTAGGCCTTTTCCTAGTAGTGTTTCGATCCCTCTTGTTTGCTTAGTATGAACCCTAGCTATTTAGTGCTAATTAGTATGAACCCTGCGCTATTTTTAGTGCTAGTTAGTTAATTACAATTAGTATTAACCCTATTTAATTAGGTAGTACGAACCCTAGTTAAAAAATGGATACTTATATGGTAATTAGGGCAGTAGTTCCTATGTACTAATTACTCCCTCCGTTCTGATTTACTCATCATGGTTTTAGTTCAAATTTGAACTAAAACCACGACGAGTAAATCGGAACGGAGGAAGTAGTTAGTAAGAACTAGGTACTAGTTTATTTTTATTTATAGTAAGTTCATTTTTAGTAAGAACTAATAGATTTAATAGAACTAGTTAGTAAGAACTTGTTGCTATTTTTTTAGTTAAAGCAATTTTTCCCGCATCGACGTGGACGATGCCTATCCCGCATCCTCATCGTCGAGTCGACGGAGGACGACACCTGCTTGACCAGACGGGCCATGTCCAGGACTAGGCTCAGCCGGGGTGGTACTGGGAGGCGCTACCTACCAGGTGGCACAGGTGGGTGAGGAGCCATCCTGTTGTTGACCCGAACCTTCTTTGGTGGCGGTCGCATGGGCCAGTGATGGTCCGGAGGCTCAAGGACCCCGCGGAGGTGGTGCGTCACCATGTCAGTGAGGAGGACGCGCACGTCCGTTGCTACTTGTTTGCGTTGGAGCACAGGTTCTCCAATACCTGGCAGGTTCTCCAGGGATCTCACTGGAGCTATGATCCGTGATGGTGCCTTCTCTGTGGGTGTCCACCGCCCGCGCCGATACCCGTCGTGTTCTAGGGTTTAAGTTGTATTAGTGATGTTATATGTATGACACTATTCGGGATGTATTAGTGATAATATTCGACAATGTATGGACGCATGAGATGATTTACTTTTGCTTATTGAATGCATGCTAATTTGAGTCCTATAAGATATTTTGAAATGTATATCTTGTGTTGCTCAAATAGGATATGTGCTTGCCCAAGTGGCCAGTCATGTTTGCAGGTTACACCTCCGAGTGGCCTATGTTTTGCCGGAGTGTTGATTCATTTCCGTTCCGGCAAATTTCAGGCCCTCGATATGTCCTATTTTAGCAAAGGTCATGCCGGATTTTTCCGTGAATTTTGGCATGACTTGTGCCAGAATATGTAGGAAATATCGAGTGCCTCGGATTTGTGTGTTGAGTATCCTGGTTGTTGTCTTCGATGATTTTCAATTAATGTTTCAACTATGAACATAGGAAATGTCTGACGACGAAAAGGATTTCGGTACTTGCAAATACTGCGAAGACGAGCGCGGCTTGTGCGACGGAATCTTCCTAGATGATGATAGGCGCTTCAGCATCAAGCTAGACGATAACTTTGAAGTGGATACAGTAAGTCACAATGACAAGTTTTTTTTCGTAATTAAGCATGACATATGCTTCATTTGCTTGAACTTATAATTTATTTATTTTTACTATTCTACTAGCGTATCCCCTGCCATGCAAGAGTTTTTTTATTGGATAAGATAGGTTTCAGTCGTACTATGGAGGTAAAGAAAGTTTACTTGAAGACCGAGCATGATTGTATTTTCAACGTAAAATTATACAATTCAGACGACTACACCTATTTTCGATGCAAAACATCGTGAGCACTATGCAAGACTTATGCATTTGAGCCTGATATGGTTATCACCTTTGATATTGAAGGTAATAACGACATCTGCGTCGATGTGCAGACGCCTCCAGTTATATCATTATGTAAGTTTCTCAACCATATTTATGTCTTTGATATTGTTTATTCGAAAATAGTTCACAACTAATTTGTATTGCCAGCTTATTTCAGAGTAAGCAAACATGTCCAGCGCTTGGTAGACATGACCGTATACTGTGCCGGGGCTGAATTGAACTGTGAGGAGCTCAGTCATTATGTTTCATGGCTTGCGGATCCTGATACTATGAAGACAAATTTTCTTCCTGCATTTAGAAATGTTAGTACTGAAAACGTGCGACCAATAGTGTTTGTAATGAACTACGATCACATCTATTTAGGAAGGATGGTAAGATTTTTACTATTTGTCCTGAGTGCATCTTTTCCATACATTATTTTTGAAGCTAAACTTCATTGCTAAGTATGTTACCATACGATGTTCTTCAACAGGGACTCCCAATGAATGTTGTGCCTTATGGGATCGAGACTAAAGGTACCATGAGTATTATTAGCTTACGGCCAAGATATCCTACAGATTACTTTAGTGCATTCAAGATTAGCGACGGATGCTTAATAGTGCAAGACTAGACCAAATATGTGATGGGGGAGCGCAGAGAAGTACTAGGGGCACCAAATAGATGCGCTACCCACGATTAGGAGACAGGTTCATCTGCATGCTCCAACTTGATCAAGGAGGAGAGTTATACATGTTTTATGTTATTTTACCTAAGAGAGAGCAGCAGGAGTGATTAGCTAGCTAGAAATGAGTTTGAATATGATGATGTGCTACACTATTACTATGATGATAAAATAGCTAGTGTTGGTGGTAATGACTATGTAATGACTATGATGATTATTATTAGCTAGTGTTAGTGGTGATTAAATAAATACTGTTGGTGGTAATAACTATGATGATGATTAAATAGCTTGTGCTAGCGGATTAGATTCAAGTGGAGGCAACATGTGGTGCACATCGGAAGTACTAGTAGTCCAAACTAGATCAAGTTTGGATTAGTAGTATACTTTTGACATGCACCACATATAGCCTCCACTTGAACCTAATCCACCTTCATTTGACACACTATTATGGACATAATGATGTAAACCTCATAACTAGTATTGTACCAATATTTGTTCGATGGCGCATAAATACACTAAAAATAAAAAATACAAAAAAACTACTAGTAGCAATGGAGAGAAAACACGCTGCCACTAGTTACATTAGCAGTAGCGTGCGAGTGAACAAACGGTGCAGCTATTTTCCTAGCAGTAGCGCGTGCGGGCACGCATTACTGCTAAGCAATAGCTGTAGCGCCTTATTAGTAGCGCGCCTGCCCGCGCTACTAGTGGGCACAAAACCAGCGCTACTGCTAGGGTTTTCCCTAGTAGTGGTACCGTCTGGCTTCTCATCGAATATAAAGGGAATAATAAATATTGCAGAGAAAAAGTTCCAGAACCTAAAGTCTCATAACTGCCATGTGATTATGACGCAACTGCTTCCGGTTGCATTGAAGGGGCTTCTACCGAAAAACGTTCGACTAGCCATTGTGAAGCTATGTGCATTCCTCAATGCAATCTCTCAGAAGGTAATCGGTCCAGAAATCATACCAAGGTTAGAGAAATATTTGGTGCAATGTCTTGTTAGTTTTGAGTTGGTGTTCCCACCATCCTTCTTTCAACATCATGACGCACGTCCTAGTTCATCTATGCAAAGAGATTAACATTTTGGGTCTTGTATTTCTACACAATATGTTCCCCTTTGAGAGGTTCATGGGAGTCTTAAAGAAATATGTTCATAACCATGCTAGGCCATAAGGAAGCATCTCGAAGGGCCATGAATATGAGGAGGTCATTGAGTTTTTTATTGACTTTATTCCTGACCTTAAGCCAATTGGTGTTCCTAAATCGCGGCATAAGGGCAGACTGGATGGAAAAGGCACGCTAGGAGGGGATCAAATAATATGTATGGACGGGCATTGTCTCACTCAAGCACACTACACAGTTCTACAGAATTCCGCCTTGGTGGCTCCGTATATGGAGGAACACAAGAATTTTCTACGCTCCAAACACCCGCAGCAGTCTGACGACTGGATTACACGTGAACAAACGGGGACTTTCGCTTGCAGACACGTGCCATGCATGACGCTGCTATTCAAGATGACCTATACTTGCTGACCCAGTTACCATCTTCGAATATAATGACTTTCAAAGGGTACGAGATAAATGGGAATACATTTTACACGATCGCCCAAGATAAGAAGAGCACCAACCAAAACAGTGGTGTCCGCTTTGATGCAAGAACCAAGACGGGAAAGGTAATATATTATGGTTACATAGAGGACATATGGGAACTTGACTATGGACGTGGTTTGAAGGTCCCTTTGTTTCGGTACAAATGGGTCAATATGACATGAGGCGGGGTAACAGAAGACCCGCAGTACGGAATGACAATAGTGGATCTCAACAATCTTGCGTATGCAGACGAACCATTCGTCCTAGCCAATGATGTGGCATAGGTTTTCTATGTGAAGGACATGTCTACCAAGCCGAGAAAAAGAAAAGATAAGGAAGCGAATGCATCATACGCTGAGCCAAAGCGCCACATAGTTCTTTCAGGGAAAAGAAACATCGTGGGAGTGGATGACAAGACAGACATGTTAGAAGATTATGAAAAGTTTAATGAAATTGCTCCATTCACAGTGAATATTGACCCGAGCATCCAGTTAAATGATGAAGATTGTCCATGGTTACGGCGCAAAGGGACACACGCGAAGAAAAAATTTCACACCCAAAGATCCCACTCTGGGATGTGATCGGCTTCACTGTCATCACTTTCTTCTCTAGTGAGTTTTCGGACTTATATATCTAGAAAGTGCCACTTCAAACAAACTAGGCGGAATCTTTGTAATAGTTATGGTACTTATGTGTTTTGGCATTTGGAATGCGAAGAAATTTTATGTGCAAACAAATTCTTTCATACATTTACTGATTTTTTCAGCTAAATGACCCTGCAATTGAAAAACACTTCAAATGAACTCTGAAAACGTTGAAAGTTGGCATGGTTTCATCATTTCACCCACATAGCTTGTGCAAAAAAGTTGATACAGTTATGACAAAAAATGGATGCACTTCGTGTACAAAATGGACAATCTCTTTCGAAGTATCAGGGTTTCACACGAAAACTCATCTGTTACAAAGGCATTTCATTTTTTTAATTACTACAACTCGAGACATTTTGTCCGTTCAGTATGCACCATTCAAAGTTGCGTCATCAATTTTCAACCCGTTCTGACTTCATTTGCTATTTTTCATGCATTTACTGAATTTTTCAGCTAAATGACCATGAAATTGAAAAACACTTCAAATGAAATCTGAAAAGGTTGAAAATTGGCATGGTATCATAATTTCACCCACATAGCATGTGCCAAAAAGTAGAGAGGGTTACGGTGAAAACTGGATGCACTTCGTGTACAAAATGGACAATCTCTTTTGAAGTATCAAGGTTTCACACAAAAACTCATCTGTTACAAAGGCATTTCATTTTTTAAATAACCTAAGTATTACCAAATTGAATATAGTGATAAAACACACTAATATTAAACATAAGAAAAAAGAATCACTAAAAAATCTGTTTTTAAAGTTAAGTTATTCACAAACTAGTGATTAACACAAATTTCAAATAATTCAAATTTAAACTATTCAAATTTGAAAACTACTGGCGCTAACAGAAAGTTTGTATTTTTTTAACTAAAGAAAAAATATTTACAAATAAATTCTAAATACAACAGAAAACAACTCAGAAATAAATAAAGTAGAAAAGAAAAAAAATTAAATAAATAAAAAAGCCCGCCTACTGGGCCACAGTGGCCTGCATACGACTAGAAACGCAACCTCTAGTTAGGCCAGGATGCAGGCCTGCAAGGCCCAATAGGCCCATAGGGCAGAGCGGCAGAGTTAGGCCCAGAAGCCTGCTATAGAGAGGAGTTCGATACCTCGCCTGCGCCAGGGCTTTTAACACTAGTAGAAAAAGGACCTAATGTGAGACACATTAGTCATGGTTCGATTTTGGCCCGGTACTAATGGTACCATTAGTGCCGGTTCGAACGGCTATGCATTAATGCCGGTTGGTTTTGAACCTTTAGTACCGTTTCGTGCCACGAACCGGTACTAAAGGGCTGGTGGCAGGCTGGCGTCAGGCCGGGGCCCTGCGATCACCTTTAGTACCAGTTCGTGCCACCAACCGGTACTGAAGGGCTAACCTTTAGTACCGGTTCGTGGCACGAACCGGTACTAAAGGGGTTTGACCTATAGTCCCGGTTGGAGACACAAACCGGGACTATAGGGCAATTTTCAAACTCTACCCCCCCTGTGTATCGCCATTTCAGTTTTGAAAAATACAAAAGAAAATGATAAAAAAAATTCAAAAAATAAAATTCTTCGAGATGTAGTTATATTACTACATCTACTAGTTAGGAAAATTAAAAAACTTAAATTTGGACATATTTTGCAAAAAGTGTAGGGATGTAAAATGGCTATAACTTTTGCATACGATGTCAGAAAAAAGTATAATATATCAAAAAATTCAGCACGAAAATCCGCATCCGATTTTGACAGCCTACGGCGTGTTTGCAATTTTTTAGAATCCTCAAATTCCAAAAGGAAAAAAAGATATGCTCAAATTTCAGTTTTTTTAAATTTTGGTTAAATCTAGTCAAACTATGGTCAAACTACTTATTCAAGAAGTATTAATGTTTCTACATAATTATTCAAGAATATTAGTGTTACTAAATAATTATTTCAATTTTTTGAATTTTGGTCAAATCTGGTCCAACTATGGTCAAACTATGGTCAAACTGTGGTCAAACTGTGGTCAAACTTATTCTAGAAATATTAGTGTTACTAAGTGTTTTTTAGAATAATATTTCCAAACTCAAACGGTGAAACATGTGACCTAATGCTCAAGCTAAACTGCTGAGGGTTAATAGGATTGACAGCTTACATTTGTCAGGAAAACAATAAGTGCAGACTTGGAAAGTAGGGGGAATAGAACTTTGAAGTTAAGCGTGCTCAGGCTGGGGGAGTGAGAGGATGGGTGACCGGCCGGGAAGTTAGACGATTTGGAATGAGTGATCCACACTTGAGTAGATAAGAGGGGTGATTAGAGACTAAATCATCAAATAATTCAGAAAATTGAAAATAAAAAAAATCAAATATTTTTTACAAAATTTTCAAAAACAAAATTCAAAAAACAAATACCAAAGGGCCCCCATACCACGGCGCGAGATCACGCCACGTGGTGGGCCTTTAGTGGCGGTTCATGACGAACCGGTACTAAAAGGGGGGGGGCTTTAGTTTCCACCCTTTAGTGCCGGTTGCAGAACCGGCACTGAAGGCCCTTACAAACCGGTTTTAAAGCCCGGGTTTCTACTAGTGTAAACATGTGTGGCCGCTCTTCGCTAGGCGAGGTGGTACTAAACTTCCGCACCGCAACTGCGCCAGCGCACACACTTTAGTACCGGGTCGTGGCTCTAACCGATACTAAAGGGGGGGTCTTTAGTACCGGTTGGAGCCACCTCCCGGTACTAAAGGGGTGCGCCTTCCCGCTGCTTGGCCTGGCCAAAACATGCCTTTAGTACCGGTTGGTGGCTGCAACAGGTACTAAAGGGCCTCCTATATAAGAAACACTTCAAAAAATTCAGTTTCTCATCTTCCACTTTTCGCTGCTTCGACATCGCGCTGCCGCTTCGTCCCGCGCCGTCGCAGCCCCCGTCGCGCCGTCCCCGTCGACTCCACGCCGCCCCGTCCTCGTCGTGTCGTCCCCGTCGACTCCGCTCTGCCCCCGTCGCCGGCCCGTTCCCGTCGCTGCACCGGCCCGTCACCGTCGCCTCGACCTCGCTCGTGCTGTGAGCCCCTCTCCTCCTCTCCTCCCTCCAATCGAAGCCGCCGCACCGCAAGCGCCATAGGTGCACACACGCGCGCACACACACATGCACAATTTGTTCTTCTTTTGCACTAGATTCTGTTTTTAGTTTTTAGTTTTTTTAGTTTTTTCTATTTTTTATACAAAGGTTTTAAATGAATTAATTAATTAGATTAGATTAATGTCAAATAGTATATAGAAATGTTAGTTATAATGTCAAAGGTTTTTTCTATTTTTTATACAAAGGTTTTCTGTCAAATAGTATAATGTCAAACGTTTTAGATATATTAATGTTATAGAAATGTTAGAAATGTTATAGAAATGTTAGTTATATAGAAATGTTATTTTTTTTAGAAATGTTAGTTTTAGTAGATGAACTAGATTAATTTCAAATTGTTAGACGATGATCGATGTTTTTTTAGTTTCTTATAATTTTAGTTATACAAATTTAGAATTTGCATATAAGAAATCACAATCCAATCATTTAAAAAATGTTACTTTTGCGTCATATAGTATTTGTTCTCGATGATGCCCGACCCGCATCCTCACCGTTGACCCGTTTGCCACGACAACCTGCTTCAAAGGACCCATGTCCGGGACTGGGCTCTGTCGGGCTAGCACTGGGAGGTGCTACCTTCAGGGACTCGCTGCTTGATGAGGAACCGGCCCCCGGGTCCCGTATTCGACCCTGAGCTCCTTTGGTAGCATTCGTGTGAGCCACTTTCGGTGGGGAGGGAGCCAGCCTCCCCGGAGGTGGTGCGTCGCCATGTCAGGGAGGAGGATGAGCTCGTCCGTCCCTACTTAGCTTTGATGGACGTCAGGTTCTCCAAGACCTGACAGGTTCTTTGGGGAGATGACTGGAGATATAATCCTGTGATGGTTCCTTCTCTTTGGGTGTCCACCGCCCGCGCCTCAGGAACCGCGAGTGGCCTAGATTATTCTGTAGTATTCGATCTTTATTAGCTAGCTAGCTAGTGATGTATTCGATATATAATATTCGAAATGATGTATTCGAGATTATATATATTATTCGAGATGATGTATTCAAGATTATATATTATTCAAGATGATGTATTCGAGATTACATATTATTCGAGACGATGGATTCGAGATTATATATTATTCGAGACAATGCATTCGCGATTATATATTATTCGAGACGATGCATATTATGTACTATGATTTAGTTTTTCCTTATTGATTGCTTGCATGCATTGTAATTTGAATACTAAATTGTTTTATATTTCTTCTGGATTAGTTAAATAAAAGGTATGGCGGACAATACCGGCAGAGAGGGAGAAGATGCCTTGTTCGAGATCATACGCTCCCCTCGCGGGCCAGATGATCAGAATGAAGAAGATGACGGCTCCCAATATCTGAACAATACCGGGGAGGGTGATGATATGATATTCGATCACGACGACCGAATTGATGAAGTCATGGACTATGATGATGACGAACAAAATGTTGATCTTGAAATAATAGACACCGGCGAGGTATATTTATATAAGCAGGCATCTGGTGATCATCACATGTTTTAAATGATTTGAAGATATATTAATGAATCGATCTTTCTTCTTTCAGCCCTCTGGATTGAGCAAATCTTCTATAGGCAGCAGGTCAGTGCGAGGCCCGACCAAAAAGTTGAAGGAGGGCTGTCACATCCCTAGTTCTGTCAATGCCTAGTGCATGCATTAGAGTGTTACATCATGTTCAAAATTCATTTAAACCTGAGATGGGGATTGACTAAGCCCTAGCACCAAATGAATTCAACTAGGGTCAAAATAAAACCCTTTTCATTGAACTCAAAATGTCCTCTAAAAATGTTCAACATTTCTGGTTTGAGGTGGAAGCATCTACCAAAAATGGTTTATATTTTTGCAGGACATATTTGGTCACTGAATTAAATCATATAGTATTTTCATTTGGGCATTCAAATGCTATTAAATATTACAAATGCTCAAATAATCATAAACTAAAATGTTTACTGTTGGATATATTCTAAACAGTAGCCATGTTTAGTTTCATGATTTTTGAAAGTGTCTGAGTATTTTTAATAAAGCCCTAAATTTACAGAATAATAGAAAACTGAGATAATTAGAAAAAGGGAGATAGAGAGAGAGGATACCTGGCCACTTACCCAGCCCAGCAGTGCGGCCCACTGGCCCAACTGCCAGTCGTCATCTCCACCGCGCCACTCAGACGCCGAGCGCGTGCCCGACACGCGCGCACGGCCGTGCTGCCATGCCACCTGCCTGCCTGCCTGCGTCCTCGGGACAGCGCAACGCCGCGGGTCTTCCTCCTCGGTGCCGTCCCGATCGATCCGGCCTCTCATTCCTTCCCCCTGCTCTCTCCCTCGCCGTTTCCCCATCTCACCGAATGCGCCCGCCGCCACCGACGAGCACCACCGCAGCCATCGCCTCTCCCTCGGCCCCCTCGAGCAGCCCAGAAGCTCCGCCGCATCTTCCTCGTCCTCTCCACCGAGTTACACGGCGCCGGAGGCCCTGCATCATCACCATCTTCGTCATCTTCGTCGCCGGCCGTCGGAGATCCCCTTCGCCGCTGCGCACGCTCCGGTGCTTCCCCGAGCACGCCGAAGCCACCCCTGCATCCGCCGTGAGCTCCTCTACCGGCCCCCCCTTCTCCCATGTCCATTAGCTCGTCGTATCCGTAGTTTCCGTCGAGACCGAGACCTCACCGGCGCCGGACTTGTCGCCGTCGTCGTTTTGGTTCACCTCCGTCCAAACGGAGCACGCAGACGTACTCAGAGCACCCTCAGGAGCCCGTAGCGCCCACCAACCCCTCCTCCCATGCACCATAGCGCCAAACCCGCCGTTGCCCGAACTCCGGCCGCCGCCACGAGCTCGACTCCGGCGAGCCCGCTCCACCCCAGCTCCTCCCACTTGCACTACCAGACGCGCGCGACCCCCAGCTACGCGTAGGACCAATCCGCCGTCCAAATGGTCGCCTGTGGGCGAAACCCGACGTGCTCCACCGCCACTGACCTTGCCGGCGACGAGCCGTCGGCCTAACCCGGTCTAGTTAACCACTAATGACCCAGCTAAACCACCCCTAGTGCCACTGCCATGTGGGCCCTGTACCTGTTTAGTTTAATTTATTTTTCTATTTAGATTAGTTAATAATCCACTGGGACCCACACGTCAGCATTGACTTTGCTGACGCGGCCGTTGACTGGTCCCACATGTCATCCACCCAAACCAGCCCTGTTACACTGACCCGTGGACCCCAGCGTCAGGTTTGACCTGGGCTGGCGCCTTTGACCTGATGACGTCACCCCGACATCATGCTGACGCAGTAACTTATTTTCTGGATTTATTTTTATATAAGAAATTCCAGAAAATAGCCAAAACTTCTAAAAATCATATAAAATTAACCGTAACTCCAAATGAAATAATTTATATATGAAAAATTATCAGAAAAATTCAAGGAATCCATCTGTACCATTTTCATGCATGTTTGAACAATGGTTGTCCTCTGTTTTGGACAAAACCAATAAAGGGCATTTAAATAATCACATATGGAGTTTGAATTTGAATCTTGTATTCAAACCAACTCCATTTAACTTGTTGCTAGATGCATTAGCTCAAAACACCAGCATGTTGCCATGTCATAGCATGCATCATATTGTGCATTGCATTGATTGTGTTTCCTTCTGTTTGCCGGTGTTGTTCCCCCTCGATAGACGTTGTATCGATGATGTGATCGTTGACACTGATGAAGACTCAATGTTATCTTCAGAAGTGCCAGGCAAGCAAAACCCCCTTGTTCATTCCGATACAATCCCACTCTCTCGCTCCTGCTCTCTTTTACTGCATTAGGACAATAACGATTCATCTGTTACCTGCTGCGGTAGCTGAACCCCTTTATCCTTTGCATGACCTGTCATTGCCACAGTAAATAGATGAAACCCACTAGCATGAGTAGGAGTTGTTTGAGCCCTGATGTGCCTACTCATTCATGCTTGTTTGGTTTGTCATGCCTGCTACTGCTTAGAGTTGAGTCAGGTCTGATTCATCGGGGATGAATCAGAGGCGTGTGAACATGTCCTACTGTGTGTGAGCTAAGTGTGTGAACACGATTTGGTAAAGGTAGCGGTGAGAGGCCATGTAGGAGTACATGGTGGGTTGTCTCATTGCAGCCGTCCTCAGGAACTGAGTTCTGTGTTTGTGATCCATGATTCAGCTACTACCATACATTGGGCCCTGAAATATGACCCCGCTCGACTTCTTATTCACCCTAGTCCTCTGTCCAGGAGTTGCAAGTAGTTTCTGGTGTTTGTAGCTTACTGGAGGCCGTGGACAGCGCTGACCGTAGGGGTGGGCTGTGATGCGGTAGGTACGTGGCACGGTGTACCGGATGCCCGTTTGGTATCTCGGGAACCCTGTTCACATCGTTTGGGGCTGTGAGCGAAACTCCGGCCGGATCTCCTCATGGATGGAACCCGAATAGGCGATAAACCTGGACTAGAGACTTGAGTGTTTAGGTAGGTCGTGGTCTACACCCACGTCGGCTTTCGCTTGAAGTCTGCCGAGCACATGTCGTGCGCAGACGCTAAGTGGTGGAAACATGTATGAAGAAGTACACCCCTGCAGGGTTAACATCATCTATTCGAATAGCCGTGTCCGCGGAAAAGGACTTCTGGGTTGCTTATATCAGTTCATAGACAAGTGAAAGTGGATACTCTAAAATACGCAAGATAAGCGTGAGTGCTATGGATGGCGTTCTCGTAGGGAGACGGGGGCGGATCCATAGTGGTGTATTAATATGGTGAATATGTGGACTCGTGTGCGCCACCTTAAAAGAGTTACTTGCAGTCGTAGTTCAGGATAGCCACCGAGTCAAAGCTGGCTTGCTGCAGTTAAACCCCACCACCCCTTTGTTGATAATGATGCATATGTAGATAGTTCTGATGTAAGTCTTGCTGGGTACATTTGTACTCACGTTTGCCTATTTTATGTTTTTGCAGAGAGACTTCGGTCTCGCTAGTAGTTCCACGTGGACTTCGACGTTTAGCTTGATACCTCAGCTACGATCTTGTGCCCTCGGCAGGATCTGGTAGATAGTCAGGCTTCTCAGCCTTTTCATTTATAGATGTCTGTACTCAGACATGATAGCTTCCGCTTGTGCTTTGACTTGTATGCTCTGATTGTTGGGTCATGAGACCCATGTTTGTAATGTCTCGCTCCTCGGAGCCTATTGAATAAACTACTTGAGTCGTAGAGTCATTTTGTGATGCCATGTTGTATTGCACATATCGAGCATATTGTGTGTATGTTATTGAAATGCTTGGTATGTGTGGGATCTGACTATCTAGTTGTTTATCTTTAGTAGCCTCTCTTACCGGGAAATGTCTCCTAGTGTTTCCACCGAGCCATGGTAGCTTGCTACTGCTCCGGAACACTTAGGCTGGCCGGCATGTGTCCTTCTTCGTTCCTGTGTCTGTCCCTTCGAGGAAATGTCACACGATGAATACCGGAGTCCTGTTAGCCCGCTACAGCCCGGTTCACCGGAGTCCTGCTAGCCCAGTGCTACAGCCTGGATTCACTCGCTGATGACCGACACGTTCGATGCTGGGTCATGGATGCCTGTCCCTGTAAGTTTGTGCCACTTTGGGTTTACGACTAGCCATGTCAGCCCGGGCTCCTTATCATATGGATGCTAGCGACACTGTCATATACGTGTGCCAAAAGGCGCAAACGGTCCCGGGTAAAGGTAAGGCGACACCCGTGGGAATACCATGCGTGAGGCCGCAAAGTGATATGAAGTGTTACATGCTAGATCTATGTGGCATCGAGTCGGGGTCCTGACAGCGTTTGTATCAGAGCTTGACTGCCTGTAGGATTACCAAGCCATACTGGTCGAAGTTGAGTCTAGAAATTCTTTAGTTATATAAGGGAATTGATTGTGGGATGGAACGTAAGGCTCCTTTTACTCCTTATACCTCATGGCCTTCTGATCTGAGTCATCATCTTATCTTTCCTACGGGGATTAAGAGCTAGGCTATCTCTTCTTTCTATCAGGATCACGTATTACTAGTCCGCAGACTTATAGATTGTTGGATTAAGCTTGAGTTCAGTTCCTACTACTTCCGTATGTTAATTGTTGATCTCGAAACCTTGATATTGTGCTTCTGAGTGGTTATGCCACCATTTTTGTGAATGTCTCAAATCTTTTCTGAGCATTTACAGCCGTTATGCTGTCCGAGTCATCCCAGGTTTCTAAGTAGTCTGATGCATTTGCAAATCCTTTTCCTCTGGTTTCAATGTCTTTTAGGCCAGGTTAATCACCCAAATTGTTGAGTTGAGGTAATTTATTGCCTTGACATATATGTTGGAGCTATTATTATGACCCTAGGTGTCTTAGGGGATCATCTAGTAATTTAGCCATGATTTGTGTCCCAGTGTGATGATTCTGGCTTTTATTCTCGAAAGCATCCCGTGATGCCACATAGTTAGTAGGTATTCTACTCCTGGGTTTGAACCCGAGATTCACTCTACTTACATCATGTTGATAGTGTTGCTAGTTCCTTTAGGATATTAGTAACCTTTGCGATAGTCCTTGAAGTCCGTGGTGTCTTCTTCTTCCAAATACCATGAACTACTTATGGCAGAAGTTCCTCGTTGAACTGAAATATCATAACAGGATTCTTCTTGATGAGTTCTCCATTCATAAATCGTGACTCTGCCAGTTCTACCTTTCTGCATGGGTTATCCGGAAGAAATATGTTGAACTTGGTTCGACATACTAATCTATGCATCCACAACTCAGAAAATTATATGTTCCTTTGAGTTGTTCTCTTTAGTTGCATTCTGACCCTCATCTATCAATTAATAGTCAAGATTATGTGTGCATTCGTTCATTGATGCCTATTACTCTGGTGGTCTGTCAAGCCATTCTATTCCGGAACGACTAGGAGAAACAAACTCCAGTACCTCATCCATATCTAGGATTGGGTCAAAGCAGTTGTATTCCGCAGATCAAATGCCAATCCAGCCTTTGGTTCTGTTCTACCTTGGAGTATTACCCCCTTTATGTCAGAATTGTCATGAGAACTGCACCAACTCTCATGAATTTTGACGTAGTGATACTTCTCACCATCATTAGTCATTCCTCGGCCCTCGTGTTGATGCAACCGGAATACCGACAAATGAATTGTGATGTGTGAAATCAATACTCCCAGCAACCTCGTTGCTTGGTAGTTAAAGGACAATAATTTCATTCTTAGTGTGTTGGTTATTGGAATCATCCTTCTAAGACTGATCGTGCTACCTAGTCCTTATTTCGGTGCACCCTTCGATTGATGAGTTAGGATCTTGTCAAGTCCTCACTCATTTGATCATATCGGCTTGCCCCAAAAGGCAAGATTGTTCTCGAGCTTAGTAACATATCGGTGGTTCGTGATTTTCTGAAGATCTTCTCGGAAGTATTACCAGGTTGTCACCTGACCGCTGTGTTGAGCTCGTGATCAAGTTGGTTTATCCTGTAAACCACCCTTTCTCCAAGAATCCGTGTTGGATACCCCTGAGCTAGTTGGTTAAGCTAAACGACAACTTGGAGAGTTGGAAGATAAAAGCTTGCCTGACTTAGTTCGTTCCAAAGGGATATTCTTGTGTAGTGTGTGTTGAAAGAAGATGATATCTTCATCGACTGGTCCCTGTGATCAGTTGCTGGACCTATTGTCTTATCAATCCCTTGATTTGGGTGTGGGCTATCGTCAAATCAAATCAGTACCAACGATGCTCGTAATGTCGTCCTACTCGTGGTTGATTCCTCGAGCATACACCATTACATCTTTGGTCTGACCAATGCTATCACCGTGTTCACATGATGGTGGAAGTCCAGTGATATGGAAATTCCGATGAGTTGCTGTTGAGCCCATCAGTAGCATTTTGTCTCCCCCCATGAATCATGTTGAACATCAACCTAGTGTTGGAAACTTGTGTAAGCATTTCTTCGTGTTTCGTTCATGAAGCATATGTTTGAATGAAAGTAGTGACTTTCCCTAATTCATGTGCATATGATGCAAGTTGCCGCCATGAATTTGAGGAAGATTGTTTTGTTTCCTTGGAATCATCCCAAATCAGTCATGCACACGTGCGAAGTATTCTGTGGTCTATAGACTTGCAACCTTCATTCCATATGTGTCCCGAGCACACCAAGCCACTGATTGATTTGTTCAAGGAGAAGAAGTTCCTTCATAAGAGCTAATCATATGACTTATGCAAGGACTTCGTTATCCACGGTGATGGTTCCCAACCAGAACTCGGTAGTGTTTTATTGTAAGACTACCATGTGATCATGTTTGTCTGAGACAACATGTTCACACGTGCGTAGCAGAACCAGCTCATGTTTTGGAGCTTGCTATCGTAGTTCATTCCCCGAGAATCTCGCAACGTCATCTCGTCGAATTGTGTTGCAAACTTTCATTTTTCTTCCTAGACTCGATGAGTCTGGAATATCCTGACACCAACCAGATCTGAATCGCGGGCAGATATGATGGTTGGAACATTTCCCAAGAACTATAATATTGGTCCCTCGATAGCTGGTAAAGTGGATGTCGTGGCCAGCACCACCCAGCCGAAAGACCTATTATTATAGTATCTTGATCAAAGAAGTTGGCCACCTCCCCATAAGGATTTCACAGGATTTACCTCCGTAGTTATTCCTTATGGATGCTTGTGCTCCCGAAGTCCGACCTTTTTACTTGATGTTCTAGATATCAAACCTTATCTATGAATGGGTTACACTAGCACATCAAGGAGAACATTAGAAGCGGAGTGCTAAATGTCTCTCGGTCGATCATCCAGATTTTGTTTCCTTGGCCTCGCTAGGGTGAAATCTGAGTTGATGTTATCTTCCTTCGCAGCTGCATCGTCCATCGCTATTCATCATGGTAGTATGTTGTGTTGTCAGCACCCTTGACGCGGTTGTTGATAAAACCTTGATGATTGTGGAAATGCTCAAGTTCTTGAGAGCACGCACAAGCGCTACGTGTTACCATTGGCACTAACTGGGTTTGCTCTCAGTTCCCTCGGCAATGCTATGACCTTCTCAAAAAGTGAATTCACTCTCTATTGTTGGGTTCTTCCCCAGTTACCAGAATCATTCCTAGCATTTGCATTTTGTTCCCAGCTTGCACCGCCAATGTGCCATTCTACCATGGGTCTCTTCCATTTCCGGTGATAAGCAAATTCATCCATTACGTTGTCTTCAACAAGGTAATCCACATCATCCAAGTTTGAGTATGCCATTCTACCGACCCCCTCCAAATGATCGCTTGTGATTGCCTTAGGCTGGTATAAAGAGTTTCAATGATCTCTGAATCAAAAGTAATTCTTTTTGCCACTTAAGGGGATATCTCTACGAGTCACCTTCCCTAAGGTGTATCGTCGTGGTATCATGGCAACTCAACTCCTCGCTACGTTGACAATCGTTTACCACCTTCTTAGGTGTGGAATTGTTGTCTACCTAGTGAACCTCGTCATCTGTTCCACTCCATTCCTCTAGAGGTGTGCTTCGTCTCTCAGCTCGAGAGATGTTGCTATGTCCCATTCCGTGAGTTAATCCTGAGTTGTTCGACCTTCGAGAAGATCGATTCTTCTAGAGTCTCCTTCTCCTCTTCTTGTCATGATTAGCTGGAGTTCTCAGAGCAAGACGACAAGACAAAGATGGTGTTCAAACCAACGTTCATTTGAAGTGCAACCTGGATCGTGAAGATTATACTAGTTTGCGTTTCCCCTTCACCTTACCCTACGGTTGAATCTCGAGACGAGATTCTTGTTTAGTGGGGGTGAGTTGTCACATCCCTAGTTCTGTCAATGCCTAGTGCATGCATTAGAGTGTTACATCATGTTCAAAATTCATTTAAACCTGAGATGGGGATTGACTAAGCCCTAGCACCAAATGAATTCAACTAGGGTCAAAATAAAACCTTTTTCATTGAACTCAAAATGTCCTCTAAAAATGTTCAACATTTCTGGTTTGAGGTGGAAGCATCTACCAAAAATGGTTTATATTTTTGCAGGACATATTTGGTCACTGAATTAAATCATATAGTATTTTCATTTGGGCATTCAAATGCTATTAAATATTACAAATGCTCAAATAATCATAAACTAAAATGTTTACTGTTGGATATATTCTAAATAGTAGCCATGTTTAGTTTCATGATTTTTGAAAGTGTCTGAGTATTTTTAATAAAGCCCTAAATTTACAGAATAATAGAAAACTGAGATAATTAGAAAAAGGGAGATAGAGAGAGAGGATACCTGGCCACTTACCCAGCCCAGCAGTGCGGCCCACTGGCCTAACTGCCAGTCGTCATCTCCACCGCGCCAGTCGGATGCCGAGCGCGTGCCCGACGCGCGCGCACGGCCGTGCTGCCACGCCACCTGCCTGCCTGCCTGCGTCCTCGGGACAGCGCAACACCGCGGGTCTTCCTCCTCGGTGCCGTCCCGATCGATCCGGCCTCTCATTCCTTCCCCCTGCTCTCTCCCTCGCCGTTTCTCCATCTCACCGAATGCGCCCGCCGCCACCGACGAGCACCACCGCAGCCATCGCCTCTCCCTCGCCCCCCTCGAGCAGCCCAGAAGCTCCGCCGCATCTTCCTCGTCCTCTCCACCGAGTTACACGGCGCCGGAGGCCCTGCATCATCACCATCTTCGTCATCTTCGTCGCCGGCCGTCGGAGATCCCCTTCGCCGCTGCGCACGCTCCGGTGCTTCCCCGAGCACGCCGAAGCCACCCCTGCATCCGCCGTGAGCTCCTCTACCGACCCCCCTTCTCCCATGTCCATTAGCTCGTCGTATCCGTCGTTTCCGTCGAGACCGAGACCTCACCGGAGCCGGACTTGTCGCCGTCGTCGTTTTGGTTCACCTCCGTCCAAACCGAGCACGCAGACGTACTCAGAGCACCCTCAGGAGCCCGTAGCGCCCACCAACCCCTCCTCCCATGCACCATAGCGCCGAACCCGCCGTTGCCCGAACTCCGGCCGCCGCCACGAGCTCGACTCCGGCGAGCCCGCTCCACCCCAGCTCCTCCCACTTGCACTACCAGACGCGCGCGACCCCCAGCTACGCGTAGGACCAATCCGCCGTCCAAATGGTCGCCTGTGGGCGAAACCCGACGCGCTCCGCCGCCACTGACCTCGCCGGCGACGAGCCGTCGGCCTAACCCCGGTCTAGTTAACCACTAATGACCCAGCTAAACCACCCCTAGTGCCACTGCCATGTGGGCCCTGTACCTGTTTAGTTTAATTTATTTTTCTATTTAGATTAGTTAATAATCCACTGGGACCCACACGTCAGCATTGACTTTGCTGACGCGACCGTTGACTGGTCCCACATGTCATCCACCCAAACCAGCCCTGTTACACTGACCCGTGGACCCCAGCGTCAGGTTTGACCTGGGCTGGCGCCTTTGACCTGATGACGTCACCCCGACGTCATGCTGACGCAGTAACTTATTTTCTGGATTTATTTTTATATAAGAAATTCCAGAAAATAGCCAAAACTTCTAAAAATCATATAAAATTAACCGTAACTCCAAATGAAATAATTTATATATGAAAAATTATCAGAAAAATTCAAGGAATCCATCTGTACCATTTTCATGCATGTTTGAACAATGGTTGTCCTCTGTTTCGGACAAAACCGATAAACGGCATTTAAATAATCACATATGGAGTTTGAATTTGAATCTTGTATTCAAACCAACTCCATTTAACTTGTTGCTAGATGCATTAGCTCAAAACACCAGCATGTTTCCATGTCATAGCATGCATCATATTGTGCATTGCATTGATTGTGTTTCCTTCTGTTTGCTGGTGTTGTTCCCCCTCGATAGACGTTGTATCGATGATGTGATCGTTGACACTGATGAAGACTCAATGTTATCTTCAGAAGTGCCAGGCAAGCAAAACCCCCTTGTTCATTCCGATACAATCCCACTCTCTCGCTCCTGCTCTCTTTTACTGCATTAGGACAATAACGATTCATCTGTTACCTGCTGCGGTAGCTGAACCCCTTTATCCTTTGCATGACCTGTCATTGCCACAGTAAATAGATGAAACCCACTAGCATGAGTAGGAGTTGTTTGAGCCCTGATGTGCCTACTCATTCATGCTTGTTTGTCATGCCTGCTACTGCTTAGAGTTGAGTCAGGTCTGATTCATCGGGGATGAATCAGAGGCGTGTGAACATGTCCTACTGTGTGTGAGCTAAGTGTGTGAACACGATTTGGTAAAGGTAGCGGTGAGAGGCCATGTAGGAGTACATGGTGGGTTGTCTCATTGCAGCCGTCCTCAGGAACTGAGTTCTGTGTTTGTGATCCATGATTCAGCTACTACCATACATCGGGCCCTGAAATATGACCCCGCTCGACTTCTTATTCACCCTAGTCCTCTGTCCAGGAGTTGCAAGTAGTTTCTGGTGTTTGTAGCTTACTGGAGGCCATGGACAGCGCTGACTGTAGGGGTGGGCTGTGATGCGGTAGGTACGTGGCACGGTGTACCGGATGCCCGTTTGGTATCTCGGGAACCCTGTTCACATCGTTTGGGGCTGTGAGTGAAACTCCGGCCGGATCTCCTCATGGATGGAACCAGAATAGGCGATAAACCTGGACTAGAGACTTGAGTGTTTAGGTAGGTCGTGGTCTACACCCACGTCGGCTTTCGCTTGAAGTCTGCCGAGCACATGTCGTGTGCAGACGCTAAGTGGTGGAAACATGTATGAAGAAGTACACCCCTGCAGGGTTAACATCATCTATTCGAATAGCCGTGTCCGCGGAAAAGGACTTCAGGGTTGCTTATATCAGTTCATAGACAAGTGAAAGTGGATACTCTAAAATACGCAAGATAAGCGTGAGTGCTATGGATGGCGTTCTCGTAGGGACACGGGGGCGGATCCATAGTGGTGTATTGATATGGTGAATATGTGGACTCGTGTGCGCCACCTTAAAAGAGTTACTTGCAGTCGTAGTTCAGGATAGCCACCGAGTCAAAGCTGGCTTGCTGCAGTTAAACCCCACCACCCCTTTGTTGATAATGATGCATATGTAGATAGTTCTGATGTAAGTCTTGCTGGGTACATTTGTACTCACGTTTGCCTATTTTATGTTTTTGCAGAGAGACTTCGGTCTCGCTAGTAGTTCCACGTGGACTTCGACGTTTAGCTTGATACCTCAGCTACGATCTTGTGCCCTCGGCAGGATCTGGTAGATAGTCAGGCTTCTCAGCCTTTTCATTTATAGATGTCTGTACTCAGACATGATAGCTTCCGCTTGTGCTTTGACTTGTATGCTCTGATTGTTGGGTCATGAGACCCATGTTTGTAATGTCTCGCTCCTCGGAGCCTATTGAATAAACTACTTGAGTCGTAGAGTCATTTTGTGATGCCATGTTGTATTGCACATATCGAGCATATTGTGTGTATGTTATTGAAATGCTTGGTATGTGTGGGATCTGACTATCTAGTTGTTTATCTTTAGTAGCCTCTCTTACCGGGAAATGTCTCCTAGTGTTTCCACCAAGCCATCGTAGCTTGCTACTGCTCCGGAACACTTAGGCTGGCCGGCATGTGTCCTTCTTCGTTCCTGTGTCTGTCCCTTCGGGGAAATGTCACGCGATGAATACCGGAGTCCTGTTAGCCCGCTACAGCCCGGTTCACCGGAGTCCTGCTAGCCCAGTGCTACAGCCTGGATTCACTCGCTGATGACCGACACGTTCGATGCTGGGTCATGGATGCCTGTCCCTGTAAGTTTGTGCCACTTTGGGTTTACGACTAGCCATGTCAGCCCGGGCTCCTTATCATATGGATGCTAGCGACACTGTCATATACGTGTGCCAAAAGGCGCAAACGGTCCCAGGTAAAGGTAAGGCGACACCCGTGGGAATACCGTGCGTGAGGCCGCAAAGTGATATGAAGTGTTACATGCTAGATCTATGTGGCATCGAGTCGGGGTCCTGACAAGGGCGTAAAGTACAACATCGATGCCATCAAAACTGATGGCGAACCACTAGCGCCTAAGAACATTGCGAACAAGTTCATTTTTCAGTGCGGAGTTCTTGTGAAGGACCAACTCCCGATATCCATTCAAGAATGGAAAGAGCCAGCAAAGAAATGTCCAGATCTTACTTTTGTCGACGACAGAGCAAAATCTCTACTTTGTGAAAAACTCATGGAACATTTCACCCTACCAGATCATTTCACAGATGCAGATGTGCATAAAGTCAAGGTCGCTGATCTTAGGAAGATGGCAATTGCATTCAACAACCACAAGAAAACTGTATGGGCCAACTACGTCAAAGAAGGAAAGAAGACTCCAGAATTCAAGGGAACACTAGAGAAGCAAAGAGAACACTGGTCCGCTTTCATGAAATTCAAGGAATCAGAATTATCTAAGGAACGGTCAAGAAAAAACAAGGCCAATGCCGCAAAAAGGAGCAGTTCCATAGGCTGGGGCCAGGTGGCTACGCAGTGGCAATGCCTAAGTGGGATAAGTCTGAGCAAGAGATGCAGGCTACAGAGGTCACTCCAGTTACATTGAGCTGGTCCCCCAGGTGCAAAACTTGGTTCTATGTGCATGGGGAGCGTTGGACCCGAAGACAGGCCAGGTTTTGAAGAAGGCATGTTTTAAAGGAGCCGAAGATAAGTTAATTGATGCAATAGAAGATGCTCAAAAGTGGGTGTTCACGCCCAACAGAGAGAACGATGAGCTTACGCGCGCCCTGGGAAATCCTGAACAGCCGAGAAGAACACGAGGCAAGGGCGTTGTTCCGTGGTATGAGGGCTTTTCGGACTAGAACACCGACTATAGAAGCCGTGCAAGAAGGAAGATGGAGGAGGAGAAGAAGACGAAGCTGGAGGAGGAGCAGAGGAAGCAAGAAGCAGAACGCCTTCAAGGCCTAGAATCAGCGCACGCGGACTTGGCACTCAAATACCAGTGGCAGCAGCAGCAGATCGACTCACTTAGCCAGGAAAGGGGGTCTCATTAGCGGCAGCAGCTAGCAGATGATCCAGCATTGGATAGCACCATCCTATCCATGCTGAGAAGTAGCATGGGTTCCGCCCCGGGAGACACACTACTGGATAGATACCCTGTGGATGACATCATGGAGAACACTAACTGTGAGCTGCAGTTCAAAATGAAGAACATGTCCATGAAGGTGGCGGATGCCGTTGCTTATACAAATCCCCGAAAAGCAACCTTCCATTGCAACCCGATTCCAGCCGGATATGCTCGTGTTATGGTTGATGAGGTGGTGGACCAATATTCGGGGCCAGAGCTTGACATTCCTGGAGGTGACGAGGGGCACACATTGGGAGAGGCCATACATCGTATCATCCTATGGAGAAAGGATTGCACCATCTTTTGAGGCCACCGACACCACGTTAGCTGACTCCTCCTCGAAGGCCGCCGCCGTGTCAGCAGACTCCCGCTCCTCCAAGTGCAGCACAACGTCAGGCCACTCCTCCTGCTTCAACTCAGCCAACGCGTCAGGACACTCCTCCTCCTCCAAGTCCACCAATGCGTCAGGCCACTCCTCCTCCTCCAAGTCCGGCACAACGTCAGGCCACTGCTCATGCTTCAAGTCCACCAACGCGTCAGGCCACTCCTCCTTGATACGTCTCCAATGTATCTATAATTTTTTATTGTTTCATGCTATTATATTACCTGTTTTGGATGTTTAATGGGCTTTACTATACACTTTTATATCATTTTTGGGACTAACCTATTAACCGAAGGCCCAGCCCAAATTGCTGTTCTCTTGCCTATTTCAGTGTTTCGCAGAAAAGGAATATCAAACGGAGCCCAAACGGAATGAAACCTTCGGGGGAGTTATTTTTGGAACAAACGCAATCCAGGAGACTTGGAGTGGACGTTAAGAAACACACGAGGAAGCCACGAGGCAGGGAGGTGCGCCCTAGGGGGGTGGGCACGCACCCCACCCTCATGGGCCCCTCGTGACTCCCCTGACCGACTTCCTTCGCCTATATATATCTACATACCCTGAAAACATACAGGAGCACCACAAAACCCTATATCCACCGCCGCAACCTTCTGTACCCATGAGATCCCATCTTGGAGCCTTTTCCAGTGCTCCGCCGGAGGGGGAATCGATCACAAAGGGCTTCTACATCAACACCATAGCCTCTCCAATGAAGTGTGAGTAGTTTACCACAGACCTTTGGGTCCATAGTTATTAGCTAGATGGCTTCTTCTCTCTCTTTGAATCTCAATACAAAGTTCTCCTTGATCTTCTTGTAGATCTATTCGATGTAACTCCTTTTGCGGTGTGTTTGTCGATATCCGATGAATTGTGGGTTTATGATCAAGTTTATCTATGAGAAATATTTGAATCTCCTCTGAATTCTTTTATGTATGATCGGTTATCTTTGCAAGTCTCTTCGAATTATCAGTTTGGTTTGGCCTACTAGATTTATCTTTCTTGCAATGGGAGAAGTGCTTAGCTTTGGGTTCAATCTTTCGGTGTCCTTTCCCAGTGACAGCAGGGGCAGCAAGGCACGTATTGTATTGTTGCCATCGAGGATAAAAATATGGGGTTTATATCATATTGCTTGAGTTTATCCATCTACATCATGCCATCTTTCCTAATGCGTTACTCTGTTCTTATGAACTTAATATTCTAGCTGCATGCTGGATAGCAGTCAATGTGTGGAGTAATAGTAGTAGATGCAGAATTGTTCCGATCTACTTGTCGCGGACGTGATGCCTATATACATGATCATGCCTAGATATTCTCATAACTATGCACTTTTCTATCAATTGCTCGACAGTAATTTGTTCACCCACTGTAATACTTATGCTATCTCGAGAGAAGCCACTAGTGAAACCTATGGCCCCCAGGTCTATTTTCCATCATATAAGTTTCCGATCTAATTTATTTTGCAATCTTTACTTTCCAATCTACATCATAAAAATACCAAAAATATTTATCTTATTATTATCTCTATCAGATCTCACTTTTGCAAGTGGTCGTGAAGGGATTGACAACCCCTTTATCACGTTGGTTGTGAGGTTCTTATTTGTTTGTGTAGGTACGAGGGACTTGCGTGTAGCCTCCTACTGGATTGATACCTTGGTTCTCAAAAACTGAGGGAAATACTTACGCTACTTTGCTGCATCACCCTTTCCTCTTCAAGGGAAAACCAACGCAATGCTCAAGAGGTAGCAAGCAGGATTTCTGGCGCCGTTGCCGGGGAGTCTACGCAGAAGTCAAGACATACCAAGTACCCATCACAAACTCTTCTCCCTCGCATTACATTATTTGCCATTTGCCTCTCGTTTTCCTCTCCCCCACTTCACCCTTGCCATTTTATTCGCCCTCTCTTTCCCATTTGCCTCTTGTGTGCTTGTGTGTTGGATTGCTCGTCATGATGGCTCAAGATAATACTAAATTGTGTGACTTTTACAATACCAACAATAATAGTTTCCTGAGCACTCCGATTGCTCCTCTAACCGATGCTGAATCTTGTGAAATTAATGCTCTTTGTTGAATCTTGTCATGAAAGATCAATTCTCCAGCCTTCCTAGTGAAGATGCCGCTACTCATCTAAACAACTTTGTTGATTTGTGTGATATGCAAAAGAAGAAAGACATGGATAATGATATTGTTAAATTGAAGCTATTTCCATTTTCGCTTAGAGATCATGCTAAAACTTGGTTTTCATCTTTGCCTAAAAATAGTATTGATTCATGGAATAAGTGCAAAGATGCTTTTATCTCTAAGTATTTTCCTCCCGCTAAGATCATCTCTCTTAGAAACGATATTATGAATTTTAAGCAACTTGATCATGAACATGTTGCACAATATTGAGAGAGGATGACATTAATGATTCGCAATTGCCCTACACATGGATTAAATTTATGGATGATCATACAACATTTTTATGCCGGATTGAATTTTGCTTCTAGAAATCTTTTAGATTCGGCCGCGGGAGGCACTTGTATGGAAATCACTTTAGGAGAAGCTACTAAACTCCTAGATAATATTATGGTTAATTATTCTCAATGGCACACCGAAAGATCTACTAGTAAAAGAGTTCATGCGGTAGTAGAGATTAATGTTTTGAGTGGAAAGATGGATGAACTTATGAAATTCTTTGCTAATAAGAGTGCTCGTATTGATCTTAATGATATTCCTTTCTCTACTTTGATTGAGAATAATAATGAATCTAGGATGTGAATTTTGTTGGTAGGAATAATTTTGGTAACAACACGTATAGAGGAAACTTTAATCCTAGGCCATTTCCTAGTAATTCCTCTAATAATTATGGTAATTCCTACAACAACTCTTATGGAAATTTTAATAAGATGCCCTATGATTTTGAGATTAGTGTTAAAGAATTTATGATCTCTCAAAAGAATTTCAATGCTTTGCTTGAAGAAAAATTGCCTAAGATTGATGAGTTGGCTAGGAACGTGAATGGAATTTCTCTTGATGTTGATTCTTTGAAACTTAGATCTATTCCACCTAAGCATGATATCAATAGTCTCTCAAAGCCATGAGAATTTTCATTGATGAGTGCAAAGAAAGAACCGCTAGGATGCGTGCTAAGAAAGATTGCTTTGTAAAAGCGTGTTCTTCTAGTTTTCATGATAATAATGATGTAGATATAAAAGTGATTGATGTATCTCCTATCAAATATTTGTTTTGCAATATGAATCTTGATAATGATGGGACTGGAGATGAGTCAACGTTAGTTAAAAGGCGTCCCAATGATTCGGAGTTTTTAGATCTTGATGCAAAAATTGGTAAAAGTGGGATTGAAGAGGTCAAAACTTTACATAGCAATGAACCCACTATTTTGGATCTCAAGGAATTTAATTATGATAATTGTTCTTTAATATATTGTATTTCTTTGTTGCGATCCGTGTTAAATTCTCCTCATGCTTATAGTCAAAATAAAGCTTTTACTGAACATACCGTTGATTCTTTAATGCAATCTTATGAAGAAAAACTTGAATTAGAAGTTTATGTCCCTAGAAAACTTTATGATGAGTGGGAACCTACTATTAAAATTAAAATTAAAGATCATGAATGCTATGCTTTGTGTGATTTGGGTGCTAGTGTTTTCACAATTCCAAAAACTTTGTGTGACGTGTTAGGTTTCCGTGAATTTGATGATTGCTCTTTAAACTTGCACCTTGCGGATTCCACCATTAAGAAACCTATGGGAAGGATTAATGATGTTCTTATTGTTGCAAATAGGAATTATGTGACCGTAGATTTTATTGATATGAAGGAAGGAAATATTAGATTCCAATTTCCATTAAGGAAAGGCATGGAACACTTTTCTAGAAAGAAAATAAAATTACCTTATGAATCTAGTATGAGAGCCACTTATGAATTGAATACCAAAGATGGCAATACTTAGATCTATTCTCGCTTTTATGCCTAGCTAGGGGCATTAAACGATAGCGCTTGTTGGGAGGCAACCCAATTTTATTTTTGTTCTTTACTTTTTGCTCCTATTTAGTATTAAATAATTAATATAGATTCTTTTTAGATGTGGTTTTATGTTTTAATTAGTGTTTGTGCCAAGTAGAACCTATAGGATCATCTTGGGTGATAGTTAATTTGATCTTGCTGAAAAAAGAAACTTTTGCACACACGAGAATAATTTTAATAAATCACAGAAACGTGATTTTTAGTTGATTCTTTTTGCAGTAGATTAATATACAAATTGCCTAGTACTTCCTATTTTTGTTGAATTTTTAAGGTTCCAGAAGTATTCGAAAGTTACATATTACTACAGACTGTTCTGTTTTTGACAGATTCTGTTTTT
>LT934124.1:34246369-34266081 GCA_900231445.1 Triticum turgidum subsp. durum
TAACACCAATATAAATAAAGAATGAGTTCATTACAGTACTACGAACCATAGTGAAGTTGAAATACAGTAGGTTTAACACCAATATAAATAAAGAATGAGTTCATTACAGTACCTTAAAGTGGTGGTTTGCTTTCTTGCACTAATGGAGCTCATGAATTTTCTGTTGAGTTTTGTGTTGTGAAGTTTTCAAGTTTTGGGTAAAGATTTGATGGATTATGGAATAAGGAGTGGCAAGAGCCTAAGATCGGGGATTTCCAAGGCACCCCAAGGTAAAATTCAAGGACAACCAAAATCCTAAGCTTGGGGATGCCCCGGAAGGCGTCCCCTCTTTCATCTTCGTCTATTAGTAACTTTACTTGGAGCTATATTTTTATTCATCACATGAGATGTGTTTTGCTTGGAGCATCTTTTATGATTTTAGTCTTTGCTTTTTAGTTTACCACAATTATCCTTGTTGTATACACCTTTTGGAAGAGACACACATGAATTGGAATTTATTAGAATACTCTATGTGCTTCACTTATATCTTTTGAGCTAGACAATTTTGCTCTAGTGCTTGACTTATATCTTTTTAGAGCACAACGGTGGTTTGTAGAAATTATTGATCTCTCATACTTCACTTATATTATTTTGAGAGTCTTTTAGAACAGCATGGTATTTGCTTTGGTTATGAAATTAGTCCTAATATGATGGGCATCCAAGTTGGGTATAATAAAAACTATCATATAGAGTGCATTGAACACTATGATCAATTTGATACTTGATAATTGTTTTGAGATATAAAGGTGGTAATGTTAGAGTCATGCTAGTTGGGTAATTATGAAATTGAGAAATACTGGTGTTGAAGTTGGGAAGTCCCGTAGCATGGGCGTATGGTAAAAGTTGTGTGACAAATTTGTAGCATGGGGTGCTCTTTGATTGCCTTCCTTATGTGTGGAGGTCGGGATCGCGCGATGGTTAACTCCTACCAACCCTTCCCCTAGGAGCATGCGTAGTAGTACTTTGCTTCGAGGGCTAATAAACTTTTGCAATAAGTATATGAGTTCTTTATGACTAACTAGTAAGATTGCACGTGCAACACACGATAGCACAATAGAAAAAACTCATTAATCTAGTTAGACTTATGAACCTAGAAAACATCATATGTAAACTTCCAGATGAAGATTTAACTGAATAGTTGGACAGAAAATATTTTGTAAGATTTTGAACCTCTCTAGTTGCAAGTTGCAATGCATAGACAAACATTAATCTAGTCATTGTAAAAAAATGCATGGTCATCCAAAATCTAATAGCACCAATGAGCCGTAATCATCTCAAACATTAGTACACTCATATTCCATCACAAACAAGCATATTATTTTTGAAAACTTGACAACAGCAATCGGTATTTATTAGTAGGAGGAGACAGTTTTACAACCGGATCCATACGGCTAGGCAAAGGCCCAAAACAGCAGCCAAAATCATCCTCGACAACTCTAACAAAAGCATGTCCCCTCATCCTCACTAACTCTGATCATTCCGTCCAAAAAAAAACTAACTCTGATCTCGAATGTGGCATCACTGATTCCCTTGTAACTTATGAGATATCATGCCAATGTACAAGCTCCAAGAATATGTCCTAAAGCAACATCTTTTGAATGGCACAGATAAAAATCGAGAATTCTATTGTCTACACTCATTAAGTCTACTAAGTTTTGTTTTTTTTGCAAGGAACTTCAGGAACTTGAGGCATCTGATTTCTGCTTGTCAATGTCAGCTTGCCATGATGTGTATGCTACAATGGAAAATCCGCTGAAAATCTAATGATCTACAACTTCAAAAAAACAAATGATTAGAATATTTGGCAGAGACTTGAGATGTGCAATAGTGAGACTTCCTGCCATAATAATCGGTAGTACAAAAGATGAGGAAACATCATTAATGAAAGAGGCTAAAGGAATCATGTGGGTTTTATATCACATATAAACCCTGACACCCTTAAAATGTTCATCACTAAAAGGACTATTAAAGATTAGGAATGCAAATTAGAGGTTCCGAATTTGCATCCTCAAATTTAAGTATAACAAGCAAACAACTTATATCCTCGACAGGATAGCTTCAGTTATGATGCACTCTAAATCTTCACCTTTAGTCATACATCAGAATCAGAATCCATTTGTATGACCTAGCAGTGAGCTCCCAAATGCAAGGTAGCAAGTTGGGAAACAACTATCTCAAGCTTTACTTAGTTCCTGAGGTGAAATAGCCGTTTCATCAGTCCGTCTAACATCCACTTTTCATCAGTTATCTAATACCATCAGGAGCAACAGAAATCTGAATATCCTTTTGCTCCTCCCTCACGTACTCAGATCCAATATCCTCTCCTCCTAGCACACATAGAAAAGTCAGTAGGACTTGCAAAGTGCAGATCTGCTTATGAGAGAGAGTGATCAAACATTTTAATCCTGAGCTCTAGTATAGTATCGTGTACATCTAAACACTGAATTACTGAACTGAATTTTGTTGCAACTAATCTCACAAATTTACAACACATCATCAATCCAAAAACAGTACAATATATTGAAATAATTTCAAAAAGTTCAGACACCCATGCTCTTGAATTCTAAGGTTATGACTGAATCGACTTTAAAAGATTACACACACAAAATTCTTCAGTTTTGCAGCCACTCAACTAAAAAGCCCAGAATGTTTCATACATACCTCAGGATCTCTTCTCCAGGCATGGTACCGCATCGCTGGCAAGGTGCATCCCATCATGTGTATGCAGGCCCGGGCTGCCGTCCTTCTCCTCGACGACACTGTAGAGGTGCATCAAATCTGGGATGCTCACCATCAATTCTCCATCCACTAGCAAAACCGAAGCTTCCTTTGGCCTACACAACACATCACACACATCACACACAATTTAGCAAACTAAACCAGAAACCCCCAATTTAACTAACTCCTGACTTGAGCAAGTCCTTGGTGGATTGTGATGTGTGTGAATCGGACGGAAGAAGAAGATTAGGACTGTGATGTGTGTGGATTGGATGGAAGAAGAAGAGAACCCCCCTTGCCGCCCTCTTCTATGGCCCTCCCGCCTGGGTAGTGCGTGAGTGATGACCCACAAGTGTAGGGGATCAATCGTAGTCCTTTCGATAAGTAAGTGTGTCGAACCCAACAAGGAGCAGAAGGAAATGATAAGCGGTTTTCAGTAAGGTTTTCTCTGCAAGCACTGAAATTGTAGGTGATAGATAGTTTTGTGATAAGATAAATAGTAACGAGTAATAAGTAAATAAAATAAGTAAAGTGCAGGATGGTGGCCCAATCCTTTATGTAGCAAAGGTTAAGCCTGGACAATTTCTAATAATGAGAAAGGAGCTCCCGAGGACACATGGGAATTATCATCAAGCTAGTTTTCATCACGTTCATATGATTCGCGTTCGGTACTTTGATAATTTGATATGTGGGTGGACCAGTGCTTGGGTACTGCCCTTACTTGGAAAAGCATCCCACTTATGATTAACCCCTATTGCAAGCGTCCGCAACTACAAAAGAAGTATTAAGGTAAACCTAACCACAGTATTAAACACATGGATCCATATCAGCCCCTAATAAAGCAACACATAAACTAGGGTTTAAGCTTCTATCACTCTAGCAACCCATCATCTACTTATTACTTCCCCATGCCTTCCTCTAGGCCCAAATAATGGTGAAGTCTCATGTAGTAGACGTTCACATAACACCACTAGAGGAAAAGACAACATACATCTCATCAAAATATCGAACGAATACCAAATTCACATGACTACTAATAGCAAGACTTCACCCATGTCCTCAGGAACAAACCTAACTACTCACAAAGTGTATTCATGTTCATAATCAGAGGAGTAATAATATGCATAAACGATCTGAACATATGATCTTCCAGCAAGTAAACCAATAAGCATCAACTACAAGAAGTAATCAACACTACTAGCAACCCACAGGTACCAATTTGTGGTTTTGATACAAGATTGGATACAAGAGATGAAGTAGGGTTTTGAGAGGAGATGGTGCTGGTGAAGATATTGATGGAGATTGACCCCCTCTTGATGAGAGGATCGTTGGTGATGATGTTGGTGATGATTTCCCCCTCCCGGAGGGAAGTGTCCCTGGCAGAACAGCTCCGCCAGAGCCCTAGATTGGTTCCGCCAAGGTTCTGCCTCGTGGAGGCGGAGTTTCGTTCCGTAAGCTTGCCCACGATTTTTCCAGGGTAAAAGCGATGATATAGCAGAAGATGGACACCGGAGGCCCACCAGGGGACCCAGGAGATAGGGGGTGCGCCCTATAGGGGGGGCGCCCCCCTGTCTCCTGGACAGGGTGTGGGCCCCTTGGTGTATTTCTTTCGCTCAAAAATTCTTATTAATTCCAAAAAGTTGTTTCGTGGAGTTTCAGGACTTTTGGAGCTGTGCAGAATAGGTTTCCGACGTTTGCTCCTTTTCCAGCCAGAATTCCAGCTGCCAGCATTCCCCCTCTTCATGATAAACCTTGTAAAATAAGAGAGAATAGCCATAAGAATCGAGGTATAATGTGTAATAATAGCCTATAATGCAATAAATATTGATATAAAAGCATGATGCAAAATAGATGTATCAACTCCCCCAAGCTTAGACCTCGCTTGTCCTCAAGCGGAAGCCGAAATCGAAAAATATGTCCACATGTTTAGAGATAGAGGTGTCGATAAAAATAAAATACGGACATGAGGGCATCATGATCATTCTTATAACAACAACATATATAGAATTTATCATATGATTTCTATGCTCAAGTAACAATCAATTCACAGTGTCAAGTATGGTTCAAAAACTTCATTGGGAACTAACAAACTATAATCTCAGTTATTGAAGCAATTGCAATTTATCGTAACATCAGAAAGAGTCATTGAAGCAATTGCATCTATAGACTTAACATTCGAATATAATTTAGTAACTTCACTAAAGAAAAATGAAAAAAGGACTGGCTTCATTTTCCATATTACAAAGAAGATTGAAATTTGCAAAATCCATAGCAATTTGAAATTTTAGAAGTCATTGTTACACCTAGTTGAATTTTTTAATATCCAAATGTCGTTATTGTAATATTTGTAATTGACCAATAGTGCCCTCAATGCTAGTTCTCTTCTCCGACCTTCAATGTTAATGTTGTGTGCACGTACGTAAGAGAACCATCTGCATGTGGGTGGGCCATGTTAATCGCCGCTTCGCCAGGACCAACTAGATTAAGCTTGAGACACATGAAAAGAAGATGGACAATCGCCTTGCTCCTGAGGTCCTATCGTTTCTCTTCTTCTTCCTTCTCCTAGAGCGTGATCGGATGTGTGTTCGGTCCTTCCCAATGCTTGCGCTGATCGGCGAGCTTAGGGTCGAGCTTCAGTTAGTGAGAGTGAGAGAGAGGGAGAGCCTAGAGCAATGCCCAATTCTTCTACGGGACATACTTCTTATATATTTGCAATGTGCACTAGGGAGCCATCTGGTAGGATAAATGTATCCATAACGGGAGAAATCATCGACGGACATTATGAATGAAGCAATACCATCCACCGATTTTACATTAAATTGACCATATATGTCTATGGATTAATTCTAAAACTCGTGTGCTTCGATTTGCACCTTTCTTAATTTTCTTGGCATATTTTTCTTCGATGCAATCAATACAATGATCTATATCCTCATCTGAGAAATCTAAAGGATGAAGGATTTGTTCTTTAGTGAGACACTCAGTTCTCCCCTTCGAAATATGGCGTAAATAACAATTCCATAATTTCGAAGAAGTCTCATTATCATTTCCTTACGTTTGGTACAGACTTCGTGAGGAATAACCAACATTATGAAACTATGGCTTCACTTTCGTTGTCTAATAAAAAGAACACTATAGCGAATATGATTGTTGTTGCACCAATGTGGTCCATTTGGAAATTATGCAATGGCATGTTTTTTGGGCCCATTAGTGATGTGGTTTGCAGGTCCAATGGTAGCGCTTGGTTTGTTTGCTAAAGCTGTGGAAGGTGGTCTAATAAATACTAAAGGAGTCCTTCTACATTACACCAAAGAGGTGTGCTTGGTACAACTCCCCCCAAAACGTATAAGCGGCAGGGGGGTCATTTCACATTGCGTATTATAATACACGCCCGCCGTACGCCCACCCGTGTCGCCGTATGAGCCGGTCGCATATGCCTGCCCGCCCGCCCACCCGGTGTACGCCCAAACGCCCGCCCACCCGCGCCCGTGTCGTTTAAGAAAAGGCGCTTGATTGGGCGAACCCTATTTTCCCTCGCCTCTGCCGCCGCTTGTCACACGCCGCTGCCGCCGCCATTGTCATCTCCGACAGTATGTGGCCGACGAGAAAATAAAGTCGTCGGCAGCACGCAACGCGTAGTCGGCGCAGACAACCTCCTAGGTCGGGCAGACGCCGCCGCCGCCATCTTCTCAGCATGTTGTTCGCCCTAAAGCCTTCGTCCCCGAACAATATGAATGCTATTGTCATGTCTGAGGAAGTCAACAAGGTACGCGAGCCGTTGGCATAGTGATTTAAAAACGGATTTTAGTTGCGACGATGTTACGTGTTGTTTGAATGGATCTTTGATTATATAAAACCGTGTATAGATGGAGGCGGAAATCGGATATGACGGTGGCGGTAGCGAGGATGAATCTTTAGTTCATGTTGCATCTCTCTAGTTCTATTTTTTGTTCATGTCAAATCTTCTCAGTGAATGATGCATAATAACTTCGATTTGATGGTGTATTGCTACTTTACTAGGTGTTTTGGTACTCTACTTTGGAAGTTTTATTCTACTCATAAGTAATCTGGAGAATCAAGTTGGAAGATTGAGTCTAGTCAGATAATTTCAGCGTCTTGTAGGTTAGCACAATTCGCTAAAAACTGGGAACGCTGAAGAAGAAACCTCCAGTCTTCATGTATGCTTGCCTGTGAGGTTGGTACCAATTTTCTTAGTTAATTCTGTAGCATTAATTTAGGAAATCAATGTTTGTTCAACTTTTACTGCAAACTGTACATGTCATCTATACATAATATTTGGGGCATAGATATCTGAAAAGTACTCTTGCCTTAGAATTGTGCGTTGGAGCATATGTTGTATCATCTAGGATAAGATTCAAAAACTTCTGAATCTTTTGGAAATGATATGAATGGCAAGCATATGCACATTAAGTGTGTATGATAGATTTTAATCGTGACTACCAGTAGCTTGGAAACTTACAATGATTTTTGGGCAAAGGCCAGCAGTACAGTAGCTCACCCACTAGCAACACAGTAGTATGTTATACATATAGAGAGCTAAAGAAAATTACTAAGGACAGAACATCCATCAATCCAACTGAGTATGTATGTTGCCAATATATATGCTTATTCATCTCGTTTTTGAGCATTCCAATGAAAAAAAGGAAATGTCCCATGATGAATACGAAGAAGAATTAGCATAGGGAGGTGTCCATGACATTGGCATTGGCGGCCCAAATATGGATATGAATATGATGCATTGAAATTTCCCCTTTGCCAATGCCGGTTCTCAGATTTGCGCCTATGGGGTGATCTTGATGCTTTTGAATTACTTGGCCGATAATCAATCTTCTCCTCACTTATCTTCTGATATTTTTCCAATAGCTGCGCGAAAGGTACTTTCGGCTTTCACTACTAGGAAAAGGGCTATAGATGAAATGGACACTAATGGCGCACCAGACATGTGGTGCGCCACTACTATATACTAATGGCGCACCATGTGTTGGTGCGCCATTAGTGTCCAAATACTAATGGCGCACCATATCCCTGGTGCGCCATTAATAACCTTTTTCTTTCAAAACTAGTAATGGCGCACCAAGGATAGTGCATCATTACTAGTTAAACTAGTAATGGCGACTAGTTAAACTAGTAATGGCGCACCACATCCACGGTGCGCCATTAGTAAAAAAAATTCATTTTTTTTAAAACTAGTAATGGCGCACCAGGGGATAGTGCGCCATTACTAGTTTTAACTAGTAATGGCGCACCACATCCACGGTGCGCCACTAGTAAGTTTTGTTCAATTTTTTTTCAATTTTTTTTATTTTTTTCAGAACTAGTAATGGCGCACTATGGGAGTGGTGCGCCATTACTAGTTGAACTAGTAATGGCGCACCACTCCCACGGTGCGCCATTACTAACTTGGCCCCAAAATTCCACCGAATGCAAACCCCCCTCCCCCTCGTGGACCGCCTTTTTAGTTTATTAAAAAATAAAAGAAAATGATAAGAATGTAAAAAAAATAAAAGAAAATAAGTTTCCCATGTGAAATATGGTCTAGTTGTTGGGAAAATTTACAAATATGAATTTCGACTTTATTTGCAAAATCTCTCTGGGAATTTGTAAAATGGGCATAACTTTTGCATACGAACTCGGATTAAAAAGTTTTTTATATGAAAAATCATCCCCAAAAACCTAACTGAAAAAAAGTTACGGGGCTTTCAAGATCTAGAGGCAAAAAAATTCAAAAAATTTCAAACTTACTAGTGGCGCACCGTGGATGTGGTGCGCCACTAGTAACAGAAAAAAAATTGGTTTTGAATTTTTTTTCAAAAAATGATACGTAATATGACCGGGAAGTTTCAAATATTTTTCAAAATTTCATCATAGTCATGAACGTTAATAAAGTCCTAGACATCAACAAGGTATAATAGGATTGATATGCTAGATATATCAACAAGTGCCTGTGAAGTGAGCTGTTGCTGGGGTTGGATAGAACTTTGAAGTTAAGCGTGCTTGGGCTGGAGTAGTGTGAGGATGGGTGACCTTTCGGGAAGTTTGACAATAGAGTGCGATTTGACCCGAGATTAAGCCATAGTGACCTGAGATTAAGAAAAAAAAATGAAAAAAAATTCTAATTTTTTTTAGAAAAAAATTGTTACTAATGGCGCACTTCTATGTGGTGCGCCATTAGTATACCAGATACTAATGGCGCACCATGGGCTATACTAATGGCGCACCATAGGTGCGCCATTAGAAAAAAATCTAATGGCGTGGTGCTAGTGGCGCACCTGTAGTGCGCCATTAGTAGTGAAAAGAGGTGCGCCACTAGCAGCCCTTTTTCTAGTAGTGTTTTTACCTTTGTGCTTACCTCGGTCTTTGCTTTCTTTGGTTGTGCTTGCACCGATCTTTGGATTTTCTTGTTGCCCCCCAGTACTTGGCGTCTTCATTGCAATTTTCATAGAATTTTCGCCCTCAAGTATATTATCATTGTGCTCTTGAATAACTTCTTTACTTGAAAACTTGATCCCAATATCCATAGTTTTTATCTTCTCATGTTTAAGTGCATCGGCTTGAAGCATCCGATGCAAAAACCGTTTGCCATCAGGACCAATAGGAATAGACTGGTCATCCTTTGGTCTTTCAACAAATCTCAGTCGTCCATTATCAATGGCCGATTTAACTATTTGACGAAACATGTTGCAATCCTCAAAACTATGCTTGAACAAATCATGCAACTTATAATACATTCGTCCTTGGATAGATGGCTCGACATGGTGATCAAGAATTCTATTGTAATGATTTTTAGCAAAGAATAAAATATTTGATCACACATGCTTGAATTGAAGGTATACTTCTTGTTTTCAAGCCGATCTTGGTGAGAGAACGACTTTGGAACTAAGCACATGAATGGTTCAGGTTTGGAATCTCCCCATTCGGTTATGCATTGTGTTTTGCATTCTATCTTCGATGTCTTTGGACAAGATATTATATTAGCATCATTTTTCTCAACAGAATTTAACCTTGGCTTTAAATTTCTGAAACGAAAATATTTAGAATATACATGCCTTAATTGAGACCAAGTGTAAGCCAAGTAAGTAATAAGAAAAGCTACCTAAATAGATATGAACTTTAGATAAAGCAATAGGGAAAGCCTTGGCTGCAATAATATGTCACTATCGGTCTTTTAAATGGCGCAATGGGTTGACCAATATGCTTTGTAACAATTTTTGTGCTAACAAGTAAATTACCCTTTTTCATTGGTCTTTCAAAATTACTTATGATAATCTATCATTCTTAAGAAGTTGCTCCCCACTTCTCCCTATTCTCTCAACATGCAGCCCATCCACATCATCATCTAGCCATGTCAGCAATTCTCTTGATTTTCCGCGCCTATTTCACCTTAACTATTGTGAGCGTAAATGCAACAGATAATTAGCAAAAAACTAAACGCGAGCGTCCATGTGTCCCTTGCTTGCCATGCATAATAATCAGTAATCAAAACTTGCATGCGTTGGTTCTCTGTCCATCCACCTCTCAATATTCCAATGGGGCGGCTCGGTGGCCAGATTTGCGTTCAACCTCCTGCACTCCATCCCGTTCGTTGGCTCCACCTTCCTCGACTCCTCGGCTCGTAAAAACACTAGCACCAACATAGCCACTAGATCATGGAGCACCTTCCCGTTCCCCTTCCACACCTTCTATAACTCCCACCCTCCTAATATAAATCCTCCAGTCGTAAGAGATCCCCCGTCATGTGCTCCAGTCAATGCCAAATCAGCAGCTGTTCGGCTCCTTCCATGTCACCGTTGGGCTGATTCGAGAGGGAGACACGAGAAGGATAGGGATGTGGCGGCTGTGATGGAGAGAGAAGGCAGGGGAGCACAGCGGGGGTTGTGTCAACGGGAGAGAGAGGAGGGCATGTTGTGGCCATCTCTAGGTCAAAGGACGACGAACACACCATCCAGAGTGACAAATCCTGCCTGCATCGTCTATAAGTTCATTTCATAGCAAAATTTACCCTCTCATACACCAAATCTCCCTCATCTGCTGCTCCATCTGGTCTCCTGCGACCGATCGTGTCCCTTAGGCAGGTGAGTATACAATGGACGATGCCTCCTCCAACCACGTTTGGTACATGCGGTCCTGGTCAAGGTAATCACCCATCATCTTCGCTCTCAACCAAGCCAGGCTCTGCAGATTGGTCGACATTAACAAATTCTATAGATGCAGTGCCTTCGCTTCAGCCTCCGGTTCTATTCCTCCAGGCGCGTCTGCATTGCAACAGATCATGATGAGGAGACTAAATTCCCTAGCAACAATTTTTATTTTATACACTACCTAATGACATGGAGCATCATCAGCAAAGTAGCACATAATATTAAATATATATAGTTTTACCAATCCAAGTATGCTATCCACCGAATTCACCATCCTTATATTAGATGATGCTCTGTGCAATTCAACGAGCTCAGATAAAGGTGCAGTTCATGAGTTCTTAATCGATCCAACTGCCAACTTCTAATCTATGGCATTAGTTATGTTCCAGTGCCATTGTAATAGCTAACATAGCCAGCTATGTAATTTTATACATTTGAAGGATATATGAAAAGACTCGTCAACAATCTGTCCTCTCTTTTGTTCTCTTGCGCCCAGAGAGATGCTAGAGGTCAGTCATAGAGAGGTCTGCATCGAGGTACATATGTACAACATCCATTCAGTTGAGTTAGCATAGAGGAGAAAGCCCATGTGTGGAAGCAAAGTTGCATTTGTAATGGATGCAAGAAAACAATGCTTTATTACAGAAGCAAGACTTTATTGATTTTTTTATAGAAGCAAGAAAAACAAAGGGTATGTTAGCACTCAGTAGCCGCCACAACATGGTAAGCAGGAGCATGATGAAATCAAATAACGAGGAGTTCTGGACCCATCTCTCTCTCTCTATGCGTGTGTGTTCTTTTTGTATAATATTGTTGGATATTCCTTTACTCATTACGTGATAGTAGCTCATTGGTGCTAAATTTTACATCCACATTAATTTTTTATTTTTGAGATACCACGATAAGCGCTACAAATTCCCGCAGCAACGCGCGGGGTATTGTCTAGTTTTTCTAATAGATGCATCAACAATAAAGTTGTGACCAAATCTGAAAATAGGTAAATTACTTGCTAGACATACCTCTTCAAATATGTTGGGAAAGCATGATGGTGGTGTGGCTTGAACAATATCGTGCTTCGCTTCTGGATAGCTTCTCAACATCTTGTTGCCCTCTTTTTCTTGATTCCGTGCATCATTACATTGAAGATCTTTATCAACCAAACCTTGTTTGGCTACTTGTTCTTGTCCTTTAAGCTCATCAATTTCTATGGCACGAAACTCATAGGGCAGGAAATAGGTTCCATTAACTTCGGAAAAATCAAGCATGGTCATTTTGCTATGCTTGCCATGTCCTTTCTCAATAATGCTTGCCTTTTTGGATTTGATGGATTCAGAATATATACTACTTGATTATTCTTTTTTAACCGAAGCACTTTCATGTTCTGAATCATCCTTCTTTTCATTGATACTACCAATTGGCAATGCATCTTTTATCCGAGCCGCTTCTTTTTCCATTTTTTTCTGGCGGCGAGTGGCAAAGTTGGTTTTAATCTTTTTCTCAATTTTAGCCCACTCCGGATATGATTGCCCCCCAATGCTTTTAGATTCTTTCGGCAATGACACACGGGTGTTGCCAAAAATTTGCAATTCCGTAGGGGGTGTATAATATGATGTAGTACTAGGTGAAGGCATATGCATTATCGTAAAACCATATTTTTGCTCGCCAATTATATCAATTGGCAAAGATTCATCTTCTTGCAAAACTCTACCTCTTATTGCATTATAATCAGGAACTAGCCCCTTATCATGTTCTTCAAGGCAAAGAACATTAATATTGTTATTTCGGGCTATATCCCTTTTTAATGTAGCCACTTCCCATTCTGTAAGGGATTGCCCCACGATATTTTTAGATTCTTTCGGCAATGAGGTGTTGCCGAAATTCTGCAATTGCGTAGAGGACGCATTATATCCTACAACATTAGGTGAAGGCATGTGCGCTGCTGCAAAATTGTCACTTATTCGGCTATGACCATGAAGGTGCGGAGCCGAATTATGAACATCTGCAAGTGTGTACGGTGCCCAAAAATTAGAAATATGAGGTGTAGCATAAAATTCTTGAGGGTAATTGGCCGAATAACTAGTAGTAGCATAGCCAATTCCCCTATCCACAGGCATGTTTGGATTAACATATTGCAAGTTAGTTGCCGATGAATAAATAGGTGAAACACTTTGTTGCATGCTATTGGAAATTCCTACATGAGGTGTTTCAACCTCATTGACGAAACTCATCATGTTGTTCATCGGCATAATGATATGTGGGGTTGCCAATGCATGAGAGTTGCAATACATATGGTGCATGTTACTAGTATCATAAGAAGTTGAAGCATGTAAATTACATTGAATTGGCCCTTGCACGTAATTAGATGCATGATTGAAACAACAAGGGCTAGCTGATAGAGTATACTCATTGATCGATCTAGTAACACCATATGAATTATTTGCATCTACACTAGGGGATTGGGTATTCATATTACCTTTGTAGATTGTCAACCCTAGATGACGATCTCTTCATAGCAAGAATGGGCCGGGGACTGTTCAAAGCTTCGTATCCCCAGCGGAGTCGCCAAAAAGTGTGTTCGCACACAAACACGTCACCGTGTAACCTTGACGCCGGGGGTGATGCACCGCAGCTCATGTCGAAGGAGACCCTGCCAGAAGCGCGGAATGCAAGCAGTCCAATGGGCGCTTTTGAGGACCCGAAACCCCACACGTCCGCACTACAAAAAAATACACTTCCGTGATGATACATGTTTGTCACAGTAGGTCGCGTTTTTTGTCATGCATGTACATCCATGAAAAATTTATGACAGAATCAAGATAGTCATACCTGTGCTGTCGTAGAAGTGTTCCATGACATTACCAAAATTATCATGACGGAAGTGTCCACTTCCATGACGATAAATCGCGTGTCACAGAAGTGCTTTCGTCAAGGGTGACCGACACGTGACATCCATCGTAACGGAACACCGTTAAGCTATCGGGTCGGGTTTTGAATCCGATAACCCGTTAACAGCCCCGACCAATGCGGATTTTCCACGTGTAAAATCATCATTGGCTGGAGGAAACACGTGTCGGCTCATCGTTGGGACAGATGTCATCCACTCATTGGACGGAAGGCGCCTATGATACGTCGACACGTGGCACAGCCCAAGAGAGGCCCATTCCTGTGAAAAGGTCGTCCCAGTAAAAATTAGCAGGCCAGCCCATATTAGGCCTACTTGTGTTAGGTCCATTTAAGCCGACGGCCCATATGAGATGTGCCAATTCGGCCCGTCAACGGCCCGTTAAAGATTTGACACCATTGCAGCCCATCGTCAGTTCGAGCCCGTTAACAGCCCGCTATATATTTGGGCTCAATATCAGCCCTATGAGATTTCAGCCTGTTAACAGCCCATTTTATGGATGGGCCAATTTTCAGGATGTACATCTTTCGGCCTTTTAGCGACCCATTTAAATGTTGGGCTAATTTCCGGCCCGATGTGTCTTTCAGCCTGTTAACGGCCATAAATATGATGGGCCATTTGTTGTCGGACCTGAGTTTCGACCTTTTAGCGGCCCATTTAAGTGTTGGGCCAATTTCTGGCCTGGTGTCACTTTCAGCGTGTTGACGGCCCATAAATCAGTTGGGCCATTTGTAGTCGGACCTGAGTTTTGGCCTTTTAGCGACCCATTTAAGTGTTGGGCCAATTCCCAGCCCTGTGTGCCTTTTGGCCTGTTAACGGACCATAAATGAGTTGGGCCATTTGCAGTCGGACCTTAGTTTTGGCCTTTTAACGGCCCATGCCCTTCATGGTCCAATACCAGCCCGGTTTCTCTTTCGGCCTGCTAGGCCCACAACACAGTTGGGCCATTTACAATACGACCTGACTTTCGGCCTCTTAGCGGCCCATGGTCTTCATGGTCTAGTACAAGCCCGTTGTCTCTTTCGGCCTGCTAAAGGCCTACAGTATAGTTGGGCCATATGTAGCCCAAACTTAGTAACGGCCTATTAACGGCCCGTGAAATAAATTGGGGCCACCTGTTGCCCGCTTCGATGTCGGCCTGTTAACGACCCAGTAGGTAAGAGGGCCGACCATTAGCTTTCGGCCCAGTTGCGGCCCATCAACTTAATGGGCCCACTAAAGTTCATACATGTCTTTAGGCCAAATTAGATAATTTGAGCCCATTACGATGAGCAATTCTGCACAGGACCAAAACCGATCAAGCAAAGGTACGACATACAGGGAATAACGTTGCACATCCAGCATATATTACAGGAAATTACATCCACTGGGAAATCAAAGATTGATGCCAGTGCAAATAAATGAGCAGAACCTAACCATCTACAACGTCACAATCTGCAACCTCAGCATAGATGACGCCCATAAGCATGTGGGCAAGTTCTTTCTGCTTTGCTACACTGTCTCTGAAAACATTGATCAGTTGTTGTGTCGCACGACTCTACACCTCTGATTCATCCACCATTTCCATCATTGCTTCAGCCATTAATTGGTTCATAACATACATTTATTTTGTTGCATTCGAGACAGAGGATACTGAGCAGATTCAGATGGCGATTTTGGCAGGCTTGTATTATTGATAGTGGAGAGTGTCTCGACCACTACATCATAACATAAATTAGGACGGGAACCAAACAGATTAATTATGAGTTATTGCCATATTACCTGGCCTAGATTTACTGGAAAGAAACAACGGGGTTGCCTTGCTGTTTTCAGAGTTTGTCTTCTTATCTTCAGCAGCCTGCACAAAATTAACACACTAGCGTTGCTATCATTGGCCAAGTCAGATAATAGGAAAGCAACATTGACACAACGAACGTTTGGGCAACTAGCCTACACCAAATTAACACAATATGGCACAACTATCATCAGCCAGGTAAGGTAGCACGAAAGCAACATTGACACAATGAATGAATGGGCAACCAGAGAAGCACTACAATTCAGTAATGTGCGTGATATGAGATATTACATTCATGCAGCTCAGTATGCAAAACTACCGGGCAGTTTTCCTTACAAAAATCAACATTGGCGCCTTTAACATTTTGCTACAACTAATTTAAATCAGATAAATGTTAGATTCACGCCGATTAACAAAATACATGTTGATGTAAAAATATAGTGATATACAATAGGTACTTACATCAGCATGGGAGCACAGAGAATTCCCGCAAGATATTTTCCTCGAATACAATCCCAATGGAGGAAGTCTTTTATCGTTTAACCTTATTTTCTAAAAGAGAGATGGGTAAGAAACATGTAGAAAATATGATCAGAATGCTCTGAAATTTCATGATGCGAGGATACGCACACGCTTCTTAGAATGGAGTTGACATTCTTTTGCTGGACTGGAGCGGACTAATTCTTTGGCCACTGGAATCTGCTTATTATCAGTGGGAGTTGAGTTTCTCTGTGCTGGAGCAGTATCTATGAAAAATGGAGTTGGTTTATTATCTCCTGGCATTTGGATTTTGCAAAGACCTGGTTTGTAACCCTTCAAATTCTAACATAGCCGTCTTCCCCTTGCATGCCTTATATAGAAGAATGATGATTCAGTTATAAAACATGCTATAGCAGAGATGGAATAGGTACTGAAGAATAGAAAGGCATGACATATGGACATGTATTCCCTCCATCCGGAAATAAATGGACGGGTCTAGGTGTATATCAGTTATAGATACATCCAGTTTTATCCATTTCTGCGACATTTAATCTGGACGGAGGGAGTATGATGTAAGAGCTAGGGATACGACAGGACAACACAGTAAAAAAACACTGAAAAACCCACTACAGAACCAAAGTATTCAAACCCACTGATATGAGATAGTACACTCATGCAGCTCAGGATGCAAAACTACCAGGCAGTTTTCCTTACAAAAATCAACATTGTGGCCTTTAATCATACATTTTGCTACAACTAAATTTAGAGCAGATAAAGGTTGGATTCACGCCGATTAACAAACTACATGCTGATGTAAAAATATAGTGATTAACAAACTACATGCTGATGTAAAAATATAGTGATAAACAATACCATTGCAGAAATTCTTCTATCTGTTAAGCTTATTTTCTAAAAGAGATATGGGTAAGAAACATGTAGGAAATATGATCAGCATGCTATAGAATTTCATGATGCAAGGATACGCACACGCTTCTTAGAATTCAGTTGACATATTTTTGCTGGACTGGAGCGGACTAGTTCTTTGGCCACTGGAATCTGCTTATTATCAGTAGGAGTTGGGTTTCTCTGTGCTGGAGCAGGATCTATAAAAACTGGAGTTGGTTTATTATCTCCTGGCGTTTGGATCTTTTGCAAAGGCCTTGTTTGTAACCCTTCAGATTCTAACATAGTTGTCTTCCCCTTGCATGCCTTGTATAGAAGAATGGTGCTTTAATTATAAAACATGCGACAGCAGAGAGATGGAATAGGTACTGAAGAATATAAAGGCATGACATATTGACATGTATTCCCTCCATCTGGAAAAAAATGGATGGGTCTAGGTGTATTTCAGTTCTAGATACATCCTTTTTTATCCATTTCGGCAACATGTAATCCGGACGGAGGGAGTATGGTGTAAGAGCTAGGGATACGATGGGACAACACAGCAAAAAAACACTAGTTGAATGTAAAACTATATGCTAGCGGAATACGTACAGAAATAACTAAGGCAACATACACATGTATGATTGGGAAAATAAGATGGCATTGCAACAGAGCACTAGAACAACACTTCAATGTAAAAAAACATGGTATGGCAGACAGATGAAGTACATACTGATGAATAACAATGCATAAGATATTCAGAAGCATGATGTCCAAATTAAGCAGATGGCATTGTGATAGAGTAGAATGACAGTACTTGAATTTGAAAACATGTTATCATGAATGGAATAGGTACTAAAAAACAGGAAGGCATGGCATATTTACATGCATGATCAGCATGCTAAGCACATGGCATTGCAACAGAGTAGATACACTCCAGGACATTTTATGCATGTTGTACCCATATCACAGGCCAAGTTAGAGCAAGGACCTTGTGGGGTGAAGAGGATTCATCATCATTCTGTAAGTCTTCTAAAGAACTGCCTTTACATGTTCCATCATATTGTGTATCATTGACATCAAGTTTATTGGCCTTTACATTGCTCCGTGAGGTTCTTGTGGATATATCAGTGTGTGCAATTATATCTGACATGCATGGAAGACAACTAGTAGTTAGATTTATGTAAATGAGTGCCTGTAGGAGACAACATAAATAGTAGGACTGGGGTTAACTAGCAGCAACAGGTCTCATAAACTAAAGGGAGAACACAGATGAAAGCTACAGAATATGTATCGTTTATACTCGAGATTAACTAGATGGCACACAAAAGTATTAAAGAGCAACATATGTAATACTAGAAGTGGTATAATACTATAATCACCAGCCTATGGGATAGCATTGGTTGATGGATGATAACTATGGAACAACGCTACCTAAAGAACAAGTATCTCTGCTGAACTATGGAACAGCGTGAACTCCTAAACAAGACCCCTAAGAGATTAGCATGAATATACAGTGAAATGTGATGATCTATTTTCCATGCTTAGATGAATAACAAAGCCATAAATGTTGCACACAAGTAAGATGAGGGTACAACCTATCTGGCTGCCATCCATAGGAGTGAGCATCATGTGTTGACTTGTCGATGGCCCTGCAGTTGTTGTGGCTGTCCATGTCGGGCACGCGCATTCGATGCAGGGAACTGTTGAGTGGGGAATGTAGCTCCCTTCTGGTGTATGCTTCCCTTGTTGGAGCAGCTGCGGTGAGTCGGAAGACGGTGTGTCTGAAGATGCAGATAACGCATAATGTTAAGAATGACATATCTCTTTGATCTGAAGAAATACACTAAGAGATCAACAACAAGGTACGAGAGTGGTCACATGTCTGTTGACTGAAGACTAAATTGGGGTCACACGATTTTATTTTATTTTGGTACTGTCGGATCTACGCCGGATGGCTTGATGGCCGTCTTGTGCCTCCCGGCTGACACTTTTTGGAATCTTCCCTGAAGAGCCAGCGACCAACGGCAGAGTAGCCTGCCTCCGCCGTCTGTGGCCCCGGCCAAAACCCCACTCCCCGCCCCACCGCACTGCCGTGGATTGCGTCGCCCCCGGGCCAATCCATAAAGACTCCCCGTCATCCAGATCCGGCGGTGGCAGTACCTTCAACCCACGCAACTCTAAAAGATAGCCATCTAAGCGCTGCTTCCGCGGTGAACTTGCGGCCCCGCACCCTTATGTTAGACACCGGCCAACCGGCAGCCTAGGAGCTCCGCCGCCTCGAGGGGTGCTGCTTCCCATTGGGAATCGATTGGCCCAGAATAAAAATTCAGACAACTGACGCCTAAATAAAGTGATTTGAGATAAGGGTGCGACCTATCTGGCGGCATGGTGAAGTAGGCAGGTGCAGCTGCCGAGTTGGTGAGGCCGGCGCGGTGGCGGTGGCGACCGGCGGCAGGGAAAGAGCGATGTCGCGACGGTCGACGGCTATGCGGAAGCAGCGCCAGGACTCTGGACATATCAAAGGTTGGAGCCGCTCCGGCGCCGTGAACAACGGCGGGGGTGAGTCTGCTCCAGTACGATTCACGCGGCCGTCGTCGAGGCAGCACCAGCAGCACGGAGTAAGAGGCACACGGCCCAGTGCACGACGTCAATTGGACAACGTCTCCTGCATTAGGGAGGAGGGCGGCTATGAAATTGGTGCGGTGGAGGGCGCCATGGAGGTGGGGCTGAGGTTTCGCGGCTCGGGAGAAGGGAG
>LT934124.1:34266745-34309136 GCA_900231445.1 Triticum turgidum subsp. durum
TGAGGGGGAGTTACAGTTCTACCCTTGCCTATAGGCTTCTCGGCTTTGGTCTATGTACTGAGGGTCGGGGATAGTAGAGTAACTTTGCTTCTCCCCAAATAGTGGGCGGGAGCGATTTCGGGCGAGGAGGGCGTGTTTTGAACTATAGTGGGTGCGAGCGATTTCGGGCGAGGGGAGCGTTTTTGAAATAGTGGGCATGAGCTATTTCGGGCGAGGAGAGCGTGTTTTGCCGACCATGGTTTATGAATTATTCTGCACATGTCATTTCGGCCGAGGAGAAGGCGCACTTGGATGAAGTTATGAACCTACCCTCGATGTACAACGGGCCAATTGATGCATGTCCCACATAGGACGGTAATTTCGTGTCTCCCATTTATTTTGCTCGGGCGAATTCCACCGAGTAGAGAGGATGTTTAACGGTTCGTTCAAATTTTGGGAGAACGAGCATCCACGTCTACCTTACCAAGTCGATTCGAATCAAATTTTGAAATATTAGCTTGCCACTTCTTTTTTAGATGGAGAGATGATGCTCGGGAGCAATGTGTTTTTACATGCTCGTTGCTAGCGTTTTGCTATATGACAAATAGTTGACCCACTCAAAAACGCGAATCAAACCCAAAATGAAATATCTCGATTCAATGAACTAGCTCGTTCAGTATGTGAAAATAGTGAACTCAACCCAAAATTGAACACCTCAATCGAGTAGCATGTTGTACAGTATTATAGTACTCCATGAACATGTTGAAAGTCAAATTAATGAACTTGTTTGATATACGCATATATCCGTTCATGTGTGGATTGCAAACAACATGTCCTCCAATTTAAATATTCGAATGCAAGTTTATATCGAATCATGGTTTATATCAGTCTTTGATGCATAAAACGCGACCTCCCCCTCTCCCATACTCATGTTCTCTCTCTCTCTCTCTCACTCACTCTCTCGCTGACAATCTTCAATTCTGTCGCACGCATCCGACACAAAAACCTTGTTGGTCCCTCTCCCTTTCTCTCCATCTCTTTCTCTCTCTCTCTCTCTCTCTCTCTCTCTCTCTCTTTGTGTGTGTGTGTGGGGGGGGGGTCTTTCTAGTTCGCATTCATATATACACCATCTATAAGTCTCTCTCGCACACTATGTATGATACTCTAGCTAGTCCAAGCTAGATATCTTGGGTGCACTCATCGTACGCACACAAATTCCTTGGCTCTTTGTCCGTAACTCTCTCACGCACCACTATATCGTCTCGGAGCTCTTCCCCCCCTCCTCTCAAACTCTCCATCCACCTGGGTCACACATACACATACATATCTCACTCGCACTCGATAGGCCCATCTAAAACTCTATCTCTCTTCCTCGTTCTCTCTCCATCTCACACGCACACACACACACAATCTCATGCCCAGCTAGCCAAGTATGATGGTCTCTCACTCAATTGTAGGCACACGCAGTCCCCCCTATATGTATATGACTAGCTAATCTTAGTCTGCATCACAAACATGTGCATGGTCTATCTCGATTTCTCTCGGGGCATCATTCTATCGCACACACACTCCCTCGATCTCCAACTCATATAGTCCCCTCAGGATCTCGAGGGGATCTCTCTATCACAAACACACCCTCTCTCCCTCCCCATGCGTCCATGCCATCCATGTGTCCCTCTCGACCTTTTTTCCTTGTTGGCAGACCTCTATTGGACATGCGCTACAGGGGTGTATCTCTCTGTTGCAAACAATCACACACTAGCTATCTTCGTGTATGTCCTCGACTCGCTTTTCCATCTCAGAGATGCATGCGTGATATGTTCGCATAAGAAACGAAAAAACACACACTCTCTCTCTAATTTATCGTTTGTTGTCACTTTCTCTTTCACACACATACTCTTTTTGCACACTTACTCATTCTCCTTCACACGCACTTGATCTATCTCGACTGAGGCACTCTCCTCCGTCCATAGCATATAGATTTATTGAAAAGTCAAACATCACAAAGTTTGACCATGTACGTGGAGAAAAACAATTACATCTAGTACGACAAACATATACCATTAGATTCACCATGAGATGTAGTTTTGTATGATGTATCTTTGGTATTGTAGATATAGATAACATTTGTGTAAACCTGATGAAAGTTTCCAAAGTTTGACTTCTAAAAAATTTACATGCACTGCATTATCGAGCGGATGGAATATCTCTTTCCCCCTCTCAGCTATCTGACGCACCACTCAGCCTTATCGGGGCTCCTCAATATCTCTCAAACTTTATTGGTCAGTTTGGTTCTTGACCCGACCCTCATGCCTTGATGGCCGGTGCTGCCTGGTGTGGACGTGAGATGTAAAATATTTCTGCCTGGCCAGGCTTGTGTGGTGCTGAAGCATTTGGTTCATGCCTGGGCCAGGCAAAGCATCAAAGTCACATCAATCAATCCATGCATCAATTATTTAATGCTAATATCCATCCATGTTGCTGTTAGCCTCGTGGCTGCACGACCAGGCACGGCCAGGCGTTCGAAATCGGTCGCTTGGGCCAGGCTACTTGCAGTGTCTAGAGTTCAGCCAGGCTAATTAAAGTGCAAGGGAACCCAGCCCAGGCGGGTTTTCTTTTTCATAGGGTAGCAACCAAAAAAGCATGCATGAAATCCAGCCACAACCCCAGGACGCGCAAAAGATGCTCACGACGCAAGCTAAACTGGCCTTATATCTCCCTGGTTCACACATACACATGTCTCGCTCGCACTATACATATAGACCCATCCAACACTCTCCGCCCTTGTTCTCTCTCCATGTGACACACACCCCCCTAAGTACCATAATCCCTCACTCCATCATAGGCTCTGTTTGGATCCATGGGTTACAGTTAGTTTGGGTTAGTTTGGAGTCAACTAACCCAAAAAAATCCAAACAGGAGGGTTAGTTTAGGTTAGATGCATCTAACCCATCCAAAAAAACTAACCCATCCAAGAGGTGCTTATTTGGGTTAGTTCTTCTCGGACCACTAATAAACACTTTTTTCTCTCGCTCTCCCCGCAGCAGATCCCTCCCCACTTCCTCGAAGCTTCTCGTCCTCTCCCTCCCTCCCTCTTGCACCGCCCGTGAAGGTGCCTCACCGTATCCACGCTCCATCTAACCCTGCCATCCAAACACCTCTTTACTTAGAGTTAGTTTAGGGTTAGTTCAGGGTGTGAATCTAACTCTAACCTCTAACTGAGTTAGAGTATCCAAACAGGGCCATAGGCGCAAGAACTCTCCCCCCTCCTAAGTATTATTATCTCTTACTAGCCATCAGGAACACACGTATTGTCTCCTTCCATCCATACGTCTATCTAGATATCTCTCAGGGCATCTTCTATCGCGCACACACCTTGTCACTCGATCTCCCACCCATGTAGTCCCATCACGATCTCTAGGGGACACTACTAGGAAAAGGGCTATAGATAGGACTGATTCTAATGGCGCACCAGGTAAATAGTGCGCCACTACTATATACTAATGGCGCACTGGTTGCTCGTGCGCCATTAGTGTGGAAGACACTAATGGCGCACCGTGCTCATGGTGCGCCCCTACTATTGATTTATTTTTCCCATTTTTCCATACAAACTAATGGCGCAGGATGACAAAGTGCACCATTACTAGTTAGAACTAGTAATGGCGCACGACCAAGACAGTGCGCCATTAGTATATATATATATATATATATATATATATATATATATATACTTTTTTGCAAACCTACTAATGGTGCACTATGCCAAAGTGCGCCATTACTAGTTTAAACTACTAATGGCGCACTTTTCCACAGTGCGCCATTAGTATACATATGTTTTTTTTACTTTTTTGCAAAAAGTACTAATGGCGCACCACCTGCCGGTGCGCCATTAGTAACCAGGGTTACTAATGACGCATTTTGTGGTGGTGCACCATTAGCAACCTAGGACCAACAAGATATTTTGGACAGCCCACCTACCCACTCACTTTCCCCACTTCATTCTCTCCACCTCCTCCTCCAAGCTTGTCTCGGCTGCCTCCTCCTCCTCACCTCATTTCCACCATAGATTCATCAAAATTAAGTGGTGAAATTACCTTTTTTTGATAGGTAAGTAAGGGGAAAGCTATCTTCATGATGTAGATCTACTTTTTTTCTCCCTAGCTCGCTCCAACAACATGCACATGCACTTTTTGTGGCCTAGCTAGATCTATGTATGTTTGTGGTGTTGCTTGTGTTTATGGTGTTGCATATATGTTTGTGTTTGCAGGTACCGGTATTTGAAATGCGATAGTTGCCAATATTTTGCCGGAATGTTGATTCATTTCTGTTTCGGCGAGAATTTTGGCACTATGCATTCTTTTTGGTCCTATTTTTAGGGAAGGTCATGCCAAATTTTTTCTTGGTTCTAAAATATCGTTTTGCTCTACCCCGCAGGCGACCATGGTCCGCACGATGACCGAAGGCATTGTGAATACGTTTTTTAGCTCCACGAAGGCCGAGATGCTTCAAAAGAACGAGACGGAGATAAGATGTCCGTGTCGAAGATGCAAGCTGAAGAGCCTTATTGCGGACCCGGATTCCGGGCAGGTGCGGGACCACCTGCTCTTCCGTGGTTTCATGGATGGCTATCGGTGGCAAGGTGATGAAGATGACTATGACGTCGTCCATGGGGGCCGGGCAAGAAATGAGGAAGGGCAAAAAGACAACCACCGCGGCGAGGGCGGGCGAGAAGACGAAGAATCTCCAGGACATGATCGCGACGGTGATGATGTACACAATCATCATGTAGAAGATGTCGTACAGGATGATGAGGAAGATCAAGATGAAGGGCATGATCTTGAAGATGAAGATGCCGGAGCAGACGAGGATGGAGGCTGGGTGCAGGACCCTCATATTCAAGAGCTGCTTCGCAAGCAGACGGATAACGCAAGAGCTGCCTCCCGAGAGAAAGCCAAGCTGGATCAACTAGAGATAGACAAGGTTACTCCATTGTATGAAGGATGCAGGCCCGAGGATACCCGCCTGAAAGTAACGCTAATGGCTCTAGAGGTGAAGGTAAAACACAAAATGACCGACGCATGCTTCGACGAGAACATGTCATTCTGGCACTAACGTCTTCCCAAGGGGAACAAGTGCCCGACCAGTTTCGAGGAGGCGAAGAAAATTGTGTGTCCTTTGGATTTACCGCACGTGAAATACCATGTGTGCATGAACAATTGCATCATTTATCGGGACGAGCACACGGAGTCTACCATATGTCCGGTGTGCAGTGTCACTCGATACAAGAAGAGGAAGAAAGCTCCTCGAAAATCGGTGTGGTACTTTCCGATCACTCCTCGTCTACAGCGGTATTTCGCGGATCCTAAGGTAGCAAAGCTCCTGCGTTGGCACGCGAATAGGGAGGAGAAGAAGCGGGAAGATGACGGAAATGATCCAGAGATAAATAAAAAAGACAAGATGTTGAGTCACCCTAGGGATGCGAGCCAGTGGCAAGCGTTGAACTTCGAATACCCAGAATTTGGGAAGGATCCAAGGAACATCGTGCTGGGCGCGAGCACCGATGGAGTCAATCCGTTTGGCAGCCAGAGAAGCACACATAGCACCTGGCCTGTGTTTGTGTGGATGTACAACCTTCCCCCTGGTTGTGCATGAAGAGGAAGTACATTCACATGAGTATGCTAATTGAAGGGCCGAAACAACCAGGGAACGACATCAATCTGTATCTGGGGCTGCTGAAGGAGGAGCTAGACACGCTGTGGAAAACGCCAGCCAATACGTGGGACGCCGCAGAGAAAGAATATTTCCCTATGAGAGCCGCACTGCTCACGACGGTGCACGACTATCTCGGTTACGGATATCTCGCGGGGCAGGTTGTCCACGGATTTTCTAGATGCGTAAGGTGAATGGATGACACAACGTATCGCTAGCTAGATAGAGATCCCGGGTCTTCGAAAACTCTGTTCATGGGACATCGAAGGTGGCTTCGCGATGATGACCCGTGGAGGAAATGCAAGGATCTGTTCGATGGTGAAACTGAACCCCGAAAACGCCCGTGTACGAGGAGCGGCGAGGAAATAGACGAGCTGTTGAAAAATTGGAAAGACTGCCCACTGCCGGGAAAGAAGCAAAAGGCGCCAGAGCCCGGAAAGAAGCGAAAGGTGCCAGAGCCGCTGCTGAAGGTATGGAAAACGAGGTCTGTTTTTTGGGACTTGCCGTACTGGAAGATCCACCGTGTGCCTCACAGCCTTGATGTCATGCATATCACGAAGAACGTGTGCGAGAGTCTGCTTGGTACCCTGCTCAACATGCCAGAGAGGACCAAAGATGGGCCGAAAGCAAGGGCAGACTTGAAATCAATGGGCATCAGGCAGGAGCTTCACGCTAATGATGATGATGAGGCGAAGCAGGACAGAGAAAGTCGTCGCAAAGGCAAAAAGGCCAAGAAGACCGGAAATGACTACCCTCCCACGTGCTTCACTCTAAGTCAGGAGGAGATCGAGCAGATTTTCACCTGCCTCCTAGGAGTAAAACTTCCTTACGGTTACGCGGGGAAGATAAGCAGATACCTAGACCCAGCGAAGCAGAAGTTCAGCGGGATGAAGTCTCACGACTGTCACGTGCTGATGACGCAGATACTTCCAGTTGCAATCCGTGGGATCATGGATGCGCACGTCCGTGAAACACTCTTTGGCCTATGCAACTTTTTCGACGTCATCTCTCGAAAGTCGATTGGCATGAGGCAACTCAGAAGGCTACAGGAAGAGATCGTGGTGATACTATGCGAGCTTGAGATGTACTTCCCGCTCGCATTCTTCGATGTTATGGTGCATCTGCTGGTCCATATTGTGGAGGATATCATCCAACTCGGGCCGACGTTCCTGCACAGCATGATGCCATTCGAAAGGATGAATGGTGTCATCAAACGATACGTTCGGAACATGTCACGTCCAGAGGGAAGTATAGCCAGGGGCTTCTGACCGAAGAGTGCATCTCCTACTGCACGAATTATCTAGGCATCGAGAACCCCGTTGGTCTGCCCCTCAACAGGCACCTCGGCAGGCTCGCTGGATGGGGTCACCGTGAGGGTCGCCGCGAAATGCATGTCGACTTCTAGGGTCGACTCGCCGACTTTGAAAGAGAAAACCTAGTCGCGCTACAACACATAGACATGGTCGATCCTTGGGTGGTAGAGCACAAAACCTTTATTGAGAAGACGTACAATGACCGAGGCCAACAGAGGACAGACGGAGATATACTCAAAGAGCATAACTCATGTTTCACACGTTGGTTCAAGCAGAAGCTTCTGTCGTACCCTTTACATGAAGATTCTTCCGCGGAAGAACAACTCATATTCGCCTTGTCACAGGGTGCCGAGCACAACAGGATGACCTATGAGGCGTACAATATCAACGGCTACACATTCTAAACGAGGACAAGGATATGCAGAGCGATGGTTATCAGAACTCTGGGGTAACGATGGAATCCTACATCGGTAAGGACAAGGACAGATACTACGGAAGGATCGAGGAGATCTGGGAGCTGAGCTACGCTAGAGAGAAGGTGCCGATGTTCCATGTCAGATGGGCCAAGAGCGTCCTAAAAGAAGACCGATATTTCACCATGATGGTTATACCCGAAGCCAAATCCAAGACCGCGGGCGCAAACGTCACCGCGAAAAATGAGCCATGGGTACTGGCTTCCCAAGTGGACCAATGCTTCTTCATTACCGACCCGCCAAAGCCCAGTCGTGTTGTCGTGAGGAGAGGCAAAAGGAAGATCATCGGAATGGATGGAGTAGACAATGAGCAAGACTTCGACAAGTACGGCGACCCGAAGATCAAACATGACGACGACGATGAAGTAGCAGCACACATCACAAGAAGAAGCAGGACCACCCTACCTAAAGGACGTCCGTTCCACAGAAGAACTCCATTTGCGAAAAAGAAGGGCAAGAAGATTGTGAACAGATAGCTAGCTAAGATCGATTGTATTTAAATCGTAGTCTTCATTTCTCGATTGTATTTCATGGGCACTTTTTGATATCATGAATATTTTTAAATTTCATGGGAACTTTTTGAATTCATGAGGACACTTGATCTCGATCCCCCTCCATCTCGATCTCGATTCCCCCTCCATCTCGATCTCGATCCCCGCACCCTCCCGCGCTCCACCGCCGCCGCCGATGATATTTTCAAGTAAGAAATTTGAACATATTTTTTAAAAAATTATTACTGTTTTTATAAAAAAAATATTACTGTTATGATTTAAACAAGTTTGAACATATTTAAACAAATAAATATAAAAAATAGCATTTAAAATGCATAAAAAAAATATTGGGGAGCCTGGGAATCAAACCCAGGACCTCCTGGTGTGTGTGCTGCGTGCTGACCAGTCGGGCTAGTGGGTGGGTTCTATTATAGATAGGGTTAGGTTGTAGATATGGTTAGTGGGCTAGATTAAAACAAAATTCTAATGGCGCACCGAGGGGAGGTGCGCCATTAGAATAGTCATACTTATGGCGCACGACTGGACGGTGCGCCATTAGAACCCTCCCCCTAGCTATCCTCCCTCTCTCTCGCCAGATCCCCTTCGACCCTCTCTCCCTCGCCACCAGATCCACCCGCGCGCTGCCCCGACCAACGATGCCGCCGCCCCGACCCTCACCGGACTCCACCCCCGCCGCCCCCGCGTCCCCACCCCCGCCGCCCCGACCCTCGCCGGACTCCTCCTCGCCGTCTGCGCCTTCTTCCACATCCTCCAGGCCTCCGCCGCCGCCAGCTGCCAAGGCACCAACCACCTCCTCGGACGGGGCGCTCTTCCTCGCGCTCTCCTCACCAACCACAACGCCGGCCACCTGCTCCTCACCAACCACGACGTCAGCCACCTGCTCCGTCGTCTCCGGCAGAGGTTACTCCACCTAGCTGCATCACTCATGCGCTTGGCGGCTAGGGATTGCCTCCAGCCTCTCCCCTCCCCCATCAATGAGAGGAGCATCTGGTGCCCCCGCCCTCGAGTTCGTCGACGGCGCCGTCCTCCAGCTGCAGCCGCCGCAGGTACAGAGCCCCCGATTCCATCTTCCCCCTTGCCCCCGATTCTTTCAGATGCAACTCTGTGATCTCCATCTTTCAGATGTTATAGTGTATAGGAGCAACTTTGCACCAATGCATGATTTCAGATGTTATCGATATATGGCCCGTTCATAAATTTGTACTCCAGCAAGTTTACTCCAGTACTCAGTATAAAATTCAGTTTACTGTTAAATGACAGTAATTCAGTTTACTGTTAAATTTCAGTTTCACAGGCTAGTTTCCAACAAACAAAGCCTATGCTTATGAAGAATAAATCAGCTGAAATGAGATACTGATCCTTTTTTACTTTGTTTGTTCAGATTGTTGGAAATTTTAAGCTCTTAGTCACTGAAGGCCACTTTAGTTCTTTGAATTCAACCATTTAGGTGAGCTACAACTAGGAGGATTTTGGAGTAGTACTCTGAAACTGTTGCTGTTAGAACATGCTGTTACTTGCTGTCAGTTAACTGAATCAGTACAAAACTTTTCTATGGAGTTAACCGAAGATCAGCAAGCAAATCAAAATCTGCAACACATTTTCTTCAGTCCCTAACTGACAACACAATTTCTTCAGTCTAGTGATGCAGCAATTTCTTCAGTCTAGTGTAAATGTAACTGACTACTAGTCAAATACTCTAGTGTATTTAGTGTAAATCTAGTCTGAAACTAGTAGAGCTCTTGGTGATTTGCAAATTCAGTTTAAATAAAAATTTGGTACATGACTACTGATCATGTATGAAAGATGTTGCTACTGGATGAGCACAAGAACTACTCAATAGATAATTGATTTTGTAGAACAAGTCTTGTTGCCAGTCTTGAACCAATAGATACTCTTAATTGAAATTTGACCATGTCTGGTTGCCAGCCCTAATGAAAAAAGCAACCGAATTTCCAACAACCTGCTAGGTAGAACAATCCATTTCCAACAACCTACTAGGTAGAACAATCCATTCCTACATGATTGCAACTGAATTGTCAACTCTATGTACTATGTATGTTGTGGCATGTGGTGTGGTCCGAGTGATCAGGTTTCAAGTGATTTTGAATTTTTATGATTTTTATGCACATATATATGTGTATGATGATCCTCCTTTCCTGCAGTAGTATAACTAGGATATATACCAAAAAAGATTGTTATATTCCTCCCTGCTACAATAAATAATAAACTAAAATAGTTCCTGGTACAAAAAGAATAAACACAACATAGTTAATTTCTTCATCTTTGAATTGTTTCAGAAATTGGTATGACCAAAGATGCTATTGTATATATATGGGCTGATGTAGAACTGTTCTTCATCTTTACAGTGCTGTTGTATAGAAATATGCTGAATTTTCTGCTCTGATTGTTGCTCAAATAAATTTAGCAAAAAAATGGGGTCCTGGGAGACGTCGCTGCTGCTTGAGGCCCTTGAGAGGCCCTTCGTGTCATGATGATTTTGCAGGTACCCCGAGAGGCCCTTGAGTTTGCCGGAATGTCGATTAACTTCCGTTCCGGCAAATTCGGGTACTCCATATGTCCTATTTTCAGCAAAGGTCATGCTGAAATTTTCCGTGAATTTTAGCATGATTTTGCTATAAATCAGACATATGAGGTACTTGCTACTAATGCATGGGCCGGGGTATCTTAGTACTTAATTAAGTAGGATCAACTGCCCCTTTATTCTTGCTGTATTAAACCATAGGTGGCAATAAAGCCAAGTGATTAGTTCCAAGTGATTTGGCCCAACCTAGGGTGCCTCGGCATCGATAAACCCTAAATGATGAAAACTTAACTTGGCTGCCCCGGATGCCTCGGTGTCGATGAGAACCTAAATGATGTACGCTTTGGCTTTTAGGGTGCCTCGGCATCGACAAACCCTAAATGATGAAAGCTTAGGCTTTTAGGGTGCCTCGGTGTCGACAAACCCTAAATGATGAGACCATGATCTTGTTCCTTGACAATAACCAACTTTTTGACCAAACTTTTTTCCTATTTAGAGCGAAACATGGCCCACAACGATGAGGCCGGTGGTTCGGGCGGCAAGCAATTCTAGGAGCTGTCCCAGGAGATGGAGGAACAACCTCACCGCTATGAGGATCCTGCGGAAGACACCGATCCTGATTACACAACCCCTAGTGGCGTCGGGGATGACACCACTGATGGTGCCGCCGAGGATGCCACCACTGATGATGGTGGCGCACACACAGATGGCAGCCAATCGAAGAAGCAAAGGAAGGACCGGCGTCCGAATGCGCTCCGCACCGTCAAGGAGGAATTCACTCAAGTGGACTCCGACGGGAATCCAACGGAGCCCAAACATATAGTCAAGGGGTACTCGGTTCAGCTCGGGTGCATTCTCCGGAGCACCGTCTCGATCAACACCGAGGACCTTAGGCATAATGACCGAGGGAATTTGCGCAACCTCCTCTTCACGAAGCTGCACGAACAATACAAGTTCCCCGCCGAATTTGAAAACACATGCCTCTCAGGGAATAAAGTGAACAGTGCCGCCCTCACGAAGATGAGCACGACCTTGTCTACTTGGGGAAGCGCAGTGAAGAAAATGATTGATAAAGGTGATAGTTATGAGAAGATCAAGGCGAAATATCCTTTGATAAGCAAAGATGAGTACAAGGAGTTCAAGATCAAGTGCTCGACCAGTGCAACCTCCGAATCAAGTCAGTGGGGGAAAGAAATGCGGGAGTTGAACTTAGGGGAATAGAAACTCGGTCCCGGCGGTTACAGAGTGGCGGAGCCTATATGGGACAAGGAGGACGCGGAGCGTGCCGAGCAAGGCCTACCGCCACGCTTCGAGAAATACAGCGGTAACAAGCAGACCAGGAACTATGTCAGGGCCCGATACAAGGAGGACCCGATAACAAAGGAGCTTACCACGGATCCGAAGACCAGGGCACTTGAGCTTGTTCTGGTAAGGAATACACCCCTGCTTAATTAGCTCCATATGGTTGCACTCTAATTAATCCCCAATATTTCTAAATGGTTCACGTTCCTTTCGCAGGAAACTGAAAGCAGTAGCGCGGGGTCGTCTCAGAGCTCCCCTTTCGACACCCCTTTAAATAGGGCGTTAAACATAATGAAAAGCAAGGATAAGCTCACTAAGCCGACGTCAGCTGGTCGTGTGGCCGGCAAAGGCTTGTCCACAAAATGGGGGTCATACTATACCTCTGGTGTGCAGAAGGAGAAAAAGGCCAGCTCGGAAAGCCAGACGCGCGAGGTTGAAGCACTCAAGGCACAAGTGGCGTGGATTTCGGAGCTTGTCCAAGAGCAAGTGGAACAACAACTGGGAACGAAGCTCAATGCCATGGTGCCTATCTTGATTCATGGGTTGACGACGTGGATTGCGGGCGGCCAACAGGGGCCTCCCCCGGTTCCCAGCTTCACGGCCAGCAACTCGCACAGCGTGCAGGCGACGCCATTGGTGTCTCCGCCAGCGGCGCCATTGGTGTCTCCGGCGGAGGCGGTATTCGTGTCTCCGGCGCCGGCACGGGCATTGGAGCTTAATGCACCTGGGTGTACGCCGGCCGACACCTCGCCAGCAAGCGCCCCCTCCGTCAGTTGCACGCCCGTCGTTGGCGGTGCCTCGACATTAGCCGAGCTCGACGGCATCACGGTAACTAAGCCTCTCGGCCGATGACTTCATCTCCTTGCCTTTGACTGGGCATCCCTGACGCCCTGTACATGTTTTCGCGGGGCACCGCCGACGTTCCTTGCACTCTTCTGCACTTCATGGGCGCCGAGTTGGTCGATGTCGCCAAGGGCAGAATCGTTCAACCGGGCAACCGCATGTTCCACGGTAATCCGATGGCACCCACAGTGTATAGGGTTGAAGTGGTTCGGGTGCTGCCAGGCTGCGACGAGCTGTTACCTCCGGTTCGACCCGCTGGGGCCGACGAAGAAGATGAGATGACCCTCAGCGCCTGCATAAACTGGCCGCTGCTTTGGCCGAAGAGCCAGATTCGTTTGGGGGCGGGGGACACCACCCCACAGACAAGACCGCCAGTCGTGTCGGCGCCAAGCCATGACAAGAACGCCGCAACGCTACCGGACCTGCCGGACATCCCTATGTCGGACATCCCTATGGCACAGGATCCGGACAGCCCTATGGCACAGGATCCGGACGATGACGACAACGACGATGGTACATTTACTAAAGTCGATAAGTACTTTGCCGAACATGGGTACGCTGATGAGTTCTGCGGGCCTCTTTCTCAAGAACCCAACCAAGACGACCACAATCTAGCTGGTACGGCGGAGAAATCCAATTGCAATAGGCGTCATCTGGCGTTCAATTCTCAGGAGACGCCTCCAGCTCCCGCCTTCACCAAGCCTCAGATAGCTGAGGTGCGAAATATTATCAGCCCCAACACGCTCAAGAAGGCGGTTTGTGAGCAGAACTCGATCCCATTACAGGAGATCAAGAAGAAGGGACGGAAACGAAAGACTAACAAGGGCGCCGGTGCGAGCCAGCCGGCACCGAGTTCGATCCGAGCTCAGGATGGGCCACCTTCACCTAAGGATATCTCGAGGAGGGTGCATGTGGCGGGTAGGGCGATGCTACCGCCAAATATGCTGAATGCTGCAACTGGTGCTATGCGGAGTTTGCACGATAGTGTTCTTTCTTTGGAGAAGCGGCGTCTTAGAGAGAAGGATGTGGCATACCCGGTTTTCGTGGCCAAGGTGCCAGAGGGCAAGGGCTTTGTGGATGGCGACATCGGGGGTACGATCATCCTGCGGTTTGATGACATCTTTGCTATGTTTAACCTTCATCCGCTGCACTACACCTTCGTTCGGCTGTTTTCGCTAAGTATGGAGATGCGGATCATAAGAGACAAGACCCCGGACATCATGATAGTCGAGCCCTTCTACATGCGTGCCAAGCACTTGAGCAGCGCTGGGGACCGCCAAGTTGCGAGTTCACACAGATAAGGATAACTTCCTTGTGGCTTACTTTCCCGAGTAAGTCATCCCTTAACCACCCCGTAACATATGATTTCTTAGATTTCGATCGTTCTTTTTTTCTAACATTCCGTGTTCTGTGCCGTGACACACATTGCACACTCATCCTCTTAAGCCCGAAATATTCCATGGCCACGTATTTCGACCCGAACCGTAACTCCAAGATAGACTACACAAATGTCAAGAAAGTTCTTGATGATGTTCTCCCCGGCTACGCCAAATCTGGAGGCACCTTCACCAGGACTGTTCGTAAGTACGGCAAGCACATGTTCTCACACAATACGAAGTTCTGTTGCGTCAAGCAGCCGCCTGGCGGTCAGAAGGATGCCTACTACGCCCTCCATCACATGCGGGCGATCGTAAGGGACCATCATCAACTTCTGCTACCAGATAATCTCAAAGATTGGGCCGCGAACTTGTCAGCAATCTAGGACGCGGACCTCAGACAAGAATTCTTTCGCATCCAGTTGGACTTTGCGGACATCATCCATCAAGATGCCCTTCATACGTCGGGGCAGTTCTACCTCAGATATCAACCGTCGAACAATGAGATAGATGGAATGCTACAAATGCAGGGTGACAACGACCGCAATTTCATGACCATCACGACAGACGGCGGCTTCATCCACACTCCTGTCCGATGAGTCGAGTCGAAAGTAGTGATGTGTAGTTCTGAAACATTGATTGGCTCATGTTGTAATTAAACTTTAATGAATTCGTATGTCTCTTTGGTTTGGAAAGTCGTTCAACTTAGATGTAATCGATGCTATTTATTAGTAGGACCATGAATCGTGCTATTAATGTCTTGCTTTTCTCTTCCGATCCTTTTGTTGCATACTTACATATTGCTTATGTATTGTCTGTTGTTTGGCTTGTGCATAGAGATGCCGTCGTATGTTGTGTACAAGGGTAAGGTTCCCGGAGTCTACAACGACTGGGAGGAGTGTCGGAGAAAGGTTCACCGTTTCAGCGGTAACAGTTACAAAGGGTACACCACTAGGGCGGAGGCCGAATCTAGATATGCCCGCTATCTAGCGGGAGAGAGGAGGGAGCGTTGGAGGAACCGGATGAAGACCAGTTTGATCGCGATGATGCTCATCGTGATGACCAAAACTCTCTTTTATGTGATGGTAGTTTAGATGATCGATATCGACTTGTAATGTGAAGACAAACTCGATACTCGCAGTCTTGAGACTTGTAATGTTTTATCTTTGTTCGGTCTTTTGAATTCGGAGACTAATATGATGAACTGTATTCGGAGACTAATCTTCTATTGTATTCGATGAATCTGATGTTGCTGTGTGCTGCTGTCTATATTCTGTCCAATAATATATTTTGTAACCTGTGCAAAAATCAGAAAAGCAAAAAAAACCAAATATTCATACTAATGGCGCATCAAGGCAGAGTGCGCCATTAGTATGCCAAAGGATACTAATGGCGCATCAAGGCAGAGTGCGCCATTAGTGTGACAAAGCACATGGTTACATATGGCCCCCGGGAGGCATACTAATGGTGCGTGGAGTTACATACTAATGGCGCACTGCCAGGTGCGCCATTAGTATACCAGATACTAATGGCGCACCAGTGGTGCGCCATTAGTAAAAAATTCTAATGGCGTGCTACTAATGGCGCACCGGTAGTGCGTCATTAGTAGGCAAAACCGGTGCGCCATTAGTAGGCCTTTTCCTAGTAGTGGGATCTCTCTATGACAAACATACACTCTCTCCTCGCCATGTGTGCATTTTCTCCGTACGTCTCTCTCGACCTCCCTCCCTTGTGTGCCAAACCCCTCTTGGCCACGTGCTAGGTGTCTTCCTCTCTCAGTTCCAAACAACCACACACTATCTCCTCACCTTGCCTCCATTGTCGAAGATGCATGTGTGATATGTTTGCATAAGACACGCACGCTTTTTCTCTACTTTTATCGTGTCTTATCCATGTCTCTTTCACACACACACACACACACACACTTTTTTCACTCACTCTCTCTCTCTCTCTCTCTCTCTCTCTCGTTAGGGACTCTGTCACGTCCATAAGCATATGGATGTTTTGAAAAGTCAAACCTCAGAAAAGTTTGACCAGGTATATGTGGAGAAAAACATTTACATCTGGAACAATCATTAGATTCATCACAACATGTACTTACTTCATACTATCATTTATCTTTGGTATTGTAGATATAAGTAATTTCTTTATAAACTTGGTCAAAGTTTCAAAAGTTTGACTTAAAAAAAATGTTGTAACTACATTATCGAACGGAGGGAGTAGCTCTTTCTCTCTCTCTCTACTATCTCTCACGGGCCTCCCCTCTCACTCGAACTCTCTATACCGACGGATTATATGCTCACTGTGTCAGCGTATAGCTCCGTATATTGTTTAGTTGACCGGTCAACCAATCCACATGCTGCGTTGTCAGCTCGTGTTCTGTATCTTGGTGTGCTGGCCCATGTGGCAGTGGGTGAAAATAAGTAAACTAGAGGCCCACACGCGGTGAAGTAAACAAAGTTGAAACCACTCGGGGTAGCACCCCGCACACTAGTAAATTGAGGGCGCATTGAGGACAAACTTCTTGCGCGCGAAGGACGCACTCGCGCACAATTCACCACTGTGCGACAGCATGCACAGAAGGACGCACTCGCGCACACCCAGCACACAACACACACCAGCACACGTGTACACCGGCGTCACCGCCGATTGAGATGGACGGCGAGGCAGCCAACAAGCGGAGGCGGCTTGAGCCAAAACCGCATCCGGCAAGCCTGGACTTCATCAGCAGCCTCCCCGATGACATGCTGCTCGTCATCATCGGCCTCCTCCCCACCAAATCTGCCGTGCGGACCGCCCTGCTCTCCCGGCGGTGGCGCCCCCTCTGGGGCTGCGTCCCCCTCAAACTCACCATTGACAGCTGCCTCTGCGACAGGGAATGCAAACGCATGACCGCAGTCTCCAAGATCCTTTCATCGCACCCTGGGCTAGCCAGATGCCTTGACATCCGCATGTTCAGTACCAACTGCAAGGTCCAACCCAAGTTCGACGAGTGGTTCTTATCCCCCACCCTAGATCAGCTCGAGGAGCTAAGCTTTGAAGCTAGACAATGTCGCTCTCTACCGCCGTCCGCGCTCCGCCTCACGCCAACGATGCGCCGCGGCAGCTTCAGCTCCTGCGATCTTCCCCAAATTAATGCCGCGCCCGCCCTTCTTCTCCCTCAACTCAAGCAGCTCGACCTCTTCGACATTGTCATCTCGAAGAAGGCTATGGAGCACCTGCTCCGCAGCTATACTATGCTCGAGTACCTTCATCCTGAGAAGATCCACGGGTTCATTAGCCTCCACATCGCCTCGACAAATCTTCGATGGATTTATGTGTCTTGCTGGCCCCGCAACAAGACATCAATTGGGAAGAGATAATTCTAGTTGTTCCACGTTATGGTCATTGAGAATGCGCCTTTCCTTGAGAGATTGCTTGAATCGGATCTAGAAGGTCCAACAAAAATCAGGGTCATTGACGCGCCGAAATTGATAGAGTTGGTGTACTCGTCTGCCAAATTCTCCGAACTCTTTATTGGATCCGTAGTCGTTCAGGTACATCACTCATCTTCTTATCCGTCTTCTTGAAATTCACATTTTTAAGTTTCTTCTTGATGTATTTACGACCGTCTTCCAGAAAATGATTCCCACAAGCTTGACCCAGTCCATGCGCACAGTGAAGATCTTAGCACTAAAATCTATCGGCCCCAATCTGGATCAAGTTGTTGGATTCCTTACATGCTTTCCGTGCACGGAGAAGCTACTCATCAAGGTGAAACTTCTTTCCTGTAAGTAAACGGTAATCACAATGTAGCTCATTTTTTTCGTAATTTTCCCAAATTACGATGACAAGTGTAGTGTTCAAAACTGCATCTACGCACTGCACCGAAAGAAATGTTTTTAGTATTTTTTCTCATGTGATCGCCTGCATCGTTTTTATGTTGTACTACTACTATAGTAGCCTAGGCTAGTCATAGTGGAAAGTAACTTAGACTACTCTAGTAACTCTATGGTTACCCTAAGAGCAAGTACTACCTCTGTCCTGGTTTACTCTTCCAATTTTGTAGTATCAAAATTTGACCATAGATTTAACTGACAAAATGTTAATGCATGTCACTAAGAACTATATCGTTGGATTCGTATTTGAACATAATTTCAAATGGTGTAATTTTTAGTGACATGCATTGGCATTTTCTTAGGTAAATCTATGGTCAAAATTTTATACTAAATACGAGGTAGTTTTCCCTCCGTCCCAAAATTCTTGTCTTACATTTGTTTAGATACGGATGTATCTAACACTAAAATGTCACTATATACATCCGTATTTAGACAAATTTAAGACAAGAATTTTGGGACGGAGGGAGTACAAAAGTGGGCTATGTAGGCCAAAACATGTGCCAAATTCACTTGTGATGCATTTGGCATCGATGCCCCTCCATTGCTCACCTGGTGCCCCAATTTGGATCACCTACTTTGCTCCGGTGCCAAATTAACTCACGCAATGAAAAAACACTGCATGGGAGAGAGAGAGGACTGAGGCAATAAAAACACTTGTTTGGGAGAGTGAGAGGCTGCTGTAGTTGGTTGGATTGATTTGTTTATACATGTGGGTATATGTGCACAACGGTGCCAACTCTCTCACATCGCGAGAGCGGTGCCAAAATCTTTTGATGTGACATTGATGCGTATTATGTGGCATACTTTTGCGAAATATGGCATCGACCACATAGTGGAAGGCAACAAATGCCCAAGCTCTTCACGTGCTCATAGTTAAATGAGAGGAAACAGAAAGAGAGAGAGAGAGAGAGAGAGAGAGAGAGAGAGAGAGAGAGAGAGTGCAAAAATATCACTAGCCAGTCAACCCTATCGTATGAGCGAATGATATTGGTACCTCTTGATGACACGACAATCTTATGCAGCCAGCTGCTCTAATATGTTCTCTTCTTTTGCAGATAAAAAAAGACCCGAAAGTGAAAAATGTGCTGCACTATAACAATCTCATCGAGTGCCTTGATCTCCATCTTACAGAAATTGATTTGATCAACTACCAAGGCAGCACATCTGAGATTAAATTGGCCAGGTTCTTTGTTCTTGAGGCAAGTGTGCTCAAGGTAATGAGGTTTGGCGTTCTCTGGCACAACAATGAATGGCGTGCTGATCATCGCAAGCGTCTAAGCCTAAATGACAAAGTCTCCGCAGAAGCTGAATTTGGTTTTGAAACATCAAGTGGCCAGAGACTCGAAAACTTATTTGCCCATTAGTAACTTGTCAGGGCGGTTGATTTTAGTTTGTATGATAATGCTGCATCCACCTAAAGTAACGAAAGTTCTTACGTAAACTTCCTAGTAATTCCCTCTTCCTAGGTGCAGCATTACTCATAACATTTGTAATATCAGTTTGAAACTTGTAATATTGCCGTGTCCTATTCCTGCGTTTTCAAAATCCTGCGAATCAAACAGGTCCTGAGTTGGTGATGATGTTGTGCCTCCCATCTTTCACCAATAGCCGTCGGATCTAGATCTGACGCATACAAACCAAGCTTCTCCATTTTTGCAAAAAGATGCCCGTACTTGTTCTCTATTTACAAACAACTCATTATCTCTCACAATCAGCCTTATCTCCTCCCCACCACATCTAGAAGGCGGTGAAAAAATCTGGCGCGATGGCCGCTGCCGGAGCCGTCCACCCCCAATCTTGGTGTTCCGTGCAATGCACGGGCATCTACGCACGGGAAATTATGTCGAACAGGGCTAGTTGTAAGCAGGCTAGCTCTACAGCCATGATGATAGTGACTACAGACAGTGAGGCTGACTATGGTATGCCGAGCATGGCGCCTATACTCAGGTGTCATCTCCGGCGCAGGGTCTTGTCACTCCACTGTGAGGAGCAGCACGTAATAATTTGACCAACGGGTAGTACAGTGCTAGTACTAGTAGCACCACCATGTGGATTTAGGAGTACTACCACGTCCATCTGGATTTTAGTATTTGACTAGCAATATCTAGTAGTAATGCATGTCACAAAAAATGTACTACTCCTTGTGTAAATAAATACATGGTGTTTTATTCCTATCGGCGAGAGAACTTAATGTTTTTTTGCTAAATACTAATAGGATTACATCCAATGAACTAAACACTGCGGGCCAGTTTGGTTTGTGACTAACTTTGCCAAAGAGTGCCACACCTAAAGTTAGGCAAGTTTAACCAACTTAGGTGAGTGTTTCGTTCAAGCCACATCTTAGGCAAGCCCCAATTGGGCCCCACATGGCATACACATAAAAAATGTGGCAAGATTCCCTTAGGCTTGCCAACTTGTGGCTCTCATTTTGATGAACTAACCTTAGGCAAGCTTGGCAAAAATGTGTGGCAAAGTGTGGCAATGCTAGGCCTAGAACCAAACAGCCCCTGCATGTCATGTTTGGTAATCTCAAGTCATTGAAAGCATGCACGGCCCACATCTCTCATTGGTTGATATGTCACGAAATAAGAAACAATGAGGGAGTTAATGCACCATGCCTAAGGCTAGCCATAGTGGGCGTAACATAAGTAGTATCATGCACTTGGGACTCGCAAACATGCTTATGTGGCAGGCAATTAAAGAAGAGAGAGATGGTTATAGTAACATAGGTAGATACCTAACATAATAAATGTTATGCTACTATGTGTCATGCATGGCAATAAATGAGACCACTTATGATACTAATCTATGACACTATGCACTATAAAGATAGTAACATAGACTAGTAACATACGCATGTTACTAGTCTAAGTTACTCTCCACTATGACCAGGCTAAGTGTTTTGGGATTATTTGGTTTTCATAATGTGACTTACACAACATTTTTGTTTACATGCATTAACATTTTATTAGTGAAATCAAAGGTCAAAACTTGGCGCAAAATGCAAAGGGGACCAATAAACTAGTAAACATCAAACTTCTCTCATTTGGCCCCAACTAGAGGTCCGATGAGATGACTATACTACACCAGCACGGAGGGGGACGCAGCTTCATTGACTTACGGCATCTGCCTTTGGGTGAATGACACGTGGGCCCAGGGGGTGGCTGGCCCACCTATCATACAGCCAAAGGCAGGTGCAGTAGAGGGCCAAGGAGTAGTATGAAATCCTACGCACCTACGCACGCTAACCAAGGGAAAGAGTGATCACTCGAATCGCAAGATCAGTTGACCGAGGCGATGAGCGCAAGCATCAGCCGGCTGTGCCAGATGGTCCATGATGCCGGCCTATGGCCCGGCAATGAGGAACGTCTCCAGGTAGTATTGCTTGAGGCCGCCAGGGCGAGGGGCCGCTTGGACGACAAATTCGTCTCCTTGTTCGACGAGGTCCTCGTTGGTTTCCTCGACAAGTTCACCGTCGTCAAGAAGCTCGCGGACGACTTTGATGTAAGCCTCCAGCCGACGCGCTCAGGCTCTGCGATGCCCGCCACCCTCAACGGCCACTATGGTGACAACCTCTTCGATGCACTAGTGGCCCTGCAATTGCCCGCCGTCGCGCGGGAGAATGTCCACCTTGAGGTTGCACTCGCCGTGCAGCGCCTGGCGCAGCAAGACACCATCGACATAATCACCCATGTCTACGCGCAAATCGTCCACAAGGACTACTACATGCAAGAGGAGGACGATAGGACGCTGGCGTTCTTGGACCGCAGGGCAACCTTGGACGACACTGTTCAGAAGCATGTTGAGCTCGCCGCCAACGCCATTGCTCCTCACACGTCGGTTGGTGACCCGATGCAGTAGGCATGAGGATGTCGTTGATGGATCCGTATGTATTTTTATCTTTCCGTCAAATCCATGTAGTAGTATATGATACTACAGTAATTATCTTACCTTTCGCATCAACTTCATAATTTTCGTACGTACTCCATGCATGGACGGTGCCAGCACCAAACTTCTCATTACTCTAGGCAAAATCGTTATTTTCTATCTATCGATTGCACCATGGAGCAGAACCAAATTTTACAAGTTACGAGTTCAAAAGGAAAAGCCTGCCGTGTTCGCGTCAAGCGGGAATGCGTGCGGTGTTGCATTTTCACTTAAAAGTGGGACCGCAGTTGAGCAAACCGACTATCGGCAAACCCCCACACCGCCCACCGCGCGATGGCTAAGAAAACAGGAGGGAGAAGAGATGGCTGTAGCACGGACTCCAAGAAAATTGGTGTCAGATGGGACTCGTGTTGGTGGCGTGTGCCATACTGCTAGACATGAATGCTAGTTATGGCCCATGCGAGCCCACTATATCGAGCCTATATCGAGGTACGTAGAACAAATTTCCTACAGTCTGTGCTCAGCCCTCCTCTATCTCTCTTCCTAGCCAGCCAGCGGACGCACGGAGCCCATCGTCTGTTTGCTCACATGCAATCCTGCATGTCAGTGAAAACGCAAGCGGACCCACTGAACCTGCACATCTTTCACCTCGACGTGCTGGTGATGAAAAAAAAATCCAAGAAAGATCTTCGGTGGCCGCTTTTGGAGTTACTCAAGAGTAGTAAGATTCTATTTACAGTTTAACCCAAGATGCACATCTCGTGTCTTCAACTACCACTCTATTTTCTTTCATGACACGACATGGATGCTGGATGTCCCATGTGCGACAAAAGGAGGAAGAATCCGACCAAATCTTCGGTTGTGCTCTCGGATTAGACTAGTTGTGCTAACTTAAATTTTTTATTGTGTACTCCCTCTTTTCCAAAATACTTGACTTCCATTTGTCCAAAAATGGATGTACCTATATACTAAAACATGTCTAGATACATATATATTTTGACGAATAAAAGGCATGTATTGTGCAATGGAGGGAGTAGAATGGATGCAAGTTTTTGTATTGGGAAGAAGAGTACATCCATATATTGATAGAGCGCAATTTAGTAGATGTTCTATCACTTTTAGCTAGCACAGAGACTATAGATGAGGTTAGTGCACTTGTTGATACTCCTACTTGGTATGCGTGTTGCTGCTTACACGCAGAGAAAAAGCGAACCGGAGGGAGTACTAGAATAGAGGCTAGACATGATACTAGATGCAAGGAAGCAACGTCTACTTCTTTACACTCGAAGAAGAAAGAAGCATGCAAGATCGAGCCTCCGCAGATCAACAATGAGTGCATCGAGAAGGCACTAATCCTACTTACAGGATTAGTAAAATGTATTCTGGTGGTTCTTGTTTTCTTTGGTCTTGCTTTTCTAGTCAAAATTATCGTTGGAGTTTGTGCAAAACGGAGGTCCGTTTGGGGTCGTGCATTGCAGTTGGCCTTACAAGTGGGACCGCAGTTAAGGAAACCGACTATCGCAAACCCCCACCTCGCCCGCCGCGCGATGGTTGAGGTTGAAGAGATTGCTCTAGCACGGACTCCAAGAAATATGGTGTCAGATGGAAGTCATGCTAGTGGCGTGTGCCGTACTCCTGGACGTGAATGCTTGTTCTGGCCCATGCCACCCTACTACTCCTACTACTTACTATATAGTACTACTAGTATCGAGGATTCGAGGTGCTAGTTACGTAGTACAATATGGCTACAGTAAAAACACCCGCATAACGCGCGAAGCATGTGAAGCTAGCACAAATAGTGTACTACTATTGTTGATTGGCCTCATCCGATAACCTGTTGCAATGCACGTACAATTATGTATTTGGAAAATATTTTTTTGCCTCGTCGCATCACTCACTCAGAGAAGCGACTCGAAAGCCATTCATAAATTTAGTAAGTTTATCACATGCATATCATTTTATTACATACAACAGGTCATGAACCCACATCGACAATGAGGATACATTATAAATACTAAAGTTTTCACCACACAACAAATAACAAGCAATGAAATGAACTTCAACTCAACCATTCCTCGGCATTGGAAACGCTTGCTTTGAACCACAAGTGATTCTCTGGGACGGGCCATCCATTGTCAATCTGGAGACCAACGCAGGACTGATTATCCAGGATAAAGCGGCCTACTATATCAGTACCAGGGTAGGGAACCACCCAAATGTCCGAGGTATAGACACAGTTGCTTCTCATAAATGGTAGTAATGTTGTGTCAACAGCAGTTGGATCGCCTTTCACCATCATTGGATAGTTTTGTCCAAGGAAGAGCGAGTTTTCTCCAAGACTATCAATTCTGTACCAGGGAGAAGGAGTTGGTGCTAGCACACTAGTATCCATCCCGAATACCATGCAACAGGTGTTGGAATAGGTCCGGAGAGTGCGACTATGGGAGACTACACCTGCTTCCTTAGCAGTAACATCATCAGTGGGCTGTATACACACAAGAAGAGGTGATCCATCGGAATTAGTTGCCAGGCACCACAAAGTATATGGGCGCTGCTCGTCCTCATGCTCGTGATCATCACCATCGTCATCTCCCCCTTGGTTATAAAAATTTTCAAGTATGGGTGGTGGAATGTTCACAGGACCTTGGAAACACAAGAAGAAGGTTAATTAGTAAAGGGAAACTTGCTAACCCGCATGCATGTGGATGAAACAATTATAGTTACGGTGGAAGACAAACATACTGAAACTACGAGGATTCCATGCAAAAACAGTGCCACGAGTGGTGGTAGCAAACACAAGGCCCTCGTATTAAATTGCATCACAGTACTCATCTGTGTAGAAAAAATTGTTTTTGGAGCAATATCCATCAAGTCAAACCACCAAGGACAGCAACAAGCTTGTCGAAGATAGCAAAAACTTCATAATTGTTGTAATTCCAAGAGTGGTTGGGAACTCGACAAATTGCTATCTTCCATAGAAGACAGTCACCATGATCGTATTTGAACGTGCGTACAATACCAGTGTGCTCAACCTCTGGGCAGTCTGCTGAGATTTTTGGAAGTGGAACCCGGTCACGAGTGTACATATTCACAAGTTCCCACTCACAGTTGGACCCACTGTAAACAACCCAATCTCCATTTGCGCCTGCCCAAGCCTTGCCCTCAAGCGATGGCATCTTAACATCATAAGTATCATTATCAAGGGGCATAAACTTGCACAGGGCGAGGCCTCCGTCGTGCCGGCGCCAGTCATCAGGGTCACGGTGAAGAAGATAGGGGAGATCAAACCGCTCCTTGACTCTTGGGTTACTTGTAATGATGTTATTAGTTGATTTGAGAATGGGCTTGAACGAACCTGCCATGCCAGCCGAGGTGATGACGTCGCACCGATCAATGAGGTCCTCCAGCACGTCATCTTTCAGATCGGGGCAAGAATAACGGGGTCGTTTCCGGCCTATTCCCTCCATGGAGAAGACGATCGAACAATGGCAGAAGAAAGGGTGAAGGGCTAAAGGAAAATGGAGGAGGGAGAGGAAGAGCGTGCGACAGCAGTTCCAAATCGAGAGGGAAAGGTGAAGAGTCGGTGGACGGTTGCCAATTTGCTACGGTTCACGAAGAGGCGCCCCGGCCTCCACGTCCATCCGAAAATACTCCTAGTACTTGCCTTCTTCTCACTAATATGTTGAAACGGGACCACATGTCAATGAAACATGGTGTGTAATTTCTCATGCAAAATGCGATCTGGCCGCGTTGGCCCGAGGTGCCGCATTAGTTATCGACCTTTATTTTTTTAATGGTGTGCCATTCAGTTTTGAAGCACGACTAACTGGTACTGTACGTAAAGAAAATATAAACTACTCTACCACTACTCCACCTCCAGTACTAGTAGTATAAAAAAGATATATAGGCTGGAGCTTAAGGGTTTTCTTGCCAAGGGCTGCCCACTTGCTTCACACACTACCACCCTCTCTCTAGATCTAAAAAAGACGGCCCCTCTCTCCCTCCTCACCGGTGGTCACGCACTGACGACAAGGCCGTCCTCTCAGACCTAGCGCCTGCACGGGATGGCCTCCGTCCCCAAGCTCGCTGCCGTAGTGTGTGCGGAGGACGACGACCACGAGCGAAGCCACTTCCCGCCGACCCTCAGGTATGCTACCTCTTTTTGAACAATACCCTTGTTCTATTGCCCCATCTGCCACGTCATTGCATGTGGATCTTTTTCCACTCCACCATCTTCCCAATTTGCTATCCTCTGCTCTGCTGGCCACGCAGACGAAAACCATCATTTGCACTATTAAAGGAAACCCTACTTCATGCAGAATAATCCATGTCTTGGTTGAATAAGGAAAGGAAGGGAGACTGTATTGTCCAAGAAAGTAGGCCTCGAACCTGCATCTAGGTTGAAAAGGGGAAAATCAGTAGCTAAGGAACGAGTCTCGTGTCTCTTGGTTGAAGAAGGGTAGAAAGGTATGACAACACAATAGAGAATGACCAGGTCGATCGGTTTGTTGTCCTCACATAGGAAAAAGTGGCTAAAGAGAACAAAAATGGGATGTAATCCACATATGCTGCCTGGATATTTGTTGCTCTAGGCAACCATACCTCCCTCACCACTCTGCATCCGTGGAGGTACATCGTACTGGTGCGCCCACTGTCCGAATGGGCCTCCCATGCTCTTATTCCCACTTTTTTGTTGTTAGTATAACGCTACCAGTCAAGTCAAGCAATGCTAGTGCTAAAGTGAAGCCACATTTAACTAATGCCGCTCTCAGTCTAATGCCACCGATAAATTTAAGCAATGCCATTTAATGTCACTGGATTATTTCAGGGTTAGGTGTTGATTGTGGATGTATTGTTACCTTTACATTTTGTCTAATGCCACTAGTATACCAATGCTGAAACTTGTTACCTTTACATTTTGTATTGTTAATTCTAATAGAAAACTTCCAGTGCTAGAGTTTATTGAAATCTATTCAGTAAAACCATTGTACTGTACCCTGTAATAAACTAACTACTCTATTGTTGCACTAGCCACTGGATTAGTGTATATTTGTAGTATTCGAATGGTGTAGAGTTCACTCAAATTATCCCGGTAAAGCTAGTCACACCTTTGTTAAAATTAATGTTCATTATGTTATCGGAGGAGGTCTGTATGTTTGTCTCTAATGCCTGTCGACTAGATACCTGACATCATGATGTAATGTTAAGTCATTTCCTTTTGTACAGTGTCACTAAATTGTTAAGGCGGTGATGGCATTTTATTTTAGTAGAACTGCACAAAATTTGCTTAAAAGAAGAGGAAAGGTCAGGAATGGCTCAGTTTTTCAGAAAAAACTATGTATGCCTTCCTGACATCAGCCGCTGTTGCTTTATTTATTCCTTCAAATAGGTTGTTAGAAATAGTCTTGCTACCTTTTCCCATTAAGAAATTGGAATGCTTATATTTGTGAGTCTATGCTTCAACTAGTGCCACTTTTATAGTAATCACACTTTCAATATCTATGCAAACAGGGATGCTCGATTTTAGTGGAGCTGCACAAAAAGTCCAACTGGTTCAACATTAGGAGCATGTTTTTTTCCAAACCTTTATATCCAATTGGTGGCACTATGAGCTGTTCATTTTGCAGGTACATGCTTTGCTACTATCTTGCTACTCTTTTTGTACTGTCATTAGATAGTAATACTAGTGGTTTGCTAGCTGCTTGATATGTTTACTAGCTGCTTGATATTTGTGCAAACCGAGATGTTTGCCCGTTGCTATTTGGCAGACAAACAAAGTGTCCACAATTTTGGTTGAACTACACAAGAGAATAGTACAGTCACTGCATGTAGTGCCATTTGAAAATAGACACAAAGATTGGATAGTCACTTCATGGACTGCAGAAAAGTAGTATTGTACTATTTACTGGCCAACAGTTGGTGCTTCATTGCTTTGGTCTGATTATACAATGGGCATCATTTTGCCTAAGTTAAAGTTTGTATTCCGAAAATAGTCTCGCAGTGTGATCGAGAGAAGACCCAATCATATTGTAGTGGATGTTCCTCCATCTTGTGTGGTTCATTATCATGGTTCCAACTGTTGGTGAAACCACTTACGTTTGCAAGAGGAATTGTAGACTTCACAAACAAATCGTCTTTCAGTCTGTACTAAATGTTGGCCAATAGAAGCGTCCATGTTAGTAGGAAGAACAGATGTTTTTTCTAGATCTTTGCTTTTGGAGCTACATATTTGTATATGATCTGTGAATCATTGAGATGCGTTAACATGTTGATCTTATGTATGGGAATCGTACTAGTTAGTTTTAGTTGCGACGCAAGATCCGAAGTGGCTGATCTTTGCTTTTGGAGCTACATATTTGTCTATGATCAGTGAATCATTGTGATGCATTAACAATTACTTATTTCTGTTCGCTCAGTGTTTACAAGTTACTGATCGATCACTAGCTAGCCTACAAATGGGCTCCTGGCAGTTTTATTAGCGACGCAAGATGCGAAGTGGCAGTTTTTTGAATAAAAATGCCTACCTCTGAAGAAACTAACAAGCTACACTATCGATCCTACACGGATAAAAAATGCCTACCTCTGAAGAAACTGACAAGCTACACTATCGATCCTACACGGATAAATAGCGGATCACGCACGTACTACCTCCTTTCCGGTTTGCATGGCTCAATTCAAGAAACGACCTACTCGATCCTACACGAATAAATAGCAGATCACACACGTACTACCTCCTTTCCGGTTTGCAGGGCTTAATTCAAGAAATGACCTACTCGATCCTACATGAATAAATAGCAGATCACGCACGTACTAGTACCTCCTTTCTGGTTTGCAGGGCTTAATTCAAACCTCTCACCAACCAAGGTACTCCCTCCATCCGGGTTTATTAGTCCTGTGAGCAAAGCAGCAAGACCAAGGCATGGCAATAATTAACGGCATGCAGAAGTTTAAGCCTAATTAATTCCAGCGATTTAAGTGGCTGCATGCATGCCCTCGGCTACGACTCGTTGGATGCTGCTTCGCGTACTACCTACGAGCGATTCTGAGTGCCTGCATGCAGCCGGCCGTAATTAAGGCAACTAACTGATGCGAAAAATATATGCTTTAATTGTTGCGGGCTTTTTAAATCCATGGAATCATTATTGACAAGGAGGGAGATGATTCGAGTGCACTTGTTTGACCGCCATGTCGGCGTGTGACCCAGACGGGACGGGATGGCACAGTCATAATTTCAGTTTCCCTAGTTTTCCATGGCAAGCTGGCGCGCTAAGCCATTATGCATTGAATTCCAATGACCGTCGCGCTACCTTCCCCCTATAAGTACTGTTTCCGGCCTTCTCCGGTGCCACCGTGACCCAATACGCCATATCCTCATAAGCCCCCACCGGCCACTACAAGAAATATGCCAACTTGTGACCTTGACTATTGGTCACTGAATGGTCATTGTTTTTCATGTGTGACCTTTTTGTGACTAAAAACAGATGGTCAAAAGCTGTCAGTCGTAAACTGAAACTAACGACCTTCTCTGTGAGAATGTCGTAGAAGTTTATGACCAAAATATCCCTACTATTTTGTTTTGGTCACTAGCAGCCTCCCCAGGCCACGTAGGCATCCGTCGTGGCAATCTGATGTGGCACAAGAATCAGCCCGGTCCAATTCAGTGTTTTACATGGGCCGAGCCCATTAATTCAGCCCATTTATATGTTTTTTTCCTATGAATTTTTTGTGAGCTAAATGGACCAAGCCCAACAATTCGGCCTTTTAATTTTCTGGTCCATGACCCTTTTGCAGACCATTTTGTTAAGCCCTTTTGTTCATGTTTTCTAGAAATAAACAATGTTCCAGTCCACTATTATTTGGGCCATAGCCTTTTTAGAGCCCATATATTATTTGGCCCAATAGAACATTTGGTCTTTTTATTCACTGATTTCCAGTTTACACATTTGAACAGCAAACTCAATAATTCTCTTGATTAAATGATTAAATTCGTAAATCATTCAGCCAAATACACACAACAACACATACAAGTTCGCAAGCCCAACATCAACTAAACTTAGCACATAGAAGCAAAAACAGATACACAAGCACATACAAGTGTGCTTACAAGCAAAAACAGACACAGAAGCACCAAAACATGGTGCAACATCAACTAAAACTATGGTGCACATCTCCATGCCTCTTGATCTTCCATCACAGCAGCAGCAGCCTAAACATCATTAGATCCTGATCCAGATCACCAAAAAGAAACATTATTAAATGTTTACAGACAATGCCATCAACATGAGGCAGTAATCCAACTTAACACTTTGTCAACATATTTTACATATGCAAATAACTAAGCTTATACTGTATAACTTTAAGATCCAAATGCAATGTGAAATTGAATTGCGAAAGAGTAGCATGTTTAGACAACTTAACAACATTAGTAATACTACTTCAGATTTGGACTAGTAGAAGGCCAGGCAGAATTCGTGAGAACTTTATTGAATTCATCCAATAGAGGATAGCACAAACAAAAAACACACTGTCAAAATGAATCATGACTAGAATTGTAGATGTTCTGTTGGTTATACTATATTAAACTGAGCCAATTATTGTAGGTGAAAGTAATTCTCCTAGTATACCATCATCATTAACATGCTCGCTGCCTCCACGGTGGTGGGACTCAGATGGGTTGGGATGCACTGGGTGGCAGAATGAAGCACATTGTGCCAATCTTACTATAAGATGCAAAAAACTAGCAAAGAATAGCCGTATGATGATAAGACATGTAGGAAGGTTGGTAAGCGGGTTGCCCATTGAAGCCGGCAGGTCGACCAGATTTCCTTCCATGTTGGTTTGACTACAGCCAAATCTAGCAAGCAAAACAAGGGTACAAAGAACCCTAGCCTTGGTACAATGCAGCCTAGAACAAATGATGCTTTCTAGGAAAATGCATCTCCATCAGCAGAAATGTAAGCTACTCAGAACCAAGTGCATATCTTCATCTATGAGAAAAAGAAAAGAAACAATACTGATTGAAACTACAACACTAAAAAGGTGTTCAAGGCCTCAGAATTGCAGAATGACAGCATGAACGCATAGCGACCAATCAGTCCCGAAAGATGGTATGATTAAAAGTTTTTTCATCTCCAGCCAAGCATGAACAATATTAAGACAAACACAGATCAGGTCTGAACCAGCACAAAACATCTATTTTCTGACCTCATTGCATTTTAAGAATAATGAGAGGAAAATGATTGTTGGCAAAAGAGATTATCCAGCTCAACCCAACAACCCACTTTCCTCAAATTACTATAGCAGGAAAAACTTTCGGCAAGAAATGCACAACAAAAGGCATTTAACCGATACATACTTATCCTGCAAAGGCAACAAAGAATAAAGAAGCATACAAGATTCATATGCAGAGCAGATAGAATCAGAAGCAAAAATCCAATGCACAGAACAATGCTGCAAAAACAAGTTTTAGGTAAGATGCATGTAAAAGGATACATCCCACATTCACCATATTGTTATAGCAGAACACACACATAAAAGTTCGTTAAGCAGATACATACCATACTTCAGAATGATGCGTAATTTAGAAGAACAAAGATATAATTGGCACATTGTGTTTACTCATTATAATCAAGTAGATGATCAAAGGTGAAGCTCTTTTCTACTGTAAAAAGAAACTACAATCATGTATAAACAAAATAACTACATAATCAGTAAACCAAGCATTAGTACACCTAAACTCGATTACCACTACAGAGATGTGACCTGAGCATTAACCACTAACAAAAACCTAGAATGACAAACTTATCAGTAGTTGTGCTACATTGCCAGGAATCAAAAGTAGACAAGCCATTGCTTCAATGTTCTCTCACCCCTTTAATACATCCAGACATGGGAGTAAATATCTGTGTCTGCCATATTGGACGAGGCCACATTTTTCAGGTCCAACGATATAAATTATCCGATTGGGCGCAGATCCTCCTCAAATTTAATGCAACAAGAACACAAGAACGAAAAAACAAGTACACAAATCTAACATGGCACACAAGTAAAGAAAAATAAAAGATAAAAGTAATGGATCGGATTTCTGGCTTGGAACCCTCTGATAAGGATTACATATGCGCATAGTATAATCATAGTCGATCATTTGGGGAAAGGATCCTCATGTCCATTCAACTTATGATAAATGAAACAAACACAAATCTGAAAGATAAAATAAATAAATTAAGCAAGATGGATCAGACTTCTGGCTTGGAATCCTCTGATAAAGGATTATAGTTGTGCACAGTATAATCATAGTCGATCATTTGGGGAAAGGGTCCTCACATCCATTTAAATTTCAGACCAGTACACCCAATGTGGATAAAACGGCTCACATTGTCTTATTTTTATGTACGACGTATATAATTGTAAAAGCGTTGACAGTTGTAAGGAACGAGCGAGGCATTGCAGAAACAATTCACCATTGTAATTCATTGCTCAGTCATATGATATCAAACAATTCTGAATGTAATCAGAGGAAGCACAACCCGATCATGTGCAATCAATTCATAATAGAAGGGTACAGATGATTATTAGTGTTACTATTAACTTGATGGTGGCATCTAATATACAAAAACATGTATTCCAAAAAAAACAATCAATAGGGCCGCTGGAAGGGGAGCCCCGGCTCTAGCAAAAGGTCTTAATGCTTTAGAGAAAGACAGATGTAGACAAATAGGATTTAGTCAATAGAACCCTAGAAACCGATAAAATCACTTCACATCCTGATTCAACATTTTTTGTTGAAATATTGGCCATCAAATAATTTTGTGCAAGTCTCAAAACAAGGTAGTAATGATATAATTACTGAAGCCGCTGATATGGTTAGATTATTTGCAAGTGACTTCAAACAGAACATATGGCATGCCTTAGTCATGCCCTAAGGATAAACAGAACACATTTAAGCACCTCCATGAATACAGCCAAGTCTCTTAACATGCTTCTACTACAGAAATTTCATAATCAAAGTTCATGCTCCTAGGCTGCTAGCTATCAAGATGAAAACAATATGTAGCAGATACAAGCATACCAGGCAAGGTGGGCTCGGGGTTTAGTAAGATCATCTACTGTTCAGTAGGAAGATGGGTCGTAGCCGTCGCTCCTCATGCCCAGGCTCGGCTCCGGCGCCATGTGCCGCAAGACCATTGTCCTGAGAAGAGAAGCAGAGACAGAAGGCAACCATGAGTGGGTACCAAGGGAAAAACATAAGCCACAACCGAGAATTGCAAGATTTAGTATAAAGGAAATAGGATTTCATAGATCAACTAACATGGGTTGCATTGAAATCCAAATGAGAGTCAATAAAAATTGACTCCCATCAGCGATGGGTATGTGGTAGCAGCTATTGTCACGGCAACCAGAAACTCAGAAATGATATTAGCGGCAAACCCATTACATGTACCAGACGCAACCCACCTATCAAAATTGATAAACACTTCAGTTGTGTCCAATCCTATTACGGGGCTCGTAAATGACAATGCCACAACCATTTGCATGTACCAGACCCCATAAACCTGTCCAAATTACTATATGCATGACCCGTTATAGTCCACAGTTACAGGATATGCTAAGAAATGAACAAATGCCAAAGCCCATTTACTTGTACCAGACCCCAACCACATGTAGCTAGCAAATTAATCACTTCACGTGTTTGGTCCTCTCAGATGCTAGACCTGAAAAACGTCAACAAGGCCAACTAAAATTGGACCCACCCAATCATGGATTTGGCTCCCAGGTAAGTAATAAATCAGGCATCTGATCAGGTAAAGAGGAATCAAGAATAGGAGAACGTTACTAATCCCAGCTCCCGGAGGTGTTCTCCACCAGGTTGGCTTGGGTCATGCGCAGATGTCGTAGATGATCGGCTTCTCGAACCACCAGATGACGATTTGGGCCCCCTCAGTGTACAGCTGCACGGAGCAAATGCCCAAGGGCGACCGGAAATCAACCGCGGACCAAACATGCAGAGAACAACAGGGAGCAAGGGACCAACCGCGGATCAAGCCGCTGGCGCCGCCGTGGCCCCAGATCCTGGGTGGTCGCTCCCAGATCCATCGGCGTCGAAGATGGAAGGCTGGTCTTGGGGTTGGCTGATGAAGACGTCGGGGTTCTTCTTCTCCTCCAACTCCATCCGTCAGGTACCCATCCCATCAACGTCGCGTCGCTCCGCTCCGACCATGAACCCTAACCCTAACAGAGAAGGATGAGGGAGTTTGTGTGCGGCCAGACATGGAGAATGAGGCAGACGACGTAGGTAGGGAGGGAAGGAAGGGGAGGGGAGGTTGGTGCACGGAGTCGACAGGAGAGGTTGGTGGTGGCGGTGGGGAGGGGATGGGGAGGGAGGTGACGGCGGGGAGGGGATGGGAAGGGGAGGAAGCGACGAGTGGTTGGGTAGGGTTCGTGAGGACGAGGAGTGGGTGTGGTGGTTTTTTTCTCCTTTCTTCAGATGGATGGATGGATGGATGTGGGATTACTAGCAATGGATGGTAGGATGTCTGCCATGTCATCGATCCGTGTCATACATGGTTCCACCAATCAAAATCCAGCTTATGTAATTGTGTTTCTTTCTTTTGTCTCTTTTATATTTTTTACCCTCTTATTTTGGGTAAACACTCAACATATTAGCCTCATGTTGTATGTTTAAATGACCCAATATTGTGCACATATGTGTATCTTAGGATTTCAAACAATGATGATTTTGTGGTCTTCATTTGCATTGCACACAAAAAAAATCATTTTTCGAGTGCACCAAATGTGGTTTTTTTTGAAGAACCTACCAAATAATTGTTGCAAAATTATAAAAAATCATTTTTCGAAAATACTAGATCATATTTAATTCAGAATTGACCAAATGGTTGGGTGAAAAAAGTGTTGATCCACCTCTGGTGAAACAGACAAATTTCCGCCGATTCAGCTGGAAGCGGATTAAATTTGAACTGCGGCTGCCTCATAGTTTGCTATTTATTTTTTTCCAAAAATCATTTCTAGGTACAAAAGTATCTATTTAATTAGAGAAACCCCAAAACAAAAATCCAAGTTTCAACCACTAGCTAGGAATGGTCATTCCCGCCGTTTTGACCGCATTTTGAAACGGGCATAAAACATTCAAAAAAAACAAAAAATTGGTAAACCTTCGCATTGTGTCATTATATGTGACCAAGTTAGCAGGAAAAATAATAAACTTATAATACAACAATTCTTTTAAAAAAGTGTTCTCATAAATGAGCTATCATGTGTGAAGATTCATGGCTTTCAAGTCAAATGATCAATCTTATGGCCACATTCATGGCATAGCTTGTTCAAATGATCTCATATTATGCACAAGAGTGCATCTTGGAATGGCAAAAAATGTTTCCAAAGGGAGTTTTCATTTTCTTTGCACAGAAAATTCATTTTCCATGTTTTGAGTGCCCGAAATGAGTTTTTTTGTGAAGAAACTACCAAATAAATGTTGTAAAAATGGACCAAATCAATTTTATATAATAGTAGGACATGTTTAATACACAGCTGACACAATGGTTGGGTGTCAAAATCCTTGATCCACCTCTGGTGAAAAAGACAAATTTCCGCCGATTCAGTTGGAAGCGGATCAAATTTGAACTGTAGCTGCGTCATAGTTTACTCTTTATTTTTTTCCAAAAATCATTTCTAGGTTCATAACTATCTATTTAATCAGAGAAACATCAAAAGGTTTCCAAGATTCAACAACTAGCTAGGAATGGTCAAGCCCGCCGTTTTGACCGCATCTTGAAATGGTCATAAAAAATTAAAAAAAGTTGAAAAATTGGAAAACCATCGCATTGTGTCATCATATGTGACCAAGTTTCCAGAAAAAATAATAAACTTGTAATACGGAAATTATTTTGAAAAGTGTTCTCAGAAACGAGCTATCATGCGTGAAGATTCATGGCTTTCAAGCCAAATGATCAATCTTATGGCCACATTCATGGCATAGTTTGTTCAAATGATCTCATATTGTGCACAAGGGTGCATCTTGGAATTCCAAACAATGTTGCCTAAGGGAGTTTTCATTTTCTTTTCACAGAAAATACATTTTCCTTTTTACGAGTGCCCGAAATGAGTTTTTTTTGTGAAGGTCCTACCATATATTTGTTGCAAAATTGGACCTAATAAATTTTATAAAATACTAGGCCATATTTAATGCACAATTTACAAAATGCTTGGGTGTCCAAAGTTTTTATCCACCTCTGGTGAAAAAGACAAATTTCTGCCGATTCAGTTGGAAGCGGCTCAAATTTAAACTGTAGCTGCCTCATAGTTTGCTCTTTATTTTTTCCAAAAATCATTTCTAGGTTCATAACTATCTATTTAATCAGAGAAACACCAAAAGGTTTCCAAGATTCAACAACTAGCTAGGAACGGTCAAGCCCGCCGTTTTGACCGCATTTTGAAACGGTCATAAAAAATTCAAAAAAAATCAAAAAATTGGAAAACCTTCGCGTTGTGTCATCATATGTGACCAAGTTTCCAGGAAAAATAATAAACTTGTAATAAGGAAATTATTTTAAAAAAGTGTTCTCAGAAACGAGCTATCATGCGTGAAGATTCATGGCTTTCAAGCCAAATGATCAATCTTATGGCCACATTCATGGCATAGATTGTTCAAATGATCTCATACTGTGCACAAGGGTGCATCTTGCAATGGCAAACAATGTTGCCTAAGAAAGTTTTCATTTTCTTTGCACGGAAAATTCATTTTCCATTTTCTGAGTGCCTGAAATGAGTTTTTTATGAAGAACCTACCATATATTTGTTGCAAAATTGGACCAGATCAATTTTATAAAATACCAGGCCATATTTAATGCACAACTGACAAAATGGTTGGGTGTCAAAAGTTTTGATCCACCTATGGTGAAAAAGACAAATTCCCGCCGATTTAGCTAGAAGCGGGTCAAATTTGAACTCCAGCTGCCTCATAGTTTGCTATTTATTTTTTTTCCAAATATCATTTATAGTTACATAAGTACCTATTTAATCATAAATACATGGTTTGGTGGCGATACGTCGAGGTTTGGCCGGTGGCCGGGGTCCCAACTCTAGAGCGTGTAAACTCGCATGCCCGCCGCGTGGTCACCGCGTGACCGTGGCGTTGCCATGTGTTCTGGGATACCTAGGAATGTCTAGTGGGTTGGGAACTCCCCAGGTAGGTGCTAGTAAGAAAGCCACAACATAAGATTCTTACGAGGAGACCGATCGATGCTCAAACATGAATAAGTAGCCAAGTGTTTGATTAGCGGTACGGGAAATGCACATGGCTAATGGGTGTGAGTTTTGGCTGAGGATGATCAATTACTAAGAAGACGTCTTCACAAATTTTTAGCTCAAAAGGAGGAGCCTAGGTGGTACTTGCTTTGCAAAGTACCACACTGGACATAAATACGAATGTTGAAGCTGGGCTCAAAATAATGAATGGATTGAGCTGGCATTTGGTGGAGGATGGTTATTTGGGTAGAGGAAAGCACTGTAGAAAATGCATACCATTTGGACATGCCAAAGTGGTACTTCATTCACAAAATGTTTTTTTGAATATAATAGGAAAATGAATATTTTTGAATTATTTTTGAACTACGCAAGGAAGGTTTTCTTTTTACATATTTGACGAATATATGACCCAAAGTATTTATGAGAATTTTTGGGAATTTTGAGAATGATAGAAATATAGGTTGATTCACAACCTAGGGCAAAAACTGCCACATGGACATGACACATAGGCAAAACTGATGAGGTGGCACCTAGTCATAGCAATCCACCACAATTTACAAGGTTATGACCATCTATATTGGTCATGATCAGCTAGAAATAAGGCAGCGGACCAATGCTATCTGCTTTATGACCATTTTGTGTAAGGAAATTACGACCTTTCTGACCAAAATGGTCGTTATAGTTTAGGGTTTGGAGCCCCCCTGAACAGGTTTTGACCAATTGGTCTGAAATGGTCATAGATCTATGACCAATTCTTCCACGGTCACTGACAGAAGGTCACTAGTTGACATATTTCATGTAGTGGGCCCGACGTTGCTCACCACGTCCGCCATGCCCCCGCTCGTCCGCGGTAGGCGACGCCGGAGGCGGTCACCGCCGGAACTAGTGTTCAGTTTTTCATCGGAAGGCAGACGGAGGGAGGAGGCATTCTATCTGTCTTTAGATGGCAATGCGCAGATCGAGGAGTTGTTGGAGCACGACCACATGGCGGAGGAGCAGCAGTTGTTGGAGCGCGACCGCCTGGCGGAGGAGCAGCGTATCACCGATTTGCGCCGCCAGCAGGACATCGAGCAGCAACGCACCGACGCTCTGAGTCGCGAGCAGAGCGCCTGTAACTGGGCCAACTACATGGAGGCCGGCGCCCGGCAAATAGCCCTGGAGGCTGTCGGGCATGCACGTGTTCTCGACGCCGATTTTTAGTACCAGCTCGTCAAGTGGGTTTCCCGCTTGGAAGCCGAAGCTTCGGTGGACCACGCCGGCATGTAAAGGGCCAATGCGCGCGAGCAATGCACCCTATCGCACCTCTGGCAAGTCCGAGGCGAGGCGCAGGATGCCGGTGCCGGCGTTTAGCGTGTACCACATATGGCGGTCGGCATCGTCTAGTTAGCTAAGTGTAAGTTAGTACTTGTTTAGTGGGAGTAGATAGTTAACTTGGCTATGATGGTTGTCAACATGGAAGTTCAATACTCTATATGTGGATCAGACCTATTACTTTGCTCTGAATATTGAACTTTCCGTTTGAACGTATGGAATGGGCTGTTATTTTTTTAAATGGGTTGTATTTGTCCTCCACGGGTTTAGAGGCTGACTTGTGGGCCTAGCAAGGTGACGCGTACACAATCAGGAGATGATTGTACATGGAGAGGATGACAGTAGGGACCCGCCAAGGTCATGGCAGTACGCAAGCAAGTGCCTCCTTGTTTCAATCCAATAAAAAAATGGCTCCTCCTAGTGGAATTCTGACATCTGGGTCGCATGCCATTGTCAACGTAGTCAATAAACGAGAGAATTGCACAACGAGCGGCTGACACGAGGGACCCAGCAGCTCGCCCATTTATTTTTGTTTTGGGTTAATTTGATAAATGCCTCCGAGAAATGCCACTGCAATTTCCAAACTTTGAAAAATGCCATTTCATGCCAGTTCTAGTGGCATTTTTCGAAGTCTGGAGTGGCGTTTTTCAAAGTTTGCAAACTGCAGTGGTGTTTTTCAAAGTTTGCAAAAATTGCAGTGGCATTTTTCAAAGTTTGGAAATTGCAGTGGCATTTTTATGAATCGCCATAATTGGAGTGGCATTTATCTAATTTGTTTTTGAGACAGAAGCAGGGTGTCAACTGGGCTGTGCGGGACACTCTGGCCTGTCTAAACAGCCTTTTCTTTTATGTTTACCATAGACCCGCCCAGTAGTTTTTCTTTCTTTCTGAAAATGGCTAGCCCAGTTTTTTTGTGATTTGTCAAGTAAGTCGCTTTATCAGGCCTGTTGGGATGCAAATCTTTCAAGACGATGAGAGCTTCATTCGGCTGGCCTAGAAAATGGCCTATCAGTAATGAGAAATGGGCTGTACATTTTTAAAACACATCAAATCGGCAATTAGTTTCAAATATCTTTTTTTTCATTTCGAGATTTTAAATTGCATTGATTTTTATGTGTGGACAATTTATTGGATTTAATATTGATATACATTTATTTTTTAAATCAGTCTGAATGTGACTCGAAATTTCGGGATTAAAAATGGTTCAGACCGCACCGGCATATGCAAAATTTCGTATAATTTTTTAACCGTGGCCACAATATGGGCTGTAATGCTAACAAAATGAATATGGGCTCCAAAAAACCAGTAAGAATTAGCAAATGGGCTGTAAACTATTTGAAATAATGGCAGATGGGCTGTATGCTGTTTTCCACAAATTTGAGGCTTTCCATATATGGCATGTATACTGTTGGATGTCCAATCAACGACCGTCGTGCTTCTTCGATCTCTGCTCTTCCTGCTGCAGCCGCTTAAACAAGCGCCGGCGGGACTGCCTGCTCCCTCCTCCACGCGGCCGGCTGTGCTGCCGCGCAGGCCTCACCGCCCCATCGTACTCCCATCACGGTCCTAGCTATCCCTCTACTCACCCATAGTCCCACACCTGTTGTTATTCTCCGGCGACGGTAGACGAACCAATAAACCCTCGTACAGTCGTTCTCCCCTCTACGTGGGAAACAACTGCCGAGTCTTCCCTACCTCCGTGTCGTTCCCTTCCTAGGCATCGCCATCGTCCACCGCCCTGGTGCTCTCGGACCCACCAGCTATATCTTCGCACGCAAGGAAGTGCCTCCTTATTATGCCCAAAAAAAAAGAATACTCCCCATACGATGTCCACTAAGTTGACGGGGCCTATTAAGTTGACGGGGACGAAGGGCTTTCTCAACTTAGTCAATACGCACGATTCTAGCTCGACTGACCGTACGATGTCCATCCAACGGTCGTAGTGCTTCTTGCTCCAGCCGCCCAAAGTAGCGCCGATCGTGCCGCCTGCTCCTGCCTCCCGTGGCCGGCTATGCTGTCGCAGAGGCCTCACCGCCTCCATACTACTCCCACCGCTGGCCAGGCCATCCCTCCACTCCACTCACCCACACCCCCTGTTATTCTGCGGTGACGACAGTGCAGCCGAACCAGTGAACCCTCGTACTCCTCTCCGCGTGGGCATCCACTGCCGTGTCTTCCCCAGCTCTGCGTTGTCCCCTTCCCATGCCTCGTCGTCGTCCACCACCGTGGTTCTCTCGGCGCGGTGTGGTCAATGTGGTCAACGACCGAATTCCATTGGAAGAATATTGTACGTGAAGAGGCTGACAGCTGGGTCCACGGCAGCCGCAAGGATGTGCCTCCTTATTACGCGGAAAATAATTATTCCTCCACCTGACAGCAGGGACCCACCGGACGGGCCACCAGTATTTCGCGAAAAAACGTTTGCCCCTGACTGCTGGGACCCACCCGACAGGCCAACGTATTTCACGAAAAAAACGTTCCCCCTGCTGTCAGCTTGGACCCACCGGAAGTGCTTCCTTATTACGCACAAAAAAAATGAATACCCCCCAGCTAGCTGGGACCCACCTTTGCGGGAGGCAGACTTGTGGGCCTACTAAGTTGACGGGGACGGAGGGCTTTGTCAACTTAGTCAATATAAACAATTCTAGCTCCAATGACCGTACGATGTCCATCCAACGGCCGTAGTGCTTCTTCAACCTCTGGTCTTTTTGCTCCAGCCGCCCAAAGCAGCGCCGGTCGTGCCGCATGCTCCTGCTTCCCGTGGCCGGATGTGCTGCCGCAGAGGCCTCACCGCCCCCTACTATTCCCACCGCTGGCCAGGAACTATGGCGATGGCAGCCTCACACCACAGCCGAACGAGTGAACCCTCGTACTCCTCTCCGCGCGGGCTTCCACTGTCGCGTCTTCCCCGGCTCCCCGTCGTCCCCTTCCTAGGCTCGCCGTCGTCCACCGCCCTGGTGCTCTCGGCGCGGCGTGGTCAACATGGTCAAGGAACAACTTCCATGGACTATATGTGGAGAGGCTGACAGCTGGGTCCATCGCCGCAGCAAGGAAGTGCCTCCTTATTACACGGAAAATAATTATTCCTCCACCTCATAGCGGGGACCCACTAGACGGGCCACCGTATTTCATGAAAAAACGTTTCCCCCCTGACTGCTGGGACCCACCAGCTGCACCTTCGCATGCAAGGAAGTGCGTTCGAGCAAAAAAAAAACGATTCGCCCCCCTGACTGATGGGACCCACCAGCTACATCTTCGCACCCAAGGAAGTGCGTCCAAGCAAAAAAAAACGAGTCGCCCCCCTGACTGCTGGGACCCACCAACTACATCTTCGCAGGCAAGGAAGTGCATCTGGGAAAAAAATGATTCGCCCCCCCTGACTGCTGGGACCCACCAGCTACATCTTCGCAGGCAAGGAAGTGCCTGACAGTCGGGACCCAATTGGTCGAAGCGTACGTAGCATTGTCATTCCGGTCGCGAACGTGTACATTCATACTAGTCGATGTAAAGGCGCGCATGTGTCGTAGTACAGGCGCGCACATAGCATGTACACGTACATACAACATCGAGGGTGCAAGAAAGAAAATACGGACACGTACGTACATACGGGCAGGGTCTCAAATGCCTACTCGCGCATACGTACATGGCTGGGTCGGAACGGAGAAACAACATCATCGTCATGTTCATGGGAAGCCAACCGGCTGGGTCGGAACGGAATGCGTGGTCGTGTTCATCGGGAGGGCTTGGATGGAACAGGTGATGGAAACGAGGCCTGGCGTACCGCACAACGGAGGAAACGGCCTTGTGTTCGACCGGCCATGTTCGGAACGGGGTTCTGTTGATCGGGAGGGGTGTGGCATACCGCAAAACGGAGGAAACGGACCTCCTACGGTCGAAACGGGGGTCCTGTTGATCGGGAGGGGTGTGGTGTACCGCAAAACGGAGGAAACGGACCTCCTACGGTCGAAACGGGGGTCCTGTTCATCTGGAGGGGAGTGGCGTAC
>LT934124.1:34309725-34322343 GCA_900231445.1 Triticum turgidum subsp. durum
CAATCGATCGGCTTCAGTCAGCAGTAGTAGCAAAGGAATCGCTCCATCAGGTTCAGTTAACAGCCATCGATCGATCGCTTGGGTTCAGTAACGTGTAGCCTGTAGTGCAATCTCTCGGGTTCAGTTAGAGCCCAACGCCTCGCTCGGGTTCAGTTAGAGCCAACGCCTCGCACGTGTACGAGAGAAACGCACATCGCTCGGCCCCCGACCTCCCACCGTAACCAGCAACTCCTCGAAATTTTCCTCCCCCTCGCTTCTACCACGGTTTTTTCCGTCATGGACGGCCCAAAGAATGTCATGCAGCTGCATCTCCGGCCCACCCAGGACGAAAAGCCCATTTTCTGTCATGATTTTTTGTCATAGAAGTAGGAGCCCACCACATCTATGATGATACCGGGTTTGTCACAATTATTGTCATAGAAGTGTCATATGTATGACAGAAAAAAAATTTGTTCGGCCCAAAATGTCACGGATGTGTATTTTTTTAGTGCCGGGAGGGACCCCGTGAGGGCGCGCAGTGGCTATGGTCTACCCTAGGTCGACCTGATCGCCCCTAGGGCCTCGAGGTTCGCCGCCCTACAATAAGAAGAACGAATGAAGAACGAGAAGCAAGATACAAGGGAGATATATAAACACAAAAAATTAGTAGATTGATTTGTTCGATTGTGTGTTGTTCAATCAGCCGTCACCCCTTAGATATATAAGAAGCGGCCCATGCAAGGTAAAGGATTGGATTCACCTCCAAAACCCTAGTCAAATTCGGATGGTTTTGTCTGAACTTTCCAAAACTGTCTGTTCTAAAACTGGCTGCACCTTGTGGGTCATTTTTGAGGTGGTAAATTACCTCGGGTGGAAATGAGCCCGAAAGCAATTTTGACCGTTTCGAGGAGACGAACAACTTTCATGTTGAACTTTTTTGATCAGAGGACATCTTGAGGGGGTTTTGGGTTGTTTTTCGAAGTCTGCAACAGAGAAATATGAAACCCGGATGATCGTCCCGAAATGTCCGGCCTCTGCATCAAAGAAATTCAGAACCTGGAGGATTGCCCCCGGATTGTCCGAATATCTACTGCAGCAGCTATATATTAAGTTGGTCTCTTTGGCGCTCCATTCAAGTCGCATATGACCTCGGATAGCGATGGCTCCAAACATAGCTTGTTAAGCTCACTAGTACAAAAAGGGTCAAATGTGAAGCACATTAGTGCCGGTTTGATTTTGAGCCGGCACTAATGTGTCCATTAGTGCCGGTTCCAACGGCTAGCTGGCCGCTCTCATTAGTATCGGTTCGTGGCGAACCTTTAGCACCAGTTCGTGCCACAAACCGGTGCTAAAGAGAGTGGTGGCAGGATGTTGTCATTCTGGGGGCCCCTCCAGCACCTTTAGTACCGGTTCGTGGCACGAACCGGTACTAAAGGTCGTCGTACATAAACCCTTTGTCCACCCGAGCTTGCTCTGCTCTTCCCTTTCCCCTCTCCTCCTCTGTTCTTCCCCTCTCTTCCTCGAGCTCATCACACATTTTGCCCAAAATTTGTCAAGATTTGAAGGCCCCCATCCATTAAAATGATCACAAAGGTTAGCAACTTTGTCCTTTCATCTCTCATTGCTAGATTAGCTCGTGCAATGCTTTGTATAGTGATTAATTTGTGAGTTTAGTAATTTGGGAGGAATTATATGTGCTAGTATTTGATTTATATGCAATTTGAGGTCAAAAATAACACTTAGTTTGCATATGTAGGTGTGGTTTACTTAGTGCCTTCTAAATCTCCATAGAAACCACTGTTGATCGCCTGCACCATCCCGTCGCCGGCACCACCTTGTGGTGAGGCTCTTGTTCATGAATGTTTTACATTACCAAATTGATGTTTGTGTGATTTGGATATATAGTTACTCATATAATTATCTTACCCGCACGTTGTTTGTTATACATGGTGCCATGGTTTTGATATCCATCCCCGTCGTCCCTCTTCCTTGTTATGATTCAGCTGTGGTATATTCTCTTTTAAAAATAGTTGTTGCATTTCGTGTTTATGACAAGTTATGCCCATCAAGTTGACATAGATATTTTTATCTAGGACTTGTGAACCGGAAATTCCAACCGATCCTAATGTCGAGAGGTTCAATTTAGTTGAAAGAGAAAACAAGTATTTGAAAGAAAAATTGAAAAGAATTTAGCGGGAGAAGATGGAATTGGAGTTGCATGTTGCCGATGTCGTCGATGATCACAAGATCAAGATGGAGAAAATGCGGTTGAAGATTAAAAATATTAGAAAATATGCCATTGATAGTGTGGCTTGGTATCATTATGCTGTTGGATCAATTGTTACCTTAGTTGCGATCTTGATCGCATTTGTTTTTGCATTTAAATTCTTTAGCTAGAGAGTTATTTGTATGTTGCATTTAATTAAGTGTTGTATATGAACTTTATGTATGAACTTGTATTAATTTGGTTTATTCGGTGTTGTCTAATGAAGATGAGCCGACAATGGATGTATGATGACCGATGCTCTCCCGAGTTCACTAATGGCGTGCGTACTTTTCTGCTTGCCACTAATGCAAACAAGCGGACGGATGGTTTTATGCCTTGTCCATGTGCTGGCTGTAAGAATGGTCACAATTACTCTATGTCAAGAACCATTCACGTCCACCTATTTGAGTCCGGTTTCATGCCCCACTATAATGTTTGGACCAAGCACGGAAAAGAGGGGTTATGATAGAAGACAATGAAGAAGAAGAGGACAACGACAACTATCCTGGCCATTGGTCACTACAAGAAATATGTCAACTAGTGACCTTCTGTCAGTGACCCTGGAAGAATTGGTCATAGATCTATGACCATTTTAGACCAATTGGTCAAAAGCTGTTCGGGGGGCTCGAAACCCTAAACCATTGCGACCATTTTGGTCAGAAAGGTCGTAATTTCCTTACACGAAATGGTCATAAAGCAAACAGTGCTGGTCCGCTGCCTTATTTCTAGCTGTTAACGACCAATATAGATGGTCATAGCCTTGTAGATTGTGGTAGGTTGTGATGACTAGGCGCCATCTCATCAGTCTTGCTTATGTGTCATGTCCATGTGGCAGTTTTTGCCCTAGGTTGTGAAGCAACCTATATTTTTGTTATTCCAAATATTCCCAAAAAGATCTCATAATTTTTTTGGATCATATCTTCGTCAAATATGTCAAAAATATTCCATGCCTAGTTCAAAAATAATTCGAAAATATTCATTTTCCTATTCTGTTCAAAGCAGCACTTTTTGACGGAAGTACCACTTTGGCATGTTCAAATGGTATCCATTTTCTACAGTGCTTTCCTATGCCCAAAAAACCTTCCTCCACCAAATGCCAGCTCAATCCATTCATTATTTTGATCCCAGCTTCAACATTCGTATTTATGTCCAGTGTGGTACTTTGCAAAGCAAGTACCACCTAGGCTCCTCCTTTTGAGCTGAAAATGTGTGAAGACGGTCTTCTTAGTAACTGATCATCCTTAACCAAAACTCACGCCCATTAGCCATGGGCATTTCCTGTACCGCAAATCAAACACTTGGCTACTTATTCATGTTTGAGCATCGATCGATCTCCTCGTGAGAATCTTATGTTGTGATTTTCTTCCTAGCACCTACCTGGGGAATGCCCAACCCACTAGACATGCCTAGGCCGCCCAGAACAAATGGCAACGCCACAGTCACGCGGTGACCACGCGGCGGGCATGCGAGTTTACACGCTCTAGAGTTGGGGCCCTCGGCCACTGTCCAAATCTCGATGTATCGCCACCAAACCATGTATTTATTATTAATTAGGTACTTATGTACCTAGAAATGATTTTTGGAAAAAATAAATAGCAAACTATGAGGCAGCTGCAGTTCAAATTTGACCCGCTTCCAACTGAATCGGCGGGAATTTGTCTTTTTCACCAGAGGTGGATCAAAACTTTTGACACCCAACCATTTTGTCAATTGTGCATTAAATATGGCCTAGTATTTTAGAAAATTAATCTGGTTCAATTTTACAACAAATATATGGTAGGTCCTTCACAAAAAAAACTCATTTCACGCACTCGAAAAATGGAAAATGAATTTTCCGTGCAAAGAAACTAAAAACTCCCTTAGGCAACATTGTTTGGATTTCGAAGATGCACCCTTGTGCACAATATGAGATCATTTGAAGAAACTATGCCATGAATGTGGCCATAAGAATGATCATTTGGCTTGAAAGTGATGAATCTTCATGCATGATACCTCCCTTCCGAAAACACTTTTTTAAAATAATTGCCGTATTACAAGTTTATTATTTTTCCTGGAAACTTGGTCACATATAATGACACAATGCGAAGGTTTTACAATTTTTCGATTTTTTTTGAATTTTTTATGCCCATTTCAAAATGCGATCAAAACGGCGGGCTTGACCGTTACTAGCTAGTCGTTGAATATTGGAATTTTTTTGGTGTTTATCTGATTAAATAGATACTTATGTACCTAGAAATGATTTTTGGAAAAAATAAAGAGCAAACTATGAGGCAGCTGCAGTTCAAATTTGACCCGCTTCCAGCTGAATCGGCGAGAATTTGTCTTTTTCACCAGAGTTGGATCAAAACTTTTGACACCCAACCATTTTGTCAATTGTGCATTGAATATGGCCTAGTATTTTAGAAAATTGATCTGGTCTAATTTTACAATAAATATACGGTAGGTCCTTCACAAAAAAAACTCATTTCAGGCACTGACAAATGGAAAATGAATTTTCCGTGCAAAGAAACTGAAAACTCCCTTAGGCAACATTGTTTGGAATTCGAAGATGCACCCTTGTGCACAATATGAGATCATTTGAAGAAACTATGCCATGAATGTGGCCATAAGATTGATCATTTGGCTTGAAAGCCATGAATCTTCATGCATGATAGCTCATTTCCGAGAACACTTTTTTAAAATAATTGCCGTATTACAAGTTTATAATTTTTCCTGGAAACTTGGTCACATATAACGATACAATGCGAATGTTTTGCAATTTTTGATTTTTTTGAATTTTTTATGCCCGTTTCAAAATGCGGTCAAAACGGCGGGCTTGACCGTTCCTAGCTAGTGGTTGAATCTTGGAATTTTTTTGGTGTTTCTCTAATTAAATAGATACTTATGTACCTAGAAATGATTTTTGGAAAAATAAAGAGCAAACTATGAGGCAGCTGCAGTTCAAATTTGACCCGCTTCCAACTGAATCAGTGGGAATTTGTCTTTTTCACCAGAGGTGGATCAAAACTTTTGACACCCAACCATTTTGTCAATTATGCGTTAAATATGGCCTAGTATTTTAGAAAATTGATCTGGTCCAATTTTACAACAAATATATGGTAGGTCCTTCACAAAAAAACTCATTTCAGGCACTCGAAAAATGGAAAATGAATTTTCCGTGCAAAGAAACTGAACACTCCCTTAGGCAACATTGTTTGCAATTCGAAGATGCACCCTTGTGCACAATATGAGATCATTTGAAGAAACTATGCCATGAATGTGGCCATAAGATTGATCATTTGGCTTGAAAGCCATGAATCTTCATGCATGATAGCTCATTTATGAGAAAACTTTTTTAAAATAATTGCCGTATTACAAGTTTATTATTTTTCCTGGAAACTTGGTCACATATAATGACACAATGCAAAGGTTTTGCAATTTTTTGATTTTTTTGAATTTTTTATGCCCGTTTCAAAATGCGGTTAAAACGGCAGGCTTGACCGTTCCTAGCTAGTGGTTGAATCTTGGAAATTTTTTGATGTTTCTATGATTAAATAGATACTTATGTACCTAGAAATAATTTCTGGAAAAAAATAAAGAGAAAACTATGAGGTAGCTGCAGTTCAAATTTGACCCGCTTCCAACTGAATCGACGGGAATTTGTCTTTTTCACCAGAGGTGGATCAAAACTTTTGACACCGAACCATTTTTGTCAATTGTGCATTAAACCTGGCATAGTATTTTAGAAAATTGATCTGGTCCAATTTTACAACAAATATATGGTAGGTCCTTCACAAAAAAAACTCATTTCACGCACTCGAAAAATGGAAAATGAATTTTCCGTGCAAAGAAACTAAAAACTCCCTTAGGCAACATTGTTTGGATTTCGAAGATGCACCCTTGTGCACAATATGAGATCATTTGAAGAAACTATGCCATGAATGTGGCCATAAGAATGATCATTTGGCTTGAAAGTGATGAATCTTCATGCATGATACCTCCTTTCCGAAAACACTTTTTTAAAATAATTGCCGTATTACAAGTTTATTATTTTTCCTGGAAACTTGGTCACATATAATGACACAATGCGAAGGTTTTACAATTTTTCGATTTGTTTTTGAATTTTTTATGCCCATTTCAAAATGTGATCAAAACGGCGGGCTTGACTGTTACTAGCTAGTGGTTGAATATTGGAATTTTTTTGGTGTTTATCGGATTAAATAGATACTTATGTACCTAGAAATGATTTTTGGAAAAAATAAAGAGCAAACTATGAGGCAGCTGCAGTTCAAATTTGACCCGCTTCCAACTGAATCGGCGAGAATTTGTCTTTTTCACCAGAGTTGGATCAAAACTTTTGAAACCCAACCATTTTGTCAATTGTGCATTAAATATGGCCTAGTATTTTAGAAAATTGATCTGGTCTAATTTTACAATAAATATACGGTAGGTCCTTCACAAAAAAAACTCATTTCAGGCACTGACAAATGGAAAATGAATTTTCCGTGCAAAGAAACTGAAAACTCCCTTAGGCAACATTGTTTGGAATTCGAAGATGCACCCTTGTGCACAATATGAGATCATTTGAAGAAACTATGCCATGAATGTGGCCATAAGATTGATCATTTGGCTTGAAAGCCATGAATCTTCATGCATGATAGCTCATTTCCGAGAACACTTTTTTAAAATAATTGCCGTATTACAAGTTTATAATTTTTCCTGGAAACTTGGTCACATATAACGATACAATGCGAATGTTTTGCAATTTTTTGATTTTTTTGAATTTTTTATGCCCGTTTCAAAATGCGGTCAAAATGGCGGGCTTGACCGTTCCTAGCTAGTGGTTGAATCTTGGAATTTTTTTGGTGTTTCTCTAATTAAATAGATACTTATGTACCTAGAAATGATTTTTGGAAAAATAAAGAGCAAACTATGAGGCAGCTGCAGTTCAAATTTGACCCGCTTCCAACTGAATCAGTGGGAATTTGTCTTTTTCACCAGAGGTGGATCAAAACTTTTGACACCCAACCATTTTGTCAATTATGCATTAAATATGGCCTAGTATTTTAGAAAATTGATCTGGTCCAATTTTACAACAAATATATGGTAGGTCCTTCACAAAAAAACTCATTTCAGGCACTCGAAAAATGGAAAATGAATTTTCCATGCAAAGAAACTAAAAACTCCCTCAGGCAACATTGTTTGGAATTCGAAGATGCACCCTTGTGCACAATATGAGATCATTTGAAGAAACTATGCCATGAATGTGGCCATAAGATTGATCATTTGGCTTGAAAGCCATGAATCTTCATGCATGATAGCTCATTTATGAGAAAACTTTTTTAAAATAATTGCCGTATTACGAGTTTATTATTTTTCCTGGAAACTTGGTCACATATAATGACACAATGCAAAGGTTTTGCAATTTTTTGATTTTTTTTGAATTTTTTATGCCCGTTTCAAAATGCGGTTAAAACGGCAGGCTTGACCGTTCCTAGCTAGTGGTAGAATCTTGGAAATTTTTTGATGTTTCTATGATTAAATAGATACTTATGTACCTAGAAATAATTTTTGGAAAAAAATAAAGAGAAAACTATGAGGTAGCTGCAGTTCAAATTTGACCCGCTTCCAACTGAATCGACGGGAATTTGTCTTTTTCACCAGAGGTGGATCAAAACTTTTGACACCCAACCATTTTTGTCAATTGTGCATTAAACATGGCATAGTATTTTAGAAAATTGATCTGGTCCAATTTTACAACAAATATATGGTAGGTCCTTCACAAAAAAAAACTCATTTCACGCACTCGAAAAATGGAAAATGAATTTTCCGTGCAAAGAAACTAAAAACTCCCTTAGGCAACATTGTTTGGAATTCGAAGATGCACCCTTGTGCACAATATGAGATCATTTGAAGAAACTATGCCATGAATGTGGCCATAAGAATGATCATTTGGCTTGAAAGTGATGAATCTTCATGCATGATACCTCCTTTCCGAAAACACTTTTTAAAAATAATTGCCGTATTACAAGTTTATTATTTTTCCTGGAAACTTGGTCACATATAATGACACAATGCGAAGGTTTTACAATTTTTCGATTTGTTTTTGAATTTTTTATGCCCATTTCAAAATGCGATCAAAACGGCGGGCTTGACTGTTACTAGCTAGTGGTTGAATATTGGAATTTTTTTGGTGTTTATCTGATTAAATAGATACTTATGTACCTAGAAATGATTTTTGGAAAAAATAAAGAGCAAACTATGAGGCAGCTGCAGTTCAAATTTGACCCGCTTCCAGCTGAATCGGCGAGAATTTGTCTTTTTCACCAGAGTTGGATCAAAACTTTTGACACCCAACCAATTTGTCAATTGTGCATTAAATATGGCCTAGTATTTTAGAAAATTGATCTGGTCTAATTTTACAATAAATATACGGTAGGTCCTTCACAAAAAAAACTCATTTCAGGCACTGACAAATGGAAAATGAATTTTCCGTGCAAAGAAACTGAAAACTCCCTTAGGCAACATTGTTTGGAATTCGAAGATGCACCCTTGTGCACAATATGAGATCATTTGAAGAAACTATGCCATGAATGTGGCCATAAGATTGATCATTTGGCTTGAAAGCCATGAATCTTCATGCATGATAGCTCATTTCCGAGAACACTTTTTTAAAATAATTGCCGTATTACAAGTTTATAATTTTTCCTGGAAACTTGGTCACATATAACGATACAATGCGAATGTTTTGCAATTTTTGATTTTTTTGAATTTTTTATGCCCGTTTCAAAATGCGGTCAAAACGGCGGGCTTGACCGTTCCTAGCTAGTGGTTGAATCTTGGAATTTTTTTGGTGTTTCTCTAATTAAATAGATACTTATGTACCTAGAAATGATTTTTGGAAAAATAAAGAGCAAACTATGAGGCAGCTGCAGTTCAAATTTGACCCGCTTCCAACTGAATCAGTGGGAATTTGTCTTTTTCACCAGAGGTGGATCAAAACTTTTGACACCCAACCATTTTGTCAATTATGCATTAAATATGGCCTAGTATTTTAGAAAATTGATCTGGTCCAATTTTACAACAAATATATGGTAGGTCCTTCACAAAAAAACTCATTTCAGGCACTCGAAAAATGGAAAATGAATTTTCCGTGCAAAGAAACTGAAAACTCCCTCAGGCAACATTGTTTGGAATTCGAAGATGCACCCTTGTGCACAATATGAGATCATTTGAAGAAACTATGCCATGAATGTGGCCATAAGATTGATCATTTGGCTTGAAAGCCATGAATCTTCATGCATGATAGCTCATTTATGAGAAAACTTTTTTAAAATAATTGCCGTATTACGAGTTTATTATTTTTCCTGGAAACTTGGTCACATATAATGACACAATGCAAAGGTTTTGCAATTTTTTGATTTTTTTGAATTTTTTATGCCCGTTTCAAAATGCGGTTAAAACGGCAGGCTTGACCGTTCCTAGCTAGTGGTTGAATCTTGGAAATTTTTTGATGTTTCTATGATTAAATAGATACTTATGTACCTAGAAATAATTTTTGGAAAAAAATAAAGAGAAAACTATGAGGTAGCTGCAGTTCAAATTTGACCCGCTTCCAACTGAATCAACGGGAATTTGTCTTTTTCACCAGAGGTGGATCAAAACTTTTGACACCCAACCATTTTTGTCAATTGTGCATTAAACATGGCATAGTATTTTAGAAAATTGATCTGGTCCAATTTTACAACAAATATATGGTAGGTCCTTCACAAAAAAAACCTCATTTCACGCACTCGAAAAATGGAAAATGAATTTTCCGTGCAAAGAAACTAAAAACTCCCTTAGGCAACATTGTTTGGAATTCGAAGATGCACCCTTGTGCACAATATGAGATCATTTGAAGAAACTATGCCATGAATGTGGCCATAAGATTGATCATTTGGCTTGAAAGCCATGAATCTTCATGCATGATAGCTCATTTCCGAGAACACTTTTTTAAAATAATTGCCGTATTACAAGTTTATAATTTTTCCTGGAAACTTGGTCACATATAACGATACAATGCGAATGTTTTGCAATTTTTTGATTTTTTTGAATTTTTTATGCCCGTTTCAAAATGCGGTCAAAACGGCGGACTTGACCGTTCCTAGCTAGTGGTTGAATCTTGGAATTTTTTTGGTGTTTCTCTAATTAAATAGATACTTATGTACCTAGAAATGATTTTTGGAAAAATAAAGAGCAAACTATGAGGCAGCTGCAGTTCAAATTTGACCCGCTTCCAACTGAATCAGTGGGAATTTGTCTTTTTCACCAGAGGTGGATCAAAACTTTTGACACCCAACCATTTTGTCAATTATGCATTAAATATGGCTTAGTATTTTAGAAAATTGATCTGGTCCAATTTTACAACAAATATATGGTAGGTCCTTCACAAAAAAACTCATTTCCGGCACTCGAAAAATGGAAAATGAATTTTCCGTGCAAGGAAACTGAAAACTCCCTTAGGCAACATTGTTTGGAATTCAAAGATGCACCCTTGTGCACAATATGAGATCATTTGAAGAAACTATGCCATGAATGTGGCCATAAGATTGATCATTTGTCTTGAAAGCCATGAATCTTCATGCATGATAGCTCATTTATGAGAAAACTTTTTTAAAATAATTGCCGTATTACAAGTTTATTATTTTTCCTGGAAACTTGGTCATATATAATGACACAATGCAAAGGTTTTGCAATTTTTTGGTTTTTTTGAATTTTTTATGCCCGTTTCAAAATGCGGTCAAAACGGCGGGCTTGACCGTTCCTAGCTAGTGGTTGAATCTTGGAAATTTTTTGATGTTTCTATGATTAAATAGATACTTATGTACCTAGAAATAATTTTTGGAAAAAAATAAAGAGAAAACTATGAGGTAGCTGCAGTTCAAATTTGACCCGCTTCTAACTAAATCGACGGGAATTTGTCTTTTTCACCAGAGGTGGATCAAAACTTTTGACACCCAACCATTTTTGTAAATTGTGCATTAAACATGGCATAGTATTTTAGAAAATTGATCTGGTCCAATTTTACAACAAATATATGGTAGGTCCTTCACAAAAAAACTCATTTCAGGCACTCGAAAAATGGAAAATGAATTTTCCGTGCAAAGAAAATGAAAACTCCCTTAGGCAACATTGTTTGGAATTCGAAGATGTACCCTTGTGCACGATATGAGCTCATTTGAATAAACTATGCCATGAATGTGGCCATAAGATTGATCATTTGGCTTGAAAGCCATGAATCTTCATGCATGATAGCTCATTTCTATGAACACTTTTTAAAAATAATTGCTGTATTACAAGTTTATTATTTTTGCTTGAAACTTGGTCACATTTGATGACACAATGTGAAGGTTTTGCAATTTTTGTATTTTTTTTTGAATTTTTTATGCCCGTTTCAAAATGAGGTCAAAACGGCGGGATTGACCGTTCCTACCTAGTTGTTGAATCTTGGAAACCTTTTGACGTTTCTCTGATTAAATAGATAGTTATGTATCCAGAAATGATTTTTGGAGAAAATAAAGAGCAAACTATAAGGTAGCTGATGTTCAAATTTAACCCGCTTCCAGCTGAATCGGCGGAAATTTATCTTTCTCACGGGAGGTGGATCAAAGCTTTTGACACCCAACCATTTGGTCAATTGTGAATTAAATACGGCCTAGTATTTTATAAAATTTATTTGGTCCAATTTTGCAACAAATATATGATAGGTCCTTAAAAAAATCATTTTGGGCACTCGAAAAATGAAAAATTGATTTTTCGTGCAAAGAGAATAAAAACTCTCTTTGTCAATATTGTTTGCCAATCCAAAATGCAAACTTTGTGCAAAATATGGTATCATTTGAAAAAATATTTGGTTGATCCTTTAAAGAAAACTCATTTTAAGCACTCAAAAATTGAAAAAGGAAGTTTTCGTAAAAAATATTATCTTTAATCTAATTGATCACAACCAATTTAGATGGTCATAAAGTCTTCAAATTGCTTGCTGCGTTTTGATTGGTCCAGGAGCCTATCACGCGGATCATCCATCAGACACCGTCGGATGCTCCGAAATCCAACGGCAACCCTCACCCCTCACCCTCTCACCCACGCCCCACTCCCCACCGTACCCGCAGACCCCACGCACCCACTCACCACCGTTCCAAACCCCACGCTCGCACTCACCACCGTTCCAATCCCGCACCCTCACCTGCTCGCCGAAACCCTAGCCGCCGCCGCCGCCTGCTCCCCGTCCCCTCCACCAAGATCGCACCAACCACCCCGATGGCCACCGCCGCACCGCCGCACGCCGCGGCACTCCTGGACGCCCTCCCCCTTGTCCCCCAGACCCCCCTTCTCCATCGCCGCCTGCCCCT
>LT934124.1:34330861-34381630 GCA_900231445.1 Triticum turgidum subsp. durum
CCCCGCCCCGTCGTCGCTGCCCCGCCCCGTCGTTGTCACCCCGTCGTCGTCGCCGCCCCATCGTCGCCTCGTCGGTGAGCTCATGCCCCGGCCGCCATGTGTCCACACACACACACACACACACCTTAGTTTTTTGTTATAAATTTTAGTTATAGAACTTTTCTGTTTTTTAGTTATAGAAATATTAGAAATGTTAGTTATATCGAAATGTTATAAATTTTTCCTGTTTTTTAGTTATAGAAATATTTATAGAAATGTTAGCAATTTTTCTGTTTTTTAGTTAGAAATTCTAGAATTAGTTTTAGTTAGATAAATTAGATTAATGTCAAATTGTTAGAATTTGCATATAGAATTTTAGTTATCGCAATCCAATCATTTTAAAATGTTACTTTTTGCGGGAATATAGTATTTGTTCTCGACGATATGCCCGGCCCGCATCCTCGCCGTCGACCCGTTCGCGATGACGTCCTGCTTCAGAGGACCCATGTCCGGGACTGGGCTCCGCCGGGCTGGCATTGGGAGGTGCTACCTGGAGGGGCGCACCGCTTGGTGAGGTACCCGGCCTCGGGTCCCATCGTCGACCCTGATCTCCTATGGTGGTGTTCGCGTGGGCTACAGTCGGTGCAGAGGGAGCCGGCCCCGCCGGAGATGGTGCGTCGCCGTGTTAGGGAGGAGGACGAGCATGTCCACTGCTATATGGCTGCTATGTATGTCAAGTTCTCCAATACTTGGCAGGTTCTTTGGGCAGATAACCAGAGATATGATCCTGTGATGGTTCCTTCTCTTTGGGTGTCCACCTCCCGCGCCCCAGGAACCGTGAGTGGCCTAGATTCTTCTGTAGTACTCGATCTTTATTAGGTACCAGTGATGTATTCGATATATAATATTCGAGATGATGTATTCGAGATTATATATATTATTCGAGACGATGATGTATTCGAGATTGTATATTATGTACTATATGATTCAGTTTTTCCTTATTGATTGCATCCATGCATTGTAATTTTAATACTAAATTGTTTTATATTTCTTATGTATTAGTTAAGTAAAAGCTATGGCGGACAATACCGGCAGAGAGAGAGAAGAGGAATTGTTTGACATCACACGCAGCCCTCGCAGGCTAGATGATCTGAATGAAGCAGATGACGGCTCTCAATATCTGAACAATACCGGAGAGGGTGATGAAAAGATATTCGATCTCTACGACCGAGCTAATGAAGTCATGAACTATGATTGTGATTATGATGACACAGTAAATGTTTATGATGATGACACAGACAATGCTGATCTTCAAATAACAAAGACTACTAGCGAGGTATATTTATATAAGTAGGCATTTGGTGATCATCACATGTTTTTTTATTTGAAGATATATTAACAAATCGATCTTTCTTCTTTCAGCCCTCCGGATCGAGCAAATCTGCTTCTACAGACAGCAGGACAAAGCGAGGCCCGGGCAGAAAGTTGAAGGAGGGTGTAAAGTACAACATCGACTCCGTCAAACCTAGTGGCGAACCCCTCATGCCTAAGAATATTGTGAACATGTGGACTCGTCAGTGCGGAGTTCTTGTGAAGGACCAACTCCCGATCTCCATTCAAGAATGGAAAGAGCCAAAAACTAAACGTCCAGGTGTTACTTGGGTCGACGACAGAGCAAAAAAAACCTTTGGGAATCTCTGATGGAACATTTCACCCTACCAGATTATCTCACTAAAGCAGATATGGAGATAGTCAAGGGCGTTGCTCTTAAGAAGATGGCAATTGCATTCAACACCCACAAGAAAACTGTATGGGCCAACTACCTCGCTGCAGAAAGGAAGACTCCAGAATTCACGGGAACACTGGAGAAGGAAAGAGAACACTGGGCCGATTTCGTAAAATGCAAGGAATCGGAATTATCTAAGGAACGGTCGATAAAAAACAAGGCCAATGCCGCAAAAAGACACAGCTCCATAGGCTGGGTCCAGGTGGCAACGCGGTGGGAATGCCTAAGTGGGATAAGTCTGAGCAAGAGATGGAGGATGCAGGGGTCACTCCGGTTACTAGGAGCTGGCCCCCCAGGTGCAGAACTTGGTTCTATGCGCATGGGGGGGGCGTTGGTCCCGAAGACAGACCTAGTTTCGCAGAAGGCAAGTCTAAAAGGAGCCGAACAAAAGATACTTGACGTAATAGAAGAAGCTCGAACGGGGGTGTTCACGCCCAATAGAGAAAACGACGAGCTTACGCGCGCCCTGGGAAATCCTGAACACCGGGGAAGAACACAAGGCAAGGGCGTTATTCCCAGGTATGAGGGCTTTTCGGAATGGAACGACGACTACAGGTCCCGTGCAAGAAAGAAGATGGAGGAGGAGAAGAAGAGGAAGCTGGAGGAGGAGCAGAGGAAGCAGGACGCAGAACGCCTTCAAGGCCTTGAAGCAAGGCACGCAGACTTGGCACTAAAATTCCAGCAGCAGCAGCAGAAGATTGACTCACTTAGCCAGGAAAGGGGGTCTTAGTAGCGGCAGCGGCAAGCGGATGATCGTCCAGCATTGGATAGCACCGTCCCATCCATGTCGAGAAGCAGCGTTGTTTCTGCCCTAGGCGACACACTGCTGGATACATACCCTGTGGATGACATCATAGAGAACACTAACTGTGAGCTACACTCCAAAATGAAGAACATATCCATGAAGGTGGCCGAGGGCGTTGCTTTTACAATTACCCCCGAAGCAACCTTCCATTGCATCCCGATTCCAGAGGGCTATGCTCGTGTCTTGGTTGATGAAGTGGTGGACCCATATTCGGGGCTACAACTTGACATACTGGAGGTGAAGACGAGCGCACACTGGGAGAGGCCATACATCGTATCATCTTATGGAGAAAGGATTGCATCATCTTTCGAAGTCCACCGACACCGCGTCGTCTGCCGACTCCTCCTCGAAGTCCGCCACCGAGTCAGCAGACTCCCGCTCCTCCAAGTCCACGAACGCGTGAGCCGACTACTTCTTGAAGTCCGCCACCTCCTCCAAGTCCCCGAACGCGTGAGCAGACTCCTGTTCCAAGTCCGGCACACCGTCAGGCCACTCTTCCGGTTTCAAGTCCGACTCAGCATCAGGCCACTCCTCCTGCTTCAATTCCGGCATGGCGTCAGCCACGTCAGCCGTCTTCGCCGTCTCAGCAATCGCAGAAGAGACACGCCCCAGCTATGGTGCATAGCGGTACGAGTCGAGGTAGTACAGGAAGTACAGGCGGAGACAAGTGATATAAATATGGTCCAAGCCTCGCTCCTCTTCCTCAGAGGCCTTACGACATGACCGAGGAGCAAAAGACAGCCATAGTGTAGGCCCAAGTAGACGCCCATTTTGGACCAAAACCGGCACCGCCGCCAAGGGAGAAAGTGCCTGAGGAAAAGATTGACCACTTCATACGTATGGCTAGAGCACCAGCTCCCATAGCCGTGCCTAATGTAGCTTCCGTTGAGTATTCAGAACTATTTCAGTTATACAATCAAGACGCACTCGACAAATCTATCATCAGTTGTTATTGTCTGTAAGTGATTTCTTTCTGTAATTTAAGTCTCAAGCTAGCTGTAGTGATCATTTTGATCAATCATTACATGTAATTATCCTCACTACATTCTTTTCTGTGGTATTATATGCAGGATGAAGATGTATGAAATGAAAAAATCTTGACGCTATGGCCTTGGGTTCATTGACCCAAATACCATTAATGAGTACACATGGAATCTTCCAATTTATCAAGCAAGTGTAGAGGAAAGCATACTAGAGTTCTTCAAGCGCCTCAATACCAATGAAGATATACTACTTCCTTACAACTTCCTGTGAGTCACACTGTCATGTACTACAAATTATGTTTTTGCTTACTAGCTAGCTAGATGTTAATAACAAAGTGTATAGGGTTTACGGTAGTTGATTAGTGTTATGCACATGCCCGCTTAATTAAGACATGCAAACGTGTGTGCATGTAGTTTCCACTGGATCTTGTTAGACATTAAAGTTGACAAAGGAATAGTTGAAGAACTGGACTCACTACTTAAAGAAGAAAAATACTACACCAACGTGAAGGGGATAGTCAACAGGTAATTTCAATCATTATTAACTATATCTCGGCCTATTTAGTTCTTCATTTCCTGATATGAACTATTTAATAACCCCTTTATTAATTTTCTTAGCCGGCGGGCAGGGCTTGGGCAAAGTTCATCAAGGTGACTCCAGGAAAATGGGCAAAAAAGTTGTTTTGGTATCGACCAAAGGTAAGTAATTAAGTAGTACTAGCTAGCTAGCTATCTACCATCTCTTTAATTCTTGTTTCAATACCATTAATTAATTATCATGCTTGATTAATGATTATCTAATTCAATTCCATTCTCGTAAAGGCCCTGAAGCAGGCGCATGGGAATGATCTGTGTGCATTCTACGTTTGCAAGAACATTCGCATGATGGCGTCCGAAAGGAGCAGATCTCAAAGACAGGAATGGGTACGTTTGTCAGAACACTATTCACACCATTATCGATATCTAGCCACACAACTAATACACATGCATATTGATCTCCTTCTTAACATTTCAGAGAGGTGCGGGAGCAGCTCCTACCAGCGGATCGCATACTAGCACTTCAAGAGGAAATAGCGGGATTTTTGCTCGACCAGGTCATAGATCCCAAAGGAGAATACTATTACCCGCTACCTCCTCCATGAACCACTTGTCATCGTGCTCCGAAGGCACCAAGGCAACATGTAGGAGAAATTGCATATGTATATATACATGTGTATGTGTGAATAATTAATGGTGTTGGTTGTGAGACATTCGATGATATATAATTATATATATATGCGGTTCTACGTACGAGAAAATCTATTTATATATATGCATAACATGTACAATTTGTAGTATCGTAAAATACCAGCAAACAAAAAAGAATTAAATGAAAAATAAAACCAACCCCCCCCCCCAAACATTTAGTACCTGTTGGTGTTACCTACCGGTACTAATGGTCTACCAGCACCAGGGCCAGGCCCGTGCCACGCGTTGGCACTTTAGCGTCGGTTCGTGACACACCGGTACTAAAGGGGGGGGGCCTTTAGTCTCCACTCTTTAGTGCCGGTTGTAGAACCGGCACTAAAGGCCCTTACGAATCGGCGCTAAAGCCTGGTTCTGCACTAGTGGCTCGAAGAGAAGAACAAAAGTCATGTTGTACACTTCACCATCGGAGGTCATATTGGGGGAGAAAATTGGCCACCAAAATGGTCCAAAATATCTTGGGGCAAACTCCAGCAGCACATTCTTTTGGTTCCCGAGGTTGCATACGACCTCGGATGAAGATGACCCAAACATCAAAGTTGTTCATTTCGATGATACGGAGATTCCACATGTTGAAAACCTTTTCATTTGAGGTCATATCTACTCCTAATGGATGACTTGGTTGAATAGTCCCACCACTTTCGTCTGGGTTTTTTTCGTCTGATTTTTTTCGTCCCCTCCCCCCACTCTACGCGCGCACACACTAAAAATAGGACGCCGTATTTGAGCCCATATTTTTTCCTCTTGATCCAGTTGCCTCCTCGATCTAGGAAATCCTAGGGCATGGTCTTGGGACGCCACCGCTGTCGGTTTCAAAACCGGCGGATCTCGGGTAGGGGGGCCCAAACTGTGCTTCTAAGGCTAATGGTAACAGGAGACTGGGGATACGATGTTTTACCCAGGCTCGGGCCCTCTCGATGGAGGTAATACCCTACTTCCTTCTTGATTGATCTTCATGATATGAGTATTACAAGAGTTGATCTACCACGAGATCGTAGAGGCTAAACCCTAGAAGCTAGCCTATGGTATGATTGTTGTCCTACAGACTAAACCCTCCGGTTTATATAGGCACCGGAGGGGGCTAGGGTTACACAGAGTCGGTTACAGAGAAGGAGATCTACATCCGAATCGCCAATCTTGCCTTCCACGCAAAGCAGAGTCCCATCCGGACATGGGGCGAAGTCTTCAATCTTCATAGTCCAACAGTCCGGCCAAAGTACATAGTCCGATTGTCCGGATACCCCCCTATCCAGGAATCCCTCAGTAGCCCCTGAACCAGGTTTCAATGACGATGAGTTCGGCGTGCAGATTGTCTTCGGCATTGCAAGGTGGGTTCCATCTCCGAATACTCCAAGATAAATTCCGAACACAAGGACTGTGTCCGGCTCTGCAAGACAAAATTCACATACCACCGTAGAGAGAACAATAATCCACGAATCCAATCTGCTGACAACTCTTCGTAGTGTGACATCACTCCATGGCCCGGCTTTTATTCAAACCTTTTTTTATAACCAGCCACCGCACACATTGCGAGGCGGTTTCTTTGGCACGCCTTGTCAAAGCAGAGATCATGTCCCCCTTATCACGGGATTCTCATCAATACGGGTGTGGGTAACCCAACCGCCCCACCAAACGCGGTGAGTGGGGAACGAGCAGGTTTCATTAGGCAAGCGGGGAGGCGCAGGGTTTCATTTCCTCTATAAATAGGAAAGGCTTCTTCCTTTCTACCCACGCCTTCTCCTTCTGCTCGTCCATTCTCTTTCGTTTGAGCCCTAACGCCCAAGCGTTCATCTTCTCCACCAACAAAGGTTCTTTCGAAAATGTCCGGATTCGGAGCAGGAGGCAAGTGGATGGCCTCTACCGTCCAGGAAAAGGATATTAAAAAGCTTCGGGAGGCCGGTACCTGGCCCAGAAAATCGGCCACCGCCTTCCGACAGCGGGACAGATTGTCCCTACTCCAGAGTCCCATGAGAGGGTCGTGTTCCTCCCTCATTTTGTCCGCGGGCTAGGGTTTCCCCTTCACCCATTTGTTCACGGCGTCATGTATTATTACGGGATCGATTTCCATGATCTATCCCACAATTCCTTCCTCAAGATCTCGATGTTTATCGTCGTGTGTGAGGCCTTTCTCCGCATCGCGCCACACTTCGGCTTATGGCTGAAGATCTTCAATGTGAAGCCCAAGGTGGTGAACGGCGAGCACGCTGTGTGCGAAGGTGCCATGGTGAGCAGGATGCCCAAGGTCACATGGCCAACAGGTACTTTCAATGATTCTCTCTAGGAGTGGCAGCAACAGTTGTTCTATATCACTGAGCCACGCGGCAAAAAGTGGGCCGCAGCTCCTGAGTTCCGATCCGGAGCCCCTTTGCGGCTTACGTCCTGGCCCGAGAAGGGCTTGAACTGGTCTTCATCTGACGAGCTGTTAGTGATCCAGACACGTGTCAAAGGTATGGAAGACAAGGGTATCAAGATTGTTGACGTAGTCCAGGTGATGCTGGTCCGCCTGGTTCTTCCCTGTCAGCACCGAGCCTGCAGTTTGTGGGAGTACGACCCGACCGAGCACCAGATCCTGTGGGAACTTTACGGCTCCTCACACAAGGACATATGGAAGGTGCTTTTTACGTCCGGAAACCATGGCCGGACTCCGCCGCGGACCGCGGGTACCAACTGTCCTGCCCCGCAAGTTCGGTAAGTAGTCATTATGTTTTGTCCATCCATATGTTTCATTGTCATATCCGGGGAAGATGCCCTAACGTGGTTCCCACAATCATCTTAGGGATGGACGAAGAAGGCGAGGTGGATACACTGTCCAGCCCCGCTGCCAGAAGAACCAGCTGGACCACTTCTGACGAAGATGTTGGTCCTGGCGCCTTGCCCATAAAGAGGCCAAGGAGACCAGGGGCATCCTGCGTCATCGATGGGCTTCAGACACAAAATCCAAAGACTCCACTACCCCTCTCCTCTGAAGGGCAAGAGGAGGAGGAAGATGAGTCCCCCACAGGGGGAGGAAAGAAAAGGACGGCCTCCTCATCTCTGGAGGCCGAATTGCCTAAGAGGGGGAAAACTCCCTGGCCAGAGGCATCCACTACGGCTACCGACAACAGCCCAGAGTGGGATCCCAGGGCCCAGCCCCTGGAAAACTCGTAAGTGCCCAAAATCCAAACACATCTATGCTTCCAGGATTACCAAGGCACAAATAAATTAATTGGTGCCATACTTTTTGCAGCCCGGACAGGTCTCGCGCCGAACAGTCCTCATCGGAGGATTCGTTGAGCTCAGATGCCCTTAAGAGCGAGACACCTCTGAGGGCCCCTTCCCTGAAGCTTGGCCATGACACCGAGGTGTTGTCCCAAAAGGAGCTAAACCAGGAGGGGCGCACCTCAGGGGCCGGATACACGGGAGCGGTGGCTCAATTGAGTGTCGATGGCGGGGGCGATCTTGTATTCGGCCCACAGCCGGACACAGTCCCAGAGACCTTTGAGGCTCCGGGTTCAGACGGGCAGTGCCCCTTGACTAGAGGAGGTGATCCTCCTCCACCGTCGACCTATGCCCAACCAGAGGTGTAGGGCAGCTTATTGATAGCGCTAAAGAGCGCTTCCATCATCGATGAACATCGCGCCCTTATGGGCATGGTGATTGAGAAGGTTCAGGCCATTGAAAGTGGACTGAATGAATCCTGCATCAGCCTTATAAAAGGCTTGGAGGTAAGTTTTTAGAAGATTTGTCATAGAATACATAGTAGCCCTGATACACTGTCAGGTGAAAGAAGGAACCGTATAGGGGATCAAATTTCCTCCCACGGGAGACTCAGTGCATGACATATATCTCTTCCTTTATAAACGGGCGTCTGCAGCGATTGCCGCCTCTCATACTGCGGTAGTATCTGGACTGAAGCAGTGTCTGGAGCGGGTCAAAGAGGAACTTGGCCAGGTGAAGAAGCAGTTGGAGGACTACCAAGGTATGTCGAATCCTTGTCTAAGTTTAGCACAATGAAGTACGTGTGCCTAATGAAAGTATGTATATTTCACGCTCTAGGGGTGAATGCCAAAATTGAGGCATTGAAGAAGGATGTAGCCTTAGAAGAAAAGAAGGCAGCCGCGGAATAGGACCTTCGCGAGAAGCACGAGGCCAGGGTCATTGAAGCTGAACAAGAGCTTCAGGAGGCCGTGCAGAAAAGCGGGACTTTGGAGCAAAGTCTGTCATTGAAAGAATCCGAACTCACCCAAGCTCTCCAAGCCGCAACTGATGCTCAGGAGGAAGCCCAAGGTGCTCTGAAGGACAATCAGGAGGCGAGGAAGATTGCGGCTGGTAAGGCCTTTTCCTATTTAGAGCATTTGTTGATGCCGTAGCAGAAAAAAAATCAAGTTAACCAATTGACTTCTGATTTCTCCAGGGACGTTTATGGATCTTCCGTGCAGCATATATGATGCTTCTCAATTCTATCAAGCTGAGGAGAAGAAGACTGCAGAAAAGCTTTTTTGGTCACAGTATTTGGCGTTGAATTATCCGGTGCCATTCGTCGATCAGTTGAGGCAGTTGGTCGAACTGCACCAGGTGGCCGAACTAGCCATGAAGGATCTGGTTGTCTGGCTATGGCCCGCCGAGCCTATTCCGAGCAGTTACTTTGGGCTCGTGAACCGAATTGTGAGTGCCTGTCCTCGGCTTGACATCATTAAGCGGTCGGTTTGTATAGAGGGTGCGCAAATGGCATTTGCCCGCGCGAAAGTGCACTGGGGAAAGCTGGATGCTGAAAAGCTGATGACCGAGGGACCACCAGAGGGGAAGGAGCACTGCAAGCCCAAACTATATTACGATGGTGTACTAAAAGGAGCCCGCCTTGTGGCAGAGCAATGTACCAAAGACATTGTATTTCCATGAAGGCAATCAGGTTGTCCTTTATAAGGCGGAACAACGTCACCTTTATTTATGTATTTGCCTATTATATGAAAGTTTTTCCTCCCGTGCGGCCGTTTTATATGTTAGTCTTGAGAGTTGGCCAGTCGACGGCTTCTGCCCCCATGTAGGAAGTACGGGGGTGTTCGGGATACATCTGAACACTCTTTACCCCATTCTTGGGTCAATGAAGGAGGTGTTGAGCACAGCGAACCAGTCAACTAGACTATAGGGCTTTATCACTCTCACTTAGCCATAGGAATTCGAGTATGGTAGGCGCAGCCCCTGGTGTTCGGAAGACCGTACGAGGGACTCTAACAGCACCTGATTGGTAAACCGATCCGTCGCACTCTGCATTTATGATAGCATTATGCAGAATAAATCCTTAAAGATTGTACAACCTCTCGAACAGGTGACCACCTCTCGCCTTATCATGACAGTCAGTTTTCGGCTTTCTCTACTGAGGTGCTCATCCGGAAGAACTAGGACACAATCGCAGTAGTTCTCCCAGCGCTACCTTAGCTGATACTGCGGAACGTAAGGTACCAAAACATGGGAGCCGGGCAAACCCAACTAATGACCCAAGACATGATTCGGAGTTGATGCATATAATGCTATAAGTTCGGGGTGCCGAGCGACCGAGAAGGTGGTCGGACTTTGTTGCCATGGTGCGGGTATAATGAAGCCCCTTGGCGTTTTAAAGCATAACACGATATTCGGATGCCTTTTATGACTAAAAATGTCAATGATAGATGATACCCTATAAGTGTCATATATCTCTACATGTTGTATTTAAGTAATACGTTTATGCATATGGGTACTGTTCATGTTGTAAAAAGGATGTATGACGGCGTACCCTGTGTATGAATCCGAAGTATGTCCGTATCGTCTTCGGGGGAAATGTTCAAAGATTCCCCCTTTGCGCGTTCGGGCTAATTTCCTGGCGCCAGTCCTATTATCCGCAGAAGAGATCCTGCAAGGAAAATGCTGACAGACGTATGTGCGCCACGGAGCGGTTGAACCGCAGGGTGTGACCCTTCCCAACTTATGCCGGGGTGTTTGACTGGTGTCTGGTCGAGCTGAGCTATCCTGTCATGAAGTAGTTCGGACTCCTTTATTGGTGTCCGAGGGGTTGGCTGCCGAATCGAGGTTCGGCAAGGTGGCGCAATTCACTGCTTCAATGGTCATATGCTTTTCGTCGATGAAGTGTGGTTCGGCCGTGCCCATAATTGTGACTATGTCACGTGGGCCTGGTATGGTACCACGTTGAATCGAGCCAACGTGGTTCGCCCTGGTAGTACGTAATAGTTACTGTATAGGGGGATAGTGTCGAAGACTGATTCTCCGGTATGGTGATCATTCGGTGATCCGGAGACAACCTCTAGGGTGGTGTTTATAATGCTCACCGTGTTGGATTGCGTAGGAGTTTCTTTTGCTCTGTATTGCATTGCTTTGAGACCCCTTTATTGTTTTCGGTGTATGACCGGCCGGCTTGTTTGAAGACTCGGCATTCTCTATTTGTATGATTAGATGCCGATCCTGGTGTAGCGTGGATTTGCATGGGCGATCGAGGATGCGGTCTAGGCCGGATGGGCCCGAATTGCTTTGATGAAGTGGCTTTTTCCGCCAACCGGACTAGGAGCCGCGGAATCCGGTGTTGACTGCCATCTCGCAGGCATCATCATTAGTCTTGGGACGCTATGTTTCTTGCATCGATGTTTATGGGTGCTATATCTGGCCTCAAATGTGCCAGGGGTGTTTGCTTTGTTGCTGTAAGCCAGCCAGCTATCTTTGCCCGCGCAAAAGTCGGTAATGAGTGTTGTTAGGGCCGCCATGGACTTTGGTTTCTCTTGGCCGAGGTGTCGGGCGAGCCACTCATCCCGGATACTGTGTTTGAAGGCTGCTATGGCTTCGGCGTCCGGACAGTCGGCGAATTGGTTCCTTTTTAGTAGGAACCGGGTCTAGAGTCTCATGGCTGACTCTCCGGGCTGTTGGGTAATGTGACCTAAGTCATCAGCATCCGATGGTCGCCTATAGGTACCTTGGAAGTTATCGAGGAATGCGTCCTTGAGATTTTCCCAGCTGCCGATGGAGTTCACCGGCAGGCTATTCAGCCACTGTCTGGCTGGTCCGTTAAGCTTAAGGGGGAGATACTTGATGGCATGTAGATCATCACCATGGGCCATGTGAATCTGGAGAAGGAAATCTTCGATCCATACCGCGGGGTCTGGTGTGCCGTCGTATGATTCGATGTTGACGGGTTTAAACCCTTTTAGGAATTCGTGATCCATTACTTCATCAGTGAAGCAGAGCGGGTGTGCGGCGCCTCTGTGCCATGCTATGTCACGACGCAGTCCGACTATGTCACACCCTAGCTAGTCATGCATTAGAGTGTTGCATCATGTTTACTCATTCATCAGAAACTTGAAATGGGGATGACAGAACCCCCAGTCCCCTCTGAAACCAACTAGGGTTACTAAAATAATTTTTCAATGAACCTGAAATGCCCTTCTAAAATGCCCATCATTTTTGTCTTGGTTCAGAACCTCTGCCAAAAATGGTGCACATTTTCCTAGGCCATCCTAGGGTTTTTGAATTAAATCATAGATATTTGAATTTGGGCATTTAAAATAATATAAAATATTTAAATGCTCAAATATCTCCAAACTAAAATGTTTCATGTTGGAAATAATCCAACTATGGGCCAGGAATAGTTTGGTGATTTTTGAAGTTGCCTAGGTATTTTATTTAATTCAACAAAGTTGCAGATATATTAAATAAAAACAGAAAACAGAAAAGAAAGGGGAAGACTTCCCTGTGCGGCCCAGCCAGCTGGCCGGCCCAGCCAGCAACCGACCCAGCCCAGCACTGTAGCTCCCCGTCGTCTTCCTCCCCTCGCCCCGAAGCTGCTGCGTGCTCGCGCGCGCGCGGCCGCGCGGCCACCTCCTGCTTGCCGACGCCCTCCTGGCCGCGTGGACGACGCCCGCAGCCCGTCCCGATCCCCCATGCTCTCTCTCACTCTCCCCGGCTCTCTCCTTCCTCTCCCTCGCTCTCTCGCTCACACGTCCGAACACCACCGTCGCCACCGTTCGCCGTAAAAGTCGTCTCCGACCACCCCTCGCTCCCCCGACCAGCTCAGAAGCTCCGCCACAACTCCCTCTTCCTCCCCACCGCTCCACGGGTCTCCGGAAGCCCTGCATCGCCGCCACGTCGCCGTTCCCCTCTTCGGACTCCGACCACCGTCGCCGTCAAATTCGTCGTCTCCGGCGCGTCCCCGAGCCCGCTTCGACGCCCACTGCAACCGCGGTGAGCCCCCGGAGCGTTTCCCCCTTCTTCCCTGGTCTCTCCCGACCTCTAGGCCCTAGCTCCACCTCGACCGAGAGCTCCACGCCGCCGGCGATGTCGCCGTCGTGGCCACGGTCGCCATAGCGCCCAACCGAGCACACCATCGTGCTCCACACATCACCAGGAGCACGTAGAACGCACCAACGCCTCCCCAAACCCCCTGCAACACTGATCCCGACCGCACCCGAACTCCGGCCGCCGCAGCCGAGCTCGCCGCCGTCAACTCCGGCCACCCCAAGCCCAACCACCACCACCAATAGACGCGGCTCAATCTCAGCAACACGTAGATGCCTTCCGCCGTCCATTTGGTCGCCGGAATGGCAAAAAGCACTCTCGCCGCCGTCTCGGATCTCGCCGGCGTCATGTCGCCGGTGGGGTTTGACTTGACCGACCTGGGGTTTGACCCCCCCAGGGTCACTGACGCGTGGGCCCTGTCGGCCAGATGGTTAGGTTAGCGCTAACTACTGTTAGTCAACCCCCCCTGACACTGACAGTGGGCCCCAGCGCCACTAATTAGTAATTAGAATTAATTTAAATCTGTTTAACCCCCCCTGTCACTGACGTGTGGCCCCCACACGTCAGGTTTGACTTCAGCCAGCCGCAGTTGACCTGCTGACGTCACACTGACGTCAGGCTGACGCAGTAATTGATTTTCTGGATTTAAATTAAATCAGGAAATTCCAGAATATTAATTAAACTTCAAAAATTCATAACTTTTATTCTGTAACTCCAAATTGGACAAATTATATATGAAAAATGATCAGAAAAATCCAATCTATCCATCTGTACTATTTTCATGCATGATCAAACAAGTTAAATTGATGATTCAAGCAGAACAAGGAAAAGCACTTTAAAAGGCCATATTTGAATTTGAAATTTGAATCTTTGATTCAAATTTGTTCAAACCCTTCTGGCTTTAGTTGCATTAGCCCAATACACTCATATTGCCATGTTTCATGCATGCATCATATTGTTGCACATTGTTTGGTGATGCTTGTGTATCGATGCCCTTTGCGACAGGTTCTGTCCCCGAGGAGTACCGTGATTACCCTAACGAAGAACCGTATCCGTGCATCGAACCATCAGGCAAGCAACCAACCATTTGATCATATCGATACAATCCCATGATCTCGCTCCTGCTCTCTTTTACTGCATTAAGACAACACGATTCAAACTACTGTGTGCTACGGTAGTTGAACCCATTTCCTCTGCATGACCTGTCATTGCCACAGTAACTAGATGAAACCCACTAGCATGTGTAGGAGTTGATTGAGCCATATGTATGTGTTGTTCCTACCTTGCTATGCCTGCTATGCTTAGAGTCGTGTCAGGTCTGGTTCATCTGGGTGATGGGCTAGAGTGAAATGATTATGTCGGTAATGAGAGTGGTGTGGTGAACACGATTTGGTAAAGGTATCGATGAGAGGCCATGTAGGAGTACATGGTGGGTTGTTTCATTGAAGCCGACCTTAAGCACTGAGATCTGTATGTGTGATTTAAGAATCAGCTACTACCATGCATTGGGCCCGAAACCAATGGACCCTCTCGGCTTCTTATTCACCCTAGTTCCCCGTCCAGGAGTTGCAAGTAGTTTCTGGTGTTTGTAGCCTACTGGAGGCCGTGGACAGTGCTGACCGTAGGGGTGGGCTGTGATGCGGTAGGTACGTGGCACGGTGTACCGAATACCCGTTAGGTATCTCGGGAACCCTGTTCACATCGTTCGGGGCCGTATGGGAAACCTCGGCCGGACTCCCTGCGGATGGAACCTGAATAGGCGATAAACCCGGACTGGAGGCTTAGGTGATTAGGTAGGTCGTGGCCGACACCCACGTTGGGCTTCCGCTTGAAGGTTGCCGAGTACATGTCGTGTAAGCGACGGTAAGTGGTGAGAGCGTGTATGAAGGAGTACACCCCTGCAGGGTTAACATGATCTATTCGAATAGCCGCGTCCACGGTAAAGGACTACTTGGTTGCCTATACAGTTCATAGACAAGTAAATGGAAACTACTAAAAGCCTCAAGATAAGTGTGAGTGCCGAGGATGGCTCTTCTGTAGGAAGACGGAGGTGGATCCTCGGTAGTGTATTGAAGTGGTGAGTAGTGGACTCGTGTGCGCAAAACCATTTCAAGTTGGAGTATCGTAGGTTAGCCTAGCCAAGAGTCAAAGCTGGCTTGCTGCAATAACTCCACCAACCCTTCTTGATACTATGCATGTATGTAGGATCTGATGTAAGTCTTGCTGAGTACCTTTGTACTCATGTTGCTATAATCTACATTTTTACAGAAGACGCTGCAACCCCTTCTGATGGGTTCTATGTAGACGTTGACATCAACGAGTAGGCTAAAGACCCAGGTGGTGACCCTGAGCTTGTGAAGGACCACATAGTATAGCTAGGCTTTCCAAGCCTCTTTTATTTTACTAGTTGTCTGTACTCAGACAAGTTACTTCCGTTGCTGGTTTCTATGACTGTATGACTTGTATGTGGGGTCGTGAGACCCGTACCTTTGTGTATGTTATGTATGGCTCCCTGAGCCTTAAATAAAGTACTTGTGTCATAGAGTCATGTTGTGATGCTTCGTTGTATTTGCACATATCGAGCATATTGTGTGTATGATTGAAATGCTTGGTATGTGTGGGATCTGACTATCTAGTTGTTTATCTTTAGTAGCCTCTCTTACCGGGAAATGTCTCCTAGTGTTACCGCTGAGCCATGGTAGCTTGCTACTGCTCTGGAACACTTAGGCTGGCCGACATGTGTCCTTCTTCGTTCCTGTGTCTGTCCCTTCGGGGAAATGTCACGCTTTGAGTACCGGAGTCCTGTTAGCCCGCTACAGCCCGGTTTACCGGAGTCCTCCTAGCCCAGTGCTACAGCCCGGACCCACTTGCTGATGACCGACACGTTCGAAGCTGGGTCATGGATGCCTGTCCCTGTAAGTCTGTGCCACTTTGGGTTTACGACTAGTCATGTCAGCCCGGGCTCTTTATCATATGGATGCTAGCGACACTATCATATACGTGAGCCAAAAGGCGCAAACGGTCCCGGGAAAAGGTAAGACGACACCCGTGGGGATACCGTGCGTGAGGCCGCAAAGTGATATGAGGTGTTACCAGCTAGATCGATGTGACATCGAGTCGGGGTCCTGACAGCGTTGGCATCAGAGCCGGACTGCCTGTAGGTTCTCCAAGCCAAACTGGTCGATGTTGAGTCTAGAAATTCTTTAGTTATATGTAGGGGAATTGTTTGTGGGTTGGAACGTAAGGCTCTTTTACTTCTTATACCTTATGACTTTCTGATCTGAGTCGGTCCATTCTTCCACCGGGGGTTAAGGAATTAGGATCTATTTCTCTATCAGGATCACGTGTTACTAATCAGTAGTACCTTATAAGTTTGATGGATACAAGCCTAGTTCAGTCCTACTACCACATCATGTTGCCAGAGTGGTTTCAGAACTTTGATATGATGATGTTGAGTGTGTACGAAATCCTTTGTCAAATGTCTCAAAATCCTTTTTGAGCATTTACAGCTGTTATGTTGCCGAAATTTTGCTAGAAATTCTAATGCCTTTGCATTATGATTATGCTTTCAGATGGCCACTCGCGACCTCAATCAAGTGGTTCGCCTGACACGATGCCTAGATGTACCCGGCCATACTGCTAAGTTGGTCAGGGTAATGACTGAGGCTGGATATCGTTGGTATCCTGAGTACATGGTCGAAGAGCAATTCCGAGACTTCAATCAAAGCCAGTATCTCTGCACTGTCAGGATATTTCCATCTTATCCTGGATCTACCGAGCCTCTTCACTGCTCCTATGGACTCGGGGTTACTATTGAGATGGCTGTGCAGGACGCCGCCTACTCTATGATGACCATTATGCGAGTCAGATCTGGTCTATTTCGGGACTCTGACTTCCGGTATATGCCAGGATCTCTTCCGGGAGCACAAGGATATCTCCAAGCTATTTATGCTGACTCCACTCAGGAGGATTCACGGACTCGCACCACTGCTGAGATGCTCGAGGATAAGGACCGTGAAAATCGGGCCTTAAGGTTAGAGCTCTTCAATACCCGTGCTGACCACTGGGCCACTTTGACTCGGTTCGCACCGGCGGTGCAAGCTGGATATTCGGATATGCGCGATCTCTATCCTGTGAGATCTGCTCTGCCAGACGTGATGGTTTGGCGTGATGTAGGAGGCATCACCCCACCTCGCGGTCCCCGCAGGCCACCGTTTGTTGGTCCAAGGCCTCATCCTAGCCCCTATGGTCCACAAGCTCCGCGAGATCGTCTGTTTCCGGATGAACATGTTGAGCTTCCAGGCTATGGAGGTGACTTTTATGAGGACTACTACGGATCGGTCTGAGTTAGGGGTAGCATCACTAGTTCGCACTAGCTGTGTCATCTATCGTCCCGCGTGACTCGTGGGTTATGACCTAGTTTGTACTCCTTCCGGAGGTGTAGAAAAATAATGTATAGGAGCTTGGAATGCCTCCGATGAGATGTAATCCTTTTCTCACCGTAATAGTACTTTGTTTGGTCTTGTACTAAACCTTGTATGGTGTGTATGACGATGGAATAAAGAAGCAGTTTCTGTATCTACCATGTCATACGGATGATCATCTTGCATTCCGAGTTATTTCTCACATTATGTATCCCATGTCGGAATTTCATCATTCTGACTAAATCATTGTCTTGTTTACCTAGGATGGTCAACACGCGCGCCAACCCTGCTTCCCAAGAGCAGGCCGAAGGCAGTGAAGCCAGGAATGAAAATCTGCCTCATCCTCCTTCACTAGCCGAGGTGATGATGGAAGCTGAGAGAAACAAGCGGGAGACCAACCGTTTGTTGGAGCGTATAGAACAGAATACAGCACACCATCAGAGGGCTAACGTGGTGTCACTCAGTGATTTTATCAAATTGCATCCACCCACGTTCCACCACTCCGTCGAGCCTCTCGACGCTGATGACTGGCTTCGCAGTATCTCTCACAAGCTGCGTTCCGCGCTGGTAGCGGAGGCTGACAAGGTCACCTTTGCTGCATATCATCTTGAAGGCCCCGCCAGTCTATGGTGGGAGAATTATGGAGCCATGCGCCCAGCGGGCCATGTCACTACTTGGGCTGAGTTCAGCGAGGCTTTCCGTGAACATCACATTCCGGAGGGTCTCATGGACCGTAAACGTGAAGAATTTTGCAGTTTCACCCAAGGCCGACTTTCTGTGGACGTCTATAGCAGAGAGTTTGGTAATCTCGCCCGATATGCAACTGAGGAAGTGTCTACTGACGCCAAGAAGCAAGCAAGGTTCCGTAAGGGCCTTAGTCCTGAGCTTCGCCGCGACCTCCGCTGCATGAGTGCACATCTTTTTCGAAACTTGTCAACAAAGCCATCAGTGCTGAAACTGGTCAGACTGACTATGACGCAACACGCAAGCATGGAGTGACATGGGTTCCTCATCCGGTGCTGGTCCTCAGAAGCGCCGCGTGTGGGTACCCAACACCGCCCTGCCACCCAGATTCACACCGAGGCCATCCTTCCAGGCGCCTCGCCTTGTTCAACAGTCTGCACCAACCAAGCCCTATGGGGGTCCATCCAATAATGCTCCTCCACGTACCAGTTCCGTGACTTGTTTCAAGTGTGGGGAATCTGGTCACTATATGCGTGAGTGTCCCCAGACCAACCCCAATCAATCTGCTAAAGCTGTTGGCCGTGGCAAGCCGACAGGGAAGGTGTTCCATGCCAAACCGGTCACCGCTTCACGTGGCCATGTCAACTGTATCTCTGCCGAAGAAGCTCAAGAGGACCCCAACGTCGTTCTCGGTACGCTTCTTGTTAATTGGCACCCGGCATCTGTTCTTTTCGATACAGGAGCCTCTCATTCTTTTATATCTGAAAATTATGCTCGTTTGCATAACGTTGCATTCTGTGACTTGCCATCCACTATGGAAATCTCTACCCCTGGGTCTAGATGGCAGACCTCTAGGGTAAGTTATGGAAATGAGATCCAAGTCGACAGACTTGTTTTCCTTGCATCTTTGATAGCCCTTAAATCTTCGGATATTAATATCATTTTGGGTATGGACTGGATGTCAGCTCATCAAGCCAAAATTAATTGCTTCTCTAGGACTGTTCAACTCACCCATCCTTCGGGAAAGATAGTCAATGTCTTGACCCGAATAGCCAAGCGACAATTATATTCTCTTAACGCCAGCCCTTTGCCAGACCTTGAGGACGTTCCGGTAGTCCATGACTTCCCGGATGTCTTTCCAGAGGAATTGCCAGGTGTCCCACCTGACAGGGATGTTGAGTTCGTAATAGACCTCATTCCAGGAACCGTTCCGATTGCTAGAAGACCTTATAAGATGGCACCCCTAGAACTAGCCGAGCTTAAGAAACAACTCGATGAATCCTTGAAAAAGGGTTTCATCCGACCTAGCTCATCTCCGTGGGCTTGCCCCGTCCTATTCGTCAAGAAGAAAGATGGTACGGACCGGATGGTTGTAGATTACCGACCTGTCAATTTGGTCACAATCAAGAACAAATATCCACTTCCCAGGATCAACGATCTGTATGATCAGCTTGCTGGATCCTCAGTCTTCTCCAAGATGGATTTGAGGTTGGGCTACCATCAAATCAAAATCAGAAACGGGGACATTCCTAAAACGGCCTTTGTTACTCGTTATGGCCAATACGAGTACACCGTCATGTCCTTCGGTTTAACCAACGCTCCAGCCACCTTTTCTCGGTTAATGAACTCAATCTTCATGGAGTATTTGGATAAATTCGTCGTGGTTTATCTCGTTGATATACTCATCTACTCCAAGAACGAGGAAGAACATGCCGAACATCTAAGGCTAGTGTTGAAGAAACTTCGAGAGCATCGCCTTTATGCCAAATTTTCAAAATGTGAATTCTGGTTGTCAGAAGTGACCTATCTGGGTCATGTAATATCTGGTAAAGGTATTGCTGTTAACCCTGAGCGAGTTCAAGCCATCCTTGATTGGACTCCACCCGAATCGGTCAAGCAAGTTCGGAGTTTTCTAGGCTTAGCGAGCTATTGTCGTCGCTTTGTCGAGAACTTCTCCAAAGTTGCTAAACCCCTAACCGAACTCCTCAAGAAAGATAAGAAGTTCGAATGGACTCCACAATGTGAGCACAGCTTTCAGGAACTGAAAAGACGCCTGACCTCTGCTCCCGTGCTAGTACCGCCAGACTTCTCCAAGGACTTTGTTATCTACTGCGACGCCTCGCGACAAGGACTAGCTTGCATTCTCATGAAAGATCGACACGTAATTGCTTACGCTTCACGGCAATTGCACCCACATTAGGAGAATTATCCTACTCATGATCTAGAACTTGCAGCCGTAGTCTATGCACTTAAGACCTGGCGACATTACCTCCTCGGTAATCGTTGCGAAATATTCACTGATCACCAAAGTCTGAAGTACATCTTCACCCAACCGGATCTGAATATCAGGCAAAGACGTTGGGTTGAATTGATCACAGACTTCGACTTAGGAATAACCTACACCCCAGGGAAAGCCAACGTCATGGCTGATGCGCTAAGTCGTAAATCTTATTGTAACAACCTGATGTTACAACAAAGTCAACCGCTTCTCCATGAGGAATTTCGGAAGCTTAACCTTCACATTGTACCTCAAGGTTTTCTCTCCACCTTGGTGGCAAAACCTACCCTTACGGATCAAATTATCAAAGCACAGAAGGTAGATCCGGGAATCTCCCGCATCAAGAGAAACATTCAGAAAGGAATTGCGAATTGTTTCTCCGTTAATGATCAAGGAGTCGTATACTTCGGGGATCGACTAGTGGTTCCCAAGGTGCGCAACCTGAGGCGATTGATCCTTAAGGAAGCTCATGAATCTCCTCTCACCATTCATCCCGGTAGTACTAAGATGTATCAGGACCTACGCCAGAGGTTCTGGTGGACTAGGATGAAGAGAGAAATCGCTCAGTATATTGCTAATTGCGACGTCTGTCGTCGTGTAAAAGCAGAGCATCAACGGCCTGCTGGCACCCTTCAACCCTTAGCTATTCCTGAATGGAAATGGGATAAAATTAGTATGGATTTTATTACCGGTTTTCCCAGGACCAAGAGAGGGAATAATGCTATTTTCGTCGTGGTCGATCGTCTTTCCAAAGTAGCTCATTTCTTACCTGTTCGTGAGAGTATAACCGCTAGTCAGCTGGCAGACTTATACATCTCCCGAATAGTGTCCCTCCATGGTGTTCCTTTGGAAATCAATTCGGATCGAGGAAGTCTCTTCACCTCTCGATTTTGGAAAAGTTTCCAAAATGCTATGGGAACCCGTCTCTCCTTTAGCACCGCTTTCCACCCTCAGTCAAGTGGTCAAGTGGAACGCGTCAACCAAATTCTAGAAGACATGCTTCGAGCCTCTGTTATCTCTTTCGGAATGGACTGGGAGAAGTGCCTTCCATTTGCCGAATTCGCTTACAACAACAGCTATCAATCTAGCTTGGGTAAAGCCCCTTTTGAAGTTCTCTATGGACGACGATGTCGAACACCCCTTAACTGGTCAGAGACCGGGGAAAGACAATTCTTTGGCCCGGATATGATTCAGGAAGCAGAAGATCAAGTTCGTATCATTCGTGAAAAGTTGAAAACAGCCCAATCTCGTCAAAAGAGTCAATATGACCGAAAACATAAGGCTATGACTTTCGAGGTTGACGAGAAGGCTTATCTTCGGGTCACCCCTCTGAAGGGAACCCATCGTTTCGGTATCAAAGGCAAATTGGCTCCTCGTTACATTGGACCTTTTCGCATTCTTGCCAAACGAGGAGAAGTTGCCTACCAGTTGGAACTACCTCCGCACCTCTCCAGAGTTCACGATGTCTTCCACGTTTCTCAACTCAGGCGTTGCTTCTCGGATCCTATCCGTGAAGTGGACCACGAAACGCTTGATCTCCAAGATGATCTTACATATCGAGAGTACCCCATTCGTATCCTCGATCAAGCCGAACATACCACGCGACGTCATAATATCAAGTTTCTCAAGGTTCAATGGTCGCACCATTCTGAGGATGAAGCAACTTGGGAAAGGGAGGATCGTCTTCGACTTGAATATCCCGCCTTCTTCTCGGAGGAACCCAAATCTCGGGACGAGATTCTTTTGAGTGGGGGTGAGTTGTCACACCCTAGCTAGTCATGCATTAGAGTGTTGCATCATGTTTACTCTTTCATCAGAAACTTGAAATGGGGATGACAGAACCCCCAGTCCCCTCTGACACCAACTAGGGTTACTAAAATAATTTTTCAATGAACCTGAAATGCCCTTCTAAAATGCCCATCATTTTTGTCTTGGTTCAGAACCTCTGCCAAAAATGGTGCACATTTTCCTAGGCCATCCTAGGGTTTTTGAATTAAATCATAAATATTTGAATTTGGGCATTTAAAATAATATAAAATATTTAAATGCTCAAATATCTCCAAACTAAAATGTTTCATGTTGGAAATAATCCAACTATGGGCCAGGAATAGTTTGGTGATTTTTGAAGTTGCCTAGGTATTTTATTTAATTCAACAAAGTTGCAGATATATTAAATAAAAACAGAAAACAGAAAAGAAAGGGGAAGATTTCCCTGTGCGGCCCAGCCAGCTGGCCGGCCCAGCCAGCAACCGACCCAGCCCAGCACTGTAGCTCCCCGTCGTCTTCCTCCCCTCGCCCCGAAGCTGCTGCGTGCTCGCGCGCGCACGGCCGCGCGGCCACCTCCTGCTTGCCGACGCCCTCCTGGCCGCGTGGACGACGCCCGCAGCCCGTCCCGATCCCCCCTGCTCTCTCTCACTCTCCCCGGCTCTCTCCTTCCTCTCCCTCGCTCTCTCTCTCACACGGCCGAACACCACCGTCGCCACCGTTCGCCGTAGCAGTCGTCTCCGACCACCCCTCGCTCCCCCGACTAGCTCAGAAGCTCCGCCACAACTCCCTCTTCCTCCCCACCGCTCCACGGGTCTCCGGAAGCCCTGCATCGCCGCCACGTCGCCGTTCCCCTCTTCGGACCCCGACCACCGTCGCCGTCAAATTCGTCGTCTCCGGCGCGTCCCCGAGCCCGCTTCGACGCCCACTGCAACCGCGGTGAGCCCCCGGAGCGTTTCCCCCTTCTTCCCTGGTCTCTCCCGACCTCTAGGCCCTAGCTCCACCTCGACCGAGAGCTCCACGCCGCCGGCGATGTCGCCGTCGTGGCCACGGTCGCCGTAGCGCCCAACCGAGCACACCATCGTGCTCCACACATCACCAGGAGCACGTAGAACGCACCAACGCCTCCCCAAACCCCCTGCAACACTGATCCCGACCGCACCCGAACTCCGGCCGCCGCAGCCGAGCTCGCCGCCGTCAACTCCGGCCACCCCGAGCCCAACCACCACCACCAATAGACGCGGCTCAACCTCAGCAACACGTAGATGCCTTCCGCCGTCCATTTGGTCGCCGGAATGGCAAAAAGCACTCTCGCCGCCGTCTCGGATCTCGCCGGCGTCATGTCGCCGGTGGGGTTTGACTTGACCGACCTTGGGTTTGACCCCCCCAGGGTCACTGACGCGTGGGCCCTGTCGGCCAGATGGTTAGGTTAGCGCTAACTACTGTTAGTCAACCCCCCCTGACACTGACAGTGGGCCCCAGCGCCACTAATTAGTAATTAGAATTAATTTAAATCTGTTTAACCCCCCCTGTCACTGACGTGTGGCCCCCACACGTCAGGTTTGACTTCAGCCCGCCGCAGTTGACCTGCTGACGTCACACTGACGTCAGGCTGACGCAGTAATTGATTTTCTGGATTTAAATTAAATCAGGAAATTCCAGAATATTAATTAAACTTCAAAAATTCATAACTTTTATTCTGTAACTCCAAATTGGACAAATTATATATGAAAAATGATCAGAAAAATCCAATCTATCCATCTGTACTATTTTCATGCATGATCAAAGAAGTTAAATTGATGATTCAAGCAGAACAAGGAAAAGCACTTTAAAAGGCCATATTTGAATTTGAAATTTGAATCTTTGATTCAAATTTGTTCAAACCCTTCTGGCTTTAGTTGCATTAGCCCAATACACTCATATTGCCATGTTTCATGCATGCATCATATTGTTGCACATTGTTTGGTGATGCTTGTGTATCGATGCCCTTTGCGACAGGTTCTGTCCCCGAGGAGTACCGTGATTACACTAACGAAGAACCGTATCCGTGCATCGAACCATCAGGCAAGCAACCAACCATTTGATCATATCGATACAATCCCATGATCTCGCTCCTGCTCTCTTTTACTGCATTAAGACAACGTGATTCAAACTGCTGTGTGCTACGGTAGTTGAACCCATTTCCTCTGCATGACCTGTCATTGCCACAGTAACTAGATGAAACCCACTAGCATGTGTAGGATTTGATTGAGCCATATGTATGTGTTGTTCCTACCTTGCTATGCCTGCTATGCTTAGAGTCGTGTCAGGTCTGGTTCATCTGGGTGATGGGCTAGAGTGAAATGATTATGTCGGTAATGAGAGTGGTGTGGTGAACACGATTTGGTAAAGGTATCGATGAGAGGCCATGTAGGAGTACATGGTGGGTTGTTTCATTGAAGCCGACCTTAAGCACTGAGATCTGTATGTGTGATTTAAGAATCAGCTACTACCATGCATTGGGCCCGAAACCAATGGACCCTCTCGACTTCTTATTCACCCTAGTTCTCCGTCCAGGAGTTGCAAGTAGTTTCTGGTGTTTGTAGCCTACTGGAGGCCGTGGACAGCGCTGACCGTAGGGGTGGGCTGTGATGCGGTAGGTACGTGGCACGGTGTACCGAATACCCGTTAGGTAACTCGGGAACCCTGTTCACATCGTTCGGGGCCGTATGGGAAACCTCGGCCGGACTCCCTGCGGATGGAACCTGAATAGGCGATAAACCTGGACTAGAGGCTTAAGTGTTTAGGTAGGTCGTGGTCTACACCCACGTCGGCTTTCGCTTGAAGTCTGCCGAGCACATGTCGTGTGCAGACGCTAAGTGGTGGAAACATGTATGACGAAGTACACCCCTGCAGGGTTAACATGATCTATTCGAATAGCCGCGTCCGCGGTAAAGGACTACTTGGTTGCCTATACAGTTCATAGACAAGTAAATGGAAACTATTAAAAGCCTCAAGATAAGTGTGAGTACCGAGGATGGCTCATCCGTAGGAAGACGGAGGTGGATCCTCGGTAGTGTATTGAAGTGGTGAGTAGTGGACTCGTGTGCGCAAAACATTTTAAGTTGGAGTATCGTAGGATAGTCTAGCCAAGAGTCAAAGCTAGCTTGCTGCAATAACTCCACCAACCCTTCTTGATACTATGCATGTATGTAGGATCTGATGTAAGTCTTGCTGAGTACTTTTGTACTCATGTTGCTATAATCTACATTTTTACAGAAGACGCTGCAACCCCTTCTGATGGGTTCTATGTAGACGTTGACATCAACGAGTAGGCTAAGGACCCAGGTGGTGACCCTGAGCTTGTGATGGACCACGTAGTATAGTTAGGCTTCCAAGCCTCTTTTATTTTACTAGTTGTCTGTACCCAGACAAAGTACTTCCGCTGTTGGCTTGTATGACTGTATGACTTGTATGTTGGGTCGTGAGACCCGTATCTTTGTGTATGATATGTATGGCTCCCTGAGCCTTAAATAAAGTACTTGTGTCATAGAGTCATGTTGTGATGCTTCGTTGTATTTGCACATATCGAGCATACTGTGTGCATGATTGAAATGCTTGGTATGTGTGGGATCTGACTATCTAGTTGTTTATCTTTAGTAGCCTCTCTTACCGGGAAATGTCTCCTAGTGTTACCGCTGAGCCATGGTAGCTTGCTACTGCTCTGGAACACTTAGGCTGGCCGGCATGTGTCCTTCTTCGTTCCTGTGTCTGTCCCTTCGGGGAAATGTCACGCTTTGAGTACCGGAGTCCTGTTAGCCCGCTACAGCCCGGTTTACCGGAGTCCTGCTAGCCCAGTGCTACAGCCCGGACCCACTTGCTGATGACCGACACGTTCGAAGCTGGGTCATGGATGCCTGTCCCTGTAAGTCTGTGCCACTTTGGGTTTACGACTAGTCATGTCAGCCCGGGCTCTTTATCATATGGATGCTAGCGACACTATCATATACGTGAGCCAAAAGGCGCAAACGGTCCCGGGAAAAGGTAAGATGACACCCGTGGGGATACCGTGCGTGAGGCCGCAAAGTGATATGAGGTGTTACCAGCTAGATCGATGTGACATCGAGTCGGGGTCCTGACAGACTAAATCTGGTCGGTTATGTTCTGCCCGGCCGGACTTATTACTAGTGTATTCGGCATGACGGTTTTCGTCATGTGCTGTGGCGCGCCCCCGTGATCCGTAGATTGAACTTGGCTGTCCTGCGTTGTTTTCCAATATATCTTGCAGCTCCTGCGTATTGCCCCGGGCCTTAGTGAACTGGCTTGGGGGTGCGGGCTGGTACGTCATTTTATCCCGGCCACGAGGTGGCCGGTCAGCCTCGTCTTGTGCTGGTAATGTAGGCTCTACGGGCTCTTCCTCCAGCTGAGGTAGCAACTTGTTCTTTGGGTAAACCTTGGTGGTGGGCTCGAGTCCGTATTCCTCAGCCTCCAGGACCTCAGTCCATCTGTCTGCGAGCAGATCTTAATCAGCTTGGAGCTGCTGCTAATTCTTTTTCAGGCTTCTTGAAGTGGCTATAAGCCGGCACTTAAAGCTCTCCTGCTCTATGGGATCCTCCGGTACGCCGAATTCGTCATCGCCGAGGCTCACCTCGTCTTCGGAGGGAGGTATATAGTTGTCGTCCTCCAAGTATCCGTTCGCCACCTGTTCATCTGGGCTGATCTGCCCGTGTTCTTGTTCGGCCTGCTTGAAGGTAGGCTGATCAGGATTGTGTTCCTCTTCGGCGCCATCTGGATTGTTTTCTTCTCCAGTGCTGGTGTTGCTAAGGCGGGGCTTAGAGTGGCGCCGATGATGCCCATGCTTTGATTTCTTCCCTGAGGGGTTATCTTCTGTTGCCTCATCGCCATTGTTTTCTTTGGGGGTGTCCACCATATATATATATATCATATGAGGAGGTGGCAGTCCAGCGCCCTATGGGCGGTGGTTCTTGTTCTTCTCTAGCATCGTCGTCTATACCGCCAATATCTTCGGAGTCGAAGTTAAGCACATCGGTCAAATCATCGACCGTGGCTATGAAGTTGGTGGTGGTTGGGTAACGAATTTCTTGGTCGCCTGCTTCCCACTCGAGCCGAACATAGTTTGGCCAGGACTCTCCTGACAGAGAGAGAGACCTTAATGAATTTAGCACATCGGCAAAGGTGGAGTGTTGAAACATATCTGCGGCGGTGAACTCCATTATTGGAGCCCAATCGGACTTGATCTGCCCGGGCTTTCGCGGTTCAGAACCAACGTCTGGAAAAAGGTACGGGGGTCCGGTAATGCAGATCCCCTTAACGGCGGAGTCTGTGTTCGGCTCTACCACCGAAGAGTATGCAGCCTCCATGGCAGGGTCCATCCACCCATCCTCGGTCGACGCGATCTGCCCCGGATATAGGTCCGGGGCGGCTGTAGGGGCGATATCCCGAATACTGTCCGATAGCAGATTTAAGTCATGCTCATCGTGACTGTTTGATACTCCCGATGCAGGCTCGAATCCATCGAAGATCAAATCTCCGCGGATATCGGCTGTGTAATTCAAGGTCCCAAACCTGACCTGATGGCCAGGGGCATAGCTGTCAATCTGCTCCAGATGGCCAAGCGAGTTGGCCCGCAATGCGAAGCCGCCGAACATGAAGATTTGTCCGGGGAGAAAAGTCTCACCCTATACTGCATTGTTGAAGGTAGGAGGATCCATCAAGCCTTACAGCGACGACACAGAGGAACTCTCAATGAAAGCACCAATGTCGGTGTCAAAACCGGCGGATCTCGGGTAGGGGGTCCCGAACTGTGCGTCTAAGGCTAATGGTAACAGGAGACTGGGGACACGATGTTTTACACAGGTTCGGGCCCTCTCGATGGAGGTAATACCCTACTTCCTGCTCGATTGATCTTGATGATATGAGTATTACAAGAGTTGATCTACCACGAGATCATAGAGGCTAAACCCTAGAAGCTAGCCTATGGTATGATTGTTGTCCTACGGACTAAACCCTCTGGTTTATATAGGCACCGGAGGGGGCTAGGGTTACATAGAGTCGGTTACAAAGAAGGAGATCTACATCCGAATCGCCAAGCTTGCCTTCCACGCAAAGGAGAGTCCCATCCGGACACGGGACAAAGTCTTCAATCTTGTATCTTCATAGTCCAACAGTCCGACCAAAGTACATAGTCCGGCTGTCCGGATGCCCCCCTATCCAGGGATCCCTCAACCGCCACCATCGCTAGGGTTCCTAGCCTCAGCTGCCCAACTTTGTGCTCCTCCGCCGACCTCCGAGACCACTGCAGCCAGCGCCATCGCACCCCTAGGTCAGTGCAGTACTAAAGGGAGGTCGTGGTTCCCCGCAATCCATCTCAATAACACTGCTCCACCCAGGAGGACATGCAAGATTGTCGTGGGTGGTGCATACTCGTGGGTGGTGGCAAGGAGGACGGCCAGTGGCAGCCTCCCGAAGCACCACCACGACGGCACCTCGCTGCGGCCGCTCGGTATGGGTTGCCACCCCACGTCCTAGAGATGGATAAGGGCCTGTTCGGAAGCTCTCCAGCTTCCCAACGGGGCCAGCTTCTCAGCGCCAGCGCGAGCTAGCTTCCGTGGGGAGAGGGAATTATTTGGTAGCAGCGTCGTGGAGCTGCGCCAGCCGCAGTGTTTGGGCGCACCAGGCTGGGCTTTGAACAGAGAGGAAAACGGTTCGTATGTCACTTCGGGATGGCAGCGGGATGTAATAGGAAGGAACTCCTACTTCTGGAAAAGCGGGATGTAATGTGAAGCTCGACTTCTGGCACTCCACCAATATGCACTACGCTCCACCGGCACTTGTGAAGCTAGATCCAAGTAGGAAAACGGTTCAGCCAGCTCCTCGCCTGCTTTCGAGAGAAGCGCAGAGGCGGAGCACTTCCGAACGGGCTCTAAGTTCCCGTGATTCCCACCATACCCCCTCCACTAAATTCCTAGACTCCCTACCTTCTCGATCATGCCCACGCTCCGATCCAGAAGCCGGTGCGGCACTGGCCGATTGCCGATAGGAAATCAAGTTCCTACACTGCTAGATTGCTTATGCTCTCCACCGACCGCTTGAGTGGGCAGTGAGTGGGTTCAAACTCGATCTCCCGTCCCTCTCCCATATGATTCATTGAAAACATGATCCGATCTGGTTTGTTTGCTTTGTATTGCGCAACAGCCAGACATGCCCATCTGGCCGAAAGGAATTCGCGAGTCGTGTGGATTGATCAAGCTAATTAATTTTCTTAACTTTGTTTGCACGGCCTGATAGCACGCTTTCTTGTTGATTACTTCTTCCCATAACATACATTCGCTAATTGATTCCGGCCAGAAGCGCCAATACAGAAATTTACTTAATCTTCAGCCGGGTGAGCACACACATGTAACACACGAAACATGCATACACGGGAAAATCTATTGGATGGAAATAGGTGTCTGGTGCACCTAGCTTTGTATTGTTTTTATCTGGTGCAGTTTTACAAGGGTAAATGATGTTTGTTAGTGTGATGGACATCTTTCCTCTTTTTGCTATGTTAGCATATCAATTTTCTTTCATAAAGGAAGCTTGCTAGAGTACCGTCTCATTGGTAATAGAATGCACTGCTCCAAAGCGTTTCATGTTTGTGTTTATGTCCTGATTAGTTCACCATTGCTCAACAAAGTTTTTCTTTTTCAAGTTCAAGCTCTGGCTTCTGCTGCTGCAATGGAAGTTGTACTTCTATGCGTTCAAGTAGCATGTGAAGTTCAGGTAGAACTGAATTACCATTGTCATGCCCTTCAGCAGCTTAGAGTGATTATAATAATTCCTAACACCACATAGGCTCTGAGTTGTCTCCTGATGCATGGTTCCATTCATAGATACATAAGAAAGGACGGCTCTAGAAGCTATGGTTGTGCATATTTATCCCTTCACGTGAAGGTTAGTTGGTTTGCATGTACTTCTTGTTTGCTAGATAGATTATAACTAGGTTAGATTACCTAAACTTCCTTATGTTCTTGTACATGAATTCTTAACCACAATAGGGATTCTTAAAGCAGATTGATGGACAAAATTAGATTGATCGTTCTAAATTTTGTTGTTTCAGTTAAGTTTTTGTCTGATGCATGCACTAGGCATGATATATCCACATCACCCCTTTCATTAATCAATAGTATGCATTTAATCTTAAAGGAACTACTCCCTCCGTTCTTAAATATAAGTCTTTTTAGACAATTCAAATGGACTACAACAGAAGGATTTATGTAGACATATTTTAGAGTTTAGATTCACTCCTATTGATCCGTATGTAGTCACTTGTTGAAATCTCTAGAAAGACTTATATTTTGGAATGGAGGGAGTACGTTGGATCTGTGTAGTACTTTTAGTAGATATGCATACTCTACCATGTCAGATTGTGGAGAAAGAATTATTTTATTGACCTGACTCTGTTATCTTTTGTCTATGGTGCTGATCTATATGTTTTCATCTTGTGGTCTTCTTTTCTTCAGTTGTCACTAGTAGAAAAAGGGTCATTCGAACCGGTTCTGAGGGCCATTTGTCCCGGTTAACGAACCGGGACTAAAGGGTCGTAACTAAAGCCCTCCACCTTTAGTCCCGGTTTGATCAGGAACCGGTACAGATAGGGCTCCACGTGGCCGTAGCTGCTTGTCCAGGCAGGGGGACCTTTTGTCCCGATTGGTGCCACCAACTGGGACCAAAAGGCCTCCACGCGTCAGCAGTTCAGGGGCTGGGTTTATTTCTTTCCTGAAAGGGGGGGGGGGTTTGGGGGGCTTTGCAGGGTTAATTTAGGGGTTTTATATATTGTGTTAGCTAGCTAATAGAGAGGAGTGTCCTCTCTTATCTCCGTGCTTGGTCGACGCTACATATAGAGAGGACTCGACACGCTAGCTAGCTTGTAAGCAAATGAAGGAAACCATTAAGTACAGAAGATCGTCATGAACACATAGAAGTTACCGACCTCTCCTTCTCCGATAGATTGGTCGAACAACAAGCTTTCGTATACCTATTCGACGCTACTGGCTACATATATATATATATATATATATATATATAATATAAGATCTCTTACATCCCCTTACATCTGAACTCAACTTCCACACACTATTCTCTGTGTTTGTCGATGACGTGGTCAAGAAAGAATCCCGCCAATTCCTCTTGAATTGCTCGTATGCGATCTTGTGGTAGTAATTCATCCCGCGTCTGCCACATCTAATTTCAAGAAGGGAGTCAATACATATATATGAATGAAACTAAACACAAATTATGGTAATAAAAAATTGTGAATATTATTGCTTACGCACTTCATATTGTTGTTTAGAGTAGCCCCGCTCACAGGTGGTGTGGTGGATGAACTCGTAAATGTAGTATCCCCACAAATCATTCCCGGGTTCTTGCCACAACCACTTTACAAGAAATAGAGGTCAATCAAACTGATAAGCAAGCCTACTAAATGGTATTGTTGAAACTAGCTAGAATCAATGGGAGATGCGCGGAACTAGCTAGTAGCTAGTACTTACTTTCGGGTGCTCAAATCGCAGTTGTGCCGGCAGTCCCCGAGCTTGTGCGGTGATCTTTTTCCAAACCCTGCCAGACAAAGAAAACAAGTACTTGATATGAGGAAATAAACAAAGTTGCCGATATGGTGCGATAATGATCGATTGAACTTACTTCTCGAGCATTTTAGTCATGGTCGTATACTCCTCCGGATTTTTTCGTTTGGAGTCTATGACGGTTACTAGTCCCTGCTCAAGCTTAATCTCTAGCAGAATAAAGTGGTACCTGCGCATGCATGCATAACTCATCAATTACATTACTATAACCTCGAGTAATAAGGGAAACTGAATATGCACAAGATAGTAACACTCACTTGTATTCGTAAGGAAAGTGTATTGAGCTTCTTCTTGTAGACGTTGTTGGGCCTGCAAGTGCACAGGTTTGTAGGACAGTAGCAAATTTCCCTCAAGTGGATGACCTAAGGTTTATCAATCCGATAGGAGGCGTAGGATGAAGATGGTCTCTCTCAAACAACCCTGCAACTAAATAACAAAGAGTCTCTTGTGTCCCCAACACACCCAATACAATGGTAAATTGTATAGGTGCACTAGATCGGCAAAGAGATGGTGATACAAGTGCAAAATAGATAGTAGATAAAGGTTTTTGTAATCTGAAATTATAAAAACAGCAAGGTAACAAGTGATAAAAGTGAGCGTGAACGGTATTGCAATGGTATGAAACAAGGCCTAAGGTTCATACTTTCACTAGTGCAAGTTCTCTCAACAATAATAACATAGATAGATCATATAACAATCCCTCAACATGCAACAAAGAGTCACTCCAAACCCACTAATAGAGGAGAACAAATGAAGAGATTATGGTAGGGTACGAAACCACCTCAAAGTTATTATTTGGGATCAATCTATTCAAGAGTTCATACTAGAATAACACCTTACGACAAAAATCAACCAAAACCCTAATGTCACCTAGATACTCCATTGTCACCTCAAGTATCCGTGGGCATGATTATACGATAAGCATCACACAAGCTCGATTCATCCAACCAACACAAAGTACTTCAAAGAGTGCCCCAAAGTCTCTACTGGAGAGTCAAGAAAACGTGTGTAAACCCCTATGCATAGGTTCATGGGCGGAACCCGCAAGTTGGTCACCAAAACATACATCATGTGGCACGTGATATCCCATTGTCACCACAGATAAGCACGGCAAGACATACATCAAGTGTTCTCAAATAAAGACCCAATCCGATAAGATAACTTCAAGAGGGAAACTCAATTCATCGCAAGAGAGTAGAGGGGGAGAAACATCCTAAGATCCAACTATTATAGCAAAGCTCGGGATACATCAAGATCGTGCCATAGAGGGAACACGAGAGAGAGAACACGAGAGAGAGAGAGAGAGATCAAACACATAGCTACTGGTACATACCCTCAGCCCCGAGGGTGAAATACTCCCTCCTCGTCATGGATACCGCCGGGACGATGAAGATGGCCACCGGTGATGGGATCCCCCTCAGGTAGGGTGCCGGAACGGGCTCCCGAGAGGTATTTGGTGGCTACAGAGGCTTGCGGCGGCGGAACTCCCGATCTATCTTGATATTCCATGGTTTTAGGGTACGTAGGCTTATACAGGCGAAAGAAGTCGGTCGGGAGGTGCTCAAGGGGCCCACGAGACAGGGGGGCGCGACCAGTAGGGGGGGGGGCTCCCTCCTATCTCGTGGCCTCCTCGAGGCTCTTCTAACGTGAACTCCAAGTCTCCTGGGTGATATTCTTCCCAAAAATCACGCTGCCGAGGTTTTATTCTGTTTGGACTCCATTTGATATTCCTTTTCTTTGAAATACTGAAACAGGCAATAAACATCAATATGGGTTGGGCCTCCGGTTAATAGTTTAGTCCAAAAAGTAATATAAAAGTGTATAATAAGGCCCGTAATCATGCAAAACAGATAATAAAATAGCATGAATGCTTCATAAATTATAGATACGTTGGAGACGTATCAGCATCCCCAAGCTTAATTCCTACTCGTCCGCGAGTAGGTAAATGATAAAAGAAAGAATTTATGAAGTGTGAATGCTAGAGGTGCACAAGTTTGATCAATGATAATTTCAATCACCTTTTCTAGCATGATAATATGTCATAACAGTAGTTCATCTCATAAAACTTCTCACGATAAAGTAACAAGCAATTCACATGTCAAAGCATAGACCATAAACATTCTTGAAAACTAGCAAACTTCATTCTTAGTCATCAAAACAATTGCAATTCATCTTATTTTCAGGAATAGCAAACTCCACATACTCAACTATCATATAGTCTTCTACAATTTCTAACACTCATGCAATACTTGTGGTTATGAAGTTTTAATCAGACACAGAGAAAGATAGGGGCTTATAATGTTGCCTCCAAACATATTCACCTTTTGGTGATGTCAACAATAATAGTTCATGCTAACGTACATCCAATTGGGTATATACAGGATCACCCTAACACAAAGTGCTTGCCAAAGGATAAAATGAAAAAGGTAAAGGTGAAGATCACCTTGACTCTTGCATAAAGTAAAAGACATAAAGTAAAAGATAGGCCCTTCACAGAGGGAAGCAGAGGTTGCCATGCGCTTTTAGGGTTGGATACACAAAATCTTAATGCGAAAGAACGTCACTTTATATTGTCCCTATTATATGGACCTTTATTATGCAGTCCGTCGCTTTTATTGCTTCCATAACAAGTTCGTACAAAGCTTATTTTCTCCACACTAATAAGTCATGCATATTAAGAGAGCAATTTTTATTGCTTGCACCGATGACAACTTACTTGAATGATCTTACTCAATCCATAGGTAGGTATGGTGGACTCTCATGGCAAAAACTGGGTTTAAGGATAATTGGAAGCACAAGTAGTATCTCTACTTGGTGCTAGGAATTTTTGGTAGCATGAGGGGGAAAGGCAATCTCAACATGTTTGAATGATCCATGACAATATACTTTAACTGAGATGTGAGAAAACATAACCCATTACGTTGTCTTCCTTGTCCAACATCAACTCTTTAGCATGTCATACTTAATGAGTGCTCACAATTATAAAAGATGTCTATGATAATATATTTATATGTGAAATCTCCCTTCCTTCAATATTCTTTCATGAATTGTTCAAATGACCAATACAATGCTTGCTAACCGTCAATAAATTTATAACATCTACTTCTTAGATGTGAAGTCATTACTCCCCAAGGGATAAGCAAATGAGACATATATAATTTCAGATTTATGTCATTCAACTCATTCAACCATTTACTCAGAGGATATAAGTGAAGCACACGAGAAAATGAAAAACTACTCCAAAAAGATATAAGTGAAGATCAATGAGTAGCAAAATAAGTATGCAACTATGTGAAGACTCTCTCTATTTAAGAATTTCAGATCTTGGTATTGTATTCAAACAGCAAGCAAAGCAAAACAAAATGACATTGCAAGGATAGCACAACTCATGTGAAGAAGCAAAAACTTAGGCTCAACCGATACTAACCGATGATAGTTGAAGAAAGGTGGGATGCCTACCGGGGCATCCCCAAGCTTAGATGCTTGAGAATTCTTGAAATGTTATCTTGGGGTGCCTTGGGCATCCCCAAGCTTGAGCTTTTATGTCTCCTTAATTCCTCTCATATCATGGTTTCTCTTCTTTTTATCAAAAGCTTCATTCACAACAAACTCAACAAGAACTCGTGAGATAGGTTAGTATAAACCAATGCAAAACCTTATCATTTTCTACTGTAACAAATTACTAAAATTATTATTCAACATTGCATACTAAATTCCTCTGCATATTTAATACTCCTATCCTAAAATAGAATCATTAAACAAGCAAACATATGCAAACAATGCAAACATAACAGCAATCTGCCAAAACAGTACAGTCTATAAAGAATGCAAGAGTATCAATACTTCCCTAACTCCAAAAATTATGAGAAAAAATTTGCACTGTAATAAATTTATCAGAGCTCAATATCAAAAAAGATTGAACATTATACCATTCACTGACTTTTCTAGGTAATTTTTGCAACAGCGGTAAACTTTCTGTTTTCAAACAGCAACATGTATACTAGCAAAATAAGCATGGCAAAGGCTATCCTTGACATTTTTATTGAACCTAAAGATGCAAAACATTATTCTAACTAAAAGAAAGCAAATACTAACAAAATAAAATGATGCTCCAAGCAAAACACATATCATGTGGTGAATAAAAATATAGCTCCAAGTAAAGTTACCGATGAACGAAGACGAAAGAGGGGATGCCTTCCGGGGCATCCCCAAGGTTAGGCTCTTGGTTGTCCTTGAATATTACCTTGGGGTGCCTTGGGCATCCCCAATCTTAGGATCTTTCCACTCCTTATTCCATAGTCCATCGAATCTTTACTCAAAACTTGAAAACTTCAACCACACAAAACTCAAAACAAACCTCGTAAGCTCCGTTAGTATAAAAAAATAAAACCACCACTTAGGTACTGTAATGAACTCATTCTAAATTCATATTGGTGTAAAACCTACTGTATTCCAACTTCTCTAGGGTTCATACCACTTAATACTAGCCATAGATGCATCAAAATAAGCAAACAACACAATGAAAACAGAATCTATCAAAAACAGAACAGTCTGTAGTAATCTGTATCAAACGTATACCTCTGGAACTCAAACAAATCTGAAATATATTGGTGGACCTGAGGAATTTTTCTATTAATCATCTGCAAAAATAATCAACCTAAAAGCACTCTCCAGTAAAAAATGGAAGCTAATCTCGTGAGCGCAAAAGTTTCTATTTTTTACAGCAAGATCACATAAACTTCACCCAAGTCTTCCCAAAGGTTCTACTTGGCACTTTATTGAAACAAAAGCTATAAAATCTGATTACTACAGTATCATCATCATGTGGACACACAAAAACAGTAAGGGTAAATTTTGGGTTGTCTCCCAACAAGCGCTTTTCTTTAATGCCTTTTTAGCTAGGCATGATGATGGCAATGACGCTCACATAAAAGATAAGAATTGAAACATAAGGAGAGCATCATGAAGAATATGACTAGCACGTTTAAGCCTAACCCACTTACTATGCCTAGGGATTTTGTGAGCAAACAACTTATGGGAACAATAATCAACTAGCAAAGGAAGGTAAAACAAGCATAGCTTCAAAACTTTAAGCACATAGAGAGGAAACATGATATTATTGCAATTCCTACAAGCATAAGTTCCTCCCTCATAATAATTTTTTGTAGCATCATGAATGAATTCAAAAATATAACCAGCACCTAAATTATTCTTTACATGATCTACAAGCATAGAAAATTTACTACTCTCCACATAAGCAAAATTCCTCTCATGAACAGTAGTGGGAGCAAACTCAACAAAATAATTATCATGTGAGGCATAATCCAATTGAAAACTAAAATCATGATGACAAGTTTCATGGTTATCATTATTCCTAATAGCATACAAGTCATCACAATAATCATCATAGATAGCAACTTTGTTCTCAAAATCAATTGGAACCTCTTCCGAAATAGTGGAATCATCACTAAATAAAGTTGACACTCTTCCAAATCCACTTTCATGTTCATCACAATAAGATTCAACATCCTCAAAAATAGTGGGATCACTACTTCCTAAAGTTGACACTCTTCCAAACCCACTTTTATCAATATAATCATCATAAATAGGAGGCATGCTATCATCATAACAACTTTGCATATCAAAACTTGGGATGCTAAAAATATCATCTTCACTAAACGTAGCATACCCAAGCTTGGGACAAACATTAATTTCAGCAAATATATTCTCAAATATGTCATCCTCATCAAACATATCTTCCCCAAGCTTGGGCCCTTTCATATCATAAGCATAATCACTCTCATCAATAAAAATATGGATAGCACCAATAGTAAAGCAATTATCATCATCACAATGAGTAGTAGGAGCAACATCATTTGGGAGGGATACCTTTCTACCTTTATTGCTCCTTCTTTTCTTTTTCTTCTTCACATTATGTGTAGGTTCAACCTTCCTCTTCGAGCTCCTTATTGATGAGATTCGTTGAATAGAAAGCTCCTCCTCGTTCCCTGATTCATCATAAGAAATAATAGGAGGATATTGGGAAGTCTCTTCCCTTTCATTAGTATTCTCATCATATTCCATTTGCTTTCTTTTCTTTAGGTAATTGGCAATATAAGGATTTTCAATGCAATTCTCCGCACAAAACATATAAATCTTTTCTAGATCATTATCAAGGAAATGCTTAAGATTAAATTCTGGAATAGGCTTAGTTAAACGTTTCAACTCTTCATAACCCAAAAGCAATCTAAGTTCATCGTAATGAGAAAGGGAGATCAAATCATCACAATCATCGTAATGAAACAATTTGCATTGGAGATGTAAATGATCTTGTTTATTGCAAAATTCACAACAGGAAAGATATCTTAAATTCTCTGCACTCTTATCTAGCCTTTCTTGCAACCTCTTAGTTTCTAAATACTTATGCTTCTTGCAATATATATCTTCTCTATTTGGTGTGTTCATGCAAACATGCACTCCACAAAAGTTGACATGCTTATGAGAGAAATTTTCATCATGACTAGAGCAATCATCATTAGTACTACGGATATTCAAAGAGTTCATACTAACAACATTGCAATCATGCTCATCATTCAAAGATTTAGTATCAAGCATTTTATAGATTTCTTCTTCTAGCACTTGAGCACAATTTTCCTTTTCATCATACTCACGAAAGATATTAAAAAGACGAAGCGTATGAGACAAACTCAATTCCTTTTTTTGTAGTTTTATTTTATAAACTAAACTAGTGAGAAAACAAAAAACAAAAACATTCGATTGCGATATCTAAAGATATACCTCCAAGCACTCACCTCCCCGGCAACGGCGCCAGAAAAGAGCTTGATGTCTACTACACAACCTTCTTCTTGTAGACATTGTTGGGCCTGCAAGTGCACAGGTTTGTAGGATAGTAGCAAATTTTTCTCAAGTGGATGATCTAAGGTTTATCAATCCGTACGAGGCATAGGATGAAGATGGTCTCTCTCAAACAACCCTGCAACCAAATAACAAAGAGTCCCTTGTGTCCTCAACACACCCAATACAATGGTAAATTGTATAGGTGCACTAGTTCGGAGAAGAGATGGTGATACAAGTGCAAAATAGATAGTAGATAAAGGTTTTTGTAATCTGAAATTATAAAAAACAGCAAGGTAACAAGTGATAAAACTGAGCGTGAATGGTATTGCAATGGTAGGAAACAAGGCCTAAGGTTCATACTTTCACTAGTGCAAGTTCTCTCAACAATAATAACATAGATAGATCATATAACAATCCCTCAACATGCAACAAAGAGTCACTCCAAAGCCACTAATAGCGGAGAACAAATGAAGTTGTTCTTTCGGATCACCTCAAAATTTTATATACATTCGATTATGGTAGGGTACGAGACCACCTCAAAGTTGTTCTTTCGGATCAATCTATTCAAGAGTTTGTACTAGAATAACACCTTAAGACACAAATCAACCAAAACCCTAATGTCACCTAGATACTCCATTGTCACCTCAAGTATCCGTGGGCATGATTATATGATAAGCATCACACAATCTCAGTTTCATCCAACCAACACAAACTACTTCAAAGAGTGCCCCAAAGTCTCTACTGAAGAGTTAAGAAAACATGTGCCAACCCCTATACATAGGTTCATGGGCAGAACCCGCAAGTTGGTCACTAAAACATACATCAAGTGGCACGTGATATCCCATTGTCACCACAGATAAGCACGGCAAGACATACATCAAGTGTTCTCAAATAAAAGACCCAATCCGATAAGATAACTTCAAGAGGGAAACTCAATTCATCACAAGAGAGTAGAGGGGGAGAAACATCATAAGATCCAACTATAATAGCAAAGCTCGGGATACATCAAGATCGTGCCATAGAGGGAACACGAGAGAGAACACGAGAGAGAGAGAGAGATCAAACACATAGCTACTGGTACATATACCCTCAGCCCCGAGGGTGAACTATTCCCTCCTTGTCATGGATAGCGCCGGGATGATGAAGATGGCCCCCGGTGATGGGATCTCCCTCCGGCAGGGTGCCGAAACGGGCTCCCGAGAGGTTTTTGGTGGCTACAGACGCTTGCGGCGGCGGAACTCCCGATCTATCTTGATATTCCATGGTTTTAGGGTACGTAGGCTTATATAGGCGAAAGAAGTCGGTCGGGAGGTGCTCGAGGGGCCCATGAGACAGGGGCGCGCCTAGTAGGGGGGCGCCCTCCTATCTCGTGCCCTCGTCGAGGCTCTTCTGACGTGAACTCCAAGTGTCCTGGGTGATATTCTTCCCAAATAATCACGCTGCCGAAGGTTTCATTTCATTTGGACTCTATTTGATATTCCTTTTCTTCGAAATACCGAAATAGGCAATAAAACAGCAATATGGGTTGGGCCTCCGGTTAATAGGTTAGTCCCAAAAGTAATATAAAAGTGTATAATAAAGCCCGTAATCATGCAAAACAGATAATAAAATAGCATGAATGCTTCATAAATTATAGATACGTTGGAGACGTATCAGAGCTCCTCAAATCCCTTCGTTATTTTGTCCACTATCACAACAGCATAGCCTTTTGGAATCGGACGGTAGTGAAAAGTTGCTTCGGGTGAAGGAGGGAACACAGAGCCGACAGCCGCCTTGACTTTGAGCTGATCCCATAGCGTCATAAGGTGGCACTGGTGTGAATCTGTGATAAAATCCACGGGGTAGCTAGGACCCATCAAGAAGTCAGGCTGCTGAACAAGCTTGGTGGAAGCCACGCTGTTTCTCCGCGGAGATGGCGGGGTAGCTTTTGGGGTAGCATCTTGGGCAGGATCTTGTAGCTGCTGGTTCTCAGCATCTCGTTCCTCTAGCTTTCTTACCCTTGCCTTAAGCTCCCGCGGTTCTCTCTGCTCCACTTTCCTCCTCCTCTCTTCGGTTTTGTAACCGCCTGCGTCAGGAAACCCAACCTTCCATGAAATGGAGCCTGGCGTGCCTCGTGTTTGTCCAGGGTGCTTAGGATTCCCGAGGGCCCTTGTGAGCTCGTCTTTCTCTCTGTCGGGAACGAACTTCCCGTCCCGCACTTTGTTGATTGCTTTCGAAAGCATCGTGAGGGGTGTTGCACGTTGCTCGTCCGTCCAGCAGCACTTCCATGTTTCAGGGTCCAATGTTCCACCAGCCCCGAAGAACCAAGTCCTACAACGGTCTAGCCAGTGTGATGTCTCTGGTTCGACCCCTTTAGTAATTAGGTCCTGCTCAGCCTTGTCCCAGAACGGCCGGGCTTTGAGGTAGCCACCTGACCAGATGCGATGGTAGTGCTCCTTCTTTGCAGCATTTAGCTTGTTAGTCGCTGACATCTTCTTACACCTCTCCGATGTCTTGTTGGCCACGAATGCGGGCCAGTGATCTCTTATCGTCTCAAATCGGCCAATGAATTCTGCAGTCTTGTCTTGGTCGACATACATTGTTTTCAACTCATTCTTCCACCTCCTGAATAGATCTGTCATCGTCTTGAGAGCATAGGACTTGATCAATGGCTCTATAACTGGATTGCTCGGATCCTCCTATTCCGGTAGGGTGAAATTTACCTTCAATGCTTTCCAAAGATCTACTTTCTGTCTATCTTCGACAAAAGAAACTTGAAGAAGCTCTTCCTTCTTAGGCTCATTCCATAGCTCGATGCTGATCGGGATCATGTCCCTAACAAGAGCCCCACACGGAGCGGAAAATGCTTCCTTGGTCCGGAGGGGTTTAATCGGTTGGCCATCACGCACGATTTCTATGATCGTGAACCTTTCATCCTGGCGCAACTTTTTCTTCGGGCCTCGTTTCTTTACTGAAGTATTGCTTGATCCGGAGGGCTATATAAAAGGAGAAAGAAGAGTTAATATATGTACATACCAAAACAATTAATGCACAATTAGCTAGTCAGCACAGGCTTAATATATATGTATATACATATATATATATATATATATATATATATATATACATACATAAACACTATTCTGATCACGGGATCAGAATAATATTCTGATCACAACCTGAACTGCCTTAGTAACGCGCCTGAACTTCCCTCTGTACTGGGTTGAACTTCAGCTAAAAAGTGTCCAAATGGGGCTTGCAATATACCGTTGGAAAGCTATGGACACCAATATCATGATCCAAGTTAAATTTTTGGCAAAATGTAAGCGGTTTAAGAGCAGTTTTGAAAACCGTTTTTTCTTCATACAAAAAACGTGAATCGTATTTTCGATCGCATTTCTAAACCGTTTATCGGAATGAGGTAAATAATATATCGTTGGAAAGCTGCTGCAAAACCGCTCCTTCGACATGTTGAAAGTTTTCTCTAATTCCCTATGGATAAAGAGTAATTTTGAAAATCGTAAAATTTCGCAAACCGAACAACCGAATTCGTATTTTTAATGTAATTTTTAAACGGCTAATCCATTTGAGGCAAATGATAATGCATTGGAAACCTTGTGAAAATGTGCTACTTTTTCATGTTAAAAGTTTTTTCTAATTTGGAATGGTTTAAAAGTAATTCAGAAAAGAGTACAAGTTCCATCGAGTTCATATTTTCGAGATAATTTTTTAACCGTACTGCCGAATGCAACAAATAACAGGGCGTTGGAAAGCTTGAGCAAATACGAAACTTTTTCGTATATATTTTTCTCCTAATTCCTTACAGTTTTAAGTCAAACTGGAAAATGGCTAAAAACGTATTTTTGGCATAATTTCTACATACTATATCAAAATGGGGCAAATAATATACCACTGAAAAGCTACGGAAAATGCGAAACTTTTTCAGGTTGATGGTTTTCTCTGATTCTTAGCCGTTTTAAAGTAATTATGAAAATGGCGAGATCATTCGTTCTGCCTTTATCGCGAAACTGATTCTTCGAAAATGCATCGCGTGAAGAACCTAAACTTCTCGGCACGTGTACTTGAACTTCACACTGTTTTTCACGTGCTTTTTTTGCTCGTATATCTCTATCCACTGCTCCTAGCTCTCCATCCACTCACTGGAATTGAGCAAGTGATATACCGATGGAAAGCTGCTGTAAACACACAACTTTCCCGTGTTGATCATTTTTTCATACTCGCAACGATTTTAAAAGTTTTTCATCTGAAATTCATTCAGCATATTAGTTGAACTTCATGCTGTTTTCACGTTTGTAATTTTCTCATCCATTTCGTCAGTGTTACACAAATGATATTCTTTTTGTACAAACCTCTCTCACAATATTTCTTTTCACTTTCTCCGACCGAGGACTTGAACTTACACAAATGATATTCCTGTCGATTTTAAGTGAATTAGAGAAATGATGAGATCATGATTTCTGCCTTCATTCCGAATGGAAATGCACTGCGTGAAGTAGTTGAACTTCACAGGCATGTCTTTTTGAACCTCATTCTGTTTTTGACGTGCTATTTTTTACACTGCGTGAAGTAGTTGAACTTCTGGGGCATGTCTGTTTGAACTTCACGCTATTTCACTTTATTGTATTGTTCTTATACGAAACACACAACATGCAGTACGTGAACTTCTGGATGTTATCACTTTGAACTTCTCTCTGGGTTGAGTGAATTATTTTAAAACACAACAAACAACATCTTTTTATGTATTTTGGACATCTAAACACAAAGTGAACCTCTCTCACAATTTTTTTTGAACTTTTCCTCACCGAGCACTTGAACTTCTAGCAACCATTTTTTCATTTATGAGACTATTTTCAAAAGTGCAAAAAATGGCGTTGTGCCTTTTATTTTTTGAAAAGGTAAATCCTAGGTTTTAATAAACTCCGAACTTCTATGTTATTTCAATTTGAACGTCACCTTTTTATATTTTGAGTAAATAATTGTATTGGATTTTTATACGGAAAAAATCGAACATGGAAATACAAGATGAGCCTCTCTCGTAAGATTTTTTGAACTTCCCCGGACAGAGCACTTGAACTTCTTTCAACAAACCTTTTAAGATTTTAATTTTCTATACTTTTATTCTCATTTGATATGCATTCCTTGCAGTAGTTGAACTTCTCGTTGTTTTCACCTTGAACTTCTGTCTCGTATTTTTGTTCAACCTCTCACAAGAATTTTTGAACTTTCTCGGGCCGAGCACTTGAACTTCTAGCAAAAAAACTTTTTATGCTCGGGCTTTTTTATTCTTTTTTTTCATACAAAATGCACACTGTGTAGTACGTGAACTTCTAGAAGTTATCAACCTGAACTTCTCTCGGTTACGTGAGAATATCTAAAAAAATTCAATTTTTTGAACCTCTTTTGAGTATTTTCTAGAAATGTGAAAAAATGGTGTTTTTTATAGTAAATGTAAAACTTCTTCGTTATTTCAAACCGAACTTCTTGGTTTATTCATTAGTAACGGGAAAAATGCAAGATTTTTGCAATAAATATTGAACTGCTCTGTTCTTTTAAATATATCTTCTTGGTTTATTATTTTAGTAACGAGGAAAATCTAAGTTTTTTATATACATTGTACTATTCAATTTTTTAAAAATTGAACTTCTTGGTTTTTTAATTTGGATTTCTTGGTGTTATTCATTAGTAACGGTTCAAGTTATTTATGTGAAAAACATCAAACCGCCCAATTATTTAAATTTGAACTTAGATAGGTGCTCAAGTATATTTTTGATGTACTCATTCCTTTTAGATTTCCAATTTTCATCTGCCACTATGGGTGACTTTGTTTGGTGCAAGCCATTGGGACATAGGTGCGAAGTGCAAACCATTGCAGTGAAAAAAACCTCAAATATACTTGATCAAGCAAGAAGCACACTCAACAACAACATCAGTCTTTTGTGCAACACAACACGATGATGGTACAGCAGTTACAGATTACAACCTCATAGTAGTAAAGATTAAAAAAAGTTGGTACTGCAAATTACACACACTGAAAAGACAGCAAGGCTGTAGGAGGGTAAATCCTAGGACTCTTTCTGACTTTACACGTCACAACACAATGGGGCAGCAGCATGCACGATCCACCGCATGGCCGCATGCGCACTGCATGCACGCACATACATCTTTTTTATTTTTTATACTCGATCGACGGGTTAAAAAGCACAGAATGGGATAGATATACGGGAGTAAAATATGCGGATCACGCAGGAACTGGACAGGCAAACTCAGCAGCAAACATTACAAAACACCATCATGGACATGGTGGATGGTCAGGTCAAGCGAGGAGCCAGAAGTTCTTCTGCCACCGGGTGCTGACGAGGTAGCCGCCGACGCCCTTGCTCTGCTTCCTCACTGCCAGCGTCAGGCACTCGGCCTGGTGTGGCGCACGACCTGCCCAATGGGTTGCCTGCGACCTTCCCAGGGTGCTGCCGTGACCTGCCGTGACCTGATGGGGCAGCAGAATAAGAGCATCAATACATGGGATTTGGAGGGGATTGAGGCGTTGAACCTCCTGGTGCTACATCGTTGAACGACCGGATTTGGCAACAGCGAACGGCCTGAGCGCTGGGGGGTGGGATGATGCAAGGGCTCTAGCGAAGATGACCGGCCATGGGAGGCGCAGTTGACCTGCAGAACTTTGCAGCAGCTGATCCCGACTCCGTTCGGTCAACGGAGCAGTCATCACGGTCGCCGAAGCCACCATCACGATCATGACCCTCCTCCATTATTTGATCAATGCAGCCTGCTTCCTCTCCTTGCAGACCTTCTTCGATGTCGTTGAGAAACGACGCGACTACATCACCTCCGTCAAGGATTATGTCCCCCAATATCTCTTCTTGATCGAAGTCTCTTTGATGATCCATAGTTTCTACAAATATTACAACATGGCAATTAATATATAAACATGAGAGATGGATATATCTATGTTATCAGGGAGGGGGTATATCGATAATGACGACATATACATAGAAAAAAATGTTATCGGGGAGGGGGTATATCGACCGCCTCCCTCTCATGACTGTCAGACGTTTGTGTAGTGTCAAAGGATTCAAACAAAACCATGTCTTCATCATTAGGCGAAACTAACAGGCGCGTGATGGTATGAAGCTCTCCAAAGTTATTTTGGAACGGAATCCCAGATAGGATAATTCTCTTTTTGGTACAAAGTACAGCAAGAGCCTCCCGAATATCGCTATTTGGAAGGCTTGTGCCAAAATTTGTACCAAATGGTGGATTATCCTATCCGGGACTCCGTTCTAGAATAACTTTGGACAACTTCATACTGTCATGCCCCGGTTACTTCCGGCTAATGATGAAGCCATCGATTTCTTCAATACTTTGACACTAGGCAACTTCTCGACCCCTCGGTGATCCTCGACCCCTCGACGACCCTCAACCCTCGACCCTCAAACCCTTCACGACCCTCGACCCCTCAACCCCTCGACTACCATTGAACCCTCGGCCCCTCGAAGACCCTCGAACCCTCGACCCTCGAACCCTAGAACCCTAGAACCCTCGAACCCTCGACCCTCAAACCCTTGACCCTCGACCAGCCTCAACGACGCTCGACCCCTCCGTGACCCTCACGACCCTCTAGCCTAGTTTCCGACCCTTGACCCCTCAGCGATCCTCGACACCCTCGTTCCCGATAAAAAGAAGAAGAAGGAGAAGAAGAAATAGAGGAGAAGAAGAAGAAAACAAAGAAGAAAAAACTTTTTCTCCTCTTTTTTTCCTTATTCTTCCTCTTCTTATGTTTTCTCTCCTCTTCTTCCTCTCTTCTTCTTCTTCTCTTCTTCTTCTCCTTCTTCCTCTTCTTATTTTCCTTTTTCCTCTCCTTCTTTTTCTTCCTTCCTCCTCTTTTCCATACATATAAAAAGTACATACATGCATACAAAAATACATCTAAAAACTACATATATCTAAAAAATACATACATACATGCATACATATATGAACATCTAAAAACATCTAAAAATACATACATACATATGAAAATACATACATATATGAAAAATCATATATAAAAAAACCACAACGAGGCGGCGGCAGTGGGGGTAGGGGCGGAGCAGTGCTCACAGAGGGACGCGTCGGAGCAAGGGGCGCACGATGGGGACGAGGGCGTCTGCGGTGGGCAGGGGTGCATCGGGGCGGGCGGGGCCGCGTCAGGGCAGAGGTCGGCGACAAGGACAACGCGCGGCATGGGCGAGGGCGGGGGCGAGGGCGGCGGCGGTGGCGAGGGCACGGCCGAGGGCGCGTTGGCGACGAGGATGCCGTTGAGGCGGCGAGGTTGGGGTAGCGGTGGCGCGGGGCAGCGACGGCGTCGGGGGAGACGGCGACGGTGCGGGGTGGCGCGCGGCGATGGTGTCGGGGCGGTGACGATGGGCGTGGGCGACGGCAGCGACGGGGCAGAGGGTGGCGTTGGCGTCGGGAGAATGAGGAACTGAAACGAAAATTTCACAAGTCCTGCTTATATACACAGAGCATTGGTCCCGGTTCGTGGCACTAACCGGGACGAATGCCACCCTTTCACTACTGGAATCTAGCAATTTGTCGTCTGCCACCTCTTTGTCGTCCACCAGCTGACAGCAAAGAGGCTCTTTCCCGTCCACTTCCACAAAGCGGACGACAAAGAAAGGGCTGATGGCAAAAAGGCTATTTGCCATCAGTTGTTTCTTTGACGTCAGCCAGCTGACGGCATAGAGCTTGAAGGAAGATGACAAAGGGCCAGGTGGGCCCCACAGGGCATGGCATGGCTATGTCAGTTTCTTTGTCGTCCGCCAGCGAACGACAAAGAGGAGACGTAGGCCACCCCTAAACGGCCGCCATCTTTGCCGTCTGCTAGCAGACGGCAAAGAAGGCCCACTTAATGGGTCGAGCCGTCTCCCCTTTCTCTCTTTCTCTTTCTTCCTCCCGCGTGCCCGCCTCTCTCCTTCCCCGTCGCTGCCGCAGCCACCGACTAGCCCTGCCCCTAGACCCAGCCCCCGCCATCGTCCAGCCTTCCCCCTCGCGAAGAGGAACCCCGCCGCACCCCGTCACCGGAGAGGCCAGTGTCGGGCCGCCCTGGTGCCGGACCCCTCCCCGTGGCCCTGCGCCGCCCCGCCCCGCCGTCGCCCTCCTCCCCGCGGCCCTTGCGCCGCGCCGCCCCACCAGCCGACCTCGCATTCCACCGGCGATCCCCTGCAGGTTTGTTCTTCCCCCCTTTTTTTAGTTTAGTTTCTTTTAGTTTAGTTTCTATTTTACTTTTAGTTTTAGTTTTAGTTTTAGTTTTATTTTCAGTTTTGTTTTAGTTTTAGTTTAAGTTTATTTTAGTTTAGTTTAGAAGAAGAAGAGGAGTAGAAGGAGGAGGAGGAGGGAGGAAGAAGAAGAAAGAAAAATAAGAAGAAGAAGAAGAAGAAGAAGAAGAAGACCCTAAATAGCAAGTATCGTCAGTGCGAGATGCATGTGGCCGTCGGTGTCGAACACTACATCCATGTCCCACAAGTGACGCCAACGTCTAGTGTCCCAAAGCAACTGTTCTCGGTGTCGACGGCGGTCGAACACCATCACGAATTTGTGTGGCAGCCTGTGCGATGACGATTAAAAGGCAAGTGTTGAAACTTGAAACACCCAAACTGACTCAAGTCGGTTTGGTTGTTTGAAATTTCAAAACTTGGCTTTAATCCTCATCGCAGAGGCTGCCACACAAATTCGCGATGGTCTTCGACCGTCATCGGCCACCAGAACTATTGTTGCGAGATGCCGGGCGTCGGCTTCACTTGTGGGATGTGGATCTAGTGTTCAACGCCGAGCGCCACATGTATCTCGCACCGATGATACTTGCTATTTAGGGTTAATTAGGGGGTTCCTCGGTGTCGATGGTACCCTAAATAGTAAGTATCGTCAGTGCGAGGTACATGTGGCCGTCGGTGTCGAATACTACATCCACGTCCCACAAGTGACACACGGGTCCTGCGTCCAGCAGTAACAGTTCTTGGTGTCGATGGCGGTCGAACACCATTGCAAATTTGTTTGGCAGCCTCAGAGATGACGATTGAAAGCTAAGTGTTGAAACTTGAAACACCCAAACTAACTCAAGTCGGTTTCGTTTTTTGAAAATTTCAAAACTTGGCTTTAATCCTCATCGCAGAGGCTGCCACACAAATTCGCCAAGGTGTTCGACCGTCATCGGCCACCAGAACTATTGTTGCGGGACGCCGAGCGCTGGCTTCACTTGTGGGATGTGGATGTGGTGTTCAACACCGACGGCCTAATGTACCTTGCCCCCATGGTAGTTGCTATTTAGTTTACCCGGGGACGAGCGGGTTAGAGGGTCCCTCGGTGTTGATGGTACCATAAATAGCAAGTATCATCAGTGCGAGGTACATGTGGCCATCGGTGTCAAATACTTGCTATGTTACTCATCTTTCGATTTAAATATGCAGTTATTTTGTGGTTGCGAGGGTCTAGTGTTCGACGATCTCCGCCCCTGCGTTCGTTGGTGAGCACAAATGACATCTCCTCCTCCCCCTCCATTTGCTCTATTCCGGTCTTCGTGCCGATGAAATTTGCTAGCTATAGGTGTCAATCATCAGTATGCTTAACCACTATGTGTCTCCTGTTTGAAAGGGTTATATCTATAAATATGCATGCATTTGCATATTTATAATCGTGATTCTTTCGAATTGTCCAATGTTATCCATGGACAGCCCGAGTATGTGTAGATTGGGTTCGTTTTCCCATATGCTCAGCTCAGGATCTGATGCAGAATTTCATCAGTGCCTCCCTATTGTTCTCCGGGTACACATCCTCTCTGCTTATTGCCGAGACGTGTATCAGGAGAACAGCAGGGAGGTGCTACCAAAATTTTGCGTCAGATCCGGAGTAGAGCATGGGAAAACGAACCCGATCGATCTACACATACTCGGGTGGGATCAGGACCTATCCTTACCTATTAGCATGTAGGTTGCATGCACGTAATAAAACTAACAAACTCCATTAACTAATGGATATGGTTTGCCTAATTATGTATATATTTCTTGTGTGTCTAGTAGGAAGTCAATATGAGTGATCGTGCATGGATGTACACCGGTTACACTAGTCAGTATGTTTGGACGGAGGAATGGTTAACAAAAACTAAGGGGTTTGTTAGAGGCGCATTTGCAAATGGTCAGAAATTTAGCTGGTGCCCCTGTGTCCGGTGCGACAACTATAATCAGAGGGATGAGCTTGAAATGAGTAAACATCTGCATAAGTTTGGTTTTACGCCTGGTTACATGGTCTGGACATTACATGGTGAGTCTACCCAACATGCCAGAGCCGAGGAGGTTCGTCGTTGCACCGACGAGCATGGTACCGGGACCGCAGACATGGTGCAAGACTTTGACGATACTCAGGACTCGGACAAGGAGATGGAAGAATCTGCAAAGACCTTCACTAAAATGTTGGAGTCCTCAAAACGTCCTCTCCACGAGCACACTGAGCTTTGTCAGCTGGATGCCATCTCTCAAATAATGGCTTTGAAGGCTCAATTCAAGTTGGGCAGAGAATGCTATGATGCGATGATGACAGTTTTCGGACGATTTCTACCCAAAGGCCATGTGCTACCTACAAACCTGTACCGGTCAGACAAAATCCTCCGTGCTCTTAATATGCCCTATGAGAAGATACATGCTTGTGAGAAAGGATGTGTCTTATTTAGGCTTCAGTATGAGGACTTGAACTATTGTCCCATTTGCAATTGTTCCAGGTATGTTGTGGTAGACAATGGTACGGGTGAGAAGACGCAGACCAAAATACCCATTAATGTTCTTCGGTATATGCCAATCGTACCAAGACTTCAACGTATTTTCATGGTCGAAGAGATGGCCAGACAGATGACATGGCACAAAACGGGCAAAACAACCGAACTAGATGCAGATGGGAATGTGATGATGGTGCACACATCGGATGGTGAAGCGTGGAAGCGCTTCGATGCATTTCATAAGGAAAAAAAGGCAGATCCAAGGCATTCTTGAGTCGCTGTTAGCACAGATGGGTTCAGTGTGTTTGGTCAGATGGCAGCCCCAT
>LT934124.1:34382046-34427159 GCA_900231445.1 Triticum turgidum subsp. durum
ATTGCAAAGAAAGAACATTTTCCTGATGTTGATAATTCTAGGGCCCAACTATCCGGGGAAGAATATGAATGTGTACATGCAGCCGCTTAAGGATGAATTGCAAGAAGCTTGGTGTCGGTGTCAAAAGTGGCGGATCTCGGGTAGGGGGTCCCGAACTATGCGTCTAGGTGGATGGTAACAGGAGACAAGGGACACGATGTTTTTACCCAGGTTTGGGCCCTCTCGATGGAGGTAAAACCCTACTCCTGCTTGATTAATATTGATGATATGGGTAGTACAAGAGTAGATCTACCACAAGATCAGAGAGGCTAAACCCTAGAAGCTAGCCTATGGTATGATTGTTGTCCGTCCTACGGACTAAAACCCTCCTGTTTATATAGGCATCAAAGAGGGTTAGGGTTACACAGAGTCGGTTACAATGTTAGGAGATCTACATATCCGTATCGCCAAGCTTGCCTTCCATGCCAAGGAAAGTCCCATCCGGACACGGGACGAAGTCTTCAATCTTGTATATTCATAGTCCAGGAGTCCGGCCAAAGGTGATAGTTCGGCTATCCGGACACCCCCTAATCTAGGACTCCCTCAGTAGCCCCTAAACCAGGCTTCAATGACGATGAGTCCGGCGCGCATATTGTCTTCGGCATTGCAAGGCGGGTTCCTCCTCCGAATACTTCATAGAAGATTTTGAACACAAGGATAGTGTCCGGCTCTGCAAAATAAGTTCCACATGCCACCGTAGAGAGAATAATATTTACACAAATTCAATCTGCTGACGTATTCCATGGCGTGACATCACGCCACGGCCAAGCCTTTATTCGAATCGTTTTTACTGTTCCACCTCAGCGCGTTTAGCGAGGCGGTTTCCTTGGCACGTCTTGTCAAAGCAGAGATCGTGTCCCCTTATTCCAGGATTCTCATCAATACGGGCGTGGGTAACCCAACCGTGCCATTGATTATGGCGCTTAGGAGATAAGCGAGTTTTACCAGGCTGGCGGGGACGCATAGCATCGTCTGCCCATATAAGAGGATAAGGATCCACCTTTTTACCTACGCCTTCTTCCTCCTTTGCTCATCCATTTCCATGCACTCGAGCTTTAGCGCCCAAGTTCGCACATCCCACCTCAACCTTCTCCAGGCATGTCCAGAGCAGGAGGCAAGTGGATGGCCTCCTCCGTCACGGAGGGGCACATCAAAAAGCTACGGAAGGCCGGATACTTGTCCAACGACATCGCGCATCGGCTCCCCGACAAGGGGCAGCTCATCCCCACACCCAGGCCCCATGAGAGGATGGTGTTTCTCACCCACTTCCTTTGCGAACTAGGTTTTCCACTTCACCCATTTGTCCGGGGGCTCATGTTCTACTACGGCCTGGATTTCCACGATCTGGCCCCGAATTTCATCCTCAACATCTCGGCGTTCATCGTCGTGTGCGAGGCCTTCCTCTGCATCCAGCCCCACTTCGGCTTATGGCTGAAGACCTTCAATGTCAAGCCGAAGGTAGTGGGCAGCCGCCAAGCGGAGTGCGGAGGTGCCATGGTGGGCAAGATGGCCAACGTCCTATGGCTCGAGGGCTCCTTCGTGGAGAAAATAAAGGGGTGGCAATCGGAGTGGTTCTACATCACCGAGCCGCGCGACCCTAAATGGGCAGAGGCCCCTGAATTCCGATATTCCCTACACGGCTCACCTCCTGGAAAGAGACGGGCTTGACATGGGGTAATTTGGAAGAGCTGACCGGACTTCAAACCTGCATCCAAAACCTGGTGAACAAGAAGCTCAAGCTTGTCAACATAGTCCAGGTCATGCTCATCCGCCGGATCCTCCCGTGCCAACAACAGGCATTCAGCTTGTGGGAGTTTGATCCGGCACAACACCAAACCCTGAGCAGGCTCTTCGACACTACGTACGAATATGCCTGGAAGGTGTTGTTCAAGGGCGCCGAGGCTCCCGCATCCGCTACCGAAGATCGCGGATTCAGCTCGCAGTGTTAAGCCAGCGAGGTAAGCTACTTTACCCTTTATGGGACTCTTGTTTTCCATAGTTTGACTCTACGCGGGATCTAAACTCCCTTGCCTTTGACAGGATTGCAGAAGACGTCCGGGCAGGTTGACTGTCCGGCTCCCTTGCCAGAAGATCCAGCGGACGCCCGATTGACAGGGCTGCTGGTTCCGGCACCTCACGTGGTGCCGGAGAAGAAGGCCAAGAAATAGGCCATGGGAACTCGAAGGAGTTCCCGACGCCAGGTGTTGTCGGACTCATCGTCCGATGACTCCAAGGCGGACTCCTCCCGCGAAGACGAGGAGGAGGAAAAAGAGGCCTCTCCCCCAGCGGGGGGAGAGAAGAAAAGGAAGGCCGCCCCAACTGGGGGGGCGGAGGGTCCAAGAAGGGAAGGACCCTCCCTCCGGACTACTCCACCAACGCCGACGATGGCGAGGAGGAGTGGCCACCGAGGGCTAAGCCCCTGGCGAAATCGTAAGTGTCCGGATACCAGAATAACTCATGGCGTTTCATTTGTCGCATAGAATCTCCTAACGCCGAATATAACCATGCAGCCCGCCCAAGGACGGGCTCGACGCTTCAACGAGCGGCTCCCTGGATTCGTCGGACGTGAATAGCACCTCACTTCCGGCTGCCTCCTCTCCTCGCGCTGCAGATGACACCGAGGTGGGGTCCCAAAAGGGGGCCAGCCAGGAGGAGGTGGTCCAGGAGGCACCGCAAGGCAACCTCCCGGATTCCAGGTGCAAGGGGGATAAAACCCCAAAGGTTTCTAAGTCCGGCCCTGGGCCGGACTCCGCATCGGAACCTTCAGTGGTTCCGGAGTCCGACAGGCGGCCCCTTCGTAAGAAGGGCAAGACTGTGACACTGGTGACCTCTGTCCAACCGGAGGCACCGCATAATTTGCTGGAGGCGCTTAACGGCGCCTCCATCAACGAGGAGCACCGCACTGTTATGAGTGTGGTGATCCAGAAAGTTCAGTCCGCCAAAAGCGGGCTGACTGAAGCCTGTGCCAGCCTTCTAACATGCTTTGAGGTAAGTATTTAAGATATGTAAAAATGTTACCACATAGACAGTAGCCCCTGATGCTCAGTTTGGTGTTCGGAAAGAAAAGTTGAACTGAAGATCTAAAAGATGTACGCAGGAGTCTAACATAGGTATATCAATATTGGAATGCTGGCTGTGCTGCTGACCTATGCCGCACTGACTGCGGAGGTCAATGCATTGAAGCAGAGCCTCAAGCGGTCCGAGAACGAGCTCGGCCTTGCCAAAAAGCAGCTCGAGGATAGGGAAGGTAAGTAATACCTTATGGAAGTATATAAAAGATGTGGTTGCCAAAAATGACAGGAATAACGTGAGTATTGCAGGGGCCACGAACGAGGTGGCGACCCTGAAGGAAGCGGTGTACAAGGCCGAAAGCAATGCGGCCGCAGAGTGAACCGAGCGAGAGAGCAGGAGGCGCGGGTGGCGGAGTTGCGGCAAGAGCTCCAGGCTCTCGTGGAAAAACATGAGAGTTTGGAGCATGACTCAAAGACTCGAGAGTCCGAGCTCGCCTCGACCCTTGAGAGCACCGAAGCCGCTAAGACGAAGCCCAAAAAGCCCTCCAGGAAATTGAGGCATTGAAGAAGATAGCGGCGGGTAAGGCATTCTTTATGCAAAGCAAGCACGTGAAAGTGAATTATCTGTTACTTACCCGAATCCGGAGCTCTCCAGGAGTATTCGCAGATCTGCCCCGCAGTGTGTCCGATGCTACCGCGTTCTACCGAGCCGAGGAGGGGAGTTCGACAGAGAAGGTGTTCTGGTCTCGGTATACTGAGGCCGGTCACCCGGTGCCCTTGAGCGACCAGCTGAAGCAGCTGGTCGAGCTCCATAAGGTGGCCGAACAGGCCATGAAGGGCCTCATAGTTCGGCTGTGGCCTAAGAAAGCCATGCCTGGGAGCTACTTCGGGCTGGTGAGGCCGCCGGTGGACGCCTGTCCATGGATTGAAGTCATCAAGCGCTCTGTCTGCATCGAAGGTGCCCGTGGGGCCCTTGCCCGTGCTAAAGTGCACTGGGGCAATATGGACGCTGAGAAGCTTGTGACGAACAGACCACCGCCGGGCAAGGAGTATCGCAAGCCCAAGATGTATTATGAGGGCGTCCTGAAGGGTGCCCGCCTTATAGCAGGTGAATGATCCAAAGATGTAATTTTTGAGTAAACTCGCATTTGTTATCCTGTACGCTGAAAACTTGTTCACATGCGCTAAGCAACGCTTGTGAATTTAAAATATTACCTTCCGTGCGGCTGTTTATTAAATTTGAGAGATGGCGAGCCGTCGACTTCTACCCCCATGCCACGAGTGCAGGGGTGTTCGGGATAAACTTGAGCGCTCTTTTTCCCATTCTTGGGTCCTTCGAGGGAGGCGCTCAACACAACGAACGAGGCAACCGGACTATAATGCTTGAACACTCTCACTTACCCATAGAATTCTATAATTTTTAAATTCGGTGAAGCCCCTGGTGTTCGGAAGACCGAGTTCGGGGCACTATCCACGCCTGGGCCGGACAAAGCCGACTCCTCGCTCTAAGTTGCATAAGTCTTTAGGGACTCGAAAACCTCTCGAACAGCGACCGGCTCTCGCCCTATCATGACGGTCAGTTTTAGCTTTCTCCACTGAGGTGCTTAACCCAGCTCAACCGGGGCACAATCGCAGTGGTTCTGCCAGCGCTACCTTAGCCGATATAATGGACTGTAAGGTACCAAAACATGGGAGCCGGGCAAACACAACTATTGACCCAAGACATGATTCGGAGCCAATGCATATAATGCTATAAGTTCAGGGTGCCAAACTTGTGAAAGTCTTTGGACTTATCACACCATATTTTGGGGTACTTAAGCCCCTGGTGTATTTGGTCGTACCAAAGTGTATGGGTGCAACATGTCATAAGTGAACACATATAGATAAAAAAGGGAATGCAATAATAGGCAGAAGCTATGTTGCGGTAAAAGGTTGCGGTAAAAGCAGAACGATACAAATAGTGCGATAAGCAATGGACGGGACTATTTGACATGTCCCCCTCCAGGGGCGAGCTGCGAGATGATATGTGAAACAAGTATACTCCTCGTTATAGAGACCACCTGGACACTCGACGTAGCTTTCTGCTTCCCTGGCTGTTACATCGTGTGTTCGGCGATTCTACTTCCGGAGAGGGCTTCTTGAGAAAGGAGTCCTGAAAGTAAGAGCAAAAAGAATGACACAATCGGCAGCCCCTGGTGCGGTTGAGCCACCTTATGGGCCTGCTGTGGTCGTGCCCCTCCCCCTATGCCCCTGGTATTTCTAGAGCGTAATTATGTACGCGTAGTACTGGTTTCGCCATTTCTTGAGGGCTGGGGATGTGGCCGCATTGCTATGCGTGCTCGGGACGTGCCAGGCGGTCTTGTTGTAGGTTACTCCGGGCGCGCTTGACGGGGTCTGGACGTTTAATAGCCGGGCTCAAGGATTGCCTTGAGAGGCTGCTTTGTACTTCCGCCGCGAGGGCTGCCGTATGCTCCTCTGTTCGGAGAGAGCGTTCGGTGTTTCCGTTAACCGTAATGACTCCTCGAGGGCCTGGCATCTTGACCTTGAGGTATGCATAGTGCGGCACCGCATTGAACTTTGCAAATGCGGTTCGTCCGAGTAGTGCGTGATAGTCGCTGCGGAACGGGACTATGTCAAAGATTAACTCCTCGCTTCGGAAGTTATCCGGGGATCCGAAGACCACTTCAAGTGTAACTGAGCCTGTACAGTTGGCCTCTACACCTAGTATGACGCCTTTAAAGGTCGTCTTTGTGGGTTTAATCCTTGAGGGGTCTATACCCATTTTGCGCACTGTATCCTGATAAAGTAGGTTCAGGCTGCTGCTGCCATCCATCAGGACTCTAGTGAGGTGAAATCCGTCAACGATTGGGTCTAGAACCAATGCGGTGAATCTGCCATGGCGGATGCTAGTGGGGTGGCCCCTTCGATCAAAAGTGATCAGGCAGGAGGACCACGGATTGAACATTGGGGCGACTGGCTCCATCGCATATACGTCCCTTAGTGCACGCTTCCGCTCTGTCACATCCCTAGCTGCTGGTAATGCTCTAGGCTAGCTTCATGTGTGCATCATGTCTATATTTTTGAAACTTGAATTGAGGAATTTTGGAAGCCTCAAAACCTTAAATAAAAGAGGGGCAAGAAACCCTAAAATTGCAATCAGTAAATCCAAAATGCCTTAGAAATAGCTCTGACAATTTTGGCAAGAGTTATAAATCAAACCAAAATTTTGGGACATTTCTAAGGAATTATTGGGCTCTGATTTTAAATCAATATTTTATTTGAATTTGGAGTTATATTCATAATATATAATGAATATATTTTCAAATGACCTGAGATATTTTCGTTATGTGTGGAGAAGTCCATTAGGTGACTTAAAAATATCCAGGGAAGTTTTGGCACTGGTTTCAAATTCTGTTTGAATTAAAATTCAGTGCCAATTAAATAAAACAGAACAAAAATAGAAAACAGTAAATAAAAGAGAGAGAGAGAAGGACTTACCTGGCCTCACCCGTGCAGCCCACCAGAACCGGCCCAGCTCCCCCACCTGGCCGGCCCAGCCCACCTCCTCCCCTTTGTCATCTTCCTCCCCTCGCACCGAAGCAGCTCGGTGGCGAGCGCCGATGCCGCCTCGGCCACCTACTGCCTCCCTGCTTGCCTCCGCTACTCCCTGGAGACGCCACGCGGCTCCCTCAGGCCTCTCTCAACTCCCTCCCGTGCTCATCCCCTTCTCCTGCTCTCCCTCTTGCTCCGCACCTCGGACCCGAACGGAGCCGTCGCCACCGACGCTGTTCGCCGCGGCCACCATCCCCCTCTCGCCTCCCCGACGCCTCCCAGAGCTCCGCAGTGCCTCCCTCGACCTCCTCGACGTCTCACGCGACCAGAAGGGCCCCGAGCAGCCGCCATCGTCATCATCTCCAAGCTTCGGCCCCGGTGCCGTCTCCGTCGAATTCGGCCACTCCGGCGCGCCCCCGAGCCCACTGACCCTCCCTACAGCTCCGCGGTGAGCCTCCGTGCAGAACCCCTCTCTCTCCCCTCGCGTTTGCGAGCTCTAGGCCATAGCTCCGTCGCGGCCGAACTCCGGCCGCCGCTGACCATGTCGCCGCCGTCACTGCAGCCAGTAAGGCTCGAAACCGAGCACGGCACCGTGCTCCTAGCATCTTCAGGAGCCCGGTGAGCCCCTTAGCCATCCCTCCCGTTCTCTGTGGCCTCGCCCCGCTCGAACCCGTAGCTCCGGCCGCCGCCAAACACGTCGCCGGCGCCTTTTCCGGCGTCCCCGAACCCAACTACCTGCACCACTCGCCGCGGGCCACTCCCAGCTATTCATAGCGCCCAACGGCGCCCCGAACGGTGCCCTGTACGTGAAACCCGCACCTGCACCGCCGCGTTTAGCCTCGCCGGCGGCTAAACGCCGGCGAGTTGACCCCGCCGACCAGGAGGTTTGACCTTTGACCCCCCCTGGGTCCATGACAGGTGGGCCCCCGCCATCAGGTGATTAGCTTAAGCTAATCACCACCTAATCTAACCCCAGAGCCACTGACATGTGGGCCCTAGTGCCCTAATCTTTAATTAAATTAAACTAACCCCCCCTGTCTAACCTGTGTCACTGACGTGTGGCCCCCACACGTCAGGTTTGACTCTGAGCGCCCAGTTGACCCTGCTGACGTCACTGTGACGCAATGCTGACGCAATAATTCCTTTCTGGAATTAAAATAAATTAGGAAATAATTTATAAATTCCAGAAAATTGTATAAACTTCTAAAAATCATAGAAATTCAACCGTAACTCCAAATTAAATAATTTATATATGAAAAATTATCAGAAAAATTCAAGGAATCCATCTGTACCATTTTCATGCATGTTAGAACAACTTGTAGCTGCTGTTTAGCACAAATCAATTAAAGGGCATTTATTTAATCACATATGGAGTTTGAATTTGAATTTTATATTCAAACCAACTTCATTTAATCTGTTGCTAGTTGCATTAGCCCAAAACACATTCATTTTGCCATGTCATGATCATGCATCATATTGTGCATTGCATTGATTGTGTTCCTTTCTGTGTTGCCGGTATTTGTCCCCTCTCGATAGACGTGATACCGATGATGTGATCGTTGACACTGATGAAGACTCAATGTTATCTTCAGAAGTGCCAGGCAAGCAAAACCCCCTTGTTCATTCCGATACAAACCTACTCTCTCGCTCCTGCTCTCTTTTACTGCATTAGGACAACATCGATTCATCTGTTACTTGCTGCGGTAGCTGAACCCCTTTATCCTTTGCATGACCTGTCATTGCCACAGTAAATAGATGAAACCCACTAGCATGAGAAGGAGTTGTTTGAGCCCTGATGTGCCTACTCATTCATGCTTGTTTGTCATGCCTGCTACTGCTTAGAGTTGAGTCAGGTCTGATTCATCGGGGATGAATCAGAGGCGTGTGAACATGTCCTACTGTGTGTGAGTTAAGCGTGTGAACACGATTTGGTAAAGGTAGCGGTGAGAGGCCATGTAGGAGTACATGGTGGGTTGTCTCATTGAAGCCGTCCTCAGGAACTGAGTTCTGTGTTTGTGATTCATGATTCAGCTACTACCATACATTGGGCCCTGAAATATGACCCCGCTCGACTTCTTATTCACCCTAGTCCTCTGTCCAGGAGTTGCAAGTAGTTTCTGGTGTTTGTAGTATGCTGGAGGCCGTGGACAGCGCTGACCGTAGGGGTGGGCTGTGATGCGGTAGGCACGTGGCCGGGTAAACCGGGCACCCGTTTGGTGTCACGGAACCCTGTTCACATCGTTTGGGGCTGTGAGCGAAACTCCGGCCGGATCTCCTCATGGATGGAACCCGAATAGGCGATAAACCTGGACTAGAGACTTAGGTGTTTAGGTAGGTCGTGGTCTACACCCACGTCGGCTTTCGCTTGAAGTCTGCCGAGCACATGTCGTGTGCAGACGCTAAGTGGTGGAAACATGTATGAAGAAGTACACCCCTGCAGGGTTAACATCATCTATTCGAATAGCCGTGTCCGCGGTAAAGGACTTCTGGGTTGCTTATATCAGTTCATAGACAAGTGAAAGTGGATACTCTAAAATACGCAAGATAAGTGTGAGTGCTATGGATTGCGTTCTCGTAGGGAGACGGGAGTGGATCCATAGTGGTGTATTGATATGGTGAATATGTGGACTCGTGTGCGCCACCTCAAAAGAGTTACTTGCAGTCGTAGTTCAGGATAGCCACCGAGTCAAAGCTGGCTTGCTGCAGTTAAACCCCACCATCCCCTTTGTTGATAATGATGCATATGTAATTAGTTCTGATGTAAGTCTTGCTGGGTACATTTGTACTCACGTTTGCCTATTTTATGTTTTTGCAGAGAGACTTCAGTCTCACTAGTAGTTTCGCTTGGACTTCGACGTTTAGCTTGATACCTCAGCTACGATCTTGTGCCCTCGGCAGGATCTGATAGATAGTCAGGCTTCTCAGCCTTTTTCATTTATAGATGTCTGTACTCAGACATGATAGCTTCCGCTTGTGCTTTGACTTGTATGCTCTGATTGTTGGGTCATGAGACCCATGTTTGTAATATCTCGCTCCTCGGAGCCTATTGAATATTGACTTGTGTCGTAGAGTCATGTTGTGATGCCATGTTGTATTTGCACATATCGAGCATATTGTGTGTATGTTATTGAAATGCTTGGTATGTGTGGGATCTGACTATCTAGTTGTTTATCCTTAGTAGCCTCTCTTACCGGAAAATGTCTCCTAGTGTTTCCACTGAGCCATGGTAGCTTGCTGCTGCTCCGGAACACTTAGGCTGGCCGGCATGTGTCCTTCTTCGTTCCTGTGTCTGTCCCTTCGGGGAAATGTCACGCGATGAATACCGGAGTCCTATTAGCCCGCTACAGCCCGGTTCACCGGAGTCCTGCTAGCCCAGTGCTACAGCCTGGATTCACTCGCTGATGACCGACACGTTCGATGTTGGGTCATGGATGCCTGTCCCTGTAAGTTTGTGCCACTTTGGGTTTACGACTAGCCATGTCAGCCCGGGCTCCTTATCATATGGATGCTAGCGACACTGTCATATACGTGTGCCAAAAGGCGCAAACGGTCCCGGGCAAAGGTAATGCGACACCCGTGGGAATACCGTGCGTGAGGCCGCAAAGTGATATGAGGTGTTACATGCTAGATCGATGTGGCATTGAGTCGGGGTCCTGACAGCGTTGGTATCGGAGCTTGACTGCCTGTAGGATTACCAAGCCAAACTGGTCGAAGTTGAGTCTAGAAATGCTTTAGTTATATAAGGGAATTGATTGTGGGATGGAACGTAAGGCTCTTTTTACTCCTTATAACTCATGCCCTTCTGATCTGAGTCATCTTATCTTTCCTACGGGGTTAAGAAACTAGGCTTTCTCTTCTTTCTATTAGGATCACGTGTTACTAATCAGTGGACTTATAAGATTGTTGGATTTAAGCTTGAGTTCAGTTTCTACTACTTCCGTATGTTAATTGTTGATCTCGAAACCTTGATATCGTGCTTCTGAGTGGTTATGCCACCATTTTGTGAATGTCTCAAATCTTTTCTGAGCATTTACAGCCGTTATGCTGTCCGAGTCATCCCAGGTTTCTAAATAGTTTGAAGCAATTTGCAAATTCTTTCCTCCCGTTTCAATGTTCCTTTGGGCCAGATTAACCACACTAATCGGTGAGTTGAGGTACTTTATTGCCTTGACATATATGTTGGAGCTGGTATTATGACCCTAGGTGTCTTAGGGGATCATCTAGTAATTTAGCCATGATTTGTGTCCCAGTGTGATGATTCTGGCCTTTACCTCGAAAGCATCCCGTGATGCTACTTAGTAGTAGGTATTCTATTTCTGGGTTATGAACCCGAGATTCACTCTACCTACTTCATGTTGATAGTAATTGCTAGTGCCTTTAGGATATTAGTAACCTTTGCGATAGTCCTTGAAGTCCGTGGTATCTTCTTCTTCCAAATACCATGAACTACTTATGGCAGAAGTTCCTCGTTGAACTGAAATATCACAACAGGATTACTTTTGATGAGTTCTCCATTATATATTGTGGCTCTGCCAGTTCTACCTTTCTGCATGGGTTATCCGGAAGAAACATGTTGAACTTGGTTCAACATGCTAAACCATGCATCCACAACTCAGAAAATTATATGTTCCTTTGAGTTGTCCCTCTTTAGTTGTCTACTGACCTTCGTCTATCAATTGATAGTCAAGGGTATGCATACCTTCGTTTATCGATGCCTATTACCCTTGTGGTCCGTCAAGCCATTCTGTCCTGAATGACTTGGAGAAACAAACTCCAGTACCTCATCCATATCTAGGATTGGGTCAAAGTAGTTGTATTCCGCAGATCAAATGTCAATTCAGCTTTTGGTTCTGTTCTACCTTGGAGTATTACCCCCTTTATGTCAGAATTGTCATGAGAACTGCACCAACTCTCATGAATTTTTACGTAGTGATACTTCTCACCATCATTAGTCATTCCTCGGCCCTCGTGTTGATGCAACCGGAATACCGACAAATGAATTGTGATGTGTGAAATCAATACTCCCAGCAACCTCGTTGCCTGGTAGTTAAATGGACAATAACCTCATTCTTAACGTGTTGGTTCTTGAATCATCATTCTAAGATTGATCGTGCTACCTTGTCCATCTTCCTGGTGCACATTTCGATTGATGAGTTAGGATTTTGTCAAGTCCTCGCTCATTTGATCATATCGTCTTGCCCTGAAAGGTGAGGTTGTTCTCGAGCTTAGTAACATACCGGTGGTTCGTGATTTTCTGAATATCTTCTCGGAAGTATTACCAGGTTGTCACCTGACTGCTATGTTGAGCTCGTGATCAAGTTGGTTTCTTGTGAACCACCCTTCTCCAAGAATCTGTGTTGGATATCCCTAAGCTAGTTGGTTAAGATAGACAACAACTTGGAGAGTTGGAAGGTAAAAGCTTGCCTGACTTAGTTCGTTCCAGAGGGATATTCTTGTGTGGTGTGTGTTGAAGAAAGATGACATCTTCATCGATTGGTCCCTGTGATCAGTTGCTGGACCTATTGTCTTATCAATCCTTTGATTTGAGTGTGGGCTATCGTCAAATCAAATCAGTACCAACGATGCTCGTAATGTTGTCTTATTCGTGGTTGATCCCTCGAGCATACCCCATTACATCTTTGGTCTGACCAATGCTATCACCGTGTTCGCTTAACTATGGAATTCCTTTTAAAAGGAAGCCTAGATGAATTGTTGTTGAGCCCATTGACAACATCCTTATCTCCTCCATGATTTTGTTGAACATTAAGCTAGTGTTGGAAACTTTTGAAAGCATTTGTTCATGCTAGCTCATGAAGCATATGTTTGGGTGAAGGTAGTGACTTCCTTTAATTCATGTGCATCTGATGCAAGTTGCCGCCGTGGCTTTGAGAAAGTCAATGTTGTTTCCTTTGGAATCATCCCAAATCAGTCATGCATACGTGCGAATTATTCTGTGGTTCGGAGACTTGCAACCTCCATTCTATATGGGTCCCTAGCACACCAAGCCACTGACTGATTTGTTCAGGAAAAGGAGTTGATGTGCTAATCCTAGGTCATGCACAAGACTTCAATATTCCCGATTATGGTTCCCCCTCCTGAACTCGGTAGTGTTTTATTATAAGACTACTTTGTGGTCATGCTTGTCTTGGACATCGTGTTCACATGTTGTAGCAGAACCAGCTCATGTTTTGGAGCTTGCTATCGTAGTTCATCTCCCGAGAATCTCGCAACGTCATCTCGTCGATTTGTGTTGCAAACTTTCATTTTTCTTCCTAGACTCGATGAGTCTGGAATATCCTGACACCAACCAGATCTGAGTCTCAGGCAGATATGATGGTTGGAATATTTCCCAAGAACTATAATATTGGTCCCTCGATAACCGGTAAAGTGGATGTTGTGGCCAACACACCCAGCCGGAAGACCTATTATTGTAGTATCTTGTTTAAGTAAGTTGGCCACCTCCCCATAGGGATTTCGTAGGATTTACTCCCTAGTTGCCCCTATGGATTTTGAGATCCCGAAGTCCGACCTTTTTACTTGATGTTCTAGATATCAAACCATATCTATGAATGGTTACGCTAGCACATCAAGGAGAACATTAGAAGCGGAGTGCTAAATGTCTCTCGGTCGATCGTCCAGATTTTGTTCCTTGGCTCGCTAAGGTGAAATCTGAGAAAGTGTTATCCTCCTTTGCATCTGCATCGTCCATCGCTATTCATCATGGTAGTATGTTGTGTTGTCAGCATCCTTGACACGGATGTTGGTAAAACCTTGATGATTATGGAAATGCTCAAGTTCTTGAGAGCACGCACAAGCGCTACGTGTTATCATCGGCTCTAACTACGATTCCTCCCGGTTTCCTCGGCAATGCTATGACCTTTTCAAACAGTGGATTCACTCTTTATTGTTGGGTTCTTCCCCAGTTACCTGAATCATTCCCAGCATTTGCATTTTGTTCCTAGCTTGCACCGCCAATGTGCCATTCTACCATGGGTCCCTTCCATCTCCAGTGATAAGCAAATTCATCCATTACGTTGTCTTCAACAAGGTAATCCACATCATCCAAGTCCGAGTATGCCATTCTACCGACCCCCGCCAATCGATTGCTGTGATTTGCCTTCGGCTGATATAGAGAGTTTCAATGATCTCGGTATCAAAGGTAATTCTTTTTGCCACTTAAGATAATAATCTACGAATCACCCTTCTCCAGGATGTTTCATCGTGGTATCATGGCAATTCAACTCCTCGCTACGTTGACAACCGATCGCCACATTCTTAAGTCTGGAATTGTTGTCTACCTAGTGAACCTCGTCACCTGCTCCACTCCATCCTTCTAGAGGTATGCTTCGTCTCTCAGCTCGAGAGATGTTGCTATGTCACATTCCGGGAGTTAATCCTGAGTTGTTCGACCTTCGAGAAGACCGATCCTTCCAGAGTTTTCCTTTCCTCTTCTTGTCATGATTAGCTGGAGTTCTCAGAGCAAGACGACAAGACAAAGATGGTGTTCAAATCAACGTTCATTTGAAGTGCAACCTGGATCATGAAGATTGTACTAGTTTGCGTTTTACCTTCGTCTTACCCTACGCTTGAATCTCGAGACGAGATTCTTGTTTAGTGGGGGTGAGTTGTCACATCCCTAGCTGCTGGTAATGCTCTAGGCTAGCTTCATGTGTGCATCATGTCTATATTTTTGAAACTTGAATTGAGGAATTTTGGAAGCCTCAAAACCTTAAATAAAAGAGGGGCAAGAAACCCTAAAATTGCAATCAGTAAATCCAAAATGCCTTAGAAATAGCTCTGACAATTTTGGCAAGAGTTATAAATCAAACCAAAATTTTGGGACATTTCTAAGGAATTATTGGGCTCTGATTTTAAATCAATATTTTATTTGAATTTGGAGTTATATTCATAATATATAATGAATATATTTTCAAATGACCTGAGATATTTTTGTTATGTGTGGAGAAGTCCATTAGGTGACTTAAAAATATCCAGGGAAGTTTTGGCACTGGTTTCAAATTCTGTTTGAATTAAAATTCAGTGCCAATTAAATAAAACAGAACAAAAATAGAAAACAGTAAATAAAAGAGAGAGAGAGAAGGACTTACCTGGCCTCACCCGTGCAGCCCACCAGAACCGGCCCAGCTCCCCCACCTGGCCGGCCCAGCCCACCTCCTCCCCTTTGTCATCTTCCTCCCCTCGCACCGAAGCAGCTCGGTGGCGAGCGCCGATGCTGCCTCGGCCACCTCCTGCCTCCCTGCTTGCCTCCGCTACTCCCTGGAGACGCCACGCGGCTCCCTCAGGCCTCTCTCAACTCCCTCCCGTGCTCATCCCCTTCTCCTGCTCTCCCTCTTGCTCCGCACCTCGGACCCGAACGGAGTCGTCGCCACCGATGCCGTTCGCCGCGGCCACCATCCCCCTCTCGCCTCCCCGACGCCTCCCAGAGCTCCGCAGTGCCTCCCTCGACCTCCTCGACGTCTCACGTGACCAGAAGGGCCGCGAGCAGCCGCCATCGTCATCATCTCCAAGCTTCGGCCCCGGTGCCGTCTCCGTCGAATTCGGCCACTCCGGCGCGCCCCCGAGCCCACTGACCCTCCCTACAGCTCCGCGGTGAGCCTCCGTGCAGAACCCCTCTCTCTCCCCTCGCGTTTGCGAGCTCTAGGCCATAGCTCCGTCGCGGCCGAACTCCGGCCGCCGCTGACCATGTCGCCGTCGTCACTGCAGCCAGTAAGGCTCGAAACCGAGCACGGCACCATGCTCCTAGCATCTTCAGGAGCCCGGTGAGCCCCTTAGCCATCCCTCCCGTTCTCTGTGGCCTCGCCCCGCTCGAACCCGTAGCTCCGGCCGCCGCCAAACACGTCGCCGGCGCCTTTTCCGGCGTCCCCGAACCCAACTACATGCACCACTCGCCGCGGGCCACTCCCAGCTATCCATAGCGCCCAACGGCGCCCCGAACGGTGCCCTGTACGTGAAACCCGCACCTGCACCGCCGCGTTTAGCCTCGCCGGCGGCTAAACGCCGGCGAGTTGACCCCGCCGACCAGGAGGTTTGACCTTTGACCCCCCCTGGGTCCATGATAGGTGGGCCCCCGCCATCAGGTGATTAGCTTAAGCTAATCACCACCTAATCTAACCCCAGAGCCACTGACATGTGGGCCCTAGTGCCCTAATCTTTAATTAAATTAAACTAACCCCCCCCTGTCTAACCTGTGTCACTGACGTGTGGCCCCCACACGTCAGGTTTGACTCTGAGCGCCCAGTTGACCCTGCTGACGTCACTGTGACGCAATGCTGACGCAATAATTCCTTTCTGGAATTAAAATAAATTAGGAAATAATTTATAAATTCCAGAAAATTGTATAAACTTCTAAAAATCATAGAAATTCAACCGTAACTCCAAATTAAATAATTTATATATGAAAAATTATCAGAAAAATTCAAGGAATCCATTTGTACCATTTTTATGCATGTTAGAACAACTTATAGCTGCTGTTTAGCACAAATCAATTAAAGGGCATTTATTTAATCACATATGGAGTTTGAATTTGAATTTTATATTCAAACCAACTTCATTTAATCTGTTGCTAGTTGCATTAGCCCAAAACACATTCATTTTGCCATGTCATGATCATGCATCATATTGTGCATTGCATTGATTGTGTTCCTTTCTGTGTTGCCGGTATTTGTGCCCTCTCGATAGACGTGATACCGATGATGTGATCGTTGACACTGATGAAGACTCAATGTTATCTTCAGAAGTGCCAGGCAAGCAAAACCCCCTTGTTCATTCCGATACAAACCTACTCTCTCGCTCCTCCTCTCTTTTACTGCATTAGGACAACATCGATTCATCTGTTACTTGCTGCGGTAGCTGAACCCCTTTATCCTTTGCATGACCTGTCATTGCCACAGTAAATAGATGAAACCCACTAGCATGAGTAGGAGTTGTTTGAGCCCTGATGTGCCTACTCATTCATGCTTGTTTGTCATGCCTGCTACTGCTTAGAGTTGAGTCAGGTCTGATTCATCGGGGATGAATCAGAGGCGTGTGAACATGTCCTACTGTGTGTGAGTTAAGCGTGTGAACACGATTTGGTAAAGGTAGCGGTGAGAGGCCATGTAGGAGTACATGGTGGGTTGTCTCATTGAAGTCGTCCTCAGGAACTGAGTTCTGTGTTTGTGATCCATGATTCAGCTACTACCATACATTGGGCCCTGAAATATGACCCCGCTCGACTTCTTATTCACCCTAGTCCTCTGTCCAGGAGTTGCAAGTAGTTTCTGGTGTTTGTAGTATGCTGGAGGCCGTGGACAGCGCTGACCGTAGGGGTGGGCTGTGATGTGGTAGGCACGTTGCCGGGTAAACCGGGCACCCGTTTGGTGTCACGGAACCCTGTTCACATCGTTTGGGGCTATGAGCGAAACTCCGGCTGGATCTCCTCATGGATGGAACCCGAATAGGCGATAAACCTGGACTAGAGACTTAGGTGTTTAGGTAGGTCGTGGTCTACACCCACGTCGGCTTTCGCTTGAAGTCTGCCGAGCACATGTCGTGTGCAGATGCTAAGTGGTGGAAACATGTATGAAGAAGTACACCCCTGCAGGGTTAACATCATCTATTCGAATAGCCGTGTCCGCGGTAAAGGACTTCTGGGTTGCTTATATCAGTTCATAGACAAGTGAAAGTGGATACTCTAAAATACGCAAGATAAGTGTGAGTGCTATGGATGGCGTTCTCGTAGGGAGACGGGAGCGGATCCATAGTGGTGTATTGATATGGTGAATATGTGGACTCGTGTGCGCCACCTCAAAAGAGTTACTTGCAGTCGTAGTTCAGGATAGCCACCGAGTCAAAGCTGGCTTGCTGCAGTTAAACCCCACCATCCCCTTTGTTGATAATGATGCATATGTAATTAGTTCTGATGTAAGTCTTGCTGGGTACATTTGTACTCACGTTTGCCTATTTTATGTTTTTGCAGAGAGACTTCAGTCTCACTAGTAGTTTCGCTTGGACTTCGACGTTTAGCTTGATACCTCAGCTACGATCTTGTGCCCTCGGCAGGATCTGATAGATAGTCAGGCTTCTCAGCCTTTTTCATTTATAGATGTCTGTACTCAGACATGATAGCTTCCGCTTGTGCTTTGACTTGTATGCTCTGATTGTTGGGTCATGAGACCCATGTTTGTAATATCTCGCTCCTCGGAGCCTATTGAATATTGACTTGTGTCGTAGAGTCATGTTGTGATGCCATGTTGTATTTGCACATATCGAGCATATTGTGTGTATGTTATTGAAATGCTTGGTATGTGTGGGATCTGACTATCTAGTTGTTTATCCTTAGTAGCCTCTCTTACCGGAAAATGTCTCCTAGTGTTTCCACTGAGCCATGGTAGCTTGCTGCTGCTCCGGAACACTTAGGCTGGCCGGCATGTGTCCTTCTTCGTTCCTGTGTCTGTCCCTTCGGGGAAATGTCACGCGATGAATACCGGAGTCCTGTTAGCCCGCTACAGCCCGGTTCACCGGAGTCCTGCTAGCCCAGTGCTACAGCCTGGATTCACTCGCTGATGACCGACACGTTCGATGTTGGGTCATGGATGCCTGTCCCTGTAAGTTTGTGCCACTTTGGGTTTACGACTAGCCATGTCAGCCCGGGCTCCTTATCATATGGATGCTAGCGACACTGTCATATACGTGTGCCAAAAGGCGCAAACGGTCCCGGGCAAAGGTAATGCGACACCCGTGGGAATACCGTGCGTGAGGCCACAAAGTGATATGAGGTGTTACATGCTAGATCGATGTGGCATTGAGTCGGGGTCCTGACACGCTCCCTTTTGGGTATGTGGGTTGCATATATCATGTTGACCGTCTGCACTTGTACGGGGGGAAGCCCTTCTGTCCTCTATTGTTCGGCGGCCGGGGCTCCTCCTCGTCATCGCTATGCAGCCCCTTGTCATTGTTTTCGGCATTTAACTTGCCTGCTTGCTTGAACACCCAACAATCCATGTTGGTGTGGTTGGCTGGTTTTTCGGGGGTGTCGTGTATCTGGCACGAGCGATCGAGTATTCGGTCCAAATTGGACGGTCCCAGAGTATTTCTTTTGAATGGCTTTTCCGCTGACCGGGTTTAGAGCCTCTGAATCCGGCATTGACTGCTGTATCCTCAGCATTATCACCGTTAATGCGGCGCTTGTGCTTGTTGCTACGTGACCTGCCTTTGCTGTCCTTGGTATCTGAATTACCAGGGCTCTTGGTCATGTTGTTACTACGAGCTAGCCAGCTGTCCTCTCCCGCGCAAAAGCGGGTCATGAGTGTTGTGAGGGCTGCCATGGATTTCGGCTTTTCCTGTCCTAGGTGCCGGGCAAGCCACTCGTCGTGGATGTTATATTTGAAAGCTGCAAGGGCCTTTGCATCCAGACAGTCGACGATTCGATTTTTCTTGGTTAGGAACCGTGTCCAGAATTGTCTGGCCGATTCCTCTGGCTGCTGAATTATGTGGCTTAGGTCATCGGCGTCTGGTAGTCGCACATAGGTTCCCTGGAAGTTGTCGAGGAATGCGGCTTCCAGGTCTCCCCAACAACCAATTGACTCCGCTGGCAAGCTGTTAAGCCAATGCCGAGCTGGTCCTTGAAGCTTGAGTGGGAGGTATTTGATGGCGTGTAGATCATCACCACGGGCCATGTGGATATGAAGGAGGTAGTCCTCGATCCATACCGCAGGATCTGTTGTGCCATCGTATGATTCGATGTTTACGGGTTTGAAACCCTCGGGGATTTGATGATCCATTACTTCATCTGTGAAGCATAGTGGGTGTGCGACGCCCCTGTACTGGGCTATATCACGACGTAGCTCAAATGAGCTTTGTCTGCTGTGTTTGGGTCGGCCGGATTTGTTGTATCCGGCATGATGGTTATCGTCACGTGTAGTGAGGCGCCCACACGATCCGTAGATCGATCTAGTATGCCTTGCCTTGTCCTCCAATATATCTCGCAGGTCTGGCGCATTTCCCCGTGCCTTGGTACTTTTTGAGCGACACTGGGGTGTGGCTTGAGTGGAGGGCCGAGAGGCCTCTCTATCGCGGCCACGAGGTGGCCGGTCGGCCTCATCATGCGCTGGTGATGTAGGTTTGGGTGCTTCATCCTCTAATCGGGGTAGCAGCCTGCATTTAGGGTAGCTCTTGGAGGGGCGTTCGAGTTCATACTCTTCGGCCGCAAGGACTTTAGTTCATCTGTCAGCTAGCAAGTCTTGGTCAGCTCTAAGTTGTTGCTGCTTTTTCTTGAGGCTGCTTGCCGTGGCCATAAGCCTGCGTTTGAAATGCTCCTGTTCGATGGGATCCTCAGGCACGACAAATTCGTCGTCGTCGAGGCTTGCCTCGTCTTCGGAGGGAGGCATGTAATTATCATCCTCTACCTCTCTGTCTGCCGCTCTCTCATGAGGGCTAGCTTCTCCATCCTCCTGCGCTGAATCCTACTGGAGGGGGTTGTCTTCGGCACTTTCCGGGGTGTTATTGTCTCCCGTGCCGGAATCACCATTTTTGTTGTGGTAGGGTTTAGAGCGGCGCCGCTGACGTCGGCGCTTAGGCTGTTTCTTGGAGGGGTCATCCTCTGTTGTTCCATCGCCATTCCCATCTTTTGGGATGTCCACCATGTATATGTCGTATGATGAGGTGGCCTTCCAGTGCCCTGTAGGCGCTGGTTCTTGGTCGTCTCCTGCATCGTCGTCCATACCGTCGATGTCTTCGGAGTCGAAGTCGAGCATGTCGGTTAAATCATCAACAGTGGCTACGAAGTGGGTGGTGGGTGGGGTTTGAATTTCTTCGTCGTCCGCATCCCAACCTTCCTGACCATATTCTGGCCAGGGCTATCCTGATAAAGAGAGAGACTTTAGCGAATTCAGGATGTCGCCAAAGGGCGAGTGCTGAAAGATGTCCGCGGCAGTGAACTCCATGATCGGCACCCATTCGGATTCAATTGGCAGGGGCGCGGAAGGTTCGGAGTCCGGAGAGGAGTCTGGCACCTTGGAGTCACGAGCTTCGCAAAGGACAGGGTTGGTTTTCGGCTCGATCGCCATAGAGATAGCAGCCCCTGAGGCGGTGTCCAGCCACCCACCCTCGATCAGCGTAGTCGGCTCCGAGCTAAGGGTGGGAGCAGACACTGGTGCGGCCTCCAGGGCACTTTCTGGCGGCAGAGCTAGATCATGCCCATCATGATAGTGCGGCGCGCTTGGCTGTGGCTCGAACCCGTCGAAGATCAAGTCTCCGCGGACGTCAGTCGTATAGTTTAAACTTCCAAATCTGACCTGATGACCAGGGGCGTAGCTTTCGATCTGCTCCAGATGGCCAAGCGAATTGGCCCGTAGTGTGAAGCCACCGAATACGAAGATCTGTCCGGGGAGAAAAGTCTCACCCTGGACCGCATCGTTGTTGATGATCGGAGGAGCCATCGGGCCTAAAGATGACGACACAGAGGAACTCTCAATGAAAGCACCAATGTCGATGTCAAAACCGGCGGATCTCGGGTAGGGGTCCCGAACTGTGCATCTAGGCGGATGATAACAGGAGACAAGGGACACGATGTTTTTACCCAGGTCCGGGCCCTCTCGATGGAGGTAAAACCCTACTCCTGCTTGATTAATATTGATGATATGGGTAGTACAAGAGTAGATCTACCACGAGATCAGAGAGGCTAAACCCTAGAAGCTAGCCTATGGTATGATTGTTGTTCGTCCTACGGACTAAAACCCTCCGGTTTATATAGGCACCGAAGAGGGTTAGGGTTACACAGAGGCGGTTACAATGGTAGGAGATCTATATATCCGTATCGCCAAGCTTGGCTTCCACGCCAAGGAAAGTCCCATCCGAACACGGGACGAAGTCTTCAATCTTGTATCTTCATATTCCAGGAGTCCGGCCAAAGGTGATAGTTCGGCTATCCGGACACCCCCTAATCCAGGACTCCCTATTTTGGGATAATGGGTTCAAGACATACGACACCTTTAGCAAACAAAACTTCATAATGCGTGCCTGGTACATGTAGTCGACGCATGACTTGCTGGCGCATGCGCTATTCATTGGCTAGTGTGTGCATGGAAGGTTCTCGTGCCCCACATGCAAGGGAGCTCTTGAGTTTCATTGGCTGACGACGGGGCGCAAGTATAGTTGCTTCGACTTGCATAGACAGTTTCTAGATCCTCTCCATAAGTTCAGGAAAGACAAGAAGAACTTCATGAAAGGTAGAGTTGTCAAACACTCTGCACCACGTACGTTGACAGGCCAACAGATGCTAGATCAGATAAACGCTCTCGAGCCAGATCTAGAGCGTCCAGGGTATTTCAGGGGGTGTAATAAGGAACATGCATGGACTCACAAGACATGCTTCTGGTATTTGCCTTACTTCAAAGACCTCCTTTTCCCACACAACATCTACGTGATGCACACTAAAAAGAATATCGCCGAAGCCATTTTTGGTACATTGTTTAGCATAGAGGGGAAATCAAAGGATAATACTAAGGCTAGAGACGATCTAGAGGAGCTCTGTGATAGACCTTTACAAAACATGCAAGAACTGAAAGGAAATTGGAACTGGAAGAAGCCAAAGGCATGGTTCAATCTTGGAAGGCCAGCTATGAAGGAAATTCTTTTGTGGGTGAAATTGCAGTTGATGTTCCCCGATGGGTATGCAGCAAATCTAAAGAGGGGAGCGAGTTTTGATAAATTGAAACTATTTGGTCTAAAAAGTCATGATTGGCACATATGGATAGAGCGGATAATGTCGGTGATGTTGTGTGGCTTCGTCCCTCAGGATGAATGGATAGTACTGGCAGAGCTGAGCTATTTCTTCCGTCTTCTTTGTGCGAAAGAACTATCGCCTGGCCTCCTAGAAGAAATGGAACAGTTGGCGCCGGAGTTGATCTGCAAGTTAGAGATGATCTTTCTGCCAAGCTTGTTTAATCCAATGCAACACTTGATTTTGCATCTCCCGACCAAGGCACGATTGCGGGGGCCCGTGCAAAATCGTTGGTGCTACTCAACTGAGAGGATGCAGAAGACGCTTTGAGCAAAATGTAAAAATAAACGTAGAATAGAAGCATCGATGGCCGAGGCATTCATCACTGAGGAGGCGTCAAACTTCATGACAGCACACTACGAAGCCCAATAACGTCATTTGCATAATCCAAAGCCTTGGTACAATGCTGACGAGCCTACAAAGGGTCAATCCAACCTCAGCCTATTCAATGGGAATCTCGCACCATCCAGTGCTTGGAAACCGATATCATTAGATGTTCAAGAATGGCGGACCATTTCGCTGTATCTCTTTAACAACCTAATAGAAGTGCGGCCGTACATCGAGTAAGATCTCGTTACATTGTTTCGCAACTTCTAATTTCTTTGAACTGCTCTTATTCCTAGATATTTGATGCAGTCGATATATTGCCATATTCTCGTTTGGAGCGGTGATCCAAAAGGACTCCGTCGAAGAGTATGAGCTTCTGGAAAAGCAATGAGGCGAATATCCCGGTTTCATCTCTTGGTTCAAAAAAGGGTAATTTCCATTAGACCCTTGATACGTCCATTTTGCATCATGCTTTTAGATCAATATTTATTGCATTATGGGTTGTTATTACACATTATATCTCAATACTTATGGCTATTCTCCCTTATTTTACAATGTTTATCATGAAGAGGGGGAATGCCGGCAGCTGGAATTCTGGCTGGAAAAGGAGCAAACATTGTAAACCTATTCTGCACTGCTCCAAAAGTCCTGAAACTCCACGAAACATGTTTTTGGATTTAATAAGAATTATTGAGCGAAAAAAATACATCAGTGGGCCCACACCCTAGCCAGGAGGGTGGGGGGCGCGCCCACCCCTACTAGGCGCGACCCCCTGTCTCCTGGGCCCCCTGGTGGCCCCCCGGTGTCCATCTTCTGCTATATGAGGGCTTTTACCCTGGAAACAATCATCGACAAGCTTACAGGACGAAACTCTGCCGCCACGAGGTGGAACCTTGGCGGAACTAATCTAGAGCTCCGGCAGAGCTGTTCTGCCGGGGAAACTTCCCTCCGGGAGGGGCAAATCATCACCATCATCATCACCAACAATCCTCTCATCGGGAGGGGGTCAATCTCCATCAACATCTTCACCGGCACCATCTCCTCTCAAAACCCTAGTTCATCTCTTATATCCAATCTTGTATCAAAACCACAAATTGGTACCTATGGGTTGCTAGTAGTGTTGATTACTCCTTGTAGTTGATGCTAATTGGTTTACTTGGTGGAATATCATATGTTCAGATCCTTTATGCATATTATTACTCCTCTCATTATGAACATGAATATGCTTTGTGAGTAGTTATGTTTGTTCCTGAGGAGATGGGTGAAGTCTTGCTATTAGTAGTCATGTGAATTTGATATTCGTTCGATATTTTGATGAGATGTATGTTGTCTTTTCCTCTAGTGGTGTTATGTGAATGTAGACTACATGACACTTCACCATTATTTGGGCCTAGAGGAAGGCATTGGGAAGTAATAAGTAGATGATGGGTTACCAGAGTGACAGAAGCTTAAACCCTAGTTTATGCGTTGCTTCGTTAGGGGCTGATTTGGATCCATATGTTTAATGTTGTGGTTAGGTTTACCTTAATACTTATTTTGTAGTTGCGCACGCTTGCAATAGGGGTTAATCATAAGTGGGATGCTTGTCCAAGTAAGGGCAGTACCCAAGCACCGGTCCACCCACATATCAAATTATCAAAGTACCGAACGCAAATCATATGAACGTGATGAAAACTAGCTTGACGATAATTCCCATGTGTCCTCGGGAGCTCCTTTCTCATTTGGAGAAATTTTCCAGGCTTATCCTTTGCTACATAAAGGATTGGGCCACCTTGTTGCACTTTATTTACTTTCATTGCTTCTTACTCGTTACAATTTATCTTATCACAAAACTATCTATTACCTACAATTTCAGTGCTTGCAGAGAAGTTTGTGGATTATTTAAGCTTGCAGGTATTCTCGATGATGTTGTCAAAAGGAAGGTCTTCCCTTTATCTTTGAAGGGAGATGCATTGACATGGTATAGGCTATGTGATGATACGAGATCTTGGAATTATAAACGATTGAAGTTGTAATTTCACCAGAAGTTTTATCCTATGCATCTTGTTCATCGTGATCGTAATTACATATATCATTTCTGGCATCGCGAAGGAGAAAGCACCGCTCAAGCTTGGGGGAGGCTTAAGTCAATGTTATATTCATGCCCCAATCATGAGCTCTCCTGGGAAATGATTATTCAAAAAATTTATGCTCGTCTTTCTCTTAATGATCGCAACCTGCTTGATACTTCCTGTGCTGGTTCTTATATGCTGAAGACTATTGATTTCAAATGGGACTTATTGGAAAGAATTAAACGCAACTCTGAAGATTGTGGTTCCGATAATGGTAAGGAGTCAGGTATGACACCTAAGTTCGATTGTGTTAAATCTTTTATGGATACCGATGCTTTTCGTGGATTTAGCGCTAAATATGGACTTGACTCTGAGATAGTAGCTTCTTTCTGTGAATCTTTTGCTACTCACGTTGATCTCCCTAAGGAGAAATGGTTTAAATATAGTCCTCCCGTTGAAGTGAAAGTAGTTGCACCTATTCCGTTTGAAGAAAAGACTATCACCTATAGTGATCCTATTGTTCCTACTACTTATGTTGAGAAACCTCCTTTCCCTATTAGGATAAAGGATCATGCTAAAACTTCAACTATTGTTCGTAAGAGTAATACTAGGACTTACACACGTCCTGAGCAAATCAAAGTTGAACCTAGTATTGCTATGGTTAAAGATCTCTTGGATGATGATTTAGATGGGCATGTTATTTATTTCTGTGGTGAGACTGCTAATATTGCTAGACCAGATACTAAGATACATAGAACTGTCATAGGCATGCCTGTTATTTCTGTTAAAATAGGAGATCATTGTTATCATGGCTTATGTGATATGGGTGCTAGTGCTAGTGCAATACCCTATGATTTATATAAAGAAATTATGCACGAAATTGCACCCGTTGAATTAGAAGACATTGATGTTACTAATAACCTTGCTAATAGGGATACCATTAAACTAGTCGGGATAGTTAGAGATGTTGAAGTCTTGTGTGGGAAGGTTAAATACCCTGCTGATTTTCTTGTTCTTGGTTCCCCACAAGATGATTTTTGACCCATTATTTTTGGTAGACCCTTCTTGAATACTGTTAAAGCTAAGATTGACTATGAAAAGGATATTGTTGAGATTGGCTTAGGGGTTATGAAACATGAGTTTAATTTTGCTAAATTTCGCAGACAACCCCGTGATAGAGAATCACCTAGTAAGGATGAGATTATTGGTCTTGCTTGTATTGTCGTGCCTCCTACTGATCCGTTAGAACAATATTTGCTAGACCATGAAAATGATATGTTTATGAAGGAAAGAAGGGAAATAGATGAATTGTTCCTTAAACAGGAACCTATGCTGAAACATAACCTTCTCGTTGAAAGCCTTGGGGACCCCCCTCCACCCAAGGGTGATCCCGTGTTTGAACTCAAACCATTACCTGATAATCTTAAGTATGCTTATCTTGATGAGAAGAAAATATATCCTATTATTATTAGTGCTAACCTTTCAGTGCAAGAAGAAGAAAGATTATTAAAAACTCTGAACAAGCACCGAGCTGCTATTGGATATACACTGGATGATCTTAAGGGCATTAGTCCCACGTTATGCCAACACAAAATTACAGTGGAGAAAGATTCCAAACCAAGTAGAGATCCTCAATGACGACTGAATCCCAAGATGAAAGAAGTGGTAAGAAAGGAGATACTAAAGCTCCTTGAAGCAGTTATAATTTATCCCGTTGCTCATAGTGAATGGGTAAGTCCTGTCCACTGTGTTCCCAAAAAGGGAGGTATTACCGTTGTTCCTAATGATAAAGATGAATTGATCTCGCAAAGAATTATTACAAGTTATAGGATGGTAATTGATTTTCGTAAATTAAATAAAGCCACTAAGAAAGATCATTACCCTTTACCTTTTATTAATCAAATGCTAGAAAGACTATCCAAACATACACATTTCTGCTTTCTAGATGGTTATTCTGGCTTCTCTCAATTACCTGTGTCAGCGGGGGATCAATCTAAAACTACTTTTACTTGCCCTTTCGGTACTTTTGGTTATAGATGTATGCCTTTTGGTTTATGTAATGTGCCTGCTACCTTTCAAAGATGCATGATGGCTATATTCTCTGATTTTTGTGAAAAGATTTGTGAGGTATTCATGGATGACTTCTCCGTCTATGGATCCTCTTTTGATGATTGTTTAAGCAACCTTGATCGAGTTTTGCAGAGATGCGAAGACACTAGTCTCGTCCTGAATTGGGAAAAGTGTCACTTTATGGTTAATAAAGGCATTGTATTGGGGCATAAGATTTCCGAGAGAGGTATTGAAGTTGACAAAGCCAAAGTTGATGCTATTGAAAAGATGCCATGTCCCAAGGACATAAATGGTATAAGAAGTTTCCTTGGTGATGCCAGTTTTTATAGGAGATTCATTAAGGACTTTTTTAAAATCTCTAAGCCTCTGACTAATTTATTGCAAAAATATATTCATTTTGTCTTTGATGATGATTGTGTAGAAGCATTTGAAATACTTAAGAAAGCTTTGATCACTGCACCTATTGTTTAGCCACCTGATTGGAATTTACCTTTTGAAATTATGTGTGATGCTAGTGATTATGTTGTAGGTGTTGTTCTAGGGCAAAGAGTTGATAAGAAATTGAATGTTATCCAGTATGCTAGTAAGACTCTTGATACTGCCCAAAGAAATTGTGCTACTACTGAAAAAGAATTCTTAGCAGTTGCGTTTGCATGTGATAAGATTAGACCTTATATTGTTGATTCCAAAGTTACTATTCACGCTGATCATGCTACTGTTAAATATCTTATGGAAAATAAAGATGCTAAGCCTAGACTCATTAGATGGGTTATCTTGCTCCAAGAATTTGATTTGCGTATTACTGATAGAAATGGAGCTGAGAACCCCATTGCATACAACTTATCTAGGTTAGAGAATGTTTTTGATAACCCATTGCCTATTGATGATAGCTTTCCTGATGAACAATTAGCGGTTATTAATGCTTCTCGTACTGCTCCCTCGTATGCTGATTATGCTAATTACATTGTTGCTAAATTTATACCTCATAGTTTCACATACCAGCAAAAGAAAAGGTTCTTTTATGATTTAAGACATTACTTCTTGGATGACCCACACCTTTATAAAGAAGAAGTAGATGGTGTTATTAGACGTTGTGTGCCTGAGCATGAACAGGAACAGATCCTACGGAAGTGTCACTCTGAATCCTATGGAGGACACCACGCTGGAGATAGAACTGCACACAAGGTACTGCAATCTGGTTTTTATTGGCCTACTCTCTTCAAAGATGCTCGTAAGTTTGTCTTATCTTGTGATGAATGTCAAAGAATTGGTAATATTAGTATACGTCAAGAAATGCCTATGAGTTATTCTCTCGTTATCGAACCGTTTGATGTTTGGGGCTTTGATTATATGGGAACCTTCCCTGCCTCTAATGGTTACACACATATTTTAGTTGCTGTTGATTACATTACTAAGTGGGTAGAAGCTATTCCAACTAGTAGTGATGATCATAACACCTCTATTAAAATGCTTAAATAAGTTATTTTTCCAAGGTTTGGAGTCCCTAGATATCTTATGACTGATGGTGGTTCACATTTTATTCATGGTGCTTTCCGTAAGATGTTTGCTAAGTATGATGTTAATCATAGAATCGCATCTCCTTATCATCCGCAGTCTAGTGGTCAAGTAGAGTTGAGCAATAGAGAGCTCAAATTAATTTTGCAAAAGACTATCAATAGATCTAGAAAGAATTGGTCCAAAAAACTTGATGATGCATTATGGGCCTATAGAACTTCATACAAAAATCCTATGGGTATGTCTCCTTATAAGATGGTTTATGGAAAAGCATGTCATTTACCTCTTGAACTTGAACATAAAGCATATTGGGCTATTAAAGAGCTCAACTATGACTTCAAACTTGCCGGAGAGAAGAAGTTGTTTGATATTAGCTCACTTGATGAATGGAGAACCCAAGCCTATGAGAATGCCAAGCTATTCAAAGAAAAAGTCAAATGATGGCATGACAAAAGGATACAAAGGCGTGAGTTTAATGTAGGAGATTATGTGTTATTATTCAACTCTCGTTTAAGAGTTTTTGCAGGAAAACTTCTCTCTAAATGGGAAGGCCCTTACGTTATCGAGGAGGTCTATCGTTCTGGTGCCATAAAAATCAACAACTTCGAAGGCACAAGTCCGAGGGTGGGGTCAAAGAATTAAACATTATATTTCAGGTAATCCTATTAATGTTGAAACTAATATTATTGAAACAGTAACCCCAGAGGAATACATAAGGGACACTTTCCAGAACATTCCAGGCTCCGAAAAGGAGTAGGTATGTGGTACGGTAAGTAAGCCGACTCCAAAACAACTCCAATGGCAATTTTTATCAGTTTTGGAATATTTAAGAATCTTAGGAAGAAAGAAGTAGCCCGAGAGGGACACGAGGCCCCCACGAGAGTGGAGGGCGCGCCCACTGAGGGAGTCCTGGACTAGGGGGTGTCCGGATAGCCGAACTATCATCATCGGCCGGACTCCAAGACTATGAAGATGCAAGATTGAAGACTTCGTCCCGTGTCCGGATGGGACTTTCCTTGGCATGGAAGGCAAGCTTGGCGATATGGATATGTAGATCTCCTACCATTGTAACCGACTCTGTGTAACCCTAGCCCTCTCCGGTGTCTATATAAACCGGATGGCTTTAGTCCGTAGGACGAACAACAATCATACCATAGGCTAGCTTCTAGGGTTTAGCCTCCTTGATCTCGTGGTAGATCTACTCTTGTAACACACATCATCAATATTAATCAAGCAGGACGTAGGGTTTTACCTCCATCAAGAGGGCCCGAACCTGGGTAAAACATCGTGTCCCTTATCTCCTATTACCATCCGCCTAGACGCACAGTTCGGGACCCCCTACCCGAGATCCGCCGGTTTTGACACCGACATTGGTGCTTTCATTGAGAGTTCCTCTGAGGTGTCGCAATCAGGAAGGATGCCTTTTCCCGTCTTTAAAGACGTTGCCATCGTCAAGGGAGCTTTGGCCGCCGGCCAAACTATCCGGCTAGGTGGTTTTCTTATGACCGCCTGTTCGGCCATCGCTCCGACGATGACCTCTCAGGTCATCAAAAGCGATCTTCACGTCAGCTCGGAATTCGCCGAGCAGCTAGATCCGATTGAGCTCTCCTCCGTAAACGAGCTCTTGGATCGCACCGCCGCCCTGGGAGTTGCTACAGACTACGATCAGATTGGTCTTAAAACCGATCTGGGAGAAATTAACTCTCCCCAGGCTACCCACCACGTTGTTGTGGTAGAGGAACAATGCGCCGACTCTTCTTCTATGTTAAAAACCAGCTATGTCCGGATTCCCGATTCCCCCATGCCGGATTCCCGCGGAGGGACAGACGTTAATCAAATACTGAACCTAAAGTCAGGCATCGGACCAGATTTGTTGGAAGGCATCCAAAAAACCAAGCTTCCAAATCCGGAAACTTCTTGGCCTTTGAGCCTTAGATCGGGCGGGGTTCCAAACTTAATTCCACCCGCCCACCCAAACATAAGCGATCTATCTCAAATACGGCAAGAGCCCAATGAAACAGTACATCATTACTGGGCCAGATTCCTCCTGGTTATGAACAGGATAAAGGACTGCCGTGAGGAGAGCGCGATTTCAATCTTTTGCAACAATTACACGGACAAGTGAATCATAAACGCCATAAGTCGTCGCGAAGTTACACGCTTCACCGACCTAGAGACCATTGTACAAAAATACTGTGCGATGGAGAGCGCCTGGAAAACCGAAACCAGGTTTTGGGACAATCCGGCCCGGAATACAACCCCAGTCCGAAATAAAAGGGTGCGTCATACTCAAGCACCTGGATTAAAAACCAAAAAGCAAAAACCCCCTAAAGGGCACGGAACCGTACTGGAGGGATGGCTCAACGGACCCTGCAAAATCCACAGTACGGAGGGCGCCACTCCAACACATAGCCTTCGAGCATGTTGGATACTACGGCAGGTGGCCAAAAGTGGCGAAGGCTTTCTAGCCCCGGACAACCAGCCCAACAGTACCAGTACGGTATTAACAGTCTTCGAGACTTTCACATCAAATAACATGCGGAAGCGAACAATCCGCAGCCTCGCCGAAGTCTACCAAGTAGCAACAACGAATCCATGGAGCGACACATCTATCACCTTCAATGCCAGCGATGAACCTAAATTCCGAACAGCTCGAGCACCAGCCGCATTGGTCCCCAGTCCGATAGTGGACGGCTTTCGTCTTACCAAGGTACTCATGGATGGCGGCAGCGGATTAAACCTCATCTATGCGGAAACCCTTCAAAAAATGGAAATTGACTGGAGCCGCATTGAGCGAAGCAGCACAACCTTCAGGGGAATAATCCCTAGTCGAGAAGTACGCTGCATAGGAAAAATCAAACTAGACGTAGTGTTCGGCTCGCCGGACAACTACAGGTCCGAAGAGGTCATGTTCCAAGTGGCCCCATTCGGCAACGGATATCACGCCTTGTTAGGGCGAGAGGCATTCACAATCTTCCAAGCTATACCCCATTACGGGTACATGAAGCTCAAAATACCCGGACCCAATGGAATAATCACTCTCGTCAGTGATCCAGATATAGCACTCCGCGCTCAAAATAAGACAGTCGCACTTGCCCTAGAGGCATTATCCGAAGCCCTAGCGGCAGAGGAACTCACTGCACTGCGCTCCACGGTGGATAGGGACGATGTGATACTCGATAAGTGGTCTAAGTCCACCTCTTTTAAACCAACAGACGAAATAGTCAAATTCCAGGTCCATCCAACGGACCCCACAAAGACGACCTCCATTGGGGCACAATTAAATCCTGATGTAGAAGCCGCACTATGAGAATTCCTTCGGGAAAATTGGGACATTTTCGCCTGGCACCCTTCAGACATGCCAGGAATCCCACGTAGGCTGGCAGAGCATAGCCTAAATATCCTAAAAGGATTCAAACCAGTCAAACAGGCTCTTCGGCGATTTTCCGAACCCAAAAGACAGGCAATGGGAGAGGAGCTAGCCAAACTCTGAGAAGCCGGATTCATCAGAGATATAAAACATCCGGACTAGCTAGCCAACCTGGTAATGGTACCAAAAGAGGACAAATCCTGGCGCCTTTGTGTCGATTTCAAAGACCTTAACAAGGCATGTCCAAAGGACCCTTTTCCTCTCCCTCACATCGACCAAATCATCGATGCTACTGCAGGGCACGATTCATTGTGCTTCCTCGACGCATACTCCGGATACCATCAAATCAAGATGGCAGAAAAAGACCAGGCCGCAATGGCATTTATTACTCCATACGGACCATTCTGCTTCAGCACAATGCCCTTCGGACTCAAAAATGCCGGCGCAACATATCAGCGCATGATTCAGACATGTCTTTCCACCCAGATAGGCAAAACATTTGAGGCATACGTAGACAATGTGGTCGTCAAGACGAAACATGTCAAAACTCTAGTAGACGACTTGAGGGTGACATTCGACAACCTCCGAGCATATGACATTAAGCTCAACCCGGAAAAATATGTTTTTGGCGTACCAGTCAGAAAGCTCTTGGGGTTCATTGTATCCGGTAGAGGAATTGAAGCAAACCCAGCCAAGATCCAAGCTCTGTCACAATTGGATATCCCAAAAGGCCTCAAGCAAATACAAAAACTAACTGGATGCGTGGCGGCTCTAAGCCGCTTCATCTCTTGTTTGGGAGAAAAGGCACTGCCCCTCTATCGCCTCCTCCGGCGCACCGAACATTTCGAATGGATGGATGCTGCCACGGCCGGACTCGAAGAAACTAAGGCCGTATTGGCAACAAATCCGGTCCTGGCCGCGCCCAACCTGGGCGAACCGATGTTGTTATATATCGCAGCAACACATCAAGTTGTCAGCGCGGTACTCGTCGTCGAACGAGAAACAGAAGGGCACAAATTCCCTCTTCAAAAACCAGTGTATTACGTATCCACTATCTTAACTCCATGCAAGTCCCGGTACCCACACTATCAAAAGATAGCGTATGCGGTGTTCATGGCATCCCAGAAGCTGCGACACTACTTTCAAGAGTGTTCCATAATGGTGGCCTCTGAAGTACCTCTCAACGACATTATAAACAATCGCGATGCGACGGGCAAGATTGCAAAATGGGCTTTGAGCTCCTACCATTTGATATAACCTACAAACCATGGCGAGCTATCAAGTCACAAGTTCTGGCTGACTTCATCGCCGAATGGACCGAAGCCGAACTCCCTAAAGAGTACGGCGCATACTCCAATTGGATCATGCATTTTGACGGCTCCAAAATGTTGCCTGGCTTGGGGGCTGGCGTCGTCTTGACGCCCCCAACCGGAGACACAGTCCAATACGTGCTTCAAATAATGTACACGGACTCCAACAATGTAGCCGAATACGAGTCCCTTCTACATGGCCTCCGAATGGCAATCTCCATGGGTATTCAATGCCTAGAGGTGCGCGGGGATTCAAACCTCGCAATATCCCAAGTAAATGGAGACTTTGACGCCAAGGATCCGAAAATGGCAGTCTACCGTAACACCGTCCTAAAAATGTCAGCCCGGTTCGAAGGACTCGAATTCCACCATGTAGCCCGGGATAATAACCAGGCAGCAGACGTGTTGGCACGCATCGGCGCAAAATGCGATGCCGTCCCTCCAAGCATCTTCCTGGAGCGGCTCTTTAAGCCATCCGTATTATGGGAAGAGGAGTCCGGATATAACAATCCAGAACCAACCGCATCACCTAACGCAGAACATTCTGACACAATCGGTGGCTCAGCCAACGAAATAACAGATTCAGCCCACGAAATACTGGCAGTAATTGCCCCGTGGACGGAACCATTCCTAGCCTACTTAATCAGGCAGGAACTTCCCGAAGACCAAAATGAGGCCCGCTGCATAGTTTGGCGATCTAAAGCCTACAAGGTCCATGAGGGAGAACTTTATAAGAAAAGCACAACCGGAGTCCTTCAAAGGTGTATCTCCGAAGAGGAAGGGAGAAATCTCCTGGCTGAAATTCACGCCGGACTCGGCGGGCACCACGCCGCCGCCCGGGCCCTTGTAGGCAAGGCCTTCCGTACAGGATTTTATTGGCCGACCGCCCGGGCAGATGCTCAGGACTTAGTCCAACGATGCGTCGGTTGCCAGCTCTTTGCTAATCAGAGCCACATGCCACCCACCGCCCTCAAAACTATACCCATTACTTGGCCATCCGCGGTCTGGGGGCTTGACATGGTTGGACCCCTTAAAGGGGGAACCCACAAGCACAAATACTTATTGGTCATGGTGGACAAATTCACCAAATGGATAGAGGCCAAGCCGGTTAAAACGGCAGAATTCGGACCTATGATAGACTTCATATCCGGGGTAGTACACCGTTTTGGCGTCCCCCACAGCATCATCACTGATAACGGCACGAATTTCACGGCCGATGAGGTTAAACTCTGGTGCAAAAACATGGGCATCAAGCTCGACTATGCTTCAGTCTACCACCCTCAAACTAATGGTCAAGTGGAACGAGCAAATGGTCTGATCATGAGCGGCATCAAACCCAGATTAGTGCGGTCCCTCACGGAATCTAACACGCACTGGGTAGAGGAGCTCGACTCCGTACTTTGGGGGCTGCGGACCATGCCAAACCGCACAACCGGATTCACACCATTTTTTATGGTATACGGTGCTGAGGCAGTTTTTCCCTGCGATATAATTCATGACTCACCTCGCGTGCGCATGTACGAGGAAAGAGAAGCCGAGTTGGATCGGCAGGACAGTTTGGACGCTTTAGAGGAGGAGCGCGACGTGGCAAAATCCTGTTCCTCATTCTATCAACAGCAGGCTCGAAGATATCAAAGCAGAGAAGTACGGGCCAAAACTTACAATGTTGGCGAGCTAGTTCTACGCCTGCCGGACAAGAAAAAGGACAAACTTAAGCCCAAATGGGAAGGTCCCTTCATCATCGACCAAGTCCTTACCGGCGGTGCATACCGTCTACGCAATGCATCTGACAACCGACTCAAGCCAAACCCATGGAACGCAGCCCGTCTCCGAAGATTTTACCCCTAGCGCCAGACTCAGGGTTCGTCTCCTTCCTCCGTCCACCTTTCATGTTTTTTCGCTGTCTTTGTTTTCCCTCCTTTTTACTCCCTCTTTTAGTACAAACCACTTGAGGGCTAATCTGCGCTTTGTTCGCACTCACTCGATGTGCTACTCGCACTCGCTATACCTGGGGGCTTCTTTAACAGAAGCTTATTTATATGGGCTTCATGCCCACCACATGTGTCACACTTCCGCATGTACCTTTTGATCACCATTATATGCATCGATATGACTTAAGTTTTGGCCAAGCCGGGTTGCCTGGCTCCTGTGCTTACCCCTACATTCCCGATTGTTCGGCTAGGAGGTAAAGGGAGCACCTCTGCGATTGTTACTGCCGGGTCAGCCGGATGTGTACCTCAGACTGGGTGAAGCCGAAGGCTAGCGTTCTTAAGGGAATATTCGGTCGGTGACCTGAAAGATGATTTATTACTTACTTATTTATCTGCCCCCAGATGCTTTTCTGCTATTTTCGCAGTTCAGACATGCACTTTAGGGCATGCCTCCCAGGGAAAGGAACCCTTAACGGAACTATTCTCCCTGGAAGATGTTTCTTACTAACCATGTAATATAACATAGCTAGTTGGGCACTTGTCTGATAAAGCAATTATGACCCCTACGCCTTGTCTCCATGCATGCCCCGGTTCTTTCATAACCGTAAGGGTATTCGGACACACTCCGGACTGTTGGGTCCCGAGGTTGAAGCGAAAAGGTCCGCAAAGACAAACAATCTACAATCCGGCTAGAAGGCATTTTACATGTCATTTTAACATTACATCGTCAAACTAACTGATTGTACTCCTCTTCAATCCCATCTAACAGGCTGTCTAATTTACAGTCCTGTTGGGAATATTTCGCGGCCAACTCTACTTGGCCGTACATCAGGCTCACAGGGATCTCCTTCCCATCGGGCCCCACAGATCCGACCTCGGCCATGTGGTTTGGGTCAGCCTTCGGGTACCGCGTCTTCACCATGGCCCAGGCCTCCCTGGCGCCTTGACGGCAGGCCGACATCTTCCACAGACGGAGACGTCGCCGTACTCCCTAAAGCTTCTCAGCAAGCCCTCCAAGGCCCTCAGGTAGGGAGAAGGAAGGCCATAAGGCCTGAACGACGCCGCTCATCGCCTGCCGAACACGTTTGTGCAGTTACAGCAGCTCGGGAAGAGGGTCTCCCGTGGAACCAGGCATCTCCTCCGCCGGACGACCCGTGAGCACACCTACAAACACATTTCTGTCAATTGACTTCCTCGCCGAACTCTTCTTTTCAAAAGAGTTTGCTCAAGCACTTACTACAAATGCCGCGACTAAGCCGCCGATTCTCCTTTACGGAGTTAGACAGCTGGACCCGAACATCTTTTAGTTCTTCGCCCAGCTGGGTGTTGGCATCTTGGAGTTTGTTCCTCTCTTGCTGCACCCTCATAAGCACCCTCTCTCCGGCCTTCAACTGGCGCAGCAGCTGTTACTTGTCCGGATCTAGTTCGGCACCCTCTGCAATATTATTGTCATACTATACACACACGCCGCACTTCATAAACTACTTCTTTTTCCAAAATATGAATTACCAGAGGGGGTCTCCGTGGCTCCCCCGGCAGTGGCTAGTGCGGCCTCAAGTTGGGCCTTGCATTCTTGAAGCTCCTGAGACAGGTGGGTATTCTTCTCAGTAAGATCCTGCATAACAAATGATCCTTAAATCAGTTAGTTTAACTATTTTAAGTCTCAGGGGCTACTGGCATATATAACTATTAAAATTCCTTACCTGTATGTCCTTTACATACTGCGCCGTGGCTCTGGTTAAACCATCTTGAGCAGCACGGAGGTGTGCGTCTCCCGCATTAAAGGCATTTAGCGCCTCAGGGGAGAAACACGCGTCACGAAGAACTATCCAATGGCGCCTGTGATTCATGGCACTCTCCACCTCAGACCTGGTGGCGGACAACCTGTCGGCATCCTCCGTTGGAGGAGCATCCGGCTCGCGCCTTGCGCTCGCCTCCCCCTCCAGACCAGGCGTTGGAGCCTGGCTGGCGGAGGCTTGGTGGGCACCCTCTCCGGACTCAGTCCGGCGAGTGCTCTTTCTCCTAGAAGAATCATGAGCATTAATATGCCTCCCAGGAGTCTTTCCCTTTAAAGACAATGGTGCACCATACCTTTGCAGCAACATTTCGATTCGCGCCGCACTTCTCTTCCGCCTGCTAGGCCGCACTGACCTCGTTTTGTTAGTCGCCGCGGGCTCGGCTTCCCGCCATAAAGGCACCTCCTGCCAAGCACCATTGGTACACGGTGGTCAGAAATAAGCATTAAAAAATAACGGTGTTAGGACTTCGGTCGTACTCACCTGGGAAGCCGGACATAAACCAGGGTAGTCAGCCGTAATGGCGACTAAAGCATTGTCTATGCTGAGCTGGTGGAACACCCAGTCAATCAATTCCACCTTTATGTCCGGATCCTCTTCGGAGGCCGGATCAAGGGACCTTCCCGGATCCTCGGGTTGTGGAGTTGGGCTTTTTATGCCCTCCACATCACGGCGCAGTTCCTGCGTCCAAATCATAAGGTAAGACACTTATCTTTGAAAGAGCGGATCAGATATATAAACGTCCACTTACCCAGCTTCGAGGGTTATTAATGGAGAATCCATTCAATGGACTCGTGCGGAGAAAGTCCTCCACCTCCCCCTTGTACAAGCCGGACAGGATCTTCACCAGATCGGCGGCCGATCCCGGTCCCGTGCGGCCCTGACGGGTGGCGTCATTCTCCCGTTAAAATCCCACATGGGGTGGCCCCTATATTGGAGCGGCTACACCCCTCGCATAATGCATGTGGCCATGACTCCAATCATGGTTAATCCGGAATGGGCTAGTAGCCCTATCCGGCCCATCAGATAGTGGACGCTCCTATCATCTTCCCGTTGTGGGCTCCGCGGGCGCCAACTCAGGCGTTTCTTCAGAGGAGCGTTGCTAAACTCCGGGAGGCCGATCCGAACTGGATCCGGCAGCGGGGCGTCTTCCATATAGAACCACTCCGAAGGCCAGTATTCAGACACCTTCTTCGGGGTTCCGGGTAGATATCTGGTCCTGGCGATGCGCCATATTTCGGCTCCGCCCACTTGATATATCGACCCCTCGTGAGAACGGGGTACGAGGCAAACCAGCCTCTTCCACAGTGCAAAATAGGGCTCGATGCCCAAGAACAGCTCGCAAAGAGCTACAAAGCCCGCGATGTGCAAAATGGAGGCAGGCGTGAGGTGGTGAAGTTGGATTCCATAGAACTCCAGGAGCCCCTGGAGAAACGGATGTATAGGAAATCCGAGTCCCCTTATTAAGTAGGGGACGAAGCATACCCGCTCTCCTTTGGAGGGATTGGGGACGCTCTCCGCCTCCTTCCCACCCTTGTAGGTGGCCAGTCCGGCTCGAACCGGAACCATAAAGGCCGGGGGAGGGTATCCCTCTGCTTGGAGCGTCACTAACTCGCTATGCGGGACTGAGCATCTCCTTCAATCTCCTGGCTGAGGACTGGGAGCGCGAGAAGAGGAGCCGCGTCGACTGTCCATGTTGGTATGGATTTTTTGTCAGATGCGCCTCGATGAGTACTTGCGGAAGGTGGATGGTGTGATTTGGATCTGGATCCTCGTCTCTCTTATAGGCAGCTTATTCACGCAGCTAGGGGGTAAAACGTAAGAATACCCTGGCTTTTCGCATTCGTACGACACGTGGAAGAAGGCCATTATTGGACATAGAAGCCAAGGAGCGCAGCATTTATGAAGCAACCGGACACTATTCGGCAAACACATGGAACATGAAGGAGAACCCTCCTTGCAAACGCCGAAGACAACATACGCGCCAGACTCGTCGTCATTGAAGCCTGGTTCGGGGGCTACTGAGGGAGTCCTGGACTAGGGGGTGTCCGGATAGCCGAACTATCATCATCGACCGGACTCCAAGACTATGAAGATGCAAGATTGAAGACTTCGTCCCGTGTCCGGATGGGACTTTCCTTGGCGTGGAAGGCAAGCTTGGCGATACGGATATGTAGATCTCCTACCATTGTAACTGACTATGTGTAACCCTAGCCCTCTCCGGTGTCTATATAAACCGGATGGCTTTAGTCCGTAGGACGAACAACAATCATACCATAGGCTAGCTTCTAGGGTTTAGCCTCCTTGATCTCGTGGTAGATCTACTCTTGTAACACACATCATCAATATTAATCAAGCAGGACGTAGGGTTTTACCTCCATCAAGAGGGCCCGAACCTGGGTAAAACATCGTGTCCCTTGTCTCCTGTTACCATCCGCCTAGACGCAAAGTTCGGGACCCCCTACCCGAGATCCGCCGGTTTTTACACCGACACCCACCCTTACTGGGCGCGCCCCCCTGTCTCGTGGACACCCCGAGTGCCTCCCGGACTCCGTTTTCTTGCACGTTACGTATTTTGGTTGGTAAAAATTCATTATATATACTCCCAAAGGTTTTGACCACCGTATCATGCAAATATCCTCTGTTTTTGTTTCGAGCTATTTCTGTTTCAGATCTAGAGCACTATGACATCACCCTCCTCCAACAACGAAGACAAGGATGCTTGGCTATTGAAGATAGAGCTGAAAAGAGAAGAACCGGAGGAGATCAGCAAGGATGAAGGGATCAAGAAAGCCATGGAGGTCCAAGATTCGGCGGTGAAAGAAGAAGGCATCCCTCAACCTTTACCTAACCTCTTTACTCCAACAGAGATTGAAGCTTTCAAGATGATCGAGTTAGCTCGCATACAGAACAAGTATCTCATGCAGGAGAATATTTTGTTGAAGGATCATATCTCCGGCCTCAAGGGCATTATCCGCAAGTTGGAGGAGCTTTTACACTCGATGTGCGATTATCCACCATCATCATCACCACCTTTACTACCCCCGAGGACATAATTACATGGGTATGGGCACTCCCCTTGGCAACTGCCAAGCTTGGGGGAGGTGCCCCGGTATCGTATCACCATCACACTCCTATCTTTACCGTTTTATTTAGTTCGATCCTTTTATTTAGTTCGATCCTTTTAGTAGTATCTTGATTTAGTAGATTGAAGTTTTGATATCAAGTAGTTTGAGTTTTGCTTTGTGATCTCTTTATGTATTCGAGTCCGTGAGCTATCTATAATAAAGATTAGTGTTGAGTCAAGGGCTTTACTATCTTGCTATGATCTTGAGAAAGTATAAAGAATAAAAGAGTTCATATTGATCTTATGGTTAGTGATGACTTCACACATAGAAAGTATGAGGCACAAAAGTTGTTGAGAGTTGATAAACGTAGTTTTGGTCATCGTTGCAATTAATAGGAAGTGATAAGGAAAGAGAGGTTCACATATGAATATATCATCTTGAACATCTTTTATGATTGGGAGCACTCATTAAGTATGTCACGCTAAAAGAGTTGACGTTGGACAAGGAAGACAACATAATGGTTTATGTTTTCTCACATCTCAGTTAAAGTATATTGTCATTGGCCTTCCAAACATGTTGAGCTTGCCTTTCCGCCTCATGCTAGCCAAATTCCTTGCACCAAGTAGAGATACTACTTGTGCTTCTAAATATCCTTAAACCCAGTTTTGCCATGAGAGTCCACTATACCTACCTATGGATTGAACAAGATCCTTCAAGTAAGTTGTCATGTTGCAGGCAATAAAAATTGCTATCTAAATATGTATGACTTATTAGTGCAAAGAAAATAAGCTTTGTACGATCTTTTTGTGGAAGCAATAAAAGCAACGGACTGTATAATAAAGGTCCACATACAAGGGGCAATATAAAGTGACGTTCTTTTGCATTAAGATTTTGTGCATCCAACCCTAAACGCACATGTAAACCTCTGCTTCCCTCTACGAAGGGCCTATCTTTTACTTTATGTTTTTACTTTATGCTTGAGTCAAGGTGATCTTCACCTTTCCCTTTTCATTTTATCCTTTGGCAAGCTCCTCGTGTTTGAAAGATCATGATATATATATCCAATTGGATGTAAGTTAGCATGGGATATTATTGTTGACATCACCTAAAGGTCAATACGTTGGGAAGCATAACAATAAGCCCCTATCTTTCTCAGTGTCCGGCTGAAACTCCATAACCACAAGTATTGCGTGAGTGTTAGCAATTGTAGAAGACTACAAGATAGTTCAGTATGTGGATTTGCTGAAAGGCTCTATTGTTGACTCTTTCTGATGTTATGATAAATTGCAATTGCTTCAGTGACTGAGATTATAGTCTGTTAGTTCTCAATGAAGTTTTTGAACCATACATGACATTGTGAATTGATTGTTACTAGAGTATAAGAAATCATATGATAAGACCTATATATGTTGCTGTTACAAGAATGATCATGATGCCCCCATGTCCGTATTTTATTTTTATCGACACCACTATCTCTAAACATGTGGACATATTTTTCGATATCGGCTTCCGCTTGAGGACAAGCGAGGTCTAAGCTTGGGGGAGTTGATACGTCCATTTTGCATCATGCTTTTAGATCAATATTTATTGCATTATGGGATGTTATTACACATTATATCTCCATACTTATGGCCATTCTCCCTTATTTTACAAGGTTTACCATGAAGAGGGGGAATGCCGCCAGCTGGAATTCTGGCTGGAAAAGGAGCAAACATTGGAAACCTATTCTGCACTGCTCCAAAAGTCCTAAAACTCCACGAAACATGTTTTTTGATTTAATAAATTATTGAGCGAAAGAAATACATCAGGGGGCCCACACCCTGGCCAGGAGGGTGGGGGGCATGCCCACCCCTACTGGGTGCGCCCCCTGTATCCTGGGCCCCCTGGTGGCCCCCCGGTGTACACTTCTGCTATATGAGGGCTTTTACCCTGGAAAAAATCGTGGACAAGCTTACGGGACGAAACTCCGCTGCCACGAGGCGGAACCTTGGCGGAACCAATCTAGAGCTCCGGCAGAGCTGTTCTGCCGGGGAAACTTCCCTCTGGGAGGGGGAAATCATCACCATCATCATCACCAACGATCCTCTCATCGGGAGGGGGTCAATCTCCATCAACATCTTCACCAGCACCTTCTCCTCTCAAAACCCTAGTTCATCTCTTGTATCCAATCTTGTATCAAAACCACAAATTGGTACCTGTGGGTTGCTAGTAGTGTTGATTACTCCTTGTAGTTGATGCTAATTGGTTTACTTGGTGGAAGATCATATGTTCAGATCCTTTATGCATATTATTACTTCTATGATTATGAACATGAATATGCTTTGTGAGTAGTTACGTTTGTTCCTGAGGACATGGGTGAAGTCTTGCTATTAGTAGTCATTGGAATATGGTATTCATTCAATATTTTGATTAGATGTGTGTTGTCTTTTCCTCTAGTGGTGTTATGTGAATGTCGACTACATGACACTTCACCATTATTTGGGCCTATAGGAAGGCATTGGGAAGTAATAAGTAGATGATGGGTTGCTAGAGTGACAGAAGCTTAAACCCTAGTTTATGTGTTGCTTCGTTAGGGGCTGATTAGGATCCATTTGTTTAATGTTGTGGTTAGGTTTACCTTAATACTTATTTTGTAGTTGTGGACGCTTGCAATAGGGGTTAATCATAAGTGGGATGCTTGTCCAAGTAAGGGTAGTACCCAAGCACCGGTCCACCCACATATCAAATTATCAAAGTACCGAACGCGAATCATATGAATGTGATGAAAACTACCTTGATGATAATTCTCATGTGTCCTCGGGAGCTCCTTTTTCATTATAAGAAATTGTCCAGGCTTATCCTTTGCTACATAAAGGATTGGGCCACCTTGCTGCACTTTATTTACTTTCATTGCTTGTTACTCGTTACAATTTATCTTATCACAAAACTATCTATTACCTACAATTTCAGTGCTTGCAAAGAAAACCTTACTGAAAACCGCTTATCATTTCCTTCTGCTCCTCGTTGGCTTCGACACTCTTACTTATCGAAAGGACTACGATAGATCCCCTACACTTGTGGCTCATCAAACCTTTCATTTCTTTGGCTAATTTTCGACTAATGCACCAATCCTTTCTTATTAAACTTGTAGGCTAATTCAGAGATTATGGATGCCAAATTGAGACAAATAGCTAATGGTTTTGACTATAAGGTCTGTTCATTTGACAATTACGACATCAATGGGTATCGCTTTCGTACCTATGGAAAAGAGCTATCTATGGCCGACTGAAAGTCTACAAATTGTTGTGTCTCTGCTATCGGTGAAGGAGGTGTCGAGTATTATGGAAGAGTTGAAGCAATTTATGAACTTCAATTCTATGGTGATAACCCACCAAACGTCGTACTCTTCAGATGTTATTGGTTCCAGCCCAGGGAGACTAGAAGGACTCATGAACATATAGGGCTAGTCGAAATCAAACAAAGCACCCATTTGGAAGTTCCCGATGTCTATATTACGGCTCAACATGCAACCCAAGTTTTCTATCTACCGTGGGCCTGTCAAAGTGATCCAAATCCCAATGGTTGGGATTTTGTTTATGAAGTGCCGGCATGTGTTAGACCACCTCCCCCAATGAAGAGGATTATGAACGTCACATTAACCAGGACACATATGACGAAGGAGAATTCTTCCAAGAAACACGTCTTGCCAAAAAACGTTTCAATAAACGCTCTACTCCACCCCAAAACATTGAAGTAGACAACGATAGTTAATCCGACCCTGAGCCAGAACAAGAAGAGCCGGAAGAAGAAGAAGTTACTGCTGCAGATGACCTGTCAATGCTTGAACGATTACGTAAAGGTGGCCTTCCACATGATGATGCATTTACTAATGATGATGATGAGCACGTCATTACCGATAGTGATGATGATGATGCATTTACTAATGATGATGATGAGCACGTCATTACCGATAGTGATGATGATGATGCATTTATTAATGATGATGATGAGCACGTCATTACCGATAGTGATGATGATGATGCATTTATTAATGATGATGATGAGCATGTCATTACCGATAGTGGTTCTTAGGTATTCAAATTTTTATGTTGTACTTTGTATGATTTATATAGGTGGTATGTATAATTTTCTTACTTTGTATGATTGTTTCTTATACATAGTGCCATGGTCTTGATTTCTGTCCCCGTCAGCCCTTGCCCACTTTATCATTCGGATGTGGTAAATTATTTTTCATAACTATTTGTTGCATTTCGCATATATGACAATTATGTCCATCAAGTTGACATAGAGATATTTTAATCTAGGAGGTATGTGAACCAGAATTTGAAACCGACCCTCTTGTCAAGAAGTTAAATTTAGTTGAAAAAGAAAATGAGTATTTGAAAGAAAAACTTAAAAGAATTGAAGAAGAGAAGATGACATTGGAGTTGTATGTTGCCGATGTCGTTGATGATCACAAGATGAAGATGAATGCAATGCGCATGAAGATGGATGAAATGCGCCTGAAGCTTAAGAAGATTAGAAAATATGCCATTGATAATGAGGCTTGGTATTATTATGCCGTTGGATCAATTGTTACCTTAGTTGCGATCTTCATCATATTTGTTGTGATGAGGGTAAGTTTTCTCTAATGTTTTGCTTTACAAATGGATACTTAGCTTATTTTCCTCCTAAATGGCATAATAACCTAAGTTACATAAAAAATGAGCTATAATTGCTTATTGAGATCATTTATGACATAATTAGCATACTTAGGTCAAAAATGGCATGATAATCTTTGTTACCTCCAAAATGATATAGACTTAGCTTATTTTCCTCGAAAATGACATCATAACCTTACTAAGCTCCAAAATGACCTATTTACCTAGCTTAGCTCTAAAATGACCTACACTTAGCATTTTTACCTAGCTTAGCAATAAAATGACATTTTACTTACCTTAGTTAGACGAAGAAGAAGATAAAGAAGAGGAGAGGAGAAAAATAAAGAGAAGAAAAAAAATCTTCTTCTTCTTCTTCTTCTTCTTCTTCTTCTTCTTTTTCTTTTTCGTCTTCTTCTTCTAGCTAGTCTTCTTCTTCTTCTTCTTCTTCTTCTTCTTCTTCTTCTTCTTCTTCATACTTTCTTCTTCTAACTTTCTTCTTTCCCTATTTGTAGATCTGCTTTAGATGAGGAAGCTTGCTACCTATATATGCATGTATGGATGAAACCATTGTATGCTTGTTGTTGGATATGTTGGCTAGCTATATATGTTGCATATGGACTTTGATTTGATATGTATATGTGTTGGATGATCA
>LT934124.1:34427583-34438465 GCA_900231445.1 Triticum turgidum subsp. durum
TTCTGTGAAATTGAATGAATTTAAGAAAAAACAGAAAAAAAGGGCTATACAGGATCTTTGCCGTCTGCTAGCGGTCGGCAAAGCTCTTTGCCGTCTGCTAGTAGACGGCAAAGAGGACATGTGGCAGTCACCTGTGCAAACTAGCAACACTGGCTGTCTATTTGGCCATTTTGCCGTCTGCAAGCGGACGGCAAAGTGACCAAATATGCCTAGCAAATAGGGCCATCTATGCTGTCTGCTGGCCGACGACATAGCTAGCCACGTGGCAGCATCCCAGTGCTGCCCTAGCTAAGCTCTTTGCCGTCCGTCAGCGGACGACAAAGAGCTTTGCCTCTTTTCCGTCGGCTAGCGGACGAACGTCGTTAACCCCTAACGGCTCTCACCTCACACTGCTGTCGTCCGTCGTCATTGCCGTCTGATGGCCTCGGATGGCTGACGGCACAATCCTTTGCCGTCCGTTTCTATGAAGCGGGCGACAAAGAAGGCCTTTGCTGGCACATGTTCAGCCGGACGGTTTGCCGTCCGCTGGCTGACAACAAAGGCTTTTGCCATCCGTGATCCATGCCTTTGCCGTCTGCCATGGCGGATGACAAAGAAGCTAATTCCAGTAGTGTTTAGTACCAGTTGGTGCCACCGGCCGGGACCAAAGGTCTCTTTTCAGCAGCCCAAAGGGCGGGAAGCAGAGGCCTTTGGTCCCGGTTGGTGGCACCAACCGGGACTAAAGGGGGTCATTGGTCCCGGTTGGTGCCATGAACCGGTACCAATGTCCCCCTTTGGTTCCGGTTGGTGCCACCAACCGGGACTAAAGCCTCGTGCTGCCCGTGTCCAAAACTTTAGTCCCACCTCGCTAGTTGAGAGGGGTGGGCGGTGGTTTATAAGCCCCACTACCGCACCCTTCCGAAGCTTCTCTCTATTGCAGGCTTACGGGCCTAATTGTCACTGCTATGCCTCATGGGCCTATTGGGCCTTCTGCAGGCCTGAATCCTGGCCCATGGTAGGGTTTCTAGTCGTATTCAGGCCGTAGTGGCCCAGTAGATGGCATTTTTTATTTTTCCCATTTTTTCTGTTTTTTGCATTATTTATTTTCTTTTGTTTTTTGCTTTATTTTTTAGTTCCTTTTGCTTTTAGGTAATAAAAAATATAAACTTTCTATTAGTGCCATTTCTTTTCCAATTTGAATAGTTTAAATTTGAATTTTTTGTAATTTGTGTGAATCACTAGTTTTTGAATAAACTGGTGATTTTTATGAATTGCAATATCATCACCCTTTGCACAAGGAAACTGTTCTTATGACTCATAAAGTTTAACGGCATGACTAGATAATGCTAGCAAGTGACTCGTAAAGGTATTTATTTCCCCGGACACACTTTCTCATAATATTTGTACGCATGTGCTTACTGCTATAAGCCCGAGCCACTTAGCAACCATCTGCAATTTGATATCAGAATTATAGATGAGTCTAATGTAGTAGGAAACTTTAATGTTGCATCAGATTCTTATTAATTCATACATGAAATAAATTGTGATTTGTATTTGGATTACAAGGTTTCTTGGTATGTTTCCTCACAATAGAACAGTTCTTGGTATGTTTCCATCCATGTGTAATGAATTTACACATCTCCCATTCTACCAACATGGGGTAATAGAAAAATGAATAGTCAATAAGACAAAACTTATTCGCTAGCGTTCTTCTCCAACAGTGATATTTTTTCATGTTTTGTGCCATCGCGAACACATTTTTGTCATAAACTGGTGGCCACAAATATTCCTAGCAAATTTTAAAACCAAATCAATCACCATTGATGCCTGCTTATGTGATTCATCGTTATATTTGATGTTGAAGTGTAAATTGTCTGGGGTCAAGGTGCGGGAGGCGGGGATGAGGCAGCAAGGCGGCGGGGTCGCGCGCAGGGATGGCCCTCCTGTGGGTGGCGGCGCGCGTGGGAGATCGAGAGGGAGAGAAGGCATCGAGTGGAGGGAGATGGGGATCGGGTTCCTGGCGGCGCTGGAGGGATCGAGCAGGGGGAGCGAGAGGGGGGTTCGATCGGGCTAGGGTTAAGAGGAGGCCAGCGGTTGGGCCTACTGGTTGGGCCTCGTGGCCTGCTGGGCTGGGTTTTTCTTCTCTCTCTCTACTCTCATATTTTCCTTTAGCAGAAAAATAGGAAGAAAGTAAAGAGAGAAAGGAAAAGGTTAGGGAAGGAACTTTGGCATGCGGATAATTTTCCTGGACTCGCAAAAATGAGCTTGATCCAAGAAAATAGAAGTGCGCATGGGTGAAGATTGGATTTGAACTCATTTGAATTAAATTCATATGAGTTTGAATAAGAAGTGGGCGTTTGAAAGGTCCAAAAAATGTTGAGAATTTAGGTGGTGCTTGGAAAAGTGATGAAAGGATATATGGCAAAGTTAGAGACCAAGAATTGTGATAACAAAGGCATTGTCATTTAATTTTTGCAACTCATCTAAATAAATTGTATGGATCTTTGGTGAGTGTGTATGACCAGGCTTTCTCTTCGGTTCGTGTTGCAATAGGATGTTGCCCACTTTCATTTCGCTCCCACTTTGGTGTAGAAAGTAGTATGTGTAGCATATATTCTTTTTCGTTTTCTGTGTCTTTTTCTCTGAATGATGTAGTATGGCCTGACCATGTATCATTCTATAATCTATGTACAAATACTATTGTAAACTGAGCTCCCCAACCCCGTGTCGCCTCCCCGAGCTACGCGACTGAGGGCTCCCCTTCCCTCTCCTCCCAGCGCCTCTCCCTCCTAATCCCCTACTGCCGCCACAGGTGTAGGCAACCGGGTATTCCTCACGTGGTGCCGGCGGCGGCCCTGTTTTTTCCATCATGTGACGCAGCGGCTCGGGTGGTGGCAGCTGGCGGCGGAGCACCCAGGCTGGCGGCACGACTTCCCGGGCGGTGCAGCTCTGGGTGGCGAGGTGGCGGTGGCGCAGCTGCTTAGCTGTTGGGTGGCGCGACGGCTTGCAGCAGCACCCTACCGGCCCAGATCTGGGCCCTTTTGGGCCCCATCTGGGTCTGGGGGGCCTAGCGTGGGCTTTCCGGTGTTGTCCTCGGAGGTCAGAGGTGTGGCTTAGGCTGGTTTTGGCGGAGATGTCGGCGCGTGTGTTGTAGCGCGGTGACGTGAGCTTCACAAGCCCATTTGAGGCTCAGCGGGGCAAGGGTGCCTGGTTTGCTCCTAAGCTGCGTCGGGTCGGTTACCGCCGAGGGTCGTGGAGGTTGTCCCCTCCCGCATGGCTGCTGACCTTGCCGCACCTCGTTCTCGGCTGCTTGCTCTTGATCCCGCCGATCTCGCTGGTCTCGCTTCACTTGCCACGGTGAGGTGGCGATGGTGACTACAAGACTATGGTGGCGCATATTGTTGTACGACAAGTATGGTGGAGCGCGATGGATCGTCCGGGTCGTGAGTAGTTGGCGGTTGGGAGAAATCCTTGTCGGCTTGACCAGCACCGACGCAGTGACGCCCGTGGGCGCTGTTGTTCCTTTTTGAGTGCTAGGAGCATGGTGGAATTCTCCGGCGGGCGTGGTGGTGCGAGTCATCTTCGTTTTTGTTGATCAGACGTTGTTGGCATTTTTTCTCTGTTGTTTCTCTTTTGTTTATTTTGGGCGTGCTTGTTTTGAGGCCCCAACAATTGTATCGTGTGGTTGCTATATCAATATAGCAGGGCGAAAGCCTATTTCGTCATACTATTGTAAACTGATGTGTTTTCTTCTTTGAACTTTTCAAGTTTCTATGTATGTTCTTTTGTTGTTTCTGTTGTCCTTCAGATATAGTAATACCTTCCCATTACACCTCTAATGACTCCCAATTGTTGTAGTTCATTTGTCAGGAAGGTGCTTTGCCTGATAATAATTATTTTGTTATGTTTGTTCAACAGTACACAACGATATTGATTGCGCTAGGCGTGATGGAAGTGCGATGCTTGGAGACACTTTTCGAGATGGGGTAGGAGGGGGACACAATGGTGGGGAACTTGGGTATATGAATGATGGACATGATCGGAATTTGCATGCCACATTAGGTTGACATGGAGTGGAGAGGAGCTGAGGTACGGCTGGGGAAGAGAGATACTGGAAGAACAGAGAAGAAGATATTTGGCAGGAAATAAACAAAAAAAACTCAGTCAGATACATAACATTCAGAAAAAATAATATCACCATTTTCGAGTGTCTACTACATCTGGCCAACTACAAGTACTATCATGTCTTTTATTCTTGTGGTAGCATTTATGCCAAAGACAATTCTTTATTCCTTTGTAAGGTGAAATACAAGCATGTAGCCTACCTCACTTAATTATTATATGATGTAGATTTTGTTGACACAAGGCAATATTTATCTGATGCCTCACTAATGTAAACTAAATACAAACTATTCTGTAGCCATATTTCATTTTTTAAAGCACAAGTATTTTTCAAGTTGCTATGCTTAGTTTTATGGCTGACCAAACAGTGAAAATAGAATAACGTTGAGGTGGTGGTGTGCGAAGAGAGGCAGAGGGAGGGAGAGAGAGGTGCATGCGTGCATCTCCGGTGACATGCATACTGTTGGGGAACCTACGCACACGCAAGATCATGGTGATGCATAGCAACGAGAGGGGAGAGTGTTGTCCACGTACCCTCGTAGACTAAAAGCGGAAGCGTTAGAAGAACGCGGATGATGTAGTCGTACGTCTTCACGGCCCGACCGATCAAGCACCGAAAACACGGCACCTACGAGTTCTAGCACACGTTCAGCTCGATGATGTCCCTCAAACTCCGATCCAGCCGAGTGTCAAGGGAGAGTTCCGTCAGCACGACGGCGTGGTGACGATGATGATGTTCTACCGTCGCAGGGCTTCGCCTAAGCACTGCTACAATATTATCAAGGAGGACTATGCTGGAGGGGGGCACCGCACACGGCTAAGAGATCAATGAGCTATTGTTGTTGTGTCTAGGGTGCCCCCTGCCCCCGTATATAAAGGAGCAAGGGGGGAAGGTGTGGCCAGCCAGAAGGAGGCACGCCAGGAGGAGTCCTACTCCCACCGGGAGTAGGACTCCCTCCCTTCCTTGTTGGACTAGGAGAAGAGGGGAAAGAGGAGGGAGAGAGAGGAAGGAATGGCGGGGGGGGGGGGCGCCGCCCCCCTCTCCTTCTCCTATTCGGACTAGGGGGGAGGGGCACGCGGCCCTGCCCTGGCCTCCTCTCCTCTTCTCCACTAAGGCCCACTATGGCCTATTAAGCCCCCGGGGGGTTCCGGTAACCCCTCGGTACTCCGGTAAAATCCCGATTTCACCCGGAACATTCCGATATCCAAATATAGGCTTCCAATATATCAATCTTCATGTCTCGACCATTTCGAGACTCCTCGTCATCTCCGTGATCACATCTGGGACTCCAAACAATCTTCGACACATCAAAACTCATAAACTCATCATATAACTGTCATTGAAACTTTAAGCGTGCGGACCCTACGGGTTCGAGAACTATGTAGGCATGACCGAGACACGTTTCCGGTTAATAACCAATAGCGGAACCTGGATGCTCATATTGGCTCCTACATATTCTACGAAGATCTTTATCGGTCAAACCGCATAACAACATACGCTGTTGCCTTTTTCATCGGTATGTTACTTGCCCGATATTCGATCGTCAGTATCTCAATACCTAGTTCAATCTCGTTACCGGCAAGTCTCTTTACTCGTTATGTAATGCATCATCCCGTAACTAACTCATTAGCTACATTGCTTGCAAGGCTTATAGTGATGTGCATTACCGAGAGGGCCCAAAGATACCTCCCCGACAATCAAAGTGACAAAACCTAATCTCGAAATACGCCAACTCAACATGTACCTTTGGAGACACCTGTAGAGCTCCTTTATAATCACCCAGTTACATTGTGACGTTTGGTAGCACACAAAGTGTTCCTCCGGTAAACGGGAGTTGCATAATCTCATAGTTGTAGGAACATGTATAAGTCATGAAGAAGAAAGCAATAGCAACATACTAAACGATCAAGTGCTAAGCTAACGGAATGGGTCAAGTCAATCACATCATTCTCCTAATGATGTGATCCCGTTAATCAAATGACAACTCATGTCTATGGTTAGGAAACATAACCATCTTTGATCAACAAGCTAGTCAAGTAGAGGCATACTAGTGACACTATGTTTGTCTATGGATTCACACATGTATTATGTTTCTGGTTAATACAATTCTAGCATGAATAATAAACATTCATCATGATATAAGGAAATAAATAATAACTTTATTATTGCCTCTAGGGCATATTTCCTTCAGTATCCCACTTGCACTAGAGTCGATAATCTAGATTACACAGTAATGATTCTAACACCCATGGAACCTTGGTGCTGATCATGTTTTGCTCGTGGAAGAGGATTAGTCAACAGGTCTGCAACATTCAGATCCGTATGTATCTTGCAAATCTCTATGTCTCCCACCTGGACTTGGTCCCGGATGGAATTGAAGCGTCTCTTGATGTGCTTGGTCCTCTTGTGAAATCTGGATTCCTTTGCCAAGGAAATTGCACCAGTATTGTCACAGAAGATCTTCATTGGTCCCGATGCACTAGGTATGACACCTAGATCGGATATGAACTCCTTCATCCAGACTCCTTCATTTGCTGCTTCCGAAGCAGCTATGTACTCCGCTTCGCATGTAGATCCTGCCACGACGCTTTGTTTGGAACTGCACCAACTTACAGCTCCACCGTTTAATATAAACACGTATCCGGTTTACGATTTAGAATCGTCCGGATCGGTGTGAAAGCTTGCATTGATGTAACCATTTACGACTAGCTCTTTGTCACCTCCATAAATGAGAAACATATCCTTAGTCCTTTTCAGGTATTTCAGGATATTCTTGACCACTGTCCAGTGATCCACTCCTGGATTACTTTGGTACCTCCCTGCTAAACATATTGCTAAGCATACATCAGGTCTGGTACACAGCATTACATACATGATAGAGCCTATGGCTGAAGCATAGGGAACATCTTTCATTTTATCTCTATCTTCTGCTGTGGTCGGGCATTGAGTCTGACTCAACTTCACAACTTGTAATACAGGCAAGAACCCTTTCTTTGCTTGATCCATTTTGAACTTCTTCAAAACTTTATCAAGGTATGTGCTTTGTGAAAGTCCAATTAAGCGTCTTGATCTATCTCTATAGATCTTGATGCCTAATATGTAAGCAGCTTCACCGAGATCTTTCATTGAAAAACTTTTATTCAAGTATCCTTTTATGCTATTCAGAGATTATATATCATTTCCAATCAATAATATGTCGTCTACATATAATATCAGAAATGCTACGTATAAAACCATATGCTTTGATCACACTATCAAAGCATTTATTCCAACTTCGAGAGGCTTGCACCAGTCCATAAATGGATTGCTGGAGCTTGCATACTTTGTTAGCACCTTTTGGATCGACAGAACCTTCTGGTTGCATCATATACAACTCTTCTTCTAGAAATCCATTCAGGAATGCAGTTTTGACATCCATTTGCCATATTTCATAATCATAAAATGCGGCAATTGGTAACATGACTCGGACAGACTTAAGCATTGCTACGGGTGAGAAAGTCTCATCGTAGTCAACCCCTTGAACTTGTCAAAAACTTTTCGCAACAAGTCGAGCTTTGTAGGCAGTAACATTACCATCAGCGTCAGTCCTCTTCTTGAAGATCCATTTATTTTTGATGGCTTGCCGATCATCGGGCAAGTCAACCAAAGTCCATACTTTGTTGTCATACATGGATCCCATCTCAGATTTCATGGCCTCAAGCCATTTTGCGGAATCTGGGCTCATCATCGCTTCCTCATAGTTCGTCGGTTCGCCATGGTCAAGTAGCATGACTTCCAAAATAGGATTACCGTACAACTCTGGTGCGGATCTTACTCTGGTTGACCTACGAGGTTCGGTAGTAACTTGATCTGAGGTTTCATGATCAATATCATTAGCTTCCTCACTGATAGGAGTAGTTGTCACAGGAACCGGTTTTTGTGATGAACTACTTTCCAATAAGGGAGCAGGTACTGTTACCTCATCAAGTTCTAGTTTCCTCCCACTCACTTCTTTCGAGAGAAACTCCTTCTCTAGAAAGGATCCAAATTTAGCAACAAAAGTCTTGCCTTCAGATCTGTGATAGAAGGTGTACCCAATAGTATCTTTTGGGTATCCTATGAAGACACATTTATCCGATTTGGGTTCGAGCTTATCTGGTTGAAGTTTCTTTACATAAGCATCGCAGCCCCAAACTTTAAGAAACAATAACTTTGGTTTCTTGCCAAACCACAGTTCATAAGGCATCATATCAACGGATTTTGATGGTGCCCTATTTAACGTGAATGCGGTCGTCTCTAAAGCATAACCCCAAAACAATAGCGGCAAATCAGTAAGAGACATCATAGATCGCACCATATGTAGTAAAGTACGATTACGACATTCGGACACACCATTACGCTATGGTGTTCTGGGTGGCGTGAGTTGCGAAACTATTCCGCATTGCTTCAAATGTAAACCAAACTCGTAACTCAAATATTCTCCTCCACGATCAGATCGTAGAAACTTTATTTTCTTGTTACAATGATTTTCCACTTCACTCTGAAATTCTTTGAACTTTTCAAATGTTCCAGATTTATGTTTCATTAAGTAGATATACCCATATCTGCTTAAATCATCTGTGAAGGTGAGAAAATAACGATACCCGCTATTGGTGTCAAAACCGGCGGATCTTGGGTAGGGGATCCCAAACTGTGCGTCTAGGCGGATGGTAACAGGAGACAATGGACACGATGTTTTTACCCAGGTCCGGGCCCTCTCGATGGAGGTAAAACCCTACTCCTGCTTGATTATTATTGATGATATGGGTAGTACAAGAGTAGATCTACCACGAGATCAGAGAGGCTAAACCCTAGAAGCTAGCCTATGGTATGATTGTTGTTCTTCCTATGGACTAAAACCCTCTGGTTTATATAGGCACCGAAGAGGGTTAGGGTTACACAGAGTCGGTTACAATGGTAGGAGATCTACATATCCGTATCACCAAGCTTGCCTTCCCCGCCAACGAAAGTCCCATCCAGACACGGGACGAAGTCTTCAATCTTGTATCTTCATAGTCCAGGAGTCCGGCCAAAGGTGATAGTTCGGCTATCTGGACACCCCCTAATCTGGGACTCCCTCTCCCGCTGCGAGCCTCAATGTTCATTGGAACACATACATCAGTATGTATGATTTCCAACAAATCTGTTGCTCGCTCCATAGTTCCAGAGAACGGCGTTTTAGTCATCTTTCCCATGAGGTACGGTTGGCAAGTACCAAGTGATGCATAATCAAGTGATTCCAGAAGTACATCAGTATGGAGTTTCTTCATGCGCTTTACACCGATATGACCCAAATGGTAGTGCCACAAATAAGTTGCACTATCATTATCAACTCTGCATCTTTTGGTTTCAACTTTATGAATATGTGTATCACTACTATCGAGATTTAATAAAAATAGACCACTCTTCAAGGGTGCATGACCATAAACGATATTACTCATATAAATAGAACAACCATTATTCTCTGATTTAAATGAATAACCATCTCGCATCAAACAAGATCCAGATATAATGTTCATGCTCAACGCTGGCACCAAATAACAATTATTCATGTCTAAAACTAATCCCGAAGGTAGATGTAGAGGTAGCATGCCGACCGCGATCACATCGACATAGGAACCATTTCCCACGCGCATCGTCACCTCATCCTTAGCCAATCTTCTCTTAATCCATAGTCCCTGTTTCGAGTTGCCAATATTACCAACAGAACCAGTATTAAATACCCAGGTGCTACTGCGAGCATTAGTAAGGTACACATCAATAACATGTATATCACATATACCTTTGTTCACCTTGCCATCCTTCTTATCCGCCAAATACTTGGGGCAATTCTGCTTCCAGTGACCAGTCTGCTTGCAGCAGAAGCACTCAGTCTCAGGCTTAGGTCCAGATTTGGGTTTCTTCTCTTGAGCAGCAACTTGTTTGTCGTTCTTCTTGAAGTTCCCCTTCTTCTTCTCTTTACCCTTTTTCTTGAAATTGGTGGTCTTATTGACCATCAACACTTGATGCTCCTTTTTTATTTCTACCTCCGCAGCTTTTAGCATTGCGAAGAGCTCAGGAATAGCTACAAAAAAAGACACATCCATGACATTTTGGGCCGAACGAAAAAAATTCTGTCATACATATGACACTTCTGTGACGATAATTTTGACAAAACCCGGTATCATCATAGATGTGGTGGGCTCCTACTTCTATGACAAAAAATCATGACAAAAAATGGGCTTTTCATCCTGGGCGGGCCGAAGACGTAGCTGCATGACATTCTTTGGGCCATCCATGAAGGAAAAAACCATGGTAGAAGCGAGGGCGAGGAAAATTTCGGGGAGTTCCCGGTTACGGTGGGAGGTCGGGGGGCCGAGCGATGCGCGTTTCTCTCGTACACGTACGCGCGTGTGTGCGAGGCGTTGGCTCTAACTGAACCCGAGCGAGGCGTTGGGCTTTAACTGAATCCGAGCGATTGCACTGCAGGCTACGCGTTACTGAACCCGAGCGATAGATCGATGGCTGTTAACTGAACCCGATCGAGCGATTCCTTTGCTACTGCTGCTAACTGAAGCCGATCGATTGGATGAACAGTGAGAATTGCGGGGGGTTTGGATGAACAGTGAGCGGTGGCGTTGCCTCTGGATGAATAGGACCCCGTGGTGTGGAGGGCTGGATGAACAGTAGACGGTGGAGGGGTGGATGAACAGGACCCCATGGTGTGGAGGGCTGGATGAATAGTAGATGATGGAGGGGTGCCTGTGGAGGGGTGGATGAACA
>LT934124.1:34438752-34454924 GCA_900231445.1 Triticum turgidum subsp. durum
GAACAGGACCCCCGTTTCGACCGTAGCGCTCCAACACAAGTCCGTTTCGTCCGTTTTGCGGTACGCCACACCCCTCCCGATCAACAGGACCCCTGTTTCGACCGTAGGAGGTCCGTTTCGTCTGTTTTGCGGTACGCCACACCCCTCCCGATCAACAGGACCCCCGTTTCGACCGTAGGAAGTACGTTTCCTCCGTTTTGCGGTACACCACACCCCTCCCAGTGAACAGGATCCCGTTTCGAACGTGGCCGGTCGAAGACAAGGTCGTTTCCTCCGTTCTGCGGTACGCCAGTCTTCGTTTCGATCGCATGTTCCGTCCAAGCCCTCCCGATGAACACAACGACGCATTCCGTTCTGACCCAGCCGGTTGGCTCCCCATGAACACAACGACGATGTTGTTTCTCCGTTCCGACCCAGCCATGTACACGAGGCCTGGCCGTACGTATGCGCGAGTAGGCGTTTGTGACCCTGCCCGTATGTACACATACGTGGCCGTATTTTCTTTCTTGCACACTGGCTGCTATACGTACGTGTACATGCTACATTCGCGCCTCTACTACAGCACGTGCGCGCCTCTACTACGACACGTGCGTGCCACTACATCGACCAGTATATATGTATGTACACGTTCGCGACCAGAATGACAACGCTACGTACACTTCGACCAGGTGGGTCCCGACTGTCAGGCACTTCCTTGCGTGCGAAGATGTAGCTGGTGGGTCCCAACAGTCAGGGGGAAATGTTTTTCTCACGAAATATGGTGGCCCGTCCGGTGGGTCCCCGCTGTCAGGTGGAGGAATAATTATTTTGCACGTAATAAGGAGGCACTTCCTTGCTACGGCCGTGGACCCAGTTGTCAGCCTCTCCACGTACAGTCCACGTTCGATGGAAGCCGTTCCTTGACCACGTTGACCATGCCGTGCCGAGAGTACCAGGGCGGTGGACGACGACGAGGCCTTGGAACGGGACGACGCGGAGCCGGGGAAGACGCGGCAGTGGATGCCCACGCGTAGAGGAGTATGAGGGTTCACTGGTTCGCTGTGGTGTGAGGCTGCTGTCGCCGCAGAATAATAGGGGGTGTGGGTGAGTAGCGGGATGGTCTGGCCAGCGGTGGGAGTAGTAGGCGGCGGTGAGGCCTCTGCCGCATTGCAGCCGGCCACGGGAGGCAAGAGCACGAGGCACGACCAGCGCTGGTTTGGGCGGCTGGAGCAAGAAGACCAGAGGTTGAAGAAGCACTACGACCGTTGGATGGACATCATACGGTCACTGGAGCTAGAATCGTGCATATTGACTAAGTTGACAAAGACCTCCGTCCCCGTCAACTTAGTGGGCCCACAAGTTAGCCTGCCACTATACTGGGTCCCAACTAACAGGGGGAGTATTCATTTTTTTGTGCGTAATAAGGAGGCACATCCTTGCGTGCGAAGATATAGCTGGTGGGTCCGAGCTGTCAGCGGCGGTAACGTTTTTTTGTGAAATACAGAGGCCCTTTCGGTGGGTCCCTGATGTCAGGTGGAGGAATCATTATTTTGCGTGTAATAAGTAGGCATTTACTTGCGTGCGGCCGTGGACCTAGCTACTGGCCTCTCCACGTACAGTCCACTTCAGATGCATGTTGGTCGTTGACCACGTTGACCAGGCCGTGCCGAGAGCACCAGGGCGGTGGATGACGGCGAGGCCTAGGAAGGGAACGACACAGAGGCAGGGAAGACTCGGGAGTTGTTTCCCATGCGGAGGGGAGTACGACTGTGCGAGAGTTTACTGGTTTGTCTGCCGTCACCGAAGAATAACAGCAGGTGTGGGTGAGTAGAGGGATGGCTAGGCCAGCGATGGGAGTACGGTGGGGCGGTGAGGCCTGCGCGGCAGCATAGCCGGCCACGGGGAGGAGGGAGCAGGCAGTCCCGTCGGCGCTTGTTTTAGCGGCTGGAGCAGGAAGAGCAGAGATTGAAGAAGCACGACGGCCATTGGATGGCCATCCAACAATCACTGCTTGTGCGTCAACCTTTTTTTAGGGAAGCCTCAAATCTGTGGAAAACAGCATACAGCCCATCTGCCATTATTTCTAATAATTTACAGCCCATTTGCTAATTCTTAAGGTTTTTTTTGGAGCCCATATTCTTTTTGTTAGCATTACATCCCATATTGTGGCCACGGTTAAAAAATTATATGAAATTTTGCATATTTCAGTGCGGTCCGAACTGTTTTTAATCCCAAAATTTCGACTCACATTCAAACTAATTCTAAAAAAAAATTATATCAATATAAAATCCAACAAATTCTCCACGCATAAAAATTAATGTAATTTAAAATTTTGAAATGAAAAAAAAGATATTTGAAACTAATTGCCGGTTTGATGTGTTTTAAAAATGTACAGCCCATTTCTCATTACTGATGGGCCATTTTCTCGGCCAGCCGAATGAAAGCTCTCCTTGTCTTGAAATATTTACAGTCCAACAGGCCTGACAAAGCGACTTACTTGGCAAATCACAAAAAAACTGGGATGTGGCCATGGACCCAGCTGTCAGCCTCTCCACGTACAGTACTCTTCCGATGGAATGTCGTTGACCACATTGACCACACCGCGCCGAGAGCACCAAGGCGGTGGACGACGGTAAGGCCTAGGAAGGGGACGACGTGGAGCCGGGGAAGACGCGGCAGTGGATGCCCACACGGAGAGGAGTACGACTGTACGAGGGTTTATTGGTTCATTTGCCGTCGCCAGAGAATAACAGCAGGTGTGGGTGAGTAGAGGGATGGCTAGGCCAGCGATGGGAGTACGGTGAGGCGGTGAGGCCTGCGCGGCAGCATAACCGGCCGCGGGGAGGAGGGAGTAGGCAGTCGCGCCGGCGCTTGTTGGAGCGGCTGGAGCAGGAAGAGCAGAGATTGAAGAAGCACGACGGCCGTTGGATGGCCATCCAACAGTCACTGGTTGTGCGTCAACCTTTTGTTTTAGGAAAGCCTCAAACCTGTGGAAAACAGCATACAGCCCATCTGCCATTATTTCTAATAATTTACAGCCCATTTGCTAATTCTTAAGGGTTTTTTTGGAGCCCATATTCTTTTTGTTAGCATTGCAACCCATATTGTGGCCACGGTTAAAAAATTATACGAAATTTTGCATATTTCGGTGCGGTCCGAACTGTTTTTAATCCCGAAATTTCGACTCACATTCAAAATGAATTTAAAAATAAATGTATATCAATATAAAATCCAACAAATTCTCCACGCATAAAAATTAATGTAATTTAAAATCTCGAAATGAAAACAAAGATATTTGAAACTAATTGCCGGTTAGATGTGTTTTAAAAATGTACAACCCATTTCTCATTACGGATGGGCCATTTTCTCGGCCAGCCGAATGAAAGCTCTCCTCGTCTTGAAAGATTTGCAGCCTAACAGGCCTGACAAAGCAACTTACTTGGTAAGTCAACAAAAAACTGGGTTGTGGCCATGGACCCAGCTGTCAACCTAATTTTGCATATTTCGGTGGAGTCCGAACTGTTGTAATCCCAAAATGTTAAACATTTTTTTAAGAACTTATTGATTTGGCAAAAAAATCTTTTTGTTTTTGTAAGCAAATAAGACGGGGGACAATCGAGTTGGTTTAAGGGAAAACCAGTGGTAAAAAAATCAGGGCCAGTTGGGAAAAAACAACAAAAATAAGGATGTAAATATGAAAAGGGAATTTTATGTGTTTTCAATATAATGATACGTGTATATGAACTAGTAAAACTATAGGTAGAGATTAGAAAACGGATGTAGGACATGCATTTCAAGAGGAAAATAGAACTGGGCTTGTGTTTGATTCAGTAAAGAAACTGCCTGCGGATGTTGTAAGACAAAATATAACTAACGCTGGTGGGCCAGAGGCCAGTAGATACCTGCTGGATCTTTGTGCCCCGTTGTCGTCATGCGCTGGGCCTGGTAAAAACAAAACCAACCCTGGGCAGTCTACAGCCCAGTTGAAACTTGCTCGACCTGAAAAAAACATATACGTGCTCAATAAACTGGGAATTCGAACGGCAGGTGCTTATGCTACCCATCAAATAAAAATCAGGTGCCTGAAAATTCGTTTCGAAACAAATGATTCAGTTTTATATCCACGTCGACCCTCGGCATGATGGTTGGAAGCAAATGCAAGTTCATACCAAAAGATCGTTAACAACAATACCAACTTGCGGACGACAAGGTAGTACAACTACCAATACCAAACTAACTTATAATCTTTTTACTCCTGGCCCTATTGTTCGTCTGGTAGAAAATCTTGCAAAGGACCAGCTCCCGCTCCTTCTCTTGCTCCAGGTCCCCGAGGTGGTACTGCTGCATCACCAAGTTGGTCCTCTGCTGGTCGAAGTTCTTGTTGGTGTGTAGCACCAGAACCTTTTTTGTTGCCCGTCTGCCGGCCGTTGACCATCACCGACAAGGTGTTGCCGGTCTTGTGGCACATCGGGTGCATGCAGCACTCCGACTGTATCTTGCGACACGTCCACGTGCCCCTTTTGAATGCCCTGGAATTGCGCTGGAAGAAATGCTTCCTTAGGCCACTCAGTGTGATACCTACAGTATTGTGGAATACAGGTTTTAGTGTACGTAGTTGGCATTTTCATAACATCTTTGGCATGTTGCAGTCAGTTGTTTCACTTTTTTTAACTGTCAAATTGTAATTGTTTCACCAGGTCTGCGTCTAAAAAGAAAAATAGAGCTACAAACAAAGGAATATGTTTGTGCAAGTAGACGGCCGATCGGTGTCTTACTTGGAAGTTTCTCAGTTTGGGTGTAGCATATGCGGTGCTCGCTGTCGATGGTTGGTATGAACAAATCGATGAGAGACTGAAATCTCGTGCTGTCAGCACTCACTTTGGCCTCAAGGTGCTCGATTAGCTCCTGAATCGTGGGATCGAACTTGATGCCAGCCGGCAGCACCGTACAATCCTTCTTCGACTTGCATCGGTAATTCCAGTTATATGGTACTCAATGTATGATCAATCGACTGTTTTAAGTGAACAATGAAAGATTTCAACAGATAAGTGGTACTCCAAATCTGAAGTCCAGAATACCCGAACATGCCACCGGGATTCTTGTGTCACCTCACGCGCAGCGTGTTGTCACATCAATTCAATGTGTCGACATGATGAATAATTTGACCGACGTATACTAGTACCGCTACTATACTACTTACTAGTCGTATTTAGTGTCACAATTTATACATAGGTTTAACTAACAAGTACGCACTTGAAGCCTAACTGATATATATATATATATATATATATATATATATATATATATATATATATATATATGGCTTCTGCACAGCATCTCCATCATCATTATCAGTACATCCTACGCAGGTGAGTTAGGATGCACTTGATCCCAGGAAGGTATCTACTATCCTTCAAACCAGATGAGTGCTTCAAACTAACAACAGTACATAATATCAAACAAAAGAGGATCGTGCTACAGCAGCAGAATAAATGGCTCAGTCTAGATATCAGCACGAATCAAGTTGTGCATATTTGCTGTTGGCATGAACCACATCGCCGCATGTCGGGTTTGCAAAAGCCATCCGTCCCATGAAAGCTTGATGCCTTTCACACACTGAAGATTATCTGGCAACAAGCTGTGTCGATGAATCTCTGGATATGGTGATTCATGAAACCCATGGTATGATGTGTAAACACAGTCCCCCCTCGCGAATGGAAGTTGCATAGCACGGTAATCATCACCGGTGATATGATCGATGATTGGTTGGATGATCGGATAATTGAGCCAGAGGAGCAAGGAGTGGTTGCCGAGGTTGTAAACGCGCCTCCAGTTGAATACGCCTGGCCCAACGGAGCTAGGATCTTTCTCGAACACGAAGCAGCCATAGCCATCAATGTCACAAATGCCCCATGCATTATACTGCATGTGGTTTGATGTAATGGTTTGGTCAATTTGGTACGTGCGAATGAGCATCAAATGACCGCCGTCAGTTGAACGAGCGATAAACCACCACCCATCGGGTGGTACGATTCCAGGTCCTGGAATCATGAAGGCCAGCGCATTTGTGTCTGTTGCAACAATTCAAATTGGAGACCAAGAGGACAAAAATAAACAATCATGTTCAGAGTATGTGTGGAATTAAGATTATTATAACAGTGACACATATCATAGACAGAGAATTGCAATGCCGTGGTCATAATCGTACCCCAAGTTAAAAAAATAAGCCAATGGCTTTCATATTCTAGCAATATGTCTTGGTTCAAACATCATGTAACAATGAGAGGAAAACAGCTATGACAGCGCCTACTCATATTCTACCATAGCACTTACTACTACTGTTCTCATATCAACTCTAAGCAATAACATGCGTTGTTATAAAAACTTGTAAACAAGAGTAACATATAGCAATCATGATATTATGCTCATAATATGTATTCTAACAATCATTAGATGCCAATTGTTCTCATATCAACTCTAACAATAACATGTGTGGTCATAAAAATCTAGGAAATGAGAGGAACATATAACAATGATGTGGTTATAGACATGCTATGTATTCTAAATTTGTAACAAATGAATAGGCAGTCGTATTCATAAGGTAAAGATGAGATGAGATAGAACAATTACACGACGATAGATTCCACCAGTATAGGCAGCCAATATGTGTGTCGACCGCGTAAACGATGCCATCATGCACTATAGCATCAGACAAAATGTTGCCTCAACAGGATTGATGATGAGCCATAACCATGTATGGCGACCGGATTCCAGATAGACTAATCCCATGTTGAACAAGGCAATGAGCTTGTAATCCATGTAGTCTTATGATGGTGTGGGCACTTCGCAGATTACAACTTTCTGCAAACAGAGGTCGAGCCAAAAGCTTGATGCGTCTCGTGCGTAGTAGGCAGGAGTGTCTGGCGGGCCGCGAGGTTCAATGGCGGCGGTATCCAACAATGTAAGGGTGACCTCTCGCTGGGTGTAGATATCCACGAGACGCCACGGACTACGGAGTGGTGGATGAGGACGATCCAGTTGGCCTTCATGCCCGCCCAGTAGTAGCCGCGCATGAAGGATAGGTGGACGGGTAGTGGTAGCATGTCGAGGGGCACCACGGCAACCTCCGTAGGATCGTCAAGTCGGTGTCTGGGCCACCTGCGAGGATCGGGCATCAGCAAGCAGGGTGTCTTGAAAAGAGCCAGTCGGTTGCAGACAAGTAGATGGTACAAAGACACTGAGCATGCGGCCAAACGGACGGTGCTAAGTAGGTCCATACGACTACAGATCTGCTCCAAGAGAACATCAGGGAGGGAATTCCAATCGCAGCTCTGCGTGTCAGTCGATTCTGCCATTGGGGTTTTCGGTGCCTGCGAGCCAACGAGGAAGTGGATTTGGGCGGGCGAGCGAAGAAGCTTCTCATCGTGTGGCCGAGCAGTGAGCGGGGGGATATGGTACGCGCGAGCTACCAAGGAAGATGGCGCGGGCGGGCGAGAAGTGAGCGGTGGTAAATGGTGTGCGGCCGACGATGGGGAAGAGAGGAGGAAGAAGAGTGGAAGACGGGGAAGAAAGTGCATTAAATCTCAATTCTACTAGTACTACTACCAGGATATACCGTCCTTCGGAGTGTAAATAGTTACACCGATGACATGTGGGTCTACCACAAGAGGGCCCATATGTCAGTTAATGGAGGACAGAGGTGCGTACGCGTATTTGCGAAAGCGTTCTCTACTGGCAAAATGATGGAAGTACTGGGTAAGGCTGATTTAGTAACACCAACACGTTGGTTCAGCTTATTAATTACGCGTCCCATCTGCTGCACCGTGTATTGTCACTTCATCGCGAAGACTAATTGAATAGTTCTCTCTGACCGAGATGGGGAATAATGGATCGCGAGGACTTCCTTTCTACAGTATCCCTATGCCTCTACGCTCACTTCACTCATTTTGCTCCGTACCTAGTCACTTGTTGAAATCTGTAGAAACACAACAGAGGTAGGCTTTTACTCTGTATTTGGGAACAGAGGGAGTATCACCATATGGAGGGAACAGACGAAGCTTAAAATATGAACATGTCAATGGGAGGGAGTACGCCCCATGCATGCATGCATGCATGCAACATGCAACACTCACACGTAATCATGGACGAACGCAACACTCACGCACCCATGCGGCACACAGCACATGACGCAACACACACGCTCACGCTCAAGTTCTCAAGCTACTCCCTACGTCCATGAAAGACTGTACATTTAGAGATTTACACATCGACCAGGGCATAATTAACACCCAAAAGTATCAGACTTATGTGTGCATGCGACCACTGAGAGAAGAAGATTAAATGAATGTTGAATGCATTGGAAGTGTAGATGTACATCATGTACTACACTCTTTGTTTTAGGCTGGCCATAGTGGGGGTAACATAACTAGTATCATGTACTTGGGACTCGCAAACATGCTTATGTGGCAAACAATTAAAGAAGAGAGAGAGGGTAGTAGTAACATAGGTAGATATCGTAACACAATAAATGTTATGCTACAACCAAATTGAGCCTTATAAAATGGAAAAACTAAAATTTTGAGATAAGCCCTATAAACCGGAAAGGAGGGAGTATGTTTCATGCATGGTAATAAATGAGACCATCTATGATACTACTTTATGATACTATGCACTATAGATGTAGTATCATACACTAGTATCATATATTCATATGCTTGATACTAGTATATGTTACTCTCCACTATGACCAGCCTTATAGCCGATGTACACTCTTTGTTAGAAGACCGAGGGAGTACACGTGCATGCACTCACATACACAGCCAGGGCGGTTCGCGCGCAAGGGTTGGACTCGTGTCGCGCCTGTGTAAAGTTTTGTTTTACTGATTTCTTTGCTCTGCCAACTAACAGGTGGGACCCAGAAACCAAGTGACAATTTAACCAGTCAACAAAGTGCCACGTCGACTATGTGGCCGGTCAGTAGGGTGCAATACAGTGCTCTACGATGAGCTAGTGATCGTATAATCACCGCAAAACTATATATAGTGACCGTAAAGAGCGTATTGTTACATACGTTGACCGCCAGTGTATTTTTCTCGCTTCAAATTAAGCCGTATTAATCGTAAAGGATGTAGTATGGACTACTACTAGTACTAGTACTGCTTTGATGTGTCTCGTCAACTTGCCGAATGAGGAGAAGCTTGCTTACTACGCCTCTCCCTCGCCCACGCGCGCGGTGGTTCATAGGACGAGGAGAGGGTTTTGACTACAGTGCCCTCTCCCTCTCCCTCGTCCTCGCCCTCGCAGTGGATGTACAGCAGTTCAATCGGTGTTAGATTGCCAGAAGCATATTGTACTATAGTATCATCATTGTTGGACCTTCCGAAGAGGCGAAGAGCCAAGTGCAAGGTTCACACGAGTATGAACTGTTGAACCTCCCGAAGAGGCAAAGAGCCAAGCGCAACGTTTTATAGGAGTTGTCGTCCTAGTAGGAGTGTACTACAACTATAGCGAATGATGCTACTGTATGATGCCGCCACGTCACGTATATCCAAAGTTGTGCCATCTTTTTTTCTCAAAGAGCGTGTTGGAGCCCGTGCAACAACCACACAAGTTGCACGTACACATAACACATTTACTAGTAATAAATTCTAAAGGACAAATGCCACTATGCCACACAAGTTCATCTCCAATTCATGTGATAAATTTGTGCACGACTAGTCCACATATATTCACAGCGCTACCGTTCACAATTACCGTACTCCACTTACACGTTATAGATGGGCTACATGTCCTCCTCCAGGTTCCAGTCCCAGGTGTTCTTCATGGATGGCACGATCCATAGCGGTGGGCAACGCGAATCATTGTCACAGCTTTCTAGTCCGGTTCCACACGATGGAGACTCATCCAAGCTGAAGCGGCATAAATCAGGGATAGCGTGTCCCAGCATGTCGTTCATCCGGCGGTGCGCAATGATGACACAACCATGCTTCATGAACGGCAGGCCTTCCGTGTCGTGCACGGAAGGTGGCATCCGCTTCACAATGGGGTAGCTGTCCCCGATGAAAAGCGAGTACTCTCCAAGAGTGTTCCTCGGCACCCACGTAGCATCACGGGGGTCGAACTCGGCGCCGTTCATCTGGTACACGCGGCATCCTAGATCTGGACACATGGTGACGTACATAGTCAAGGTCCATGCATAATAATGTTGTGCCCAAATATGGCGGTCAGTAATACTACTCCGGTATAGAGGAAGTAAAATAACCGGCTTATTATATATAGCCACACTCTTGGCTACATGGATGAGATAGTAAGACGTGGAAAAACAAAAATGGTGGCAGCTAGTGGGTTCAAGTCTTCAAGGGCCTAGCTAGCTATACGCGTCCTCCAAGGTAAAAAGTACTCCTACTAGTACTACTAAGTATATTACTAGTACAACAATGAAAGAGAAGGCGAGAGGGTTAAAAAATGGAATACCTGGGTAGATGGTGACGGTCCGATCGTGGTAGATTGTGTGACCATGTTGCACATCAGTGGTACCATGGGTAACGACTGCTAAGACAGTTGATCCCAATATGCCAAAGTCAGCTACAAGGTTCCAGGTTAGACCGAATCGCGGATGCAAATGCACATCCAGGATCGGCGATCTTATTTTGATCGGGGGATGACTGGTCCCTTCAAAATAATGGAGTACCGTTAGGGATGCAAAATGATGGTTTGTGCATTCCGTTTGTAATCTCCCATACCGTAGGATGGCAACCAGATGAAACAAGTCCCCTGGCTTGTCACCGCGAATATGCAGCCTAGATGGCACACGACATCTTCGAATGTGTAGGGGTACAAATCTGCCGCCGCCAACATGCGCCAGCCTCTGCCGTTACTTCCTCTTGCATTGATGGCAATCCTTATGTCGAACACCGCGATGAGATAGTAATCATTGTAGCCGCGTCGCTTTGTCGGCGGGTCCGCAATTGCTATCCTCTTCAATCTCATGTAGGCATCATCATACGTATTCAAGCCCAACCGGTCCGAAAGGTCGATCCCAATGGTGGAGAAGGGGTCTACTGAAACGGCCGCACTGCTGTGGATGTTGTGCAAAATTATGGTGGTATCCGGCCGGAGGTATATAAGATGGTGGGCAGCGGAGAAGTTACGGGGTGGAGGAATAACTAAGTACTACATGATCAAACTCCATTACTGACCTGCTCATCGGACAAAATCCGACTAGCTCTCAACGTCGGCAACTCTAGTGGAGTCAGCGTGCAACCATGGCCAGGGAGCGGTGGACTGTTTGAAGGATTGTCCCATAGAAGAACCTTCTCCTCGAGGACGCATGGAAGACCAACAAGCATGGCCTTTTCCCAAGCCTGTTTAAGTAGCATCTTGAAAAAGTTGGTGCAGGAAGCACCGAGTCTTGCGGCGGTGAGGACGTCGGAGCGGCGTGCGATTTCTCCCAGAGGATCGTCGTCCAAGGTCTCCCAGCCCCGATAAGGAGGAGAACCGCCTGGCGAATCCATGGGAGCAGCGACGAACTGCCTTCTCTTCGGGGGGAGGGGAACTAGCGAGGAGGAGATAAGAGTGTAGTAACTGCAGGGCCTCGTCCCTTCCAACTATAGATCGTTCCTCATCGAAGGGGTGAGGCTTTATTTACTAGTACTAGTACTACCATTATGGAACATTATGGGATTGCATTATACTATAAACAATAGCACTAGTAAGAAATTTTTGGCACTAGGTATTAGTTTTTGGCGTGGATTAAGAAATTTTGGGTACGTTTTTGCCATTTTTTTTACACGCCAACTAGTGTCAAAAAACGTTTTACATTATGTGACGAAGGAGTACGTACTCGTACTGTAGCAGTACTAGTACTACTTTTATCAACTAGTAGTGCGATGTACTGAACTTTTGGTCTAGTTCTAGTATAGTGCACCAGTTTTGAACTCTTGAATCTCAGGGCCAAGGAGCTACAGTTGGAAGTGGGGGGTATTACTGTTCTCTAGAACCATCGCTGTACTATCAATGCAGGGAAAGTACACCTGCGTAGTGGCCTAGTGGGTACTCTGGGTGTTCTATTCAGCCGCTCCTCTCACGTAGCTGGCCTACTCAGCCGCTCCTCTCACGCACACACTAGCAGCCTGTTTATCAGCGGCGGTTACTGTGGGGGCAGAACATTTGAGTTATTTGATACAGCGAGACTAGGTTTTTCGCTTCCATTTGTGGAGGTGTAATGGATCTCGTCAACTTTGTTAGTACTCCCTCTCTCTCGGTTTATAAGGCGCGCATGTACCCCTAGGTCATCAATTTGATCAACCTAATACAAGTTATATATTACAAAAAATATAACAATATAAACTTCAGATGTTCTATTTTCAAAAGGTATAAGTTTTGTGTAATATAATTTATATGAGGGTGATAAAATTGACAACCTAGGTATACGCGTAGGACTTGTAAACTGAAACGGAGGGAGTAGTTCCTTCTTTATGAAGAGATGAAGCAAAGCTTTTGCCTCCGTTTCAAAAAAACACGTCAATAGGAATTTCTTTTATAGTAGAGCCGATAATGGAGTGAAGTCCATGCGTGCAACGCCACAAGCTATAGTAGAGCACTTTACGTGCAAAGCCATATTGCACAGTTCCCAATGCCCCGCCAGGCTTTTCAAGCTCCTCGGGCTTAATTGGGAGGCGCTAGTTTAAATATGCTACTAGCTGATGAGGAAGCTGCAAGCGAGGTGCGGCTAGGGCGAGCACGCGAGCCACGGGATGCTGGGAAGGAAAACCCGTTCACGTGGCTAGGCTATCCAGTGCACCCAGATTGTGGGGCCGCACGTCCGTTTGACTTAAAAACTCAAACTACCCGTGTAAAATATTGGCTCGCAGCAAAGTGTAGTAGTACTATTTAAAAAAAAGGCTGCCGTGCGTTCGATCGGGATCGAACCCACAAAACGAGAGGTATACACTCCCGCGACCACTAGTAGTACTCGTTGGAGTACAACGCAACCTAGAATCGCCTTTTGTCGCTAGTAGTACGTACATTGTTCCTTACAAGAAACCCCTATAATGCAAGAAACCACTAAAATGCCAAGAAACTACTACCACTTGCATACATGGCAGACTTAAGATAAGACTACCTTATCAACCATTGTACATGCTCTTACCAACAAAAATCCTCGAGTGACCTCCTACCTCCGGCCCGTCCACATAGTCATCCTCGGCCATGGGACGCAGCTACTGCCGCCGGCACAAGGCGAGGTCAAAACCGCCGGCGGTGCGGAGCCCATGTTGCGGCAGCCCTGATGCCAGCTCCGTCCGATGCTCGTGGCCGCTAGCTAGCCAAGATAGCTCCGTACAGCTACTTGTCTGTAAGGTTTGCTAGCTAGATTGGCACGGCAGCGCGGTGGCTTGCTCGCGTGTGCCGCGCTAAGGCCAGCCATCTGGCTCGAGCGAAGGCTAGCATGGCGGCTTGCTCGCTCGTGAGTCACGCTCGGGCCAGCCTACCAACCCGTGCGGAGGCCAGCGCAGTGTCTGGCCCATCCGGCGGAGCGGCGGCCAACTCGCTCATCACCGGCGCCACCGACGAACACGCATCAGTATTGTTTGAAGTAATGTTCAGGAAAAATAATGATTTGAGGGGGAATAATAGGATAGAAGGTCAAATGTGGGTCCCTCGTGTCAACGGTCAAACAAAATGTGTTGGTTTAAGCTGCCTCGTCAGCACGGACGTGTGGGCGAACCCTGTCATAAATGGGTTTAAACAAACCTAATTGGTAGGAGTACTATGTAGTAGTTGTTGGCGTGGATTAAGAAATTTTGGGTATGTTTTTGCTATTTTTTTTACAATAGATTCTTCCTAGGGCTGGTTGAAAGTGGTAGTTTTTTGTTAAATACTCTACATATTGTAAGTAGGAGTGAAAGTTAAGCTTTGGAAGCCAATAAGCAAGGCTAGTTACATAGCGCATATGCGTACATGATTGAAAGTAAATATCAACCATGAGTGACTAATATCTTGATGGAAAACTCGAAACTATGGAATACTAGGAAAAAATGCATGGTTGGAAATACTAGCAATGTTCATGTCCGTTGCAACAAATCATAATTAGAATAGTACTTATTCACAAACTTGGTAGAAAACACTCTAGTTTTGATATACATATGTCACTAGAGATATATTATGTTTCAATTAGAATATATTCCTTGGGCTGTTTTGGTGAGGTCAGGGAGGGATGTGGTTGGTTTTAAGATACTAATTATGGGTTTTTATGCAAATTGGTAGACAAGTGGGATGTTGGTGAGAAAAGGCAACAGCTTACCTCACAATCGTTAGATGTAGATCTAATGGTCGGAAACGACGGATGGCAGACACACCAGCATCACCAACTTAGTTTTGTTTAGGAGTACTAGCAAGATCTGTGCATCGCACGGAACATCAAGATGCATTTTTTATAAAACACTTGTTGTGATTGACCCTTGCGGGAGTAATCCCATGTATAAAACTAATGATATCTCGAGAAATATGAGATAAGGTGAAGAGGAGTGGGGTGTGGTGGTGGTTGGTGGGGGACTGAGCGGAGGCATGGGGATTGACGACGCCGGCAGCGGCCACCAGGCTAGTTTGTTCCAGAGGCTTCCTTTCTTAATTGCTCAACAATTAGGTTTGTTGGAGATAAGGATGAACGAGGGAAGGCCTTGTCTGCAAAAGTGGAGAGGGGTGCGGGTATCTTTTAGTTTAATTTCCATCCGTCAGATATAGATCGGGCGGTCTATATTGCAAGATGCATGGCACACGTACCATCATCACCAACTCGGTTTTTTATAAGAGAAGAAATATAAGTATGGAGATACAAATGTATTATCAATACTTGCTTCCGTAAACTAGCATCTACATTCTATTCAATGCCTCGGCATGTGGGGCCTTAGCACAATGACTTCTCGACTGTGTAAAACAAAGATTTTCCCATCGCCGACAAGGAGGGGTGACGGCGGTGCGCTTTTTGGCTTGGTCTAGTCCTAGTAGCCATACTAGGTGTTCTAAGCACGTGTAGATTTATTCTTTTTCACGTCTCGTGTTCGCCGTACTGCCACGACTGTTGATGAATAGACGGTAAGTTATTCATGTGGAAACCCTTATTGAGCATGTTTGCGAGAGAGAGAGAAAGAGACAGTGTGCGTGTGTGATATGTTAGAGACTGAGGCAATGATAACACATTCTTTGTGTCTATGTGTGTGGGGGATAGAGAGAGACATGTACATGGGGCTTTGTGTTGTGTAACATGGAGACACAAAGACATAATTAGAGAGTGAGTGTGTGAGATACACATGCGGACATGGGGAGAGATGAGGATCCAGATAAATGGGTGTTTGTGCGTGTATGTGTGTGTTTGTGCACGCATTTGTGTGTGAGAGGGAGAGAGTGTATGTGGAGTAGAGAGACCACTGATGATGTAAACCTAGTATAAGGGAAGGGGGAATGGTGTGACATGTGTAGTAGCGGGATAGCATGGGTGCGGGCGGGGGAGCAGACTATTTGGAAGAGACATCGAGTGTGTGTGTGGGAGAGGGGTGTGAGAGCGAGAGAAAGAGAGAGCTAGCGACAGAGAGAGATAGAGAGGAAGAGAGGGGCGAGAGGGGTCGTTTGTGTCCATAAATGGCGTATAGATTGGGAGACAATGTTGATGTTGTCCGAAATTGGCCTATGAATGGAGACGCATGGGAAGCGAGTCATCGTGTGTGTGATAGGGACTTCATGAGAGATCTAGAATAGATGGTGTAGAGAACAATGTGCGAAATCGAGAACAATTATACATTAGGGAGCTATGCAAAGAGTCACGACATATATGTATACAGGGGAGGAGCTGGGGCGGATCCGCATGTGGGAGAGATAGAAATAGGAGAGTGGTGCACAAGGAGACAAAGTGTGCTTGTTTGCAGTGGGAGTGGTGTGTGAGGTGAGTGCGCAAGAACCACATAACTAGGGAGATAGACGTTTGGGGGCGAAGTTTTGTGTGTATGGGAAATTACACTCTACATAGTGTGTGTGCTTGGGTAAGGGAGATAGCGGGAGACCCAGAGAGTGAGGGAAGAGATGTGTGCATGCTCGAGAGACAAAGTGATAGAGACCTATGTTGGGGTCCGGACTTTAGAAGAGAGAGGGGTGTTAATGTGCTCGTGTGTTGGTGTTTGGGGGAGAGAACGACTTCTCTC
>LT934124.1:34455260-34470319 GCA_900231445.1 Triticum turgidum subsp. durum
ACTTCAGATAAAGAGTGAGGTGTCTATATTTCAGGGACTTTAGCGTAATTGAGATATTGTGCACTCATGGTTGATCAATTTGTTTCACAGTTTGTACTATGAGATAACGATACTTTTGAACATGCGTGATATACCTTGATGTACCAGAATTACAAACCTAAGATTGGAATTTTGGAATTCAACTCCATCATTAGCTTTTGTAATTCATTTAAATGGAGGTACATTTTTTAAGCCGGGATTTCGTGATTTCAAATTCATATATCAAACCTAGAGATATACACATACGGGCATGTTCAAACTTTATAATCATCCACTTTATTCATACACATACGCATTTTTGCTTTTCTCATCATATTTAGGATAAACACATTTGGAATTTCATTTGAATTGGACCATAGGATGGTATTTGCTTGTAGTAGCTCAATGATCCATATTTGAATTGAATGGACAATCTAAGTTTCGAGTTGGAGACATTGATTTTCAAAACTTGCACATTTTTTTCCGTGCAAAACAAACAAATTGTCAGCCATGATATCATAGTCGGCCATACGAGAGTAGAATACTTATAATTTTAGGCGCCAAAAGCTTTCAAACTTCCCGCTGACATCGAAATATCACGCGCCCGAGAGTTTAGCCCTGCAATATTCCAGTTTTACCCCTGCCACATGAACGGAAAAGGGCTGCTTTGGTAACTCCATTGTTTTCCCCTCTTTGCCCCCAACATTCTTCCCCAGAGCCCCTCCCCTTCCCCTCCCCGAGCCTCCCAACCACGGCAAGCCGCTGAATCTAGTCCTCCGGCGCAGCGGTGGACCTCACACCCCGCCGGATCTACCTTCCGCACCTTGGAACCCCCAACTGCCAACTCACCACTTCACCGGAGCCGCTTCAGTGACTGGCTTGTCCACCACTCCAGATCTCCTTGACCGGCATCATGGTCCACTGCACCGGATCTGCTTAACCGGCGCCCTCATCCACCATAGCGTAGGCCCTTCACTGACTCCCTCGTCCGCACCTTCGCTGGCCCTTCATACAAGCCCTCGTCCGTCGCAACAGATCTGCCTCACCGAAAGCACTGTACAACACGCCCGCCGAAGCCTTCGTCCACTGCACCGGACCCGCTCCACGGACGCCATATTCAACTCCACCGGCCCTGCTTTACCGACGCCGCAGCATCATCAGGTTATTTTGATTTGTATTCCATCGTTTTTTCTCTTTATCATGCAACTGTTCACTTACCACAGATGAGCTTTCTTATATGTCGACAGGCGACACAACCGTAGCACTGGAGCCACTTCAGCAACGGTGACAGCCGGCCCAAACTCAACCGCAACACGAGCACCATCGATGATCCTTAGCTATCAAGTATGACAACGATACCCATACGCCACCGAGAATCAGGTACTATTATCCAACGGCCGGCGCCTACGTTCACTTTCCTACCATAAGCACCGCACCTTTGAATTTCTTCAGGGAATCATTCAGTTTTTCATGAGACGCGTTATTCTGCTTGCACCTGTAGGGCCATACTTCTGGAAGTGAACATGTTACATGTGCTAAATTACATACCAGTGCACATATAGTTAATATGCTTTAGTGTTGTTCTGATGCCACATGTTGGTTCCATCAGACTGCTTAATGTTCTCTATGCTTAATTACACATCAGCAAACTAGCATGTGGTTCCGCTGCTTTTTTCGTTTTACCCTACATTTTCTGATGCTAGCTATTACATCACTGCTCCGAGCCTCTGTTCATTACTTGTTTGTGTGTTCTTGATCTTCCCAAGTTGCATGACTAATTTGATGCTTCTATTAATTATGGAGCTGCCAACCCCATCAAGCAAAATATTTGTTCTTTTGGGGCTGGCACCTCGAACAAGCATAAAAATAGAGGGAAGCAGATATATTGTCGTGTATGCACACACCCTTCTTTCATTAGTTTCGATGAACCATTGATGATCAATTCGGACCAGTGCATGCAATTAAAATTAATTTTACCTAAATAGGGGGTGCAGAATAAACTACAACAACTAGATTTGCAACCACGGGATGCTGACGATATCTTCAAATAACATTGCAACAGCAGCGAGGCTTCACAGCAACATATGGTAAGCCAGTGTGTTTTAGTACATGTGAAATGTAATGCGAGTGGGCTGCTTTCTTGGCTTGTGCGCTCAACCTGTAATCCTACCAAATTACAAATAGTTCAGTTGTCTGCTTTGCTGTATTGCTTGATTCGAATGCTTGTTTGTTGTTACGCTATACCTGAGTTGGCCAATATGTCAGCAGTGCCTACTGTACTATCATAAAGAAATGCATGCCTATTTCATTTGAGTCCTTAACTTTTCCTCTCAACTTCATCACAAGACTGTCTTCGTAGTTTATATGAGGCCACACTATTAAGTGCTTTCTCAGATTATTTCAACTGCTTAGATGCCTTGGCAACTTAAATATAGTAGTGGTACACTCCCTTCAACTAGGGATGTCAACTGGGTCCCGTTTAATCCTGATTAAAGTCCACTAGTGGTATGATAGTTCAAAAGAGTTTTGGTTTTTTGAGGAAAATGAACTAGGGAGGTAGCAAAAACTAACTAGATGGGACTGGTGGATGTCGTTTATTTGCCACTTACAACCCTAGTTTCATCTTACCATTTTCATTTCTTTTCGGCTGATGCTGCTTCGAACCATTTAAATATAGTTTGCCATGCTCGGCAATAATTCGTCCGTCGTTTACCATGTAAGCTTACTGCCTGGATCATACGATAACTATCTCTTACTTATGTCCAGCGGAAACCTTTCAGGATGCTGTTCACACTAGGACACAATGTAAAACCCCAGAATCTATTTGTGGAAGCAGTGCGCCATCCATGTTACCAGATGGTAGTAGTTCAGAGGCAACACCACCGGAGAGAAGTCTAAGCACATATATTATAATGCTTGAGGCTCTACTAGAGGCAGAAAGAGATGGTGTGGCTGCCATGAATGAGGTAATCTTTATCTTGAGGCTGGAAATTATGGAATTAGCGGCACGCATTATGCAAGCAACCCAAGAATTGGAGGAAGTAAGAATGTTGCATTTGAAGACGAAGGAGGTCCTGCTGTTTCTGCTATCTGAAGCCCAAGGTAATCCCGGTTCTTCTTTAGATACCAGCTGAAATTGTCATTAGATTATTGTACCTGCATGTTGTGTCATGTCTCTGAATGTATTATGTTGTAAGACCCCCTATGTTGCCCATGTGTTGTAATGATCCAGATTTTTTAGGCGAGGTAATCCTCAGTACTTGTATGATTGACATAAGGTGAACTATTTTTCGTGTGAGCATATTGTACTGGATGAAATAACTGTTTGACTCAGAGTGTACCCAACCTACTGAATTCGAAGATCACGGCATTTCTAAATCATAATCATATATAAAGGTGGAATAAATCTTTGTTGTGGTTTTGAAGAAATAAATAACAAAACATATAATTATCTATTGATATTCGTAATCGAATACAAATTGGATTTGAATTTAGTTTGCCAGGGCCTAGGGAAAACGTGAATGCTAATTCTCCCAAGTTTTCAACGAAGCGGCTAAACACCCACTATAATTTGTGGCCTGCCCGAAGCAAGTGTTTGCGAGATGGAAATTATTGTCTACCCCTGACACTTGACATCCTTATCGACCGGATTTACGCTACTGTCGATAAGGGTAGACTAGTAACTTCAATCAGACAAGACACGATGGCCTCTGAGCCCATTCAAACACGGTGGGCGCCAAACGTGGGCGGCAAAACACATTTGATTCAAGCTCGTCCGAAAGACATGTGTCTCTTCCTCCATTTCCCCATTCATACACGGTGGGCGGCAAAACAAATTCTCCTCGTCCGAAATCGATGTAGGCTAATATTTTAAATAGGGCCAGATGTGTAACTAACATCAGACGTGACACAACCGCCCTACCTGTCAGCCCCGTTCATATATCGTGGGCGCCAACCGTGGGCAGCAAAACACCCTCTCCTTGCCCGAAATAGTTACTGGCAAATATTTGGGAGATGCGAGATTACCGTCCTATCCCCAACCGATGTGATGTCTGAAATTTTAAACGGGGGATAAGTTCGTAACTTTCCCCCATTTCAGAGAAGCGCGTCCCAAAGTTTGAGATACCCCCCCCCCCCCCCCCCCATTTCCTCATTCATACACCGTCGGCGGCACGACAACCTCCACACTACGGCCAGCCTCCTCCGTCCGCCACCCCATCCTCCACCTTGCCGGAGCCGCTACCCCTACCCCGTCATCCACTGCAAGAGATGGATGTCTCTCATCCATGGCGCTGGACTAGGATCCTTTCATCGCCTCCTATCGCTTCGTCGGCGCCATCGTCCACCTTGCCGTTGCCGCTCCTACGACCGCCTAGTCCACGGCAACAGGATATATCCCCCGACCCGGCCGTCTGTCGTCTAAAGTCTTCTTCCCTGCCGCTGACAGCCATCGCACCCGCAACACCCTCAATGTATCAGCATAGGCCTACACGGCGTCGCAAGAGAGGTGGCACTCTTCCATATGTGCTTAAGTTATTGATCTCACCCGCAAAATAGATCGTAATTTGTTTACTGTACTTTTCTTGTCCGTACCAAATCGTAGTGGCTAGTTGAAAGCAAACATTGGTTGTGAAGTAGCTTTGTCCGGTTTGCACCTTCAGATCCGCCATGGCACGGGCACTATACTCGTAAAGCTTATGGTTTCCCCCCTTTATATTCACTACCATCATCGTAGGTGCTTCGTGTCGTGCTAGCACTGCTCCTCAAGACCTCAACCCAAAGCTTACGTGTTGAAATACGAATCTGATATGATGCTCATATCACTAAAACAGAGAATGTTTAATTGGTCACCTAATGTTCCTATATTCGTTTCGAAAAGCATGTGCGCCACCCACTGGTCCAGCTAGCATTACTCCACCCTTCAAGCTAAACAACACGCACTCAGAATTCGAAAGCTTACTTGTTCAAATATGATTGTGATATGATACTGATATGAGTTAACCGACACATTTAATTGGTTAGCTAAAGGTCCCACTTGAGTTTCCAAATGCATGTCACGACATATAGAGAGACAGCATAATTGCATTTCTTTGTCACTTGTTGACCGTACTTTCTTGTCCATACCAAATCTTAGTTGCTATTTCAAAGCAAACATCGGTTGCTAACTACCCTTTGCATGGTTTGCAGCTTCAGATCTGCCATCCCACTGCCACGGTCAACACTGTACTCATCATGCTTATGTTTTCCCCATTTTATGATGACCACAATCAGCCTACGCGGTTCGTGTCGTAATAGCACTGCTCCACCCATCGAGCTAAACAAGCTTAGTTGTACAAATTCATATTCGATATTATTGCTGATATTAGTAAAACTGAGAGATGTTTAATTGATTAGCTAAATGTTCCTACTTTAGTTTCGAAATGCATGTGAGCCACATATGGAGAGACCGGAAAGAATAGTATTTATCTGTGCGCTCTGGTTCATCATGGGTGACCAACCGACATTGTATTGAAAGACTTGTAATATCTTCAATCTGCTTGCTCTTCTGCTCTTCTTTAAGATGATACTCTTCTCTTGCGGTCGACTTGTCAGGTCGAGTTGTTCTCCCTAAGTATATTTTGAATCTGCTAGGTCAGGTCAACTTGTTCTTCTTTACTATATGTTGAAGCTGTCATCTGCGAAGTGTCATCACTTCTGGAGCTCTCATATTTTGAGTAGTAGGCCACATTATATTAATGCACACGACAAATTACAGCATGCATGGCATCTTTTAACAGAATTGCAGAGATAGCACAAAGGGGTTTACAGGGAGGCAGTATTGGATTAGAATCACTTCTGCATTACAAAGAAAATCTCACTTGTTTTTATGTTTTCATGCATGTCAGATATTAAACATTATCAAAATGAATATGAGAATGGGCGCACGAGAGGAATATTGCGGAATGATCCACTGGCGAACAAACTTGGCATGGTGGAGGATGGCCTATCTTATTCACCCATCAAGGTGCTTGCTCTAAATTTGCAAAGTTGTATTGGTCGCACATATTTTGCATCTGACCTCTTGCATTACTTCCACTTTGTTACACCATCTTCTTAATTTAAGCATCATATATGAGTATATGCCATACCTATCCATTTTCTATACCTTTTCCATGTGTCGTCACACTATGTTTTTTCAGTCAAATGTTGTTCTGTCGTAATAGATGTCCAAAAGGAAGAGGGTGAGTGCAGATCCTCAAGGAGTACAAACTAGGTATTTGGAAAAGGTAGTGATACCTGTTAAATTAGATAGATCAGCAGCCATAGAAAACATAGGCCCAACTGTACCACACTTTACCACTACTCCAGTGGCCAAACCCCTATTAGAACTGCTGAGAGCCCACCGTCAGGTACTGTCTATGATATCAATTTAAAATTTGAACTCCTAAATTTCTACTTGTGCCTCTCTCTTGTATGAAAACTAATTTCAGATAAATCTCCTTGCTCAAAGGATCATACAATCTCAAAACAATAATGGGCTCTGCATTGCTCTTGTGAGTACCTCTCTCCCTTTTGCCTTGTAATGATGTACTTAATTAATTACTATTTGATTATGTATCATCAGTCTGCACCTGAGCTTCATTATCCTCTGTTTCTTCCAATATTATTTGATCTATATTTACTCTTTGCAAAATGTAGAATAATGGCAACGCTTATAAAGAATTTTCTTTGGGGAATTTATTGAATTATCCTTCCATCAACATGGAGAAGGGCATTGTCCAGCCCGTGTTAAAATGTAATGTAAGTTCATCCTTCTCAAGCCTTCAAACTTTGTTCTAGTATAGATTTGGATAGGCATCATTTCCTCCACTACTGTTTGCTTTGCTGTTTACATCTGATTGGATGTTTGCAACAACTACCAGTTTCAAATTGTAGTTGTAAACACATGTTCCTTATGCAGAACAGATCCATTTATTTTCTTCTATAATTGTGAAACCTGTTACGTGTCTCCTTGTTTCTCTTTCAGAGTCGTATCTCTTACGCCAGGCAGAACTTTAGGGAAGATAGTGAGCCAAACCATCTTGAGGACAGCGAGATGACCCCAAGGTCCTGTCTTGATGAAGACAGTAAGTTGAAGCTACTCACCAACAGGTGTAAGACAACCTATATGCATTCGCTGCCTCAATCAGTTCGACTTCTTCAATCTCAACTTAAAGCGGAAAGGCTTGCTTCAGCTCAGCTCCGACTTGAAGTCAAAGATGCAATGAAGATGTCAGAGGACTGCCGTGCGCACCATCATGCCTTAAATCTAGTGTTGATGCATCTATGGTTGACACAACTGAGGTCTACTCAGCTTCTTCAGTTGTTTGGGGGGGGGGGGCGACCTGGCCAGGCCTAGTGCCTTCTGAAGTGCTCTCAGTTTTGTATATTCTTTTGTCGGCGCGTTTATTTGCACTGGTGGCGAACTTTGATGCCCAGTGAATGTAATATGTGTGATAGCCGTGATAGCCTAGCGTAAGTTGCTTGCTTATTTTTCCTTGTTGTCTTGTTTATTTGTTTGCTTGTAGTCATAGCAGTTCTTTTTCCGCGGTTTGCTAGTGGACGCAATAACCTATTTTCTAAAACTAGGCCACAATAACCATGGGCTAATATTTACTGTAGTGACACTGGGCCTCCTACGGGCCGTAGAAACAGTGGGCCCTCTACAGGCCGTAGAAACAGTAGGCCTTCTACGGGCCGTAGAAACAGTGGGCCTTCTACGGGCCTTACAAACAATGGGCCTTCTATGGGCCATATGATCGATTGGCCAAACATGGGCCAATAACAGGCCACAATATGGCCGTAAATGGGCTAGAGTTGGAATCGTCCGTTCATGGGCCGACCATAACAGGCCATCGTTAATAGGCCGTATTTGATGACGCTATTAAAACGGCCCAGAATATTAACGGACCACAAACGGGCCGACTATAACCAAGGGCTGAATTTGGCCCACAAGCAAAAAATGGCAGTAACAGGCCGTAAGTAAACGAATGCTGGAAATGAGCCCAAGAATAAATGGGCTCTGAGAAGGCCGAAAGATAACATGGGCTGGAAACGGCCTAACGGAATAACGGGTCGTTAGTGGGTATAAAGTGTACACTGTTCATTACGGACCAGTTTCACCACGGGCCGTTAATGGGTGTAAAGTGATACACTATTCATTACAGGCCAGTTTCACCACGGGCCGTTAATAGGCCAAGAGTTACATAGGGCCTCATATGGGCCGAAAGACGTCATGGTCCATACATGGGCCAGAAGTGAAAACGGGCTAGAATCATATTGGATGGCCCAGATGACGCTACTGGGCCTAATTCAGATAGGGCATAACTGGCCTTGGGTTAGCGGGCTGTAAATGGGCTATATGCGAATAGGCCATTAACAGGCTTTACATGGGCCGGCCCGCCATCTTTTGACCAAGTCAAACGGGCCGGCCTTTTCACAGGAATGGGCCTCTGTTAGTCCGTGCCATGTGTCGACGTATCATAGGCGCCTTCTGTCCAATGAGTGGATGACATCTGTCCCAACGATGAGCCGACGCGTGTTTCCTCCAGCCAATGATGATTTTACATGTGGAAATCCCCATTGGTCAGGGCTGTTAACGGGTTATCGGATCCAAAACCTGACTCGATAGCTTAACGGTGTTCCGTTATGGTGGATGCCACGTGTCAGTCGCCCTTGACGAAAGCACTTCTATGATGCGTGATTTATTGTCATGGAAGTGAACCCTTCCATGATGATAATTTTGGTAACATCATGGAACACTTCTACGACAGCACAGGTATGACTATCTTGATTCTGTCATAAATTTGTCATGGATGTACATGCATGACAGAAAACGCGACCTACTATGACAAACACGTATCATCACGGAAGTGTATTTTTTTTGTAGTGCCATCCCTTGCATATTATAGTTCATCACAAAGCTCTTGTAGCTTGGTGGCAGTGATTGAAGAATTCTATCAATGACACTATCATCAGGAAGATTAACTCCCAGTTGAATCAAGTGATTATATACCCAGACATTTTGAGTATATGTTCACTGACAGAACTATTCTCTTCCATCTTGCAGCTATAGAACTTATTGGAGACTTCATATCTCTCAATTCGGGCATTTGCTTGAAATATTAACTTCAACTCCTGGAACATCTCATATGATCCATGATGTTAAAAATGTCGTTGAAGTCTCGGTTCTAAGCCGTAAAGCATGGCACACTGAACTATCGAGTAGTCATCAGCTTTGCTCTGCCAGACGTTCTTAACATCGTCAGTTGCATCTGCAGCAGGCCTGGCACCCAGCGGTGCTTCCAGGACGTAATTTTTCTATGCAGCAATGAGGATAACCCTCAGGTTACGGACCCAGTCCGTGTAATTGCCACCATCATCTTTCAACTTATCTTTCTCAAGGAACGCATTAAAATTCAACGGAACAACAACACGAGCCATCTATCTACAACAAACATAGACAACCAAAAAATACTATCAGGTACTAAGTTCATGATAAACTTAAGTTCAATTTAATCATATTACTTAAGAACTCCCACTTAGATAGACATCCCTCCAATCATCTAAGTGATCACGTGATCCAAATCAACTAAACCATGTCCGATCATCACGTGACATGGAGTAGTTTTCAATGGTGAACATCACTATGTTGATCATATCTACTATATGATTCACGCTTGACAATTCGGTCTCAGTGTTCCGAGGACATATCTGTATATGCTAGGCTCGTCAAGTTTAACCTAAGTATTCCGCATGTGCAAATTTTTTGGACCCATTGTATTTGAACGTAGAGCCTATCACACCCGATCATCACGTGGTGTCTCAGCACGAAGAACTTTCGCAACGGTGCATACTCAGGGAGAACACTTTTACCTTGAAATTTAGTGGGAGATCATCTTATAATGCTACCGTCAATCAAAGAAAAATAAGATGCATAAAGGATAAACATCACATGCAATCAATATAAGTGATATGATATGGCCATCATCATCTTGTGCTTGTGATCTCCATCTTTGAAACACCGTCATGATCACCATCATCACCGGCGCGACACCTTGATCTCCATCGTAGCATCGTTGTCGTCTTGCCAACTATTGCTTCTACGCCTATCGCTACCGCTTAGTGATAAAGTAAAGCAATTACAGGGCGATTGCATTGCATACAATAAAGCGACAACCATATGGCTCCTGCCAGTTGCCGATAACTCGGTTACAAAACATGATCATCTCATACAATAAAATATAGCATCGCGTCTTGACCATATCACATCACAACATGCCCTACAAAAACAAGTTAGACGTCCTCTACTTTGTTGTTGCAAGTTTTACGTGGCTGCTACGGGCTGAGCAAGAACCGTTCTTACCTACGCATCAAAACAACAACGATAGTTCGTCAAGTTAGTGTTGTTTTAATGTTCTCAAGGACCGGGCGTAGCCACACTCGGTTCAACTAAAGTTGGAGAAACTGACACCCGCCAACCACCTGTGTGCAAAGCATGTCGGTAGAACCAGTCTCGCGTAAGCGTACGCGTAATGTTGGTCCGGGCCGCTTCATCCAACAATACCGCTGAACCAAAGTATGACATGTTGGTAATTAGTATGACTTGTATCGCCCACAACTCACTTGTGTTCTACTCGTGCATATAACATCTACGCATAAAACCTGGCTCAGATGCCATTGTTAGGGAACGTAGTAATTTCAAAATTTTCCTACACACACGCAAGATCATGGTGATGCATAGCAACGAGAGGGGAGAGTATTGTCCACTAACCCTCGTAGACCGAAAGCGGAAGCGTTAGAACAACACGGTTGATGTAGTCGTACGTCTTCACAGCCCGACCGATCAAGCACCGAAAACACGGCACCTCCGAGTTCTAGCACACGTTCAGCTCGATGACGTCGCTCGAACTCCGATCCAGCCGAGTGTCGAGGGAGAGTTCCGTCAGCACGATGGCATGGTGACGATAATGATGTTCTATCGTCGCAGGGCTTCGCCTAAGCACCGCTACAATATTATCGAGGAGGACTATGGTGGATGGGGGGCACCGCACACGGCTAAGAGATCAATGATCTATTGTTGTTGTGTCTAGGGTGCCCCCTGCCCCCGTATATAAAGGAGCAATGGGGGAGGTGCGGCCGGCCAGGAGGAGGCGCGCCAGGAGGAGTCCTACTCCCACCAGGAGTAGGACTCCCTCCCTTCCTTGTTGGATTAGGAGAAGGGGGGAAAGAGGAGGGAGAGAGAGAGGAAGGAAAGGGGGGGGGGCGCCGCCCCCCTCTCCTTGTCCTATTCGGACTAGGGGGGAGGGGTGCGCGGCCCTGCCCTGGCCTCCTCTCCTCTTCTCCACCAAGGCCCACTATGGCCCATTAAGCCCCCGGGGGGTTCCGGTAACCCCTCTGTACTCCGGTAAAATCCCGATTTCACCCGGAACACTTCTTATATCCAAATATAGGCTTCCAATATATCAATCTTCATGTATCGACCATTTTGAGACTCCTCGTCATGTCCGTGATCACATCCGGGACTCCGAACAATCTTCGGTACATCAAAACTCATAAACTCATAATATAACCGTCATTGAAACTTTAAGCGTGCGGACCCTACGGGTTCGAGAACTATGTAGACATGACCAAGACACGTTTTCGATCAATAACCAATAGCGGAACCTAGATGCTCATATTGTCTCCAAGATATTCTACGAAGATCTTTATCGGTCAAACCGCATAACAACATACGTTGTTCCCTTTGTCATCGGTATGTTACTTGTCCGAGATTCGATCGTCGGTATCTCAATACCTAGTTCAATCTCGTTACCAGCAAGTCTCTTTACTCGTTATGTAATGAATCATCCCGTAACTAACTCATTAGCTACATTTCTTGCAAGGCTTATAGTGATGTGCATTACCGAGAGGGCCCAGAGATACCTCCCCAACAATCGGAGTGACAAAACCTAATCTCGAAATACGCCAACTCAACATGTACCTTTGGAGACACCTGTAGAGCTCCTTTATAATCACCCAGTTACGTTGTGAAGTTTGGTAGCACACAAATTGTTCCTCCGATAAACGGGAGTTGCATAATCTCATAGTTGTAGGAACATGTATAAGTCATGAAGAAGAAAGCAATAGCAACATACTAAATGATCAAGTGCTAAGCTAACGGAATGGGTCAAGTCAATCACATCATTCCCCTAATGATGTGATCCCGTTAATCAAATGACAACACATGTCTATGGTCAGGACACATAACCATCTTTGATCAACGAGCTAGTCAAGTAGAGGCATACTAGTGACACCATGTTTGTCTATGTATTCACACATGTATTATGTTTCCGGTTAATACAATTCTAGTATGAATAATAAACATTCATCATGACATAAGGAAATAAATAATAACTTTATTATTTCCTCTAGGGCATATTTCCTTCACATACATGGTCGATAAATCAATAACAATTTTGAAGTTTTAAAAAATTCTGAAAAAAATAAACATGTTCATATGGATGTATTCTACATCTTTGCATTTTTTTAAGATGATATACATTATGGTGAGAGCTACACAAAAAAGATAAATCGTGATTTTGAAACTGATGAACAGTAAAAACACATTTGACTATTCGAAATGCAGGGCTTTCTTTCTGTATGTGGCTCTTACAATAATGTATTTTATCTTAAGACTATATATACATGTACAATACATCCATATGAATGTGTATAAAAAATTGAGAATTTTTTGGAACTCCAAAAAAATATGATTATTGAGTTTTTCCAAAAAAAAACAATTTCCATGGAGGTCGCCCGCCAAAAGCCCGTACCCCGATATTGGTTGCCAATTTGGCTGAGGAAGAAGGGGGAGGGCATTGTAAAATAATATCATTTTATAAAATATAGAAAATTTAGATATATGGGTTGAATTTTTTCAAAAAAAAGGCTGATGCCGAGTTAAACAAAATTTAGGAATAGAAAACAAAATTTAGATATATGGGCTTACATGACAATTTTTGATTAGCCACTTAAATATATATGCATTGTAGCCTGTAGCAATGCACGGGCATTCTGCTAGTATTAAATATGTTTTCTGCTGTGCCAAAAACTGGTGTGAACACTATAATTGTTTTTCTTGTATTTGTAGATGGATGATGCTCTGACAACTGGAAACATCAGGACTACAGATGGACAAAAGAAGATTTCTCAAAGTCTCCCCTTCCTTAAAATTGCGAGAACTTCTCTGCATACACCTTAACCTGTTTGTGCCTAACTGAATCATGTTTGTTTGGTGTGATCTCTCCCAGCACATGAAGCTTGATGAGCAAGAAGCAGTTCTAGGGAAAGGCTAGAGCTTTTCTGTCATGCACCGTCAATATAGTAAAGCTGGTCTTTTTTTAAATAGCAATGCATGTTGAGTGGTGATCATATTAATCCCTAATAGTGTCTTACTTGACGTGTACTCCCTCCGTTTTTATTTACTCTGCATATTAGGTTTGACTGAAATCAAACTTCATAAAGTTTGACCAAGTTTATAGAAAAATATATAAACATTTACCATAACAAATCTACATGACATGAAAGTACATCCAACAATGAATCTAATGAAATCGATTTCTAATTGTATATGTTAATATTTTTGTTTATAAGTTTTGTTAAAGTTTACAAAGCTTGACTTTGACCAAAGCTAATACGCGGACTAAATAAAAACGGAGGGAGTACTAAAAATGGTGCTACCACGTATCATCAAGATATATACGAAAGTATGTCTCTTATGTTATGGTCCAGACTACAGACTGACATTTAGTTATGCTTAAAAGGGCTGGCTTAATTTTCTGTATGTACTCACATATTTGTGATACATATCAACACACTTTGTAGTGACAAACATATTCAACTTCCTTGCATAATTAGTGGTGTAGTACAAGCCACTAATGTTATAATGTACCAAAATATACATGGATTTCATGAAGTAGATATGTGCAAAGATTTTTATTATAAAACTAACAAGATATGGGGCATCATCACTGTGCAGATTAAGTTGTTTTTGGACAGAACTGCAGATCTATAAATGGTCACTGGATGAACGAATGGAGGAGATAAGATGTTTGAGGTGGTTGCTGCAAAAGTTCTGCTATATAACTGACTGTTGGTAGGGGGATTTTCATAAAAATACATTAAGTGGCTTGAGATCCCTCAACCAGAATCTGTGCCATCCACCTCTGATCCAACGGCTCAGGGCTGTTTTTCTATTCTTTCACCAGTGGCCGTTTTTCTATCCCAGTCGCTCCCGAAACTTACTTGCTAGCATGGAGCACCTCGTCCTTAAAGCTGCAAGAAAAGGACTTTGCTACACTTACGGACGCCCAGCCCACGGAAAACAGCTACGCGCAGATGGGGAGTCAGCTGATTGACGCTCAAAATTTCACTTTGCGTGAACTGCGGGCTCACATAGCTCTCTCGTTTTGCCACGGCAATGCGTAGCCAGCTTTCCGTACAAGTTATCCGTAAGTGTATCATTTTCGGCAAGAAAATCATAGCAACAGAGACGTGCTTTATCTCTTATCAATAAAAAATACACTTCGGCTTCGGTAGACCTCCTGTAAACACAAGGAAGGCTGAGATTGCCCAATACCCCTTCATAACAAAGGGTAGGATGGGCATAAGATTGCCCCGCCGGCCCGCCCGCCCGCAAAAAAAAAAACAGACGGAGGTATACGTATATGAATACAGGCCGGCCGCCCGCCCGGGAGGGAAAAAAATTAAAGCGGCCGCTCGCAGTCAACGCGTTGTCGGTGGCGCCGCGCCGGCCCCACCCCCACGCCCGCCGGCCCCACGCAATCCCACACCCGTCGTGTGGCGTGTCGGCCGCCAATCACGGCGCCCGAGGCGCGCATGCACGCAGGCGGTTCCACGCGCGTGCCTCCTTGCGTGCCGCGCCGCCGCTGCCGCCTGCAGCCGCGCCTGCCGGACGCCACCGCTGCCGCCTCCTCGCCTGCCGCGCCGCCTGCCGGACGCCACCGGTGCCGCCTCCTCGC
>LT934124.1:34478602-34503887 GCA_900231445.1 Triticum turgidum subsp. durum
CGGCGAGGGTGGCCTCGCACGGGGTTCGGACGGCGGCGATCCGCTGCGGCGGCGATCGCCAACTCTGGAAATACCGTGATTAGCGGGCGGGCGACTAGATGGGCGGGCGAGAAGATGGGGGCGGGCCCAGATCATGGGTACTTTTTTTTTTTCATGCGCGCGGTATACGTATGCCCGGCAGAGCTGTACAATACAAGGTGGGCATACGTTTCTTTCGCATGCCAATTCTGCCCTTCTAGGTTTTGTTGGGGGGTCTACCGAAGCAAGGCCCCTAAAAAATAAGGCCTTTGCTTGACGAGCGAACCGCTCTGGATTCATGGTATCGGCCATGAGAAATTACCTCACTGCCCCTTCTTGCTGTCTTCTTCCTCCCCGTTTCTCCTTTTACTTCGTCTTCTCCTCTTTTCTCCTTGAACCGTAGAAACGGCAACGGCAAACTCAAGTGCGCGGAACGGCGGTGTGGTGGCCAAGGAAGCCGAAGAGGAAAGCCACGTGTTCGGCACCAGAGCTGGGGAACAGGGGCCGTCGCGTCCTCCACGTCACCAGCCACGGAGGCGAGCTTTGCTTCACTGCGTGCCATGATGAATTTAGATGAGGAAGAAGCTGTCGGAGATGGAGGTGACAGGGTCTACCAGTTACCGAGACAAAGACAGGAAGAGAAGGCAGTCTAAACTCTAGAGCCAGGCGTAGATATTATTATTTTTTTGGAAAGGAGGAAGACCCCGCCTCTGCATCTATGCATACGGCCATTTTATTAATTAGTAACATAAGACCTTACAAAGTCATATAACAATAAGACAAAAGCCACCGTCTAAGCAACATATGTCACTACACCTATTACAGTTGATGAAGGGGCGCAGATAGTCTGAGCCACATACCTTGCAGCCAAACCTAACATCTAAGACCTGAGGTCCCAACCAGGACGTCTGCCGGGTATGGGCACCCACCAGTCCAGCGTGCTCCTCAACCAGGACGCCTGCCGGGTATGAGGCCGTCGTAGCCATCTGCCACCAATCCATCTTTGGAGTTGTACTGCTGCATGAACCTTGTCCGGTCTAGCTGCCGCTGACGCCACCACGACGCCAGACAACATCGACCTCCTGCGCGAGTCCATCATCGCACATCAGACGCCTAATCTCCAGAGCGCCATGCCATCGAGATCCGACACCATCAATGTGCGTGATGAAACATCGCTCCTCCTTTTGTCACCTTCAGTCATCACTTGCTCCAAAATGATGCCCCCATGAGGGAAAGCCCTACTAAGAATGCCATCATCATCCGATCCAGGAGACCCAGATCTAGGGTTTCCCCCGGAGCATCCCGAGCCTGATGACGCCAACTGCAACAACGATGCCTTGACAAGGAAACGACATCAAAGACGCTGCCATCGTTCGCCATGACCGTAATCGGCGCGATTTTCATCGGTTGCGCCACCGGGCGTACGCCGCCGGCCTCGTTGGTTCCTTCGACCGTAGCAAACTCCAAAACGATGCCGTGAAGAGGGACTACGACGCAAACTCCAAAACAATGCCCATGGAGATCTAGGGTTTCCCCCGAAGTTGCCCGGGTTGTTAAGGACCAGACAAAGATGAAATCCCGCAGATCCATCCAGCTGCCGACATGTCGCATTCGCCATCGCGCCAACCATAACCCGGAGACCAAGCTCACGCCTGGGTCCAGATCCGGCCGCGCTGCCGCTGATCTGGTCACGCGGCCGCCATCCCTGGCGACCAGGGCGCCCCAGATCTTGAAACCGCCTGCCATGGGGAATGGGATCGCCGGAGCGCCGCCATCCCCCGTCGTGACGTCCGGCCGCACCCACGCTTCGGCCCGGGGGCGCCGGCCCATGCCAGCTCCTCACGAGCGGGAGGGCACCTAATCCCCGCCGCCGTCGGCGACAGCAAGGCTTTGCCTGGCCGCCCCCTCGGGTGGTGGTGAGGGAGGAGAGGACAAGAGGGGGAGTCGGGGGCGACGGGATCTGGGACCTCCCAGCCGCCGCACGGGAGCGATTCGGGAGGACGAGAGAATTGTCACTTTTTTCCCGTTCCTCACCTGGCGTAGATAATAGCAAGCGGCAAAATAGTCATTTCCCATACCCGATCAATGCTGGCAAAGAACACATATTCCAAGTCATTTGTGGAGAAGAAACCAAAGTGGGCATCGTCTGAAAGGAACCAAAGTCATTTCCTACTTTGAATATGTTCTTTGCTCTACCTCTAAGCTGTTCAGAGCATCGTCTGAAAAGAACCAAAGTCATTTCCCACTTTGAATATGTTCTTTCCTCTACCTCTAAGCTGTTCAGAGCATCGTCTGAAAAGAACCAAAGTCATTTCCCACTTTGAATATGTCCTTTGCTCTACCTCTAAGCTGTCCAGAGTATACATTATATATGACAGCTAGAGCTGTCGACAGAGGCACACAAACACCACCTCCGCATGCGAGAAGTGCATGACCATGGAGCAGGATTCCATTGCGCCTAGCCCTAGCCAAAATGTAAGATTAACTTTGTTATCTGCTACTATACAAAAGATTGTATTTCTTTTTTTTGTTTTTGCCCTAGAAAAGATTGTCTTTTTTTCCAATACAAAACCTTCATTCTGGTATTCCTGATTCGTCCCTTATCCTCCACATACTGCTGCTGAATTTTTTGGTCGATGGCCAATCGATCGAGGTAGTAAAAACAGAACCAAATTTGTTTAGACCCTAGCTAGATAGATGCTGCCACAAAATTTTGTTATATATATGTTAGTTTAGACTGAGATGCATGGCGGTAGAAAACATGCAAATTCTAGCGTCATTAGGGAAATTTTCATACTACAATAACCATTAATTCTCACTAGGATATTTGTGCAAGGAAAAACGTTAAAGCTACATGTTGCTGACCATTTGGCCAACTCGAAAAGGCCATCATCAAACGTCACTACCACAGTGACATATCCACATCTGTAATCACAGTGCTTCACCTGATTTTTTTAGTGGCTCATCAAATTGTTCAAATATTTGTTTTGAATGGAACCATGCCAGGCGTACTTATATGTTCCTGTTTAATTGCATCAATTAGGTCACATGTCCCATTTCTGCAATGTCTGAGTTCAAGCACCGCACCTCAGGGATAAAATCGCAGGTGCTGCAAGTGGATGTGCTGATGCTGGGCAACGCCATCCTGGCCGGAATCCTAGTTGGAATAGGCACATACGGAACTCGTTATCGGCACCGTGCCTTTGTTCGAGCCCTATTTCAGGGAGCCACCACCTTGTTCCTACCGATCCTCTCCTATGTCGTTTCCAGTGCCTCAGCCATCGTTTCCACCTTTCCACAATCAACACCTACATACCCCTATGGTTCAGAAATCGCATTTGCTATCGCATGCGATGCATCCACGCACTTGTTTCTAGACCTAATTTGGGCAGGCCTTGTAAACATTGTTGGAATCAGTACATGTACAATGGTCGCTGCCACTGACAGAGAAGGTCGAAACGTTGGGTTCTCTATGGCACTACTTGTACAGGCAATTTGGTCGTGTTACCTTGTGGTATCACTGGTCAGGCAGGACGGAGCGAGCGGGCTTTTCGGCCCGCTCGTGGCCCGTTCTGGACCGGACCGATCGGTCCAGGCTCGATGATGAAATTGGCCGGTCCGGTTACTGAATTTCAGCCCGAAATTTACTCGGTCCGGTCCGGTCTTTAACCGGTCCGACCGAGCGGACCGAAGATGCAGATCGTTCCTAGACGTCGCAGACGCCGGCGACGCCCTGGCCATGCCCCGCTCCGTCGTTGTTCACCGGAATCAATCGTAATTCAGTCAATTGAAGAGATAGGGGCAAGAGGTAGAAGACTCAGGTCACGCTCTCAAGTTTGTTTCCTATTATTCAGTCGAACAGAAAAGAGAAAGGACAAGAGAAACGGGATTAGATCCGATAATGACGGCACCATATCTCACGACTAACTCCACGCTGCCGTTTCCTCTTATTCCACACTGTTGTTTCCTTTTATTTAATCAAACAGAGAACAGAAGGAAGCTCCTATTCCTGCGTAAGAGGCTTACCAAATCTGTATGTGCAATCGTTGTTCAGTTTCGTCAGAATCTTCAGTTTCGTCAGTATTTTCAGAAACTTCATTATATTCAGCAGCGGCAGACCCTGATGAAGAATCCCACAACAACGCTGGTTGCACGCGGTGATGAGAAACTCGCGGGCCGTTTTTGCTTTCCTTCTTTTCGTCGAGCAGATAACAAAAATAACTACATAAATGAGGTTTGATCCGTCAATTACGGCGTCATCCCACGACTAACCCCACGTAAAACTTGATCCTCTAATCACGGGAAGGCCCATACGCACAAAATCGCTGGCTCATGCACGCGTTAAATTGCTTGCATGTAGCGGAAAACCTGAACAAACGTGCGCATGTAAACAATTGCGCCCCGGCCGGCCGGCGCCACCGCGTCCCCTTGCTGCCATGTGTGAACTGTCGTCGTTCTCGCCCGTGTCCAGGAGCTCGCAAGAGTCGTCTCTCGCGCCTGCCGTGGTCACGACCTCGCCGCCGCCGCCGGTCCTCTCGGTCCGGCCCAAGCTTTACCTCCGCCGGTCCGGTCCAAGAAAAGAGGACCGCGGCGCTGCTCGGTCCGGTCCGGTCCGGTCCGCCGGCGGCCGGTCCAAATGGCGGCTCGGTCAGGGACCGGACCGGCCCGGACCGTGTCCACCCTGAATCACTGGCACCACAAATGATAGAAGCCTCATACTTCTCGTTTGACTATTTATACTTGCTCTTACCCACAATCTTTGCTCTTTTCTTTGCTAAAATGGCTCTAAGGTATTATGCATTCCTAAAGGCCATGCGTTCCATTGCACTTGGACAAAATCCCCCTCTTATTGTTGGATACATGGAGCAACTGCACAAGGGGAGTAGATATTGTATACCACCAACGGTTGAGCATTGTCCTCCTCCACTTGTAGTTATGGGAGAGCACAGGCATCATGTAGAGAAGATTCCTCATGGTTTCTTCTTCAAACGGCTGCACCACAACCAAGATGACATGACCACGATGAGCAACTATTCTGGCTTGGTAACTGTTGACAAAATCTGGCGGCCAGATGACAAGATTCTGACATCAGCACCAAGGCTCAAAGATGTATGCCTTTCATTTTCATTGTTCAAGTTGTTGCGGTGTCGGTTTGCAGGCTACACTGTTGCTGAAGCAGGCTTTCAGGATGCCTACAACTTCTTGCACGTGTTGCTCAAGGACAACGACCATGAAAGAGTGTATGGCGTGATAACTGATGAGCTCTCTTTTCTGCATGATTATTACTATTCATCCATCCCAATCCACTACTCAAACTTCTGTCTGCCCATACTAAACATCTTTGTTTCACTGTTAACTATAATCTACTGCTTCTCTCTAGCTCTATTCAGCATACCTGGGTTCATCATAGACATAACATCAAGTGATGGGGGTGATCGAGCTCAGGTTATCTGCTGGATGACTTGCGATGTTGCTGATTATCATGCTAATTTTGATCAGCCGACAGTGCTTTCTGGAAATATAGCTTTTGATGCTGTTCCGGTAGCGATACTCATTGTACTGGTTGTGCTTGCTGAGGCAAGGGAGATTGCTACCTACATCTGCTGTAACTGGACTAAAGTAGGCCTCATCTGCAGATATGCAGTAAACAACCATGATAATAAGTGGCAGGGTTGGATTGAGCGCGTGATGAGATGCCGGTGCAAGCTGCTGATGAAGCATTGGGATGACAAAATGAACCAATGCTCGGTGTTAGTGCTCCACCCAAGAAGAAGTGATCCAATAGTGTCCCTTATCTCGCGTCTCCTCCATTTGCCCGACAGAAAGAGGAATGTCAAGGTGCCAAGGGAGGTGAAGGCTGCCATTGTCGATGCGCTCAGAAGCAACGACAACAATGGGTTCCTGGCTGACACTGCAACCTTTCTCCGGCAGAGCCTAGAAGACAGAGCCGGCGGCAACTTCCTTTGGGCCTCCGACGGCGAAGGTATTGCTGATATCATACTCATGTGGCACATTGCAACAGACATCCTTGGGTTGAGGTGCCAGCACCAACAACCACCTTCTGGCGATGACATGATTGTTGCCACACACTTGTCACGGTACTGCGCCTACTTGGTGGAGTACGTGCCGGAGCTGCTTCCCGACTACGATAAATGGAGTAAGGGCTTGTACATGGCAGTCAAGAAGGACTCCATGCGAGGCAGTGGCCGGGCAGCATTGCTGGCGGCGGAGTTGGAGTACGACAAGCTGGTGTCGTTGCTGCAGGGAAGGCCGAAGAACAAGGTGCTGATGAACGCCGTCAAGCTTGCCAAGCAGCTGGAGCTGGAAGGGGAGGAGGCGGCATGGAGGTTGCTCGCTGGAGTCTGGTCACAGATGATCCTGTACATCGCTCCCTCGGAAAACCTCAACGGGCACGTGGACGCCATTGCCCGGGGCGGCGAGCTCATAACATTCGTCTGGGCACTGCTGATGCACGCGGGGATTGCCAGGAGGCCGGCTACTGGCGAAAGAGTTTGATGGCCACCAGCATTCTCATTGTTGTTGATTTGGGTGTGTTTGACTTTTTTTTTGTTCCATTACGGTACTGTTGTGATTGTTTACTACTGAGAATCTGAGATTGCTGGTTGTGGCGTGGTGGTTTTTTTTTTTTGACATTCTTTTTGAACATAATGTGAGCACTGCTGTTTGGGAGTTGTGGCGAAAGAGATAATTGATGATAGCGCGATTGATTGGTGCCGTAAATTATGATTGACTGCTGCCTAAAGTTACAGTGCACTATAACACAAAAAATCTGGGTATTTGTCTTCCAATGCATATGCACTTGAATTTCGTCATGCATTTTCATATGAATTTTTATATAACAAGTTTGCTTCTCAACTTTTGCACCAAAGTACATCTATGGATAAATTGTAAATGTGCATCATTTCAAAAAAAATAGAGACTTCTAAGTTGTTTAGAGGGGTTTTCATGTTTCCACCAAAGATATGGTTTCCACCAAATATTTCCCCATTGTTAGAAGGGGAGAGGGATTTGGTGAAATCGTTGTTGTATTGCTTGAGCCTCGTGGGCGTATATATAATGAGTACATGATCTGCTTGGAGTACAAGGCAAGGTAGAATAATATCCTACGCTATCCTAGCTTTCCTAATCATCACGATACTCAACATCCTCCTGCAGTCACAATGGTAGCGACGCAGACGGTGAGACTGGAGAAAAATCCGAAGGCAAGCCGACGGACACCCCCCCATAGTCGTAACAGTCGACGCATCGCGAAAGACGTGGCTGGAGTGGAAACCGACGAGCTTGCTCAAGCAAAGCGGTAGCCCTTTGTGTCGATGTCAATGTAGCTGAGAGCGTAGGATGGTGTAGTTGTTGTTGAGGTAGCCGTGCGAGGGACGCCGTGGTCGATGTTGAGTCGGGGTGGCCGGTGTCGAGGTAGTTGCCGTGGACCGCGGGCGCAAGGAGGCGCCGAGTTAGCATGGGCGCAATGGTGTCGAAGTAGTGGTGCGCCAGGAAGAAGATGGTGTTGACGAGGCGTCGCGCCGGGTTTGCCAAGCCCGAGGACACATCGTAGATGAAGGCACGCACCGGTGTTGCCAGCATCGGGCATGCGTAGACGGACGAAGACGAAGTTGACGAAGCGCCGACCAGGCTTGCCAGGCCCGAGGACACGTCATGGCGAAGGCAGGCATCGGTGTTGCCAGCACCGGACATGCGTAGAGGAGGGACCTACATGAGCTGTACGCCATGTCGAGGAGTTAGAGGGCCGACAGAGAAGAAGAGTCGATGATGGTTGTGGCGCCAATCCGCATGGGGGTTGATGTCACCAACGGTGGTCGGAGTAGACGAAGTGGTCGGGGTAGATGACGGCGACGCTGGCGACAGGCTGGTGCTGGACGAAGATGAATGGGATGGAAGGGTGGCTTCGGCGGCGGCGAAGAATAGCAGCGGTAGCGGCTGCGGCTGCTAAGTTAGGAGCGCGGTGGCGAGGCTCGAAGGAGGCGAAGAACCCGAGAGCGCGACGAAGAACGGCGCGAATGGTGGCATTCCGGCGCCAAGGGAGACGGCGTGGCGCATACCACGGGAAGTTGACGCGCGGGGACAGCGATGTGGACCGCGGGCCCCGGCGCTATGGCCCGAAGGGGCGACGCAGTGGCGGCAGGCGGGTCGTGGCGACGGTGGAAAGACCTCGGGGCGGCAGCGGTGACCGCGGGCCGCGAGGTGATGGCCCGAAGGTGCGGCAAAGCAACGGGACCCGGGGCGGTGCAACCGCGGGAACGACTCAGGACGGCGGCGTGGACCACGTGCCACGCTCGCTACGGCCTGACGGGACGACGCAGCGGCGGCACGAGGGTCGGTGCAGCCCCGGGGACGACCTGGAGCGGACGGCCTCGGGGCGGAGGTGGACCGCAGGCCACGGCACTATGACCCTAAGGGCGACGCAGCGGTGACATAGGTCGATGCAGCCGAGAGGAGAACCACGGGGCGGCAGCGCTACGGTCCGACGGGATGATGCAGCGGCTGCTCATTGCTCGTTCGGTGGAGGGCGCGATGTAGCCGAAGACGATCTTCATGGGACCTGCGAACCGACGTGCAGATGGCTGATCAGACCGGAGACGTGGCGGACGAGATCAACAAGTCAGGGGCCGGACGTGGCACAAGGGTCACGCATTGCGCAGGAAAACTGCACCGGACGTCGTGCATGCATGCAAGCATAGCACTTCATGATATGCAACAACGTGCGAACAGCCAGACACGCACGAGATGCTCAAGTGCCCTGGGCCACGTGAGTGCGCCACTGGATCAAACCGCGCGGCATGGTAACCCACGCCTCGCGGCGCGGATCGACGGGCCTGCGGGCGGTGCAAGCGGCGGCCGCACGCCCTCACCTGATGCAACGCCCAACTTGAAGACTCGGACGTGTTGATGCGGTCGATCTTGGTGGCTGATGAAGATTTCGGCGGAGCAGACACACGTTACGACGAACGGCGGCGGGCGATGTCGTGGTTTTAAGTCTGATAGTAGAATAGGGGCTAGGAATGGAGAGACAAGACCCTAGCTATGAAGTAGTTGTGTACGCCAGGTGTTTACGAGTTCAGGCCCTTCTTGGAGGAAGTAACAGCCCTACGTCTCGGAGCCCGGAGGCGGTCGACTGGATTATGTGCGTATAAGTTACAGGGGTGCGAACCCTTTACACTGAGGAGGGGGGTGGCTTATATAGAGTCTGCCAGACCCCTCCGACCCTCAGTTATGCAGGGTTTAAGGTACATTAAGGTATGGCGTTACTGGTAACGCCATACATAAAGTGCTATCATGACCATAAATACTACTTAATGACAGACTGTTTGTGTGCAGAGTGACTCTAGATCTCCTGGTGGTCGAGTGAGTGGCTTCATGATCGAGTGTCTTCGAGTCCGTCGAGTGAAATCCTTCTAGGTTGACTGAAAGGTAGTTTTTTCTAGAGATGTCCTTAAGGAGAGTATCTCGGACAGGTCCATGACTCTACCCTAGGTACATGGCTTCATCATTAGCCCCCGAATGGATCGAGGTTTGAGTGAGGAAGGAGTTGAGAATTTTTTCGACCCATTTTTTGTGCTATGAGTATGTCTTGTTCTGGATCAATGACCTTAGGTGACGGCACCAACTTCTTTTTCAGTCGCCTTGATCCATTCTTTGTATTTGTCGAGTGACTTTTCTGTACTTGGAGATCTCCGAGCGACGGATCGGAGGAAATCTCCAGTCTGACAAGTTGCTCTGCTATTCGCGGATTTAGCGGGATCTGAATTTCGGGAAGCACGCGAGGCGGAGGAGGCCGCGGGACTCGGATGGGATAAGGCAGGAATGCATCGATCTTCATGCCACCTTTTTCGCCACGTATCGCGCGCGTGACTATTGCTGGATTTGACAGGATCGTCCGGGCCTACCAGTCGGTCACTCGGAAGCAACCCCATATAAGGCACCGGACGGGAGTTTTTGAACAGTGCACCCTCATTTTCCTCTCCCTCTTCCTCAGATTCATCTGCTGCGTTCGCCACCATCCCAGCGCTGCTGCTCTGTGCGTGCTTCGCCGGCGACGATGGTGAAGGAGAAGACGGCGGCTTTGGAGCGGGCGAAGAAGGCGACGGCGAAGGCGAAGGGAAGGGCGACCAGTCGGGGCGGATCCTCGTCGCAGGCCGGTCTGCTGCAGGGCTGGATCCAGGGCGACTGGATCCGCTCGACCATCCGCCAGAAAGATCTTGATGACCTGACCAATGAAGGACTGATCGCCCATGAATCAGCGAGCTCCCGGGGAAGGAGTGGCAGCCGCAGCCTCAGGAGGGTGAGTGTGTCCTCTTAGCCACTCATGTTGACCGCGGGTTTTCTTTGCCGCCCCACCCTTTCTTTCGGGGATTTCTAAACTTCTTTGGGGCACAACTCCACCACTTCACACCCAACTCCATCGTGTATCTCGCTGCTTTCGTGTCCTTGTTTGAGAATTTCTTGGGTTGCCGGCCGCATTGGGGGCTTTTCAAACACATTTTCACCTGTCGCTCCCAGACGGTGAAAAAGGCCAACCCGAGTGACGAGAAAACCCAAGTGATTCAGATGTGTGGGGGTCTTGGGGTTCAAATGAGGGGTAAAAGTGCCTTTCCAGCCATGGTCCTTCCTGAGTCGGTCCGAGGGTGGCAGTCGACCTGGTTCTACTGCCAAGACCAGCCGACGCCAAGGCAGTCGACTAGACTCCCTCCTTTCTCCATGGATCGAGTGAGCAAGCCGTCCTCTCTGAAGGTGGTCCCGGAGGAGAAGGCTCAGGTTAAGGTGTTGGTCGAGCGTGTAGTCCAGCTTATCCGTGACGGGGTAACTGGCATGGATCTTCTGGAGGTTTTCCTTCGATGACGCATCCAGCCGCTTCAATATCGAGACCGTCCGATGTGGATGTATTCTGGCACTGAAGACACCACTCGGGTCCACCCGGAGGAGGTCGAGGATGCCACGCTGGAGAGGTGGATGACTGCCATCACAGGGAACAAGGACAACCCTCGAGGAGCCAGGAGGATCCCTCCACTCGACCAATCATACGAGCCAGACAAGGTCCAATTCTGTATCTCCGACTGTGATCTTAATTCCTTCATTCTGTTTTGCTAGAATTCAATCGACTGACTTTTGTCTTGTTTGTTGCCTTCCAGGTCACTACCGAGATGTACTCGATGCCCAACGGGGCGCAAGAACAGATCGAGGAGGAGGAGGGGAGCGGAGGTGAAAGTCAGGAGGAGTGGCAATCTGATGGTGAGGAGGATGAAGAAGACGACGGCTCTGGCGAGGAGGAGGAGGAGGAAGAGGAGGAGGAAGTCGACCCTCCCCGCACTGAAAGGCGATCCAAGCTCGCCCATGACCCCGCAGTCGAGCGTGGCAAAGCGACTGTGCCCGTTGGGCAGTCGACGAAACGCCCTCGGACGACCTCTCCGGCGCCGACTGAGAAAGCGTCGAAGCAACCCCGAGCGACATCATCAAAGCCGACGAAGGCCTTGCCGAAGATGAGGATGGTGATTCCCACTATTTCCGGGCAATAGCAGAACTTGCATTTTCTTGTTTGGCATGAATAAACTCTCGGCCGACTCGTTGGCTAACCGACTGATTTCTGGAATCTGCAGTGCTGCTACCTCCAAGACCTCAGTCAGGAACAAGGACCAAGAAATGGAAGATGCTGCCACCTCCAACCTTGGTATGATCTCCGTAGTTTCGCTTTTGGTCGATTAGATCTTCATCTTTAACTTTGAATCTTTCTTGTAGCCCCACCTCATGTCATTGATCTCCCTGATGATGACGATGAGGAGCCACTGAGGCAGAGAACAAGAAGGCGCCTGCTGGCAAGACTGCTCAGGTTGTATCAGCACCTGAGACGCTGGTTCCGGAGGGAGGCAACATCACTCAGACTACCATGTCCTTTGCTGTGCCGCTGACGAGTGCTCGTCCTTCATCGTCGAGTGCCGATCCGCCTTCTCTTTTCGCCACGCACCACGTCCCAGAGGACCAAGCAGGTGCTGCTAAGGAAGCTATACGCCAGGCGGGGGTTATGATGGAGCAGGTGAAGGCGATCCGGGACGCCAGCCAGGCAACTTATGATGCAAGCTCAGCTCTTCAGAGCAACGTCCAGGTAAGTTGGTCACCGCTTGTTCTGTTAGGATATGGTACCTGAAAACTCTTCTTTTTGAAGACCTTAGTATCTGTACACCCACTGGGTGTGTCGATTGAATTTTTGGATTGGTGGGGGCACACTGAGTGCACCCACTGGGTGTAGTCCCCGAGACTATGGTGGACTGCTGGCAGTCAACTGTAGTATTTATACTTTGAACTTCTGCACTCTAACTTCTCCACTCCGTCTGGTCGAATGGAAACAGTAGGACCAGTGGGGGCATGCTGAGTGCACCCACTTGGTGTAGTCCCCGAGACCATGGTCGACTGATGGCAGTCGACTATGGTCTGAAGAACATCTCCCCCTTTTTTGTCTCTTTCGGTCGACTGATCGAACCGAGTCGATAGAACCAGTGGGGGCATGCTGAGTGCACCCACTAAGTGTAGTCCCCGAGACTACTGTTGAATATTTTGATTCGGCTGTAGTCTTAGAAATGCTATGATTTTTTTTTCTTAGTCACTCAGAAGTGACCTATTTTTTATGTCTGTCGATTGACCTTTCGCAGAAATCTTGCAAGCTTGTGGCTCGTTATACTGAGTTGGAGAACAAACATATCCAACTCGAACTTGACTTGAAGCTTGTCCAGGAGAACTTCACGAAGGCGAAGGATGAAGCAAAAGGTATGTTTGGTGAGAATCTTGACGATTGTCTTTATCTTTTTGTCCATTCTTGATTCTGATCTCATTGTCACTTTGCAGATAAACTGAAGGAGGCTCTGAAGAAGAAGGACCTTGACCTCGCCGAGGTGCAGAAAGCGGCTTCAGACAAGACGAAGCTCGCGGAAGAAAAGTTGACTTCAGTCGGTAAACTTGAAGAGGAGAACGCCAATCTGAAAGATGCTCTCGACGCAGCCAACAAGGAGGTCAGCCGACTGAAGAATGACAAGATAGCTCTGAGTGACAAAGCTAGTGAACTGGCGGGGAAGAAGAACGATCTGGAGGTTTATCTGGGAGGGCTCGCCAAGAAGTTATTCCTCGTGCTTGAAGGTAATCCCTTTTATCTGAATGGCTTGTTATTGTCGACTCGTCATAAAACTGTTGGCTTAACTCTGAATTGTGTTTACAGAATTTTGCCAGAACTTTGAGGAGGAAACCAATCGAGTGGAGACAAGCCTGGACCCCATTAACTCTTCTGTGAAGGATGAAGCCGCTATGAACGTGCTCCGACTGGAGTCTCGCGTTGCTAGTGTTGTCGACTACCTCGCTCGACTGAAGGTTGCTGTGTCACGGATCGACACGACACTCTGGCCAAGAGAGACGCTTCAAAATGACCTCAAGTCTGTAATGACTCGACTGAATGACGTTCCAGGTCGAGTGCAGGAATGGAAGAAGTCTTCTACCAGGTGTGGTGCTGATGTTGCTCTGTCCCTGGTGCGTGTTCACTGTAAGGATGCGCGAGAGGACAAGCTGGCGTCCATCAAGGTGGACAATACCAAGAAGCATGACTTCCAATCTTTCATGGAGACCTTCATTGCTGCTGTCACTCGGATTGCTGATGGAATCGACCTGGACCAGTTTGTCGCGCCCTCCAGTCCTCCACCTGAGGAGTAAAAAACTTCTATGATTCACCTTAAATTTGCCTTGGAATGCCGAGTGGTTTTGTAACCGATAAACTTTTACAGGCTTGACGCCTGAGCACTTCTGAATCCATTATCTGAACTTTACTTATCATTGAATATGCTTGCATTTGCCTTCGAGCGAATTTTATTCTTCACTCAGAACATATTTTGATGCTTGAGAAGCAGCTCTGAGGTGGAAAGCCGTTGTATTTGTGGCATAGCTCAGAGGTAGAAGGTAACGGTCGACCTGCGCCTGAAGGTAACATTCGACCTGCACCTCGTCATCCTTGTAGGGTGGAATAGATTAAGTGCTTAGGCGAGCACTGGGCTGCCGCCAAGCCCCCGAGTGGGAGGATTGCTCTCCACTCGGCGGGATTTACAGATACTTAGGCGAGCACTAGGCTGCAGCTAAGCCTCCGAGTGGGAGGTTTGCTCTCCACTCGGTAGGATTTCAGATACTTAGGCGAGTATTAGACTGCAGCTAAGCCTCCGAGTGGGAGGTTTGCTCTCTACTCGGTAGGATTTTCAGATACTTAGGGGAGTACTGGACTGCAGCTAAGCCCCCGAGTGGGAGGTTTGCTCTCCACTCGGTAGGATTTTCAGATACTTAGGCGAGTACTCGACTGCAGCTAAGCCCCCGAGTGGGAGGTTTGCTCTCCACTCAGTAGGATTTTCAGATACTTAGGCGAGTACTGGACTGCAGCTAAGCTCCCGAGTGAGAGGTTTGCTCTCCACTCGGTAGGATTTTTGGTGGTTTAGCTCCGAAGGAGAAGGTAACAGTCGACCTGCACCTCGTCGCCCTTGCAGAGCGCATGTTGTATTTGTGGCGTAGCTCGAAAGGAGAAGGTAACAGTCGACCTGCACCTCGTCGTCCTTGCAGAACGCACATTGTATTTGTGGCGTAGCTCGAAAGGAGAAGGTAGCACTCGACCTGCACCTCGTCGTCCTTGCAGAACGCACATTGTATTTGTGGTGTAGCTCGGAAGGAGAAAGTATCAGTCGACCTGTACCTCGTCCTCCTTGCAGAGCGCACATTGTATTAAATACTTAGGCGAGTACTTGGACTGCAGCTAAGCCTCCGAGTGGGAGGCTGGCTCACCACTCGGTAGGATTTTAAACACTTAGGCGAGTACTTGGACTGCAGCTAATCCTCCGAGTGGGAGGCTGGCTCACCACTCGGTAGGATTTTAAACACTTAGGCGAGTACTTGGACTGCAGCTAAGCCTCCGAGTGGGAGGTTGGCTCACCACTCGATAGGATTTTAAACACTTAGGCGCGTACTTGGACTACAGCTAAGCCTCCGAGTGGGAGGCTGGCTCACCACTCGGTAGGATTTTTCCTTAATCTTAGGCGAAACGGATTCGCAGCTAAGCCCCCGAGTGGGAGGCTGGCTCACCACTCGGCAGGGACCTTTTTTTACAAACTTAGGCGAAACAGATTTGCCGCTAAGCCACCCACTAGGGGATTTTTTACGTAAACAAAAGTAACAACAATCACTGGGAAAATCATAACACTCTTGTCTTTGAAATACAAACTACAGAAGTACTTTTATTACATCTCATCCGAGTGAATACTTAAGTATAAAAGGGGCGGAGCAGCTCCGCGTTCCAAGCTCTTGGCTCGTCAATCTGGCGATCGACATTGTAAAGACGGTACGCTCCATTGTGGAGGACTTTGGTGACGATGAAGGGACCTTCCCAAGTAGGAGCAAGCTTGTGTGGCTTCTACTGATCCACTCGGAGAACCCAATCTCCTTCTTGGAAGGCTCGACTCTTCACGTTTCTGGTATGGAATCGGCGCAAGTCTTGCTGATAGATAGTCGATCGGATAATGGCCATCTCTCTTTCTTCTTCGAGAAGGTCGACTGCGTCCTGTCGGGCTTGGTCTGCTTCATCTTCGGTGTAGAGTTCGACTTGGGGTGCATTGTGAAGCAGGTCACTGGGCAGGACTGCTTCAGCTCCATAGACCAGGAAGAACGGCCCAGTCGACTGATTAGGAGTGGTCCTTAATCCCCAAAGAACTGACGGAAGTTCGTCGACCCATGCGCCTGCTGCGTGTTTGAGATCGCGCATCAGTCGGGGTTTCAGTCCTTTGAGAATTAGACCATTTGCTCGTTCTGCTTGTCCATTCGACTGGGGGTGAGCGACTGAAGCATAGTCGACTCGTGTGCCTTGAGCTGCGCAAAAGGCTCTGAATTCGTCGGAATCGAAGTTTGACCCATTACCCATGATGATGTTGTGCGGAACTCCATATCTGAATACTAACTCTCTGATGAAGCTAATAGCAGTGCCAGCATCCATATTCTTGATAGGCTTAGCTTCGATCCATTTGGTAAACTTGTCGACTGCTACTAGCAAGTGAGTGAAGCCGCTCCTGCCAGTTCTCAGTGGTCCAACCATATCTAACCCCCAAATAGCGAAGGGCCAGATGAGTGGAATGGTCTTCAAGGCTAAGGTGGGTTTGTGCAATAGATTGGAATAAAACTGACATCCTTCACACTTGTCGACTATCTCCTTTGCCATTTCATTTGCTCTTGGCCAGTAAAATCCCGCTCGGTATGCTTTAGCCACAATGGTCCGAGAGGACGCATGATGACCACAGGTCCCCGAGTGGATATCGTCAAGGATTATCCGACCTTCTTCTCGCATTATACATTTCTGACCGACTCCAGTCACGCTTTCTCTGTACAACTGTCCCTTTATCATGGTAAAGGCTTTGGATCGACGGACGATCTGTCGAGCCTCTTCTTCATTCTCTGGGAGCTCTTCTTCATCACCTGATTGACCACCAAATCTGAGTCGCCATAGATCATAAGGCGACGGACGCCGAGTGAAATGGCCATACGCAACCCATACAAAAGTGCTTCGTATTCTGCTTCATTGTTGGAGGAATCAAAGTGGATCTGGAGCACATATCTGAGCTTATCTCCTCAGGGGGAAACCAATACTACCCCAGCACCGGAACCATTCAGCATCTTAGAACCATCAAAGAACATGGTCCAGTGCTCCGAGTGAACTTGAGTCGGTAGTTGCTGTTCAATCCACTCGGCGATGAAATCTGCTACAACTTGGGACTTGATGGCTTTCTTTGCCTCAAACTTGATATCAAGAGGAAGGAGTTCAATCGCCCATTTGTCCACTTGACCAGTTGCATCTCTGTTGTGCAGAATCTCTGACAGTGGGACATCGCTGACGACTGTAATGGAATGGTCAGAGAAGTAATGAGCAACCTTCTTCGCAGTCATATAAATCCCATATATAAGCTTCTGATAATGTGGATATCTTTGCTTTGATGGGGTCAAAACTTCAGAAAGATAGTATACTGGGCGCTGAACTTTGAAGGCTTTTCCTTCTTCTTCCCGGTCGACCGTAAGTACTGTACTGATGACTTGTCCTGTGGCTGCAATGTAAAGCAGCAAAGGCTCTTTGCTGATTGGGGCAGCAAGCACCGGCCGGGTGGAAATCAGGGCTTTTAGCTCTGCAAACGCTGCATCATCTTCGGGAGTCCACTAGAACTTGTCTGACTTCTTCATCAGTCGGTAAAGAGGCAATGCCTTTTCACCGAGGCGAGAGATGAAATGACTTAAAGCGGCCAAGCATCCAGTAAGCTTCTGGACATCGTGCACACGCACAGGGCATTTCATTCGGAGTATAGTGCCAACTTTTTCTGGGTTGGCGTCGATTCCTCGTTCAGAAACGAGAAAACCGAGCAACTTTCCACCAGGAACTCCGAATGTGCACTTTGATGGATTAAGCTTGATATCATACCTCCTGAGATTGGCAAATGTTTCAGCAAGGTCAGTCAACAGGTTGGAACCATTCCGTGATTTGATCATAATATCATCCATGTATGCTTCCACATTCCGACTGATTTGAGTGAGTAAACACTTCTAAATCATCCTCATGAACATGACTCCGGCATTCTTGAGGCCGAATGGCATCGTGACATATCAGAAGCACCCGAATGGTGTGATGAAAGCTGTTTTAATCTCATCGGGTCCATACAGATGGACCTGATGGTAACCGGAATAGGCGTCTAAAAAAGACAGGCGCTCACATCCCGCAGTTGAGTCGACTATTTGGTCGATGCGGGGGAGGGGAAAATGATCGGGCAGGCCCGATTGATATGTTTGAAGTCAATGCACATACGAAGTGACTTGTCCTTCTTGGGCACCATGACAACATTGGCGAGCCACTCGGAGTGGTAAATCTCTCGGATAAACTCTGCTGCTAAGAGCCGAGCCACCTCTTCGCCAATAGCCTTTCTCTTATGGACGGCGGACCATCGAAGATGTTCCTTGACAGGTTTTACTTTTGAGTCGACTCTCAGGCGATGCTCAGCCAGCCCCCTGGGAACACCCGGCATGTCAGCAGGCTTCCATGAGAAGATGTCCCAGTTCTCACAGAGGAACTGGATGAGCGCTTCTTCCTATTTGGAGTCGAGTGTTGTAGAGATATGAGTCGGAGAAGCACTAGGGTCGGGCGAGTGAATGTGAACGGGCTTCGTCTCCCCGGGCGACTGAAACGCCGACTCTGTAGCGGGCTTCTTGGCTCGCAACAAATCACTCGGATCTGCAGTTTTCTGGTATTCCTGCAGCTCTACCACTGCCATCTGAGCATCGGTGATCTTTGAGCCCTTCTGAAAGCACTCTTCCGCCTTCTTCCGATTGCCAGTAATAGTGATCACACCTTTGGGACCAGGCATCTTTATTTTGAGATACACATAGCATGGTCGAGCCATGAAACATGCATAAGCTGGCCTGCCCAAAATAGCGTGATAAGCATTCTGGAAATCCACAACTTCAAACGTCAACTTTTCTTTTCGGAAATTCTTGGAATCACCAAAAACCACATCAAGAGCAATTTGGCCGAGTGACTCACCCTTCTTCCCAGGAATGACTCCATGGAAACTCATGTTGCTGGTACTGAGTCTGGACATCGGAATGCCCATCCCTTTTAGTGTTTCTGCATACAATATATTCAGGCCACTCCCACCATCCATCAAGACTTTAGTCAGTCGAGTGCCTTCGAGACTGGGTCGACCACCAGAGCTTGCCTCCCAGGGGTGGCTATGTGTGTCGGATGATCAGACTGGTCGAATGTGATGGTAGTCTGAGACCACTTTAGATAACTGGGAGTCACCGGAGCAACCATATTCACCTCTCGATTGATAACTTTCAATCGACTTTTGCTTTCAACATCAGCAAAAATCATCAGGGTGGAATTGACATGGGGATATCCTTCATCACTGTCCTCTTTGTCCTCAACTTTGTCCGACTCCTTTTCCTTATCCTTGGAATGTTTCCCCTGAAATTGCTGGATCAAGAGCCGACACTGTCGAGTGGTATGTTTTGGGTAAATGAAGTTACCCTCCTCATCTTTCTTCGTGTGGATGTGGCACGGCAAATCCGTCACGTCATTTCCTTCCTTGTCCTTCACCTTCTTAGGGTTCCAAGATCCTTTGGGCTTTCCTTTGAACTTTCCTTGAGTCACGGCCAAGGCTTCTCCAGGAGCAGCTGGCTCGACTTTCCGCTTCTGCTTCCGACCGGAGTTCCCTCCCCCGGTTTCATGAGCGGTTGGCCTGTACTTGCCACTCCGGAGTCGATCTTCTTTATCACCATTGGCATACTTGGTGGCAATCTCCATCATCCGACTCAGGGTCATGTCTCCGGTCCGACCGAATTTCAAACTTAGCTCTCTATTCTTAACGCCTTCCTTGAAGGCACAGACTGCTTGGTGATTAGATACATTTTCCACCATGTGATGCAACGTGATCCACCTATGGATGTAATCCCTCAAAGTCTCATTCGACTTTTGCACACAAACCTGCAGCTCTGTCAACCCTGTTGGTCGCTTGCAGGTTCCTTCAAATGTTCTGACAAACACTCGGGCAAGATCTTCCCAAGTGTAAATACTGCTAGGTGCCAACTGATTCAGCCATGCTCTGGCCGAGCCCTCCAACATAAGAGGCAGGTGTTTCATGGCCACCTCATCATTGCCGCCGCCAATCTGAACAGCCACTCATTAGTCTTCAAGCCAAGTATCGGGCTTGGACTCGCCGGTGAACTTACTGACTCTAGTCGCCAACCTGAAGTTGGGAGGAATCACCGTGGCCCTGATGGCTCTGCTAAAACACTCTGGTCCTGAGACGTGAACTCTTCTGCTGGTGGGCACATCTCTGTCATGGCCTTCTCGGTGAGCTCTTTTCCGATCGACCAAACCTTGAACGATAATGGGTCTCGCATCAAAGCCTGGTTCTCTGGGGTCGACTGGAACCCTTCGCCCAACACTGTGCTGGCATCTGTCATCTTGCTGTCGAGGGGCGTATGACCCACCCCTTGGGGGAGGAGTGGGCACTCGACGTCGATCATCGTGATCAAATCGGTCATCATACTGATCACTCCGACCTCCACGTCCCTCATGCCTCGGGGGCGATCTCGGGCTATGGGCCGACTGGACTGTATTCGCGGCGACGGATCTGCTGTGAATCCTGTTTCGCGACTGCGATACAGCTGAATTTTTATCTCCTGCTGCCCGGAGTAAATCTCTGATCTGCATCAAGCCTCTGCTAGCCTCTGACTGGGAAGGCTGGATCAACTCTGCTATACGGGCTGCAGCTGCTAGATTCTGAATCGGAGTTCGATATACCTGAGTTGGTGGTGGAAAGAGTTGACATTGACTGGAGTCTGGGACCCGTTGCCGTGCACGCTCGTCGAGTGCTCACTGGAGGTTCTCTAGTCGAGTGCGCTCAGCCAGGTTGGCCAAACGCACGCCCTCTAAGGCACGAGCCTTAGGGGTTTCTCCAACGATAGGAGTATGCAGCGCATCCATGTTCCGGCGGCGAAGATCTTCCCTTTGCAGCGAAGTGAGTGGCTCGGGTTGATACTCTTCATGGACCTGCGCTGGGTCGCCTCCACCGTCACCTCCGTCGGCGCGGGGGAAGCCAGGAGGACTGCGCGCTCCATTGACCATCAGGACCTCCAACGCTGGATCACTGCTGTCGCACTCGGATGCAATCTCTACGGAGCCAGTCGAACAGGCCGTAGAGAGATTCGTCGGGCTCGATCGCCGTGACTTGGGGGGTGGGCGACTGGCGGGCCACCGCGTGCCTCACCCACCGCTAAAGCCTCGACCGACCGTGGCGCTTGCGCTGGCGGGAGACGGGGAGGGAGGACGACACAGGGGTCGACCGATACAGGGCCGACGGTTGCCGCAGGAGGACGCCGCGGACACACGCGCGAAAGTGCATCACGCCGCAGACGGGGAGCGCGTCGATGTCGAGTGGAGCCTCCTGAAGCCAAGCGGAGTCGTCGGCGATGAACGTGAGCGCGCCGAGACGAATCTCGCGGCCCTCAACCAAAACTCCGCTAGAAACCATGATGAAGGTGATCGGAACAATCGCAACTTTTCCAATAAGTCGCTAAGACACCTGCCCCATGGTGGGCACCAACTGTCGTGGTTCTAAGTCTGACAGTAGAATAGGGGGTAGGAATGGAGAGGCAAGACCCTAGCTATGGAGTAGTTGTGTACGCCAGGTGTTTACGAGTTCAGGCCCTTCTCGTAGGAAGTAATAGCCTTACGTCTCGGAGCACGAAGGTGGTCGACTGGATTATGTGCGTCTAAGTTACAGGGGTGCGAACCCTTTACACTGAGGAGGGGTGGCTTATATAGAGTCCGCCAGACCCCTCCGGCCCTCAGTTATGCAGGATTTAAGGTACATTAAGGTTCGGCGTTACTGGTAACGCCATACATAAAGTGCTATCATGACCATAAAGACTACTTAATGACAGACCGTTTGTGTGCAGAGTGACTCTAGATTTCCTGGTGGTCGAGTGAGTGGCTTCATGGTCGAGTGTCTTTGACTCCGTCGAGTGAAATCCTTCCAGGTCGACTGAAAGGTAGTTTCTTCTAGAGATGTTCTTGGGGAGGGTATCTTGGACAGCTCCATGACCCTACCCTAGGTACATGGCTTCATCAGGCGACGCAAGCCGATCTGATATTGAAAAACAAAAAAGAACCGCCGATCAAGACGACCGGCGAGAGAGAGAAAAACTCCGATCAATGGATCGGGAAAAAACTCTCTAGGGCAGCTGATCAACGAGATCGGCGGACGAACCCTAGGTACGGGTCGCGCGGCCCCCGACGGCGATCATGGAGACCGATCGCCCCGGGGGCGGCGCGGAGCGGAAGTGGCGGGCGGCGGCTAGGGTTTGAATCGGTTAGGCTGATACCATGTTAGAAGGGAGTTAGTGATTTGGTGAAATCGTTGTTGTATTGCTTGAGCCTCGTGGGCGTGTATATAGTGAGTACATGATTTGCTTGGAGTACAAGGCAAGGTAGAATAATATCCTATGCTACCTTAGCTTTCCTAATAATCACGATACTCAACACCCGTCAAAGGTAATCTTGAAGCGTATCTATGCTGGTGTGTCACTAATAAGTCGAAAAGAATGAGGGGTATCTTGTGGTGATTTCTTCATATGTGTCGTATCTATTTTAATTAACTGATGTCTATTATATTTACTAGCAAAAGAGCCCGTGCGTTGCAACGGGAGAGAAAACATTACACACACTCTTAACTCAACATCCATCACTCAAGACCACAATAGGTACATCTTCTTTATTTTTGCGAGGCATCATCTATGTGTTGCCGCTTATCCTCCTTCTCACCCTCGCCGGTGATGGCCTCGGTGTTCACACAAAACAAGAAAAAACGTGTGTTGAATATGGTTAATCCTAAGGCGTCTCTCTCTCCCTCTGTCCTCCCTCTCCCTCTCTCTCTCTCTCTCTCTCGCTCGCTTTCTGTCACTCTTGCGATGAGAAATCTGTTGTTTTCCCTTGCGGCATTTTTCAAAGGTATGCACGTGTAGTTATCGATGTTTTCTTTTCCATATATGGTTATAGTGGAGTGTTTATTTGCAATCCAGATCGCCGCCGGTATGAAAAAACAGATCTTGCGCTATAAATTATAAGTTTGCTTTCATAACAATATTTTAAAAATATTTAGCAAGTAAAATTAGCATCATATTTAGATTCCACACACTTTTCTAATAAAATTTCATATATAATATATTAAAATCGAAGTTACGGTTTAAAAGATACAGATAATTTAGAAAATCATTTGGTTTGACTCAAATATATTCCAAAATAATATTTAAAGATACTTAAAAGGTAAAAATAATCTCATATTCATATTCCACATATTTTTCTAATCAAATTTCATATATAACATGTTTAAATCGGAGTTACAGTTTAAAAGATATGGATGATTTTAGAAAGCATTTGTTTGACTTAAATATGATTCACGGATGAATTACCTAAAACATCAGGGGGGGTTTCGAAAAATGTTAAATAACGGTTCGGGTGTGACTTAAATCCGGACGGCGGGTTGATTTCAAGAAAAGACAAGACTTTTGTGTAAAATACGAAAATAACAATTCGTTTTAACTTAAAACAGGACTGTGGGTTGAATTCTCTGAAATAGAGGGACTTTTCTGAAAAATGGCATGACGGACGAAAGAAACCCAATTTGCTTTATTATTACTAGCAAAAAAGCCCGTGCGTTGCAACGGGGGAGAAAACATAACACACACTCTTAACCCAACAACCATCACCCAAGACCATAATAGGTCCATCTCCTTTATTTTTGCGAGGCATCATATTTGTGTTGCCGCTTATCCTCCTTCTCACCCTCGCCGGTGATGGCCTCGGTGTTCACACAAAACAAAAAAAACGTGTTTGAATATGTTTAATACTAAGGCGTCTCTCTCTCCCTCTCTCCTCCCTCTCCCTCCCTTCCTCCCTCCCTCCCCCTCTCTCTCTCTCGCTTTCTCTCACTCCCGCGATGAGAAATCTGTTGTTTTCCCCTGCGACATTTTTCACAGGTATGCATGTGTAGTTATCAATGTTTTCTTTTCCCTATATTGTTATAGTGGGGTGTTTATTTGCAATCCGGGTCGCCGCCGGTACGAAAGGAAAACGGATTTTACGCTATAAATTATAAGTTTGCTCCCAAAACGATATTTTAAAAATATTTAACATGTAAAATTAATATCATATTTAGATTCCACATATTTTTCTAATAAAATTTCATATAATATGTTAAAATCAAAGTTACGGTTTAAAAGATACGGATAATTTAGAAAATCATTTATTTGACTTAAATATATTCCAAAATAATATTTTAAAATACTTAAAAGGTGAAAATAATCTCATATTCATATTCTACATATTTTTCTAATCAAATTTCATATATAACACGTTCAAATCGGAGTTATGGTTTAAAAGATATGGATAATTTAAAAAAACATTGTTTGACTTAAATATGATCCGCGGATGAATTACTTAAAATATCAGGGGGGTTTGAAAAATGTAAAATAACGGTTCGGGTGTGACTTAAATCCGGACTGCGGGTTGATTTTAACAAAACACAGGGACTTTTGTGTAAAATATGAAAAAAAACGATTCGTTTTAACTTAAAACAAGACTACGGGTTGAATTCTCTGAAATAGAGGGACTTTTCTGAAAAATGCCATGATGGACAAAAAAAACCCAATTTGCTTTATTATTAGGTAAAGATATAATATAATATAATATAATCATAAGGTAAAGATACGTATCTATATATCTCCTGTCTTTATTTCTCCATCGTCCTTATATATTTTATATCTACCAAATGGGGTGCGGGCGCAGCCGCCGAAGATGAGAGATAGAGGCACGGGCGCGCGGCGCAGCGAAATATAAATCCTGGCTAGGCCACTGGTTACGATGGCCTCCTGTCAGGTTAGTGTTTTAGGTTGAATCATACCTTGTTTGTTACGGGCTTTGGCAGACCTTGTCATCTTTAAGGCGGCTCATGTTACCAGGAAGTGTGTCCGAAAAATGGGCTTAGCAAGTTGTGCAAGCTACGTCATCTGTCATGTTTTGATATTGGGACTAATTTCGTTGAGTGTATCAAAGAAGACTCAGTGAGTCATGTGATGTACAATTACTCCAGAGCAGATGCCAGATAGGGTGTAAAAAAGATGACAATGTTGGCTGCCTCTCTTAACAAGCTTGGGAACTGCTCCCTCTGTACCGAAATAATCGTCGTTGGGAGTTTCCTCCGACGGTGAAAATGAATGAAAGGACTAAACTACCCCTAATTTGAAAATCAGATCGTCGTCTTCCTTCGCCAGGCTCCTCGTCGCCCTGCTTCTCACCAGCAGCCCCAGGCCAGCGCTCACCTCCTCCGCCCCACCTCCTTCATGGCCACGGCCAGGCCACGACGTCTTCCTCCATCCACCAGCGGCAGCTGCTCATCCATCCACCATCAACTCCAAACTGGAATATGGATCTCGTGTTACAATGCCATTGGCAAAACCAGTTACATATACAAGGAAACAGCCCTACATGCAGGGCACGATCACATGATGAGGCGCTAAACTAGGAAACCTCCTGAAGACTAGGACTACTAGTTACAACAATGACCAGATATACATCACATGGGTACATACATAACATGGCAGCTCAACACCCCACCCCCCCCCCACCCCCCCG
>LT934124.1:34510689-34583627 GCA_900231445.1 Triticum turgidum subsp. durum
CACATTCCCAAGCGGGAACGGAAGCGTGCACTACGGGACGTCTATGCGATGGAGCCAGTCACCCCCAAATTCAACCCATGGTCAGCTTGTCCGATCACCTTTGATCGTAGGGATCACCCTACCAGCATCTGTCATGGTGGCTCAGCCGCATTGGTCCTAGACTCAATCATCGACGGATTCCACCTCACGCGAGTCCTCATGGACGGCGGCAGCAGCCTGAACCTGCTTTATCAGGACACAGTGCGCAAAATGGGCATTGACCCTTCAAGGATCAAGCCCACCAAAACCACCTTTAAAGGTGTAATTCCTGGAGTAGAGGCCCGTTGTACGGGCTCTATAACATTGAAAGTGGTCTTCAGATCTCTGGATAACTTTCGAAGCGAAGAGTTAAACTTCGACATCGTCCCCTTCCATAGTGGTTATCATGCACTGCTGGGATGAACCGCATTCGCTAGATTCAATGTGGTACCACATTACGCATACCTCAAGCTCAAGATGCCAGGACCACGCGGGGTCATAACAGTCAACGGAAACATGGACCGCTCTCTCCGAACAGAAGAGCATATTGCAGCCCTCGCGGCGGAAGTACAATGCAGCCTCCTTCGACAAACCAATCCGGTGACAACAACTTCGAGCACCGTCAAGCGAGTTTGGAGCACCCCGCAACAGGATCATCACGCATGCCAAGAGTGCGACTAGAAGTCCGGCCTCCGCTCAAGCCCCATCAAAGCAGCATTCGTGCTGCGCGCACACAATTACGCACTCAAAATACCATGGGCACTGGCGGAGGCGCAGCTATGACTCAGTCAACAATGCGGTATCACCGCAACACACCTTCATAAATCCCCCTTTCTATTTTTTTCAGGACATCGCTTTAGGGCAACCTCTTTAGAAGAGCCGGATTGTCGGACTTATACAGGGGAGAAAATCAAGGAGGCAACAGGCTTCGCGCACAGAAGGAAACACCCAGGTGGAATCTATTTACGATCATTATACCTGTTTTACATACTTGTACGCAGCCTGCCCCTGGATAGGACATGTCAAATAGTCCTATTTATCTCCGCTTAATGCACTCATTGTAAACATACGCTTAAACGTATTATTCATCAATGGGAGATCATATATAGCGTGAGCTTATTATTCTTATTTGAGCATTTTTTTCTTACAAATGTTTCTTTGATATTGCATCCGTACACCTTGGTACGGTCCGTTTGCCAGGGGCTTCTTATGGCGCCCCGTACTACGGCAAGTAAAGTCCGAACACTTTAAACAGTGCGGCACCCCGAACTTATAGCACTGTATGCATCAGCTCCGAATCATGTCTTGGGTCCACAGTAGGGTTAGCCCGGCTCCCTTGTTTTGGTACCTTACGTTCCGTTATATCGGCTAAGGTAGGTCAGGGAGAACTACTGCGATTGTGTCTCAGTTCTTCCGGACGAGCACCTCAGTAGAGAAAGCTGGAAACTGACCGGCATGATGCGGCGAGAGCTGGTCGCTATTTGAGAGGTCTTAAAATCCTTAAAGATTTTTTCCGCTTTGGGCGATGAATCGGCCTTGTCCGATTTAGGCGTATATAGCGCCCCAATTCGGCCCTCCGAATTCTAGGGGATTCGCTGAAATTTAAAATTATAGACTTCTATGGCTAAGTGAAAGTTATAAAGCCGCATAGTCCGATTGCCTTGTTCGCTGCGCCGGATACCTCCTTAAGGGACCAAAAATTTGGATAAAGAGTATTCGGGTTTTTCCAGGAACACCCCACTACTAAGTACATGGGGCCATAAGCCAACGACTGGCCTACTTTCAGAATTTTATAAGTAGCCGCACAGAAGGTAACATTTTAAATCAAATAGTGCTACATATCACAAGTCACTTCGTCTTTAAATTACAATAGCGGCAGAGGTACATTCAGTAAAAGATCTTGTCCTTGGTACATTCATCGGCCACGAGACGAGCGCCCTTCATAATGCCATCATAGTACTTCTCGGGATGGCGATGCGCCTTGCCCTCTGGCGGCCCGTCCTTCACCAGCTTCTCCGCATCCAGCTTGCCCCAATGCACCTTCGCGCGGGCAAAGGCCCGGCGGGCACCCTCAATGCAAACGGATCGCTTGATCACTTCAAGCCGCGGACAGGCATTCACCATTCGCTTGATCAGGCCGAAGTTGCTAGTGGGCAGGGGCTCACCAGGCCACATCCGGACTATGAAATCTTTCATAGCCACTTTGGCCGCCCTGTGGAGTTCGACCAACTGCTTCAGTTGGTCACTCAGAGGCATTGGGTGTTCGGCCCCAGCATACTGGGACCATAACAGCTTCTCCGTTGAGATCCCCTCCTGGGCACGGTAGAACTCGGCGGCATCTGATACGCTACGTGGCAGATCTGCGAATGCCCCTGGAGACCTCCGAATTCGGGTAAGTAAAAGATACGCCTCCTCCACATGTTTGCTTTGCATAAAGAATTTCTTACCCGCCGCTATCTTTTTGGCCTCCTGGATTTCCTGCTGTGCCTTCTCGGCTTCGGCCTTTGCGTCTTTCATACTCACAAGGGCCTTCACAAACTCGACCTCTTTCATCTTCATATCATGCTCCACAGACTCGAACTTCTTGCTGAGGTCCCGGAGCTCTTGCTGTACCTCACCCACTCTAGCACTTTGCTTTTCGCGCTCCTTGCATTCCAAGGCCGCCTTGTCTTCGGCCTCGGACAACGCTTTCTTCAGGGACGCCACTTCGGCGGTGGCCCCTGTTACACAGTCACGATGCTTCATCGTTAGACTAACCAATTTTATCTATCCTTAAATACATAAGAGAGGAGAATCACTCACCTTTGTTCTCTTCGAGCTGCCTCTTCGTGAGGTCGAGCTCTCCCTGTGCCTGCTCCAGGTCCCGCTTTAGTTCGGCAACCTCGGCTGTGCGGGCAGTAGCGGCAAGCAGCACAGCCTGCTTATTCACATGAATACTTATTATTAGACTCCTGTGGATTATAATTGACCCTCCATTTGGCTTTTCTTTCCGAACACCAAAAAGAGTATCAGGGGCTACTACCTATCGGGTGGTAATTTCACACATTTGTATTACTTACCTCAAAGCCTGACAGGAGGCTGGTACACGCTTCAGTTAGTCCGCTCTTGGCGGACAGAACCTTCTGAATCACCGCACCCATAAGAGTATGGTGCTCGTCATCCATGGAAGCGCCGCGAAGCGCTTCCAACAGACTATCCGATGCCTCTGGGGTGACGAAATTCATCGGCACGGACGGCTCGCCCTTCCTAGCGAGGGGCCGCCTGCCCGCATCCGGAGCCATCGAAGGCTCCGGCACAGTATCCGGATGAGAGTCCGGCTTGCTGCGGCTCTCATCGGCACGATCCATGGGGATCTTGAACCCCGTGTGTCCTACATCAGGAATCCCGCCTTGGGGCGTCTCTAGAGTCACCTCCCCCCGCTCTGGGAGCCTTCGGGACAACACCTCCGTGTCATCCGCGGGCTGAGGAGTAGTGGCCGCCGAGAGCGAGTTCATCTCTGAATCACTCAGGGACCCAGCCAGGAAGATACCTCGGGATGAACCCTGGCCGGACTGCATATATGTTCGGCATTATAAAAACAAAAACTATGAAGTAAGGTCATGATAGAGTGCGGATACTTACGATCGCGCCAGGGGCTTCCCCTTGGGCAGCCACCCCTCCTCGCTATGAGCGGCCGTGGCAGAGTAGTCCGGAAGAGACACCTTTCCCTTCTTGGACGTCCTAGCCTCCCCCTCCGGGACGGCTTTCCTCCTTTTCTCCTCCCCAGTGCGGGGAGGTAGAGTTTCTTGTTGCTTCCCCCCGCCTCCGCGGGAGGAATCTATCTCGTCGTCGTTGGATGATGTAGGTATGACGGCCTTGCACCGAGGGCCTCTCCCGCCCCCCTGGTCTGCCTCCTCAGCCCCCTCATCCTTTCCGGATGGGGCGGCTTCTTCTTCTTCTTCCTCCCCTTCATGGGAGGAGTGTGCCTCGTCATCTTCAGCCGAGGCTTCCGGCACAGCCTTACGCCGGAGACCCTTTCGGATCCCCGGGGCCTTCTTTTCGGCCTTCTTCTCCAGCACCTTGTAGGGCGCCGGGACTAGCATCTCCATCAGGAGAGCATCAGCTGGGCCTTCTGGTAGCGGAGCTGAACAGTCAATCTACTCCGCTGTCTCCACATAATCCTGAACAAATATGCACAATTAGTTAAGACTCCCCCATGAACATATGTGGAAGAACCAAATCCGGTGGTAGCCTGAAAACTCACCTGACTAGGAGGCCGCGCGGCGTGGAGCCCACGGTCCTCGGATGTGGGAGGAGGTACTTCGAAGGCCTTGAACAGCGCCTTCCATGCGTCTTTGTGCGTCATGCCATAGAGCCTCCGAAGTCTCTGGTGTTCGGCTGGGACGAACTCCCACAGATTAAATGCCCGCCTTTGGCACGGGAGAATCCGGCGAACGAGCATGACCTGGATCATGTTGACAAGCTTGATGTTCTTGTCCTTCATGCTCTTGATGCAGGTCTGGAGTCCGGTCAGTTCTGTAGATTCGCCCCAGGACAGGCCCTTCTTTTCCCAGGAGGTGAGCCGCACGGGGGTTCCGGATCGGAACTCGGGGGCCGCTGCCCAGTTGGCACCGCGTGGTTCGGTGATGTAGAACCACCCCGACTGCCACCCCTTCACGGTTTCCGCAAAGGAGCCGTCAAGCCAGGTGACGTTAGGCATCTTGCCCACCATGGCCCCTCCGCACTCCGCTTGCTGGCCGCTCACGATCTTCGGCTTCACGCAGAAGATTTGCAGCCACAAGCCGAAGTGAGGCCTGATGCGGAGGAAGGCCTCGCATACGACAGTGAACGTCGAGATCTTGAGGATGAAGTTTGGGCCTAGATCATGGAAATCTAGCCCGTAGTAGGCATGAGCCCGCGGACGAAGGGATGTAGTGGAAACCCCAGTCCACGGACGAAATGGGAGAGAAACACGACCCTGTCGTGGGGTCCCGGGGTCGGAATGACCTGCCCATCGTCTGGTAGCCAGTGCGCTATGTCTGCGGCCAAGTATCCAGCCGCCCGAAGTTTTGCGATGTGCTTCTCCTTCACGGTGGAAGCCACCCACTTGCCTCCTGCTCCGGACATGTTTAGCTGTGCGGAGAAGACATGGGCTAGGGCGCTGGAGCTCGAGGGGGCAAGAGTGGGCAAAGGAGGAAGAGGGCGTGGGTAAAAATGGGGAACTCTTATCCCTTTATAGAGGCGATGAAAGCGGTGCGCCTCCCCACTCGCCCATTGAAAATCGCTTACTTCCCAAGCACCATGATTGATGGCATGGTGGGATTACCCATACCCGTATTGATGAGAATCCCGTGATAAGAGGACACGATCTCTGCTTTGACAAGACGTGTCAAGGAAACCGCCTCACAATATGCGATGTGGCTAGTTGTAGGAAAATGGTTCGAATAATGACCCGACCATAATGACATGTCATGTTGTCTAAAAAAGTTGTCAGCAGATTGCATTTGTAAAATATCATTCTCTCTACGGCGGCATGTGAGGATCATTTTGCGGATCCGGACACGGTTGAAGTGTTCGATAATTACCTTGGAGTATTCGGAGAAGGAACCAGCCTTGCAATGCCGAAGACACGAATGCGCGCCGGACTCATCATCTTTGAAGCCTGGTTCAGGGGCTACTGAGGGAGTCCTAGATTAGGGGGTATCCGGACAGCCGGACTATGTACATCGTCCGGACTACTGAAGCGTGAAGATACAAGATTCAAGACTCCGTTCCGTGTCCGGATGGGACTCTCCTTTGCGTGCAAGGCAAGCTTGGCGATCCGGATATTGTGTTTCCTTCCTTGTAACCGACTCCATGTAAACCCTAGCCCTCTCCGGTGTCTATATAAACCGGAGAGGTTGGTCCTTAGAAGGCCGATCACAATTACAATCATAATCATCATAGGCTAGCTCCTAGGGCATAGCCTCTACGATCTCGTGGTAGATCTACTCTTGTACTACTCATATCTTCAATATTAATCAAGAAGGAAGTAGGGTTTTACCTCCATCGAGAGGGCCTGAACCTGGGTAAATATTGTGTCCCTCGCTTCCTGTTACCATCAGCCTCAGATGCAGAGATCGGGACCCCTACACGAGATCCGTTGGTTTTGACACCGACAGCAACCCCATCGGCGGGAAGTACCTAAGGGAGTTCCGGACTAGGGGGTGTCCGGATAGCCGAACTATCATCATCGGCCGGACTCCAAGACTATGAAGATACAAGATTGAAGACTTCGTCCCGTGTCCGGATGGGACTTTCCTTGGCATGGAAGGCAAGCTTGGCGATACGGATATGTAGATCTCCTAACATTGTAACCGACTCTGTGTAACCCTAGCCCTCTCCGGTGTCTATATAAACCGGATGGCTTTAGTCCATAGGACGAACAACAATCATACCATAGGCTAGCTTCTAGGGTTTAGCCTCCTTGATCTCGTGGTAGATCTACTCTTGTAACCCACATCATCAATATTAATCAAGCAGGACGTACGGTTTTACCTCCATCAAGAGGGCCCGAACCTGGGTAAAAACATCGTGTCCCTCGTCTCCTGTTACCATCCGCCTAGACGCACAGTTCGGGACCCCCTACCCGAGATCCGCCGGTTTTGACACCGACATTGGTGCTTTCATTGAGAGTTCCTCTGTGTCTTCACCGATAGGCTCGATGGCTTCTTCGATCATCAACCACGATGCAGTCCAGGGTGAGACCTTCCTCCCCGGACAGATCTTCGTATTCGGCGGCTTCGCACTGCGGGCCAATTCGCTTGGCCAGCTGGAGCAGATCGAAGGCTACGCCCCTGGCCGTCAGGTCAGATTTGGAAGTTTGAACTTCACGGCTGATATCCGCGGGGACTTGATCCTCGACGGATTCGAGCCACAGCCGAGCGTGCCGTACTGTCACGATGGGCATGCTTTAGCTCTGCAGCCGGACAGTACCCTAGAGGCCGCACTCGAACCCGTTCCGATCTTCGACTCGGAGCCGGCTGCGCAGACCAAGGATGGATGGCTAGACACCACCTCGGGGGCTGCAACCTCTACGGCGATAGAGCCGAACACCGATCTTGTCCCCCATGAAGCTCGTGACTCCGAGGCGCCGGACTCCTTGCCGGACTCCGGACCTCCCGCACCCCCTCCAGTCGAATCCGATTGGGCGCCGATCATGGAGTTCACCGCGGCGGACATCTTTCAACACTCACCTTTTGGCGACATCTTGAGTTCGCTAAAGTACCTCTCGTTATCAGGAGAGGCCTGGCCGGACTGCGGCCAGGACGGTTGGGATGCAGACGACGAAGAAATTCAGAGCCCACCCACCACCCACTTGGTAGCCACTGTCGACGATCTAACCAACATGCTAGATTACGACTCTGAGGACATCGACAGTATGGACGACGATGCCGGAGACGACCAAGAACCAGCGCCCACCGGGCATTGGAAAGCCACCTCTTCATACGACATATACATGGTGGATATCCCAAAGGATGGGAACGGCGAAGGAATAACGGAGGATGACCCCTCCAAGAAACAGCCCAAGCGCCGGTGTCAGCGGCGCCGCTATAAATCCCGCCACACCAAGAATGAGGATTCCGGCACCGGAGATAATAATACACCGGATAGCACCGAAGACAACCCACTCCAGCAAGATCCAGCACAGGAGGAGGGGGACGCCAGCCCTCATGAGAGAGCGGCCGAAGAAGAGGTAGAGGACTATATGCCTCCCTCCGGGAGACGAGGCAAGCCTCGACGACGACGAATTCGTCGTGCCTGAGGATCCCGTCGAACAGGAGCATTTCAAACGCAGGCTTATGGCCACGGAAAACAACCTCAAGAAAAAGCAGCAGCAACTTAGAGCTGATAAAGATCTGCTAGCCGACAGATGGACCGAAGTCCTCGCGGTCGAAGAGCATGAACTCGAACGCCCCTCCAAAAGCTACCCCAAATGTAAGTTGCTCCCCCGATTAGAGGTGGAGGCATATGATCCCGCTTCACCAGGAGACAATACGGCTGATCGACCACCCCGTGGTCACGACAGAGAGGCCTCAAGGCCCTTCACTAGACCCATACCCCGGCTTCGCTCGAAAAGCACAAGGCCACAGGGGAACACTCCGGACCTGCAAGACATATTGGAGGATAAAGCAAGACAATCAAGATCGATCTATGGATCACGTGGGCGCCCCACGATACGTGATGATCACCGTCACCCCGGACACAGTAAGTTCGGCTGGGCCGAACACAACAGACAAAGCTCCTTTGAGCTCCATCGCGATATTGCCCAGTACAGAGGCGCCGCACACCCACTGTGCTTCACAGATGAGGTAATGGATCATCAAATCCCAGAAGGGTTTAAACCCGTCAATATTGAATCTTATGATGGCACAACAGACCCCGCGGTCTGGATCAAGGACTATCTCCTCCACATCCACATGGCCCGCGGAGACGATCTCCACGCCATCAAATATCTCCCACTCAAACTTAAAGGACCAGCCCGGCACTGGCTTAACAGCTTGCCAGCAGAGTCAATCGGGAGTTGGGAGGACCTGGAAGCCGCATTCCTCGATAACTTCCAAGGCACGTATGTGCGACCACCAGATGCAGATGACCTAAGCCACATAATTCAACAGCCAGACGAATTGGCCAGACAATTCTGGACACGGTTCTTAACCAAGAAAAACCAAATCGTCGACTGTCCGGATGCCGAGGCCCTCGCGGCCTTCAAGCATAACATCCGCGACGAGTGGCTTGCCCAGCACCTGGGACAGGAAAAGCCGAAATCCATGGCAGCCCTTACATCACTCATGACCCGCTTCTGTGCGGGTGAGGACAGCTGGCTAGCACGCAGCAACAACCTCAACAAAAATTCTGGCAGTTCGGATATCAAGGACGGTAGTGGCAGGTCGCGTCGCTACAAAAACAAACGCCGCATTAACGGTGATAACAGTGAGGATACGGCAGTCAATGCCGGATTCAGAGGCTCTAAACCCGGTCAACGGAAAAAGCCATTCAAAAGAACAACTCAGGGTCCGTCCAATTTGGACCGAATTCTCGACCGCTTGTGCCAGATACATGGCACCCCTGAAAAGCCAGCTAACCACACCAATAGGGACTGTTGGGTGTTCAAGCAGGCAGGCAAGTTAATTGCCGAAAACAGCGACAAGGGGCTACATAGCGACGACGAAGAAGAGATCCGACCGTCGAACAATAGAGGACAGAAGGGTTTCCCCCCACAGGTGCGGACGGTGAACATGATATATGCCACGCACATACCCAAAAGGGAGCGGAAGCTTGCACTCAGGGATGTATACGCGATGGAGCCAGTTGCCCCAAAGTTCAATCTATGGTCCTCTTGCCCAATCACCTTTGACTGAAGGGACCACCCCACCAGCATTCGCCATGGTGGGTTCGCCGCATTGGTTCTAGACCCAATCGTCGATGGATTTCATCTCACCAGAGTCCTGATGGACGGCGGCAGCAGCCTAAACCTGCTTTATCAGGACACGGTGCGCAAAATGGGCATAGACCCCTCAAGGATTAAACCTACCAAAACGACCTTTAAAGGCGTCATACCAGGTGTAGAAGCCAATTGTACAGGCTCAGTTACACTGGAAGTGGTCTTCGGATCCCCGGATAACTTCCGAAGCGAGGAGTTAATCTTCGACATAGTCCCGTTCCGCAGCGGCTATCATGCCTTGCTCGGACGTACCGCGTTCGCAAAGTTCAACGCGGTGCCGCACTACGCATACCTCAAGCTCAAGATGTCAGGCCCTAGAGGAGTCATCACGGTCAACGGAAACACTGAACGCTCCCTCCGAACGGAGGAACATACAGCGGCTCTCGCGGCAGAAGTACAAAGCAGACTTTTAAGGCAATTCTCGAGTCCGGCTACTAAGCGGCCTGACACAGCTAAGCTTGCCCGGAGTAACCTATAACACGACCACCTAGCACGTTCCGAGCACGCGTAGCAGTGCGGCCCCAACCCCAGCCCCTGTAAAACATTAAGACAGACCCTTCGCGTACTCCATTACGCTCTAAAGATACCATGGGCATGGGGCAAGGGGCTCGACCACGATAAGCCCAAACTGCGGCTCAACCGCACCAGGGGCTCTTAAGTGTGTCGTTTCTTTTCCTTTTCCTTTTATTTTTTACCCATAGGACTCCGTTCGTCAGAGGCCCTGTCCGGCAGCAGACATGCCGAACCCATGATACAACAGCCAGGGAAGGAGAAAGGCTACAACGAAAATCCAGGTGGTCTCTATTATGAGCATTAAATCTGTTTTTATGCATTATTCCGTAGCCTACCCCTGGAGGAGGACATGTTAAACAGTCCCATCCCTTGCTCACTGCACCACTTGTATCGTCCTGCACTTACAGTAGTTTTTATTTGAATAAAGCAATGCAGCACATTTTTTCTTCTAATTGCATTTCTTTCTTACACATATGTTCATCTATGACATGTTGCATCCGTACGTTTTGGTACGGCTAAATACACCAGGGGCTTATGTTTCCCGCGTTATGGTGTGATAAGTCCGAACACTTTCACAAGTGCGGCACCCCGAATTTATAGCATTATATGCATCGGCTCCGAATCATGTTCTTGGGTCAATAGTTGGGTTTGCCCGGCTCCCATGATTTGGTACCTTACGTTCCATTTTATCGGCTAAGGTAGCACTGGGAGAACCACTGCGATTGCGCCCCAGTTGAGCTGGGTTAACGCCTCAGTGGAGAAAGCTAAAACTGACCGTCATGATGAGGCGAGAGCTGGTCGCTGTTCGAGAGGTTCTTTGCGAGTCCCTAAAGACTTATGTCGCTTCGAGCGAGGAGCCGGATTCTGTCCGGTCAAGGCGTGGATAGCGCCCCAAATTCGGCCTTCCGAAAACTAGGGGCTTCGCCGAAATTTAAAATTATAGAATTCTATGGCTAAGTGAGAGTGTTCAAGCATTATAAGTCCGGTTGCCTTGTTCGTTGTGTCGAACGCCTCCCTAGATGGACCCAAAAATGGGAACAAGAGCGCTCGAGTTTATCCCAAACACCCCAGCACTCGTGGCATGGGGGCTGAAGCCGACGACTTGCCATCTCTCAAATTTGATAAACAACCGCACAGAAGGTAATATTTTAAATTAACAAGCGTTGCTTAGCGCGTATGAACCAAGTTTTCAGCGCACAGGATAACAAAATGCGAGTCTACTCAAATATTACATCTTTGGAGCACTCACCCGCAATAATGCGGGCGCCCTTCAGCACACTCCTATAATACATCTCGGGCGTGCGATGCTCCTTGCCCTCTGGTGGGGGGTTCGTCACAAGCTTCTGGGCATCCATCTTGCCCCAGTGCACCTTTGCGCAGGCAAGGGCCCGACGCACACCCTCGATACAGGCGGAGTGCTTGATAACTTCAACCCACGGGCACGCGTCCACCAGCCGCCGCACTAGGCCGAAGTAGCTCCCAGGCATAGCCTCCTTAGGCCACAGCCGAACTATGAGGCCCTTCATGGCCTGTTCGGCCGCCTTGTGGAGCTCGACCAGCTGCTTCAGCTGGTCGCTAAGGGGCACCGGATGTCCGGCCTCAGCATACTGAGACCAAAAGACCTTCTCCGTTGAGCTCCCCTCCTCGGCCCAGTAGAATGCGGCAGCATCGGACACGCTGCGGAGAAGATCTGCGAACGCCCCTGGAGAACTCCGAATTCGGGTAAGCAACAGGTAATTAACACTCACATGCTTACTTTGCATGAAAAATGCCTTACCCGCCGCTATTTTCTTCACCGCCTCTATCTCCTGGAGGGCCTTGTAGGCTTCGGCCTTAGCGGCTTTGGCACTCTCAAGAGCCGTTGCAAGCTCAGACTCTCGAGTCTTCGAGTCACGCTCCAGGCTCTCGTGTTTCTTCACGAGATCCTGGAGCTCTTGCTGTACCTCCGCCACCCGCGCCTCCTGTTTCTCTCGCTCGGTGCGCTCCGCAGCCGCATTGCGTTCGGCCGCGGCCACCGACTCCTTCAGGGTCGCCACCTTGTTAGTGGCCCCTGCAATACCCCAGTTATCCTTGTCATTTTTCTTGCAACCAAATCCTTTTCTGTAAGGTACAATTTTCATAAGGTATTACTCACCTTCTTTTTCCTCGAGCTGCTTCTTGGCATGGCCGAGCTCGTTCTCGGACCGCTCGAGGTTTTCCTTCAAAGTTTCGACCTCCGCAGTCAGTGCGACAGAGGTCAGCAACACAGCCTGCAATCCCATATTGACATATTTTCATGACTCTTGGGTTTATCTTTCTAAAGATCCTCAGTCCGACTTTTGTTTCCGAACACCGAACCGAGCATCAGGGGCTACTATCTATGTGATACCATTTTACATATATTGAAATTCTTACCTCAAAGCCTGTTAGAAGGCTGCTGCAGGCTTCGGTCAGCCCGCTCTTGGCGAGCTAAACCTTCTGAATCACCGCACTCGTAACAATGCGGTGTTCCTCTTTGATGGAGGCGCCGTTGAGCGCCTCCAGCAAATTATCCGGCACCTCCGGTTGGACGGAGGCAGCCGGCGTCGCGGTCTTGCCCTTCTTCCGAAGGGGTCGCCCGCCGGACTCCGGAGCCACTATGGGTTCCGGGGCTGAGTCCGGTGCAAAGTCCGGGAGGTTGTCCTGGGACACCTCCGGGGCCCTCTCCCCCTGGTGGGTCCCCTCCTAGGATCCCACCTCGGCATCGTCCGCATCACGGGGGGAGGAGGCAGTCGGAAGAGAATCCATATCCGACGCCCTTAAGGACCCGCTCGACGAAGTGGGGAGATCATCCTTAGGCGGACTGCAGGGTTGTGTGCGGCATTAGAAAGACATAATGTGACGGAAAACGAAAACCTTGAAGTTATTCGGGAGTTCGGATACTTACGATCTCGCCAGAGGCTTGGCCCTTGGAGGCCAGTCCTCGTCGTCGTCACTGGCGTTGGCGGAACAGTCCGGGGGAAGAGTTTTTCCCCTCTTGGACCCTTCGGCCTCCCTTGTTGGGGAGGCCTTCCTTTTCTTCCCTCCCCCCGCTGGGGGAGAGGCTTTCTTCTTCTCCTCCACACCTTGGTGGGAGGAGTCGCCTCGGATTCATCATCCGATAGCACCTGAAAACGGGAACTCTTCCGAGACCCCGTGGCCTTCTTCTTGGCCTTCTTCTCCGGCACCACGTGGGGTGCCAGAGCCAGCAGCCCCGTTAGGCGGGCGTCAGCTGGGTCCTCTGGCAATGGGGGCGGACAGATAGCCTGTGCGGCCTTCTTCAGCCAGTCCTGTCAAAGGAAAGGGAGTTTAGATCCCGCATAGAGTCAAGCTATGAATAACAAGCGTCCCATAAAGGACAATATCACTTACCTCGTCAGCTGGACGCTGCGAGCTGAATCCGCGATCTTCGGTAGCGGATGCGGGAGCCTCGGCGCCCTTGAACAGCACCTTCCAGACCTGTTCGTACGTAGTGTCGAAGAGCCCATTCAAAGTCTGGTGCTGCGCCAGATCGAACTCCCACATATTGAAGCCCCGTCGTTGGCACGGGAGAATCTGGCGGATGAGCATGACCTGGACTACGTTGACAAGCTTGAGCTTCTTGTCCACTAGCTTTTGGACAATGGCTTGGAGTCCGATCAACTCCTCCGAATCGCCCCAAATCTGGCCGCTCCCTTTCCAGGAGGTGAGCCGTGTGGGGATGCCGGATCTGAATTCGGGGGCCGCTGCCCATTCGGGATCATGCGGCTCGGTGATGTAGAACCACCCCAATTTCCACCCCTTGATGGTTTCCACGAAGGTGCCCCCCAGCCACGTAACGTGGGACATCCTGCCCACCATGGCGCCTCCGCACTCCGCTTGGCTGCCCTTCACAACCTTCGGCTTGACACTGAAGGTCTTGAGCCACAAGCCAAAGTGGGGCTGGATGCAGAGGAAGGCCTCGCACACGACGATAAACGCCGAGATGTTGAGAATAAAATTCAGGGCCAGATCATGGAAATCTAGGCCGTAATAGAACATGAGCCCCCGGAGAAAGGGATGAAGTGGGAAGCCTAGTCCGTGGAGGAAATGGGGAAGGAATACTACCCTCTCATGGGCCCTAGGGGTGGGGATGAGCTCTCCCTCTTCAGGGAGCCGATGCGCGATGTCGCTGGACAAGTATCCGGCGCTGCGCAGCTTTTGGATTTGCCCCTCCGTGACGGAGGAGGCCATCCACTTGCCTCCCGCTCCGGACATATTTGGAGAAGGTTGAGGTGAGATGTGCGGGCTTGGGCGCTAGAGCTCGAGTTCGTAGAGATGGATAAGCCAAGGAGGAAGAAGGTGCAGGTAAAAAGGTTGGATCTTTATCCCCTTATATGGGCGGACAGAAACACGCGTCCCCACCGGCCTGGTAAAACTCGCTTATCCCCCAAGCGTCGCGATTGATGGCGCGGTTGGGTTACCCACGTCCGTATTGATGGGAATCCCCGAATAAGGGGAACACGATCTCTGCTTCGACAAGACGTGCCAAGGAAACCGCCTCGCTAAAAGCGCTGAGATGGAACAATAAAAACAATTTGAAGGCTTGGTAGTGGTGTGACGTTACGCCACAAAATACGTCAGCAGATTGAACTTGTGTAATATTATTCTCTCTACGGTTGTATGTGGAATTTATTTTGCAGAGCCGGACACTATCCTGGTGTTCACAATCTTCTATAAATTATTCGGAGGAGGAACCCGCCTTGCAATGCCGAAGACAATATGCGCGCCGGACTCGTCGTCATTGAAGCCTGGTTCAGGGGCTACTGAGGGAGTTCCGGACTAGGGGGTGTCCGGATAGCCGAACTATCATCATCGGCCGGACTCCAAGACTATGAAGATACAAGATTGAAGACTTCGTCCCGTGTCCGGATGGGACTTTCCTTGGCGTGGAAGGCAAGCTTGGCGATACGGATATGTAGATCTCCTACCATTGTAACCGACTCTGTGTAACCCTAGCCCTCTCCGGTGTCTATATAAACTGGATGGCTTTAGTCCATAGGACGAACAACAATCATACCATAGGCTAGCTTCTAGGGTTTAGCCTCCTTGATCTCGTGGTAGATCTACTCTTGTAACCCACATCATCAATATTAATCAAGCAGGACGTAGGGTTTTACCTCCATCTAGAGGGCCCGAACCTGGGTAAAAACATCGTGTCCCTCGTCTCCTGTTACCATCCGCCTACACGCACAGTTCGGGACCCCCTACCCGAGATCCGCCGGTTTTGACACCGACAGTACCCAAGCCACGGTTGGGTGCTAGCGCCGCGTCCGGCGGGAGCATCGCCGCGTCCACGCCCTCGGCCGCCACGCTGGCTACGGACGGCGCCAAGTTGGCCAAGTTGCCGTGAGGGCGGCGGTCGCCGCCGCGGTCACCACGGTCGCCGCCTCACGCACCGCCGTGATCGGCGCCGCGCTCGTCGTTCTGCACGGCCAGGACCTGGGCGCCCTCAGTGCGGGCGCGCTTGTCCATGGAGAGCTCGGCGAGGAAAAGACGAGACCGCACCTGGGTGAAGGTGGGCGGCGGCACAGTGGACTGGATGATCGCTGCCTACATGGCGAACTTCGGCCCCATCCCATCCAGCATCTACAGGGTCAGGGTGCGATCCGTAACCGGCTTACGGACATCGGCGAGGGCGGCGGCGATAGCTTGCAGTCGGCGGCAATAGTCGTTGACGGTGAGGTCGCCGCGCACGCACGCGCGGAACTCTTGGCCGAGGTGCATCGCATGCTCGGCTTCGTTGGCGAGGAAGTATTCGTGGAGCCGAGTCCAGATGGTGAAGGTGGTGGATCCGGCGGGGGCGACGATGTCTAGGAGATCCCCCTCGATTTTGGTGAAAAACCACAGGACGACGGTGGTGCCGTCGGCGCACCACGCCGGGTCAGCCATGCGGCGCGCTGAGACGTCGCGGATGTGGTCCTCGGCGTGATGACGGGCCAGCATCAGATGGATGTAGTTGCGCCAACGGGTGAAGTTGGTCCCGTCGAGAGCGAGCTTGAAGTCGAGGATGCCGGCGAGGCTGGCCGGGAGAGGTGGAGGAGGTGCGGAGGAGGAAGCCAGAGGCCCGGAGGTGGGTGGAATGGCAGTGAGGGGGAGATCACCGGAGCCTAAACTCTCATCTGTAGCGGGGGCGCGAGGGCGCGGGGCAGTGGAGTTGGAGGCATCGACGGGGTTGCCGGCGGCAGGGCCGCAGCGGCGACATCAACAGCAGCGCCTGATCCGCATCAGCCGTGCGCGTGGGGGAGGGAGGCGAAGACATGGCTCTGATAACCAAACTGGAATATGGATCTCGTGTTACAATGCCATCGGCAAAACCAGTTACATATACAAGGAAACAGCCCTACATGCAGGGCACGATCACATGATGAGGCGCTAGACTAGGAAACCTCCTGAAGACTAGGACTACTAGTTACAACAATGACCAGATATACATCACATGGGTACATACATAACGTGACAGCTCAACACTCCATCCCCAGCGAACTTCACTGCTTCTGCTCGTCTTTGTGGTAGGTACTGCAAAATTGGAATAACATTCCAATCAGGAAACATGTTAATTCATCAAAACAAAGTATGTTGTTGTCCATGATGTTAATTGATCATGTTAATTGTTCTACTAGTTTTTGGAAACGTTCAAACAGGAATTACAGTAGGAAATTGGTCATGATCTGCTAGTTTTGGAAACGTTCAATTAGGAAATCAGAAAATTAAATAGTCAAACAGTCAATTTTAGTACAACATGAGAGGAGGCAAAAGGGCAACAAGAATAACCGCATGTCAAGAGAAGCATTCATTTACCAGAACAGTGCTAATCAGACATGCGGTAGATATTGATTCAAAGCCCAGAACGTAGGTTGAGGAGTAAAACATAACTGGATAAGAAATTCAGATAAAAAAACATAATTGTAACAAAACAGAGTCTTATAAGCAGTTATTGGATGAACATGAATAGCAGTAGTTATTGGATGAACATGAACACCAGTAGTTATTGGATGAACATGAACAGCAGTAGTTATTGGATGAGCATGGACACCAGTAGTTATTGGATGAACATGAACATGAACAGCAATAACAACAACCGTAGTTATTGGAGTAGTTCGATGCTTGTGATGAGGCTGTAATAATAGTTTGATGAGGTTGTGCTGCTGTGTTGCTCTGCCGCTCTGCACAAATCAGCAAGGAAATTAGCACTGTGAGGACTGTCAGATCATACTCATAAATCGGCAAGGAGTACTTCATTTGCTAGAGCAAAAAATTGACAAATCAGCAGATCAACAGTAGGTGAGCTACTCCATTTGCTACAAGAAATTTTGTGTACTCATGCTTGTAAATGTACTGCAGATAATAATCTGACAATAATTGACATTAATGTGTACTGTAGACAATAATCTGACAATAATTAGACCGTATTCTGTACTGTAGACAATAATTGACAGTAATTAGACAGTAATATGTACTGTAGACAGTAATTTTAGTATTGATGCTTGTGATACTCCATTTATGAGTAACTTTGATAGTAATTGACAGTAACAGTGCTTGCACCTACTTTGGCAGTAATTGTAGACAGTGCTTGTAATACTTTGTCATTCTTGATTTAAAATGAAAGCTTATTGTCATTCTTGATTTAAAATGAATGCTTATTGTCATTCTTGATTTAAAATGAACTAGCAGGTTGTCCCGCGCATTTGCGCGGCTAGATTTTTCAAAATATTAGTATGGTTGGCGTTTTAGATGTTTAACATGGACCAGGTCCCACATGTGTTTGATACTCTCTCTATTTCTTTTTAATCTACATATATGTTTTGTCTCAAGCCAAACAGTGTAAAGTTTGACGAAGTCCATAAAGAATTATCAACATTCATGATACCAAATAAATGTCATTAGATGTATCATGGAATTAGTAATATAATTTTTGATATTTTCAATATAATTTTGGTCAAATCTTATGAAGTTTGACTTAAGAAAAATCTTATATGCAGAGTAAAAAGAAACGGAGGGACTACAATGTACGTCCTATCTATCATAAAATTTAGCAGTAAGTATGTAATATATAATATTATTGCGGTAGTATATACCACCTTTTAGGTAATATATATGCACTTTATAGAAAATCTAATTATTTTATGTACTAATAGCCAATGATTTTGGTCCAAATATTGTTGGGTCATGCATACCTAAACGTCTTGTTTTCTTTATTTACCCATCTCATTTGAGTTATTGCATTTACACTACTATATTTGTGAAAATATCATGCATCAAAATGATTGGCTTACTCACATCATAGCTATGTTGTAGCATTAATATTGTTTAGCACAATTGAAACAACATATTAGTTATATGAAATTAGGTGTAGCGGGTTGACACTCGTATGTACTTTGTATTAACTTGACACATGCATGTGCCCTTTGGATTTCACTCACAGACGCCTTAAAAACTGCATGTAGGAACCAATTCATGGTTGTTTTCCTCCCTATTCGTGTTTACCACTATTGAGTCATGCCAAACTCAATCTTTTGAGAGACCCGATGACCATATGTGTATGTATAATTATGCAACATGTAGTCTATTATGCTCATGATGAGTTCTTTTTGGCCAAAATTATTCATGTTGATACATGCAATGGCCTTTTCTAATCCCATTTTATTACATTCTGGATTTTATATATTAAATACACTTCATCTGCCTTATAACGTTTTTTATTGTTTGTATGTATATGCATGTACATATTGTTATATATTTTTTTCTGATTTTGTGATAAATGGAAGAGACAATTTAGTCTGTGTGGTCAAACGTGGTGGTTAGCACTATTTTTTGCTTTGTCCTATCACTTGTTATTTTCCTTGCCCAACAAAAATACTCCCATTTATCCATTTTTCATTTGGACATCTTACCACTTCCCGGGGGAAAGTATCGGGTGCTCCCAACCATGAGGTACTCCCGGTGCTTCAACGTAAAAATACATTTTTAAGTGTTTCAAAAAATTCTAAAAAAATTGAGAATGTTTACAAGGAATGTCATTACAACCCCTAAAAATTTTAGGTCCAAATTCGAAACGCACATTGAGAAACAAAAATGTGAAATATAGCATGAATAGTGTAAAGAAAAAGACAAAAGCAACATTGACACTATTCACGTCTGGATTTGTCTTTTTTATTTCTAAATGCGCATTTCAAGTTTGGATCTGAAATTTTTAGGAGTTGTAGTGGCATTCCTTATGAACACTCATATTTTTTTCCGGAATTTTTTAAGACACTTAAAAATATATATTTTGACATTGGAGCACCGGGAGTACTCCAAGGTTGGGAGCACCTGATACTTTCCCCACTTCCCGGTCATCTGCCTCTGCTGATAGCTGCTAATGGTCCCTACCATGTTGGGGTGTGAAAGCATATGGAGCTAACTGGATCAAATAATTTCGTCGATGATGTGCAGTTTTGTATTATGATAAACATCCTTGGTATGCTAGACTCGTGCATTGATTTTATATAATCAGTGGTGCAGATTATTTTATTTATTCGGATGGACATGATGGCTTGGTTGCTTTGTTGGACGTTATATTGTTGTTGTCTTCAAAACTATTTTAACAAGTCGTTACAAATATATGACATAAATTAAAAATTGCCCAGATGGAAATTTCTAAACATATATATGGAGCATACACCAGTACACGGATATTACCTAAATTTGACGGCTTATTGTGCGCCTCCTTTAATTTGCCGAGTACCGACTGCCCGGGCGTCAAGGGCGTGTACTGAACGCACCATGCCTTTGATCCACATGGCATCATAGACGCGTAATGCATATACTGTCGAAGATGCGCTGCAGTTTTGCTTTTGATTTTGCTGGATATCCAGGCATCATGGCGTGTGTTGATATCCACCATGCCTTCTGACATGTACGGAGAGTTTCACATTGTGCTTCGGCTTCGCTATCCTCGGATTCGGCTCGGGTTTGGTTGATGCTCCAGCGTTGTCCTCATGCCGCTGCTTCTTGCGGTTCTCGTCCTCGGCTGTTGGCGCTGCCCTCGGTGGTGACGCCTGCGATCTATCATGTGCCATATTTACCAAACTTTGTCGAATCTGCTTGCAGATGCGTACGCTTGGCATAAATCACTCCAGCAATGGAAATCAACCTGGAAAGAACATTGAATAGTACCCCATAAAAAAGAAAAGAAGATCTTGCTTTATTTTCCTTGTACACGTGCATGCGAAAGAAAAAACGTTGATTGTATTTACCTTCTTCATGTGCACGTGGTGGACTTGTTTTAGAAACATAACGGACATGCTTGTGTATACTTCTCAAAAGAAAAAAAAAACTACCATATTGTATTTTTCAAGTACACGTGCACGTGAAGAAAAAGCTTTCTGCTTGTAATTGCCTTCTAAGCGTGCAAGGGATAGACTTCTTTTAGTAACGTAACTTAGCCACGTTGATTGATTCCAGCACGTGGGTCTGTATTTCTTTTTTTACTTACCTGGATCTGTATATAGCAATGAATCTTGGCTGTCTAAATAGCTAAACTTTTGTGTGATAAATCTTCACCATCTATTTTCTATCGTCTTAATAATATAATAGATGCTTATTGTCATTCTTTTGAAAATGGAATGCTTATTTTCATTCTTGATTTAAAATGAATGCTTATTGTCATTCTTGATTTAGAATTCAGAAAAGTGCTTTTTAAAGCACTTCGCTTAATTAATATGCACCTAGGTGCATAAAAATTCAGTTAAGTGCTTCTACTTCTTCTTCTTTACTTGTTCTTCTTCTACTTCTACTTCTACTTGTTCTTCTTGTTCTTCTTGCTCTTCTACTTGTTCTTCTTCTACTTCTACTTCTACTTCTACTTCACCTTCTACTTCTGCTTCTACTTCATCTTCACTCTACCTTATATGCACCTAGGATTTCTGCTTCTACTTCTACTTGTACTTTTCTTCTTCTTCATCTTGCATATTCATATCTTCAGGAGAAAATGGATCTCCCAGACCTCAACTGCACTCCACCTACAGAAGATGTGGATGAAATGGATGAAGATGCAGAAAATGAAATGGAAGGGGATGTAGGAGATGAAATGGAAGGAGATGCAGGTGATGGAATGGAAGGTGATGAAATTGTTCAAAATCCAGGTACTGTTATAGTTGATCATTTCATTACTTGATCATTTCATCATTTTATCATTTGATCATTTGATCATTTCTTTGTTGTAGTGTATTTCTTGGTGCAGGTGTTGGGCAAGTTGCTAGAAAAAATAGAACCCTCAATGACCAGCAAATATTTGTTGCTTATGTAGCATTGCATACACTGTGTATGAGTAGAGGAGGCCATTTTAAGAGAACTGATAAGCAAGACATTGCAAAAAAAGTTGGAGTAGGTGTTTGGAATATACAAAGAGTTTGGAAGAAAGCAATTGTGCAAATTCAACAAGGTCAAGAGGTGGATGTTTCCAATCAGAAAAAAGCGAAATTGCGGAAGAAGGCCTAAGGACAATAGAGAATAGTCAACAAAGGTCGACATAAAAGTGATGAGGGAGTTCTTGATAAAGAAGGTCTTGCCAGCAATACAAGTTGTTTGGCCCGAAAGTGATGTTGGACAGACCATTTACATAAAACATGATAATGCTAAGCCCCATATCTTGCCAGATGACCCGGAATTTCTAGCAGTTGTCGCAGAAACTGGACTTGACATCAGAATAATACAACAGCCTGCCAACAGTCCTGATTTGAATGTGCTTGACCATGGGTTGTTCAACTCATTGCAATCCGTGACAGATTGTCTGAGCCCTAAAACACTACAAGACCTTATTAAGGGTGTGTTGGAGGAATTTGAAGGCTATGAGGTTTACAAGTTGAACAAAATTTTCCTAACTCTATGGTCTTGCATGATTGAGATCTTGGACCATGCAGGGGGCAATGGGTATAAAACACCACATGTGAACAAGGAAAGGCTTGAGAGTCTTGGGCGGCTAACTCCAAGCCTATCATGCCCTCAAGAGGTTTATGCAAATGCCCTATACAACCTAGAGCTAATGGAGAGGGTTCAGTAATGGAAGATGAGAGTGTACTAAGGCTTGTGATGCTTGTAATGAGGTTGTTCTGCTTGTGATGAGGCTATGTTGCTTGTGATGCTTGTGATGAGGTTGTGCTGCTTGTGATATGGCTATGTTGCTTGTGATGCTTGTGATGAGGCTTGTGATGCTTGTGATGAGGCTTGCGATGCTTGTGATGAGGCGTGTGCTGCTTGTGTTGAGGCTATCCTGCTTGTGATGAGGCTTGTGCTCCTTGTGATGAGGCTATACTGCTTGTGATGCTTGTGATGAGGTTGTGCTGCTTGTGTGCTTGTGATGAGGTTATGATGATTGTGATGAGGCTTGTGATGATTGTTATCATGTCTGTAATAATTCCATTTTGTGATGAGGCTTGAGATGAGGTTTGTTGAGATGCTTGAGTGTAACTCCTTGTGGAGTATGAGTATGTGTAACTCCTTGTTGGAGTATGTGTAACTCCTTGATGCATCCTTGAATTTAGTTTTAATTACTCCAAGTTTTTTATTATAGTTTTATTTAATTGATTTTTGAATTATGTTGGAGTGTGTTGGAGGAGAGGAGTAGGAGAGGAGAAGAGAGGAGAGGAGAGGAGAATTTTTTTAGTTTTAATTAACTTCAAATTTTCATTTAGTTTTAACTAGGTTAAAATTTTCATTTAGTTTTAATGAACTTAAAATTTTGATTTAGTTTTAATTAACTTAAAATTTTCGTTTACTTTTAATTAGCTTCAAAGTTTCATTTAGTTTTAATTAACGTCAAATTTTCCTTTTAAGTTTAATTAACTTTAAAGTTTCATTTTAAGTTTAACTAACTTCAAATTTTCATTTACTTTTAATTAACATAAATTTTCATTTTAGTTTTAATTAAATTACTCAATGGAGAAGAGATCCAAGAAAAGAAGAGGAAAAAAGAGGAGAAGAAGAGAGAAGAAGAGAGGAGAGGAAAAGAGCAATATTCCAGTGCATTGATGGAGTACTATTGTTGTCCTACACTATACTCCTACTCCAAGAACTACTCCTACTCCAAGTACTGAAGAGAAGAGAAGAGAACAGAAGAGAAGAGAAGAAGAGAGGAGAGGAGAAGAGCAATATTCCTACACTAAATTACTCCACTAAACAGCAAGTCAAATACTACTCCAATAGTAAGTCAAATAGTACTCCAATAGCAAGTCAAATTAGAGTAGTTTAATTAACAAAAAAGGTTTCAATTAATTTAAATTAACTGAAAAGGTTTCAGCTAATTTAAATTAACTGAAAGCAGCAGTACACTAGTAGTACATCATTTTTATTGACAGTAAAATGTTCAAAGAAACAGTGCTATCAATACACTAGCTGGATTACACTATTAGTAAAATGTTCATTTAATTGAATAAAAAAGTTTCATTTAATTTAAAAGATTCATTTAGTTTTAGTTGAAGAAAATTTTACTCCAATAATACTACTACACTTGATAAGGCTCATGAGAAATGTAGGCTTACTGCCTCAGGTTTCACTTCATTGTTCATTGTGCCATGATGCGCCTTCACCAGCTGCTGCATGTGCCTTCATACACAAATTCAGAGCAACATGATTCAGTGCCAACACAAAACTAGCATTGCTACTTACTGTGTTCAGCAACAAACAATTAGTTCAGCCTAATTGGTGATACTTTTCAGCAAAGAATGACAACATTAGTTGGGCATACAGAAAATTGGGCAGCATCAGTTGAGTAGTGTATGCATACCATCAGAAAATTGGGAGTAGCAGTTGACGGCCTGAAGCAGTGCCATGCCGCCTCCACCGCGGCGCCGATGGCCGACTCGTCACAGCAGCACCAAGTTCTACTCATAGCACAAAATCATTAGAAGGAAGCTACTGCATTTTAAGCATATTATCACAAATTTTAAGCTACTAAATTTTAAGCTCCTTGTTTGTATGACTCCGAGGAGGTCATGAGTAAATTACTGGATTGGTTGGTATAGTTTTAATAACAGGTGATGTTGGCTAAACTGACCAATTTGCTACTAAATGACTAAACCATTTTTCAGCATATGAAATTGTAAACTCGAATGTTTGCAAGTCTGTTTAGATCTCCAACTGTATCGAGCTGCAGCAAGCAAAAACGAAGACCAATGAAGATAATTAACTGAGCAGTGAAAATCTAGAGTACCTCCATCAGCAACAATCAGCGGCAGCAACAATCTGGAGTACTCCATTTCATAGGTGAGCAGCAGCAACAACAATCTGGAGTACTCCATTTCATAGGTGAGCAGCAACCACCACCACCAGCAGCAGCAAGCCCCGCGTCTCCTCCGCCGGATGTCGGTGGTGTTGGGGAACGCAGTAATTTCAAAAAAAAATCATACGATCACACAAGATCTATCTAGGTGATGCATAGCAACGAGAGGGGAAAGTGTGTCCACGTACCCTCATAGACTGAAAGCGGAAGCATTTAGTAACGCAGTTGATGTAGTTGAACGTCTTCGCGATCCAACCAATCCAAGTACGGAACGTACGGCACCTCCGCGTTCAGCACACGTTCAGCTCGATGACGTCCCTCGAACTCTTGATCCAGTTGAGGCCGAGGGAGAGTTCCGTCAGCATGACGGCATGGTGACGGTGATGATGAAGTTACCGGCGCAGGGCTTCGCCTAAGCACTACGACGATATGACCGAGGTGTGTAACTGTGGAGGGGGGCATCGCACATGGCTAAGACAAATCTTGGAGTGCCTTTGGGGTGCCCCTTGCCCACGTATATAAAGGAGGGAGGAAGAGGAGGCCGTCCCTAGAGGGGGCACGCAGGGGGATTCCTACTTGGACTCCCGGTCCAAGTAGGATTCAGTTCCCCCCTTTCCTATTCCAACTTGGAGAAGGAAGGGAAGGAGGAAGAGGGGAAAAGGAAGGAGGGGTGTGCCACCCCCTCCTAATCCAATTCAGACTAGCCCATGGGGGGGGGGGCACACGGCCACCCCTTGAGGCCCTTCTCTACTTTTCTGTATGGCCCATTAAGGCCCACTACTTCCCCCGGCGAATTCCCGTAACTATCCGGTACTCCGAAAAATACCCGAATCACTCGGAACCTTTCCGATGTCCGAATATAGCCTTCCAATATATCGATCTTTACCTCTCGGCCATTTCGAGACTCCTCGTCATGTCCGTGATCTCATCCGGGACTCCGAACAACCTTCAGTACATCAAAACACAGAAACTCATAATACGAATTGTCATCGAATGTTAAGAGTGCGGACCCTACGGGTTCGAGAACTATGTAGACATGACCAAGACACCACTCCGGTAAATAACCAATAGCAGAACCTGGATGCTCATATTGGCTAGCTCCTACATATTCTACGAATATCTTTATCGGTCAAATCGCATAACAACATACGTTGTTCCCTTTGTCATCGGTATGTTACTTGTCCGAGATTCAATCGTCAGTATCATCATACCTAGTTCAATCTATTTACCGGAAAGTCTCTTTACTCGTTCCGCAATGCATCATCCCACAACTAACTCATCAGTCACATTGCTTGCAAGGCTTATAGTGATGTGCATTACCAAGAGGGCCCAGAGATACCTGTCCGATACACGGAGTGAAAATCCTAATCTCGATCTATGCCAACTCAACAAACACCATAGGAGACACCTATAGAGCATCTTTATAATAACCTAGTTATGTTGTGACGTTTGATAGCACACTAAGTGTTCCTCTGGTATTCGGGAGTTGCATAATCTCATAGTCAGAGGAACATGTATAAGTCATGAAGAAAGCAATAGCAATAAAACATAACGATCATTATGCCAAGCTATCGGATGGGTCTTGTCAATCACATCATTCTCTAATGATGTGATCCTGTTCATCAAATGACAACACATGTCTATGGTCAGGAAACATAAACATCTTTGATAAACGAGCTAGTCAAGTAGAGGCATACTAGGGACACTATGTTTTGTCTAGGTATTCACACATGTACTAAGTTTCCGGTTAATACAATTCTAGCATGAATAATAAACATTTATCATGATATAAGGAAATATAAATAACAACTTTATTATTGCCTCTAGGGCATATTTCCTTCAGTCTCCCACTTGCACTAGAGTCAATAATCTAGTTCACATCGTCATGTGATTTAACACTCTATAGTTCACATAGCCATGTGACCAATACCCAAAGGGTTTACTAGAGTCAATAATCTAGTTCACATCACTATGTGATTAACACCCAAAGAGTACTAAGGTGTGATTATGTTTTGCTTGTGAGAGAAGTTTAGTCAACGGGTCTGTCACATTCAGATCCGTATGTATTTTGTAAATTTCTATGTGTACAATGCTCTGCATGGAGCTACTCTAGCTAATTTCTCCCACTTTCAATATGTATCCAGATCGAGACTCACAGTCATCCAGATCAGTGTCAAAGCATGCATCGAGGTAACTCTTTACGACGAATTCTTTATCACCTCCATAACCGAGAAATATTCCGTTGGTCCTCTAAGGATAATTTTGACCAATGTCCAGTGATCTACTCCTAGATCACTATTGTACTCCCTTGCCAAACTCAGGGCAGGGTATACAATAGGTTAGGTACATAGCATGGCATACTTTATAGAACCTATGGCTGAGGCATAGGGAATGACTTTCATTCTCTCTCTATCTTCTGTCATGGTCGGGCTTTGAGTCTTACTCAACTTCACACGTTCCAACACAGGCAAGAACTCCTTCTTTGACTATTCCATTTTGAACTACTTCAGAAACTTGACAAGGTAGGTACTCATTGAAAAAACTTATCAAGCATCTTGATTTATCTCTATAGATCTTGATGCTCAATATGTAAGCAGCTTCACTGAGGTCTTTGTTTGAAAAACTCCTTTCAAACACTCCTTTATGCTTTCCAGAAAATTCTACATCATTTCCGATCAACAATATGTCATTCACATATACTTATCAGAAAGGTTGTAGTGCTCCCACTCACTTTCTTATAAATACATGCTTCACCGCAAGTCTGTATAAAACTATATGCTTTGATCAACTCATCAAAGCGTATATTCCAACTCCGAGATGCTTGCACTAGTCCATAGATGGTTTGATGGAGCTTGCACATTTTGTTAGCACCTTTAGGATTGATAAAACCTTCTTGTTGTATCATATACAACTCTTCTTTAAGAAATCCATTAAGGAATGCAGTTTTGACATCCATTTGCCAAATTTCATAAAATGTGGCAATTGCTAACATGATTCGGACAGACTTAAGCATCGCTACGAGTGAGAAAATCTCATCGTAGTCAACACCTTGAACTTATCAAAAAACCTTTTTTGACAAGTCTAGCTTTGTAGATAGTAACTCTACTATCAACGTCCGTCTTCCTCTTGAATATCCATTTATTCTTTATGGCTTGCCGATCATCGAGCAAGTCAACCAAAGTCCATACTTTGTTCTCATACATGGATCCTATCTTAGATTTCATGGCCTGAAGCCATTTAGCGGAATCTGGGCTCATCATCGCTTCCTCATAGTTCGTAGGTTCGTCATGGTCTCGTAACATGATTTCCAGAATAGGATTACCATACCACTCTGGTGCGGAACGTACTCTGGTTGACCTACGAGGTTCAGTAGTAACTTGATCTGAACTTTCATGATCATCATCATTAACTTCCTCACTAGTTGGTGTAGGCATCACTGGAACTGATTTTTGTGATGAACTACTTTCCAATTCGGGAGAAGGTACAATTACGTCATCAAGTTCTACTTTCCTCCCACTCACTTCTTTTGAGAGAAACTCCTTCTCTAGAAACGATCCATTCTTAGCAACAAATATCTTGCCTTCGGATCTGTGATAGAAGGTGTACCCAACAATTTCTTTTGGGTATCCTATGAAGACGCACTTCTCCGATTTGGGTTTGAGCTTATTAGTTTGGAACTTTTTCACATAAGCATCGCAACCCCAAACTTTAAGAAAGGACAGCTTTGATTTCTTGCCAAACCATAGTTCATATGGTGTTGTCTCAACGGATTTAGATGGTACCCTATTTAACGTGAATGTAGCTCTATCTAATGCATAACCCCAAAACGGTAGTGGTAAATCGGTAAGAGACATCATAGATTGCACCATATCTAATAAAGTGCGGTTACGACGTTCGGACACACCATTACGCTGTGGTGTTCCAGGTGGCATGATTTTGTGAAACTATTCCACATTGTTTTAATTGAAGGCCAAACTCATAACTCAAATATTCGCCTCTGCGATCAGATCGTAGAAATTTTATTTTCTTGTTACGACGATTCTCCACTGCACTCTGAAATTCTTTGTATTTTTCAAATGTTTCAGACTTGTGTTTCATCAAGTAGATATACCCATATCTGCTCAAATCATCTTGTGAAGTTTAGAAAATAACGATTCCCGTCGCGAGCCTCAACACTCATCGGACCGCATACATTGTTATGTACTATTTCCAACAAGTCTGTTGCTCGCTCCATTGTTCCAGAGAACGGAGTCTTAGTCATCTTGCCCATGAGGCATGGTTCGTAAGCATCAAGTGATTCCAAAAGCCCATCAGCATGGAGTTTCTTCATGCGCTTTACACCAATATGACCTAAACGGCAGCGCCACAAATAAGTTTCACTATCATTATTAAACTTATATCTTTTGGTTTCAATACTATGAATATGTGTATCACTACTATCAAGATTAAATAAACCACTTATATTGAGTGTATGACCGTACAAGGTTTTATTCATGTAAATAGAACAACAATTATTTTTTGACTTAAATGAATAACCGGATTGCAATAAACATGATCCAATCATATTCATGCTCAACGCAAACACCAAATAACATTTATTTTAGGTTCAACACTAATCCTGAAGGTAAAAGGAGTGTGCGATGGTGATCTTATCAACATTGGAATTACTTCCAACACACATCGTCACCTCGTCCTTAACTAGTCTCTGTTTATTTTTGCAACTCCCGTTTCGAGTTACTACTCATTAGCAACTGAACCAGTGTCAAATACCGAAGGGTTGCTATAAACACTAGAAAAGTACACATCAATTAGCATGTATATCAAATATACCTTTGTTCACTTTGCCATCCTTCTTATCCGCCAAGTATCTAGGGCAGTTCCACTTCCAGTGACTATTTCCTTTGTAGTAGAAGCACTCAGTTTCAGGCTTGAGTCTACTTTTGGTTTTCTTCACGAGAGTGACAACTTGTTTGTTATTCTTCTTGAAGTGTCGTTTCTATCCCTTTGCCCTTTTCTTGAAACTAGTGGTCTTGTTAACCATCAACACTTGATGCTCTTTCTTGATTTCTACCTTCGCCAATTTCAGCATCGTGAATAGCTCGGGAATTACTTTTGTCATACCTTGCATATTATAGTTTATCACGAAGTTCTAGTAACTTGGTGATAGGGACTAGAGAACTTTGTTAATTACTATCTTATCTGGAAGATTAACTCCCACTTGATTCAAGCAATTGTAGTACCTAGACAATTTGAACACATGCTCACTGGTTGAGCTATTCTCCTCCATATTGTAGGCAAAGTACTGTCAGAGGTCTCATAACTCTCGATACGAGCATGAGTATGAAATACCAATTTCAACTCTTGGAACATCTTATATGCTCCGTGGCGTTCAAAACATTTTTGACGTACCGGTTCTAAGCCGTAAAGCATGGTGCACTAAACTATCAAGTAGTCACCATACCGAGCATTGTCAAACGTTAACGTCTGCAACTGCTCCTGCAATAGGTCTGTCACCTAGTGGTGCATCAAGGACATAATTCTTCTATGCAGCAATAAGGATAATCCTCAGATCACGGACCAAGTCCGCATCATTGCTACTATCATGTTTCAACTTAGTTTTCTCTAGGAACATATCAAAAATAAAATGGGGAACTACATCCCGAGCTATTGATCTATAACATAATTTGCAAATATTATCAAGACTAAGTTCATGATAAATTAAAGTTCAATTAATCATATGACTTAAGAACTCCCACTTAGATAGACATCCCTCTAATAATCTAAGTGACCACGTGATCCAAATCAACTAAACCATGTCCGATCATCACGTGAGATGGAGTAGTTTTCAATGTGAACATCACTATGTTGATCATATCTACTATATATATGATTCACGCTCGACCTTTCGGTCTCAGTGTTCCGAGGCCATATCTGTATATGCTAGGCTCGTCAAGTTTAATTCGAGTATTCTGCGTGTGCAAAACTGGCTTGCACCCGAACGTAGAGCTTATCACACCCGATCATCATGTCGTGTCTCAGCACGACGAACTGTCGTAGCGGTGCATACTGAGGGAGAACACTAATACCTTGAAATTTAGTGAGAGATCATCTTATAATGCTACCGGCGTACTAAGCATAGTAAGACGCATAAAGGATAAACATCACATGCAATCAATATAAGTGATATGATATGGCCATCATCATCTTGTGCCTTTGATCTCCATCTCCAAAGCACCGTCATGATCACCATCGTCACCGTCTTGACACCTTGATCTCCATCGAAGCATAGTTGTCGTCTCACCAACTATTGCTTCTACGACTATCGCTACCGCTTAGTGATAAAGTAAAGCAATTACATGGCGATTGCATTTCATACAGTAAAGCGACAACCATAAGACTCGTGCCAGTTGCCGATAACTTTTAAAAAACATGATCCTCTCATACAACAATTATATATCATCATGTCTTGACCATATCACATCACAACATGCCCTGCAAAAACAAGTTAGACGTCCTGTACTTTGTTATTGTAAGTTTTACATGGCTGCTACGGGCGTAGCAAGGATCGTTCTTACCTACGCATCAAAACCACAATGATTTTTCGTCAAGTGTGTTGTTTTAACCTTCAACAAGGACCGGGCATAGCCGCACTTGATTCAACTAAAGCTGGAGAAACAACCTACGTCTCATGTGAAAGCAAGCTATTCGAAGAGGGAAATCAATTTTGATTATAGTAGTTGTGAAATATTATATATCTATATTTATACCAATATGAAAAGTGATAATGGCGGAGATCGAACAAATCGCACCGATTCACATGCTTTTATCCAATGATATACGCCACTTCGATTTAGTGTTAAACAATATTAACTTGCGGTTTTATATTTTACCAAATATTAATGTGCAATGCAATAAATATCTTACATGATATTAATATGCATTTCATGTACACAATTACTAGTGAATATGGGAGATGTTTTAGGAAAACTGTTGGAATTGAACAACTTTTAGGGAAGAATCTTTTTAGTGGAGTCTCTGATTTTGAGATATAGGGGAGAAATTTTAGGGAACTACGATTTTGCCCTATAAATAGGGGATCCCCGCAGCCAAGCATAAAACACCACGTGAGCGAGGAACCCTAGCGATTAGGCGACTAGCGGCCGCGGCGGGTGATACGTCCCAATGTATCTATATTTTTTCATTATTTCATGCCATTATCCTACCACCTCCACATATTTTTGGTAATAATTTATATTATTTCTATTTGTACAAACCTATTAACCCAGTGCCAAAGGCTAGTTCCAATTTTCTATTGTTTTTGGTTATTTAGGTGGAAAATTCACGGAGCCAGAATGACCTAAAAATTTACATGGATTTTTCATGAAATATATCAGAATTTTTGGCACAAGAATCAATGCAAGAGGAGGCCCATGGGTTTCACAAGCCAGGGGCGCCACTACCCCCTCGCTTCGCTGGGGTGACTTGTAGTCATACTGTAAGTCGGTTGAAGCCCTCCTTCGGCCACAAGGAAGGTAATATTGGCAAAAAATTCATGTTAAAATTTTAGCTCGATTGGAGTTATGGATTTCCGGCTATTTAGGAGCCGGTGTTCGGCCAAAAAACATAACTGAAATGGAGAGAAGCCCTAGAGAGAAAGAAGAGGAGAGATCCAATCTCGGAGGGGCTCCCGGGAGGCCAAGGACCAGAGGGGGAATCCTTCTCCCATCTAGGGGCAAGGCCAAGCAAGAAGAAGAAGGAGGGGCTCTCTCTCCCTCTCTCTCTCGGTGGCACCGGAGCGCCACTGGGGGCAGGAACCATCAGGAGGGCATCAGTCGGTAGCTTGTGGGCATGCAAGAGAGGCTAGGCATGGCGTGAAGTGGAGCTGAGCAATAGCAATGATGGGTGGCCAGGTGTCATGGTTGTTGCTGCTTTGGCAGGCTACCGATGGAGGGTATAAGTAGAACACTACAGGTGCACCACTATTAATGGCGCACTACAGGTGCGCCACTATTAACATGCCACTAGTAATAAATAGTAATGGCGCACCCCTGGTGCGCCCCTAGTATCCCAGATAATAGTGGCGCACCACATAGTGCGCCATTACTATGCCTCCCAGGGGGGCATATTTACCTTGTGCTCTGGGTTACTAATGGCGCACTTTTAGATAATGCGCCACTGGTGTGTTTATTTCAGTGCACCACTAAAGTGCAATATGGTGCGTCACTACTATGAATATTAGGAATTATTTTTTTTCTTTTCTGATATTTGCACAGGTTACAAAATACATTACAGCACAGAATATAAACAGCACAACATATAAACAGCAGATTTATCAAATACAATAGAAGATTAGTCTCCGAATACAATTCATCATATCAGTCTCCGAATTGAAAATACCGAACAAAGTTAGAACATGACAAGTCTCGAGACCGCGAGTAGCGAGTTTGTCTTCACATTACAAGTCGATATCGATCATCTACACTACCATCACATAGAAGACAGTTGCGGTCACGATGAGCATCATCGCGATGAAACTGGTCTTCATCCGGTTCCTCCAACGCTCACTCGTCTTTCCCGCTAGATAGCGCGCGTATCTAGCTTCCGCCTCCGCCCTAGTAGTGTACCCTTTGTAAATGTTACCGGTGAAACGGTGAACCTGTCTCCGACACTCCTCCCAGTCGTCGTAGACTCCGGGAACCTTACCCTTGTACACGACATACGACGACATCTCTATGCACTAGACAAACAAAACCTTAGTAGCAATTCACAGACAATACATAAGCAATATATAAGTATGCAACAAAAGGATCGGAAAAAAAAGCAACACATTAATAGCATGATTCATGGTCCTACTAATAAATAGCATCGATTACGTATAAGTTGAACGACTGTCCAAACTAAAGAGACATACACGTTCATTAAAGTTTAATTACAATATGAGCTAATCGATATTTCAGAACTACATAGCATCACTACTTTCGACTCGACTCAGGGACCGAAGCATGGATGAAGTCGTCGTCTATCGTGATGGTCATGAAGTCGCGCTCGTTGTCAGCCTGCATTTGTAGCGTTGTTTCTATTTCACTGTTGGACGGTTGATATCTGATGTAGAACTGCCCCGAGGTACGAAGGACATCTTGATGGATGATTTTCGCAAACTCTGACTGGATGCGAAAGAATTCTTGTCTGATGTCCGCGTCCTGGATTGCCGACAAGCGTGCGGCCCAATCTTTGAGATTAGTTGGTAGCAGAAGGTGATTATGGTCCCATACGATCACCCGCATGTGATGGAGGGTGCAGTAGGCATCCTTATGACCGCCAGGCGGCTGCTTGACATAGGGGAACGTCATTACGTGGGTGAACATGTGCTTGCCGTACCTACAAATTGGCCTCCTGAAGGTGCCTCCAGATTTGGCGTAGCCGGGGAGAACATCATCAAGAACTTTCTTGATATTTGTGTAGTCTTTCTTCGACTAACGGTCCGAGTCGAAATACGTGGCCATGGAATATTTCGAGCTTAAGGGCATCTCCAGCCGTTCGGCCCCCCGGGGCGCCTAAATAGAGCGGCCTGGGGGCGTGCCGGCGCTAGTTCGGCCCCTAGGGGCGACCTAGCTCCCAGTCACGGCCCCACGCGCCGGCCCCGGGATGCGGGAAATTTAAACTTGGTCGTTCCCGCTCTCAAAAGACACCGCAAATCCGGCGATCAGACGTAGTCTGGCGTTACAAAAAACAGAGCGCCGCCGCCGCAAGTTCGCGTGCGCGACGATTCACTCGGCGGGGTCGGCTCCAGGCGTTGGCGGAGTCGGCGTGCGCATGCTCGTCGTTGGCGGAGCTGCTTCGGTGCTGGGCTGCGTCGGCGCGGCTTCGGCACTGCTGGGCGGCGATGCAGAGGCGTCGGTCGGGCTTGGCGTCCGTGTGGTCGTGGGCCTCGCCGGCGTCGTCGGCGTTGCCGTCGGCAGCTCGTTCAGGATGAGGCCGCGCTGCACCAGGTACCACGCCTTGAGATTCTCATCGTTGCTCTGGAGCATGTCCGCCCCGCCCATCAGAAAAGCCATGTCGGTGTTCCTCTTCTTCGCGGCGACGTTCGTCCGGAGCAGGTCGAGCTTGATGGCGTTGTTCTTCATTAGCAACGACCACCGCGCCTCGGTCTTCTCTTCACGTAGGACGGCCCGGGCCTGGGCATCAGCGAGGCAATGCTCGATGGACTCCTGCACTCGCGCGGTTGCCGCGTCGGCGCTTTTCCCCTTCTTTGCCAATTTGTGGCCGTCTGGCCGCCCCTCTGACGCGCCCGGAGTCGTCGCGTCTGGCTTGTATGTCTCCTTGGCCTTGTCGAGGGCACGTCGGACTTCCGCCCACTTCTCGCACTTGTCAATGCGCTTGTAGATGTGGAGGTGCTTGAAGTCGGCGTCTTGGTTGTCGCCCGATACATGGCGAACATACGCAGCAGCTGCGCGGAGGGACGAACAGTTGGCGGGCGGCGGGCGTAGGGGACGAAGATATGCGGGCGAATGGCGTGCGTACCTGATCCTCAGCGCTGGCGCCGCTCTCCGGGCGAGCCGCGACCTCCTCAACGATTCCATGCCATTTGTTGCACGCCAACTGGATACGCCCCCAATGGTTCGCCATCGCCTTGGAGCCGCGCTGCATGTAGACGCCTTTGAAGTAGGGTTCGACGAGCTTCCGCTCGTCGAACTCGGCCTTGATGCGGTCCCAGTACGTCTCCAAGCTCTGGTTCGCGCCAGTGGTCGGGTCGAGGAAGACGACTTTCCATGCTTCGGTGAGGCATTCCTCCTCCTTGGACGTCCCTTGATGCATGGTTCACCTGACCTAGCTGCACGCTTCTTCTTCTTATGGCGCCCCTTCGTCGGAACAGGAGCCGGCTCCTCCTCCTCCTCCTCCTCCTCGTCCTCCTCCTCCTCCTCGGGTTCCTGCGTGTCGTCACCGTAGACGTAGCTGAGCTCGGCCTCCATGTCGCTGCTGAGGTCCACTACCTCGTCCTGGGTGGCGAACCCGGGAGACGAGGTGGCCGCGGTCGATCCTGTCACGATGATGTCGTCCATGTCGGCTCCCATGTCATCGGCGTCGACGAGGTGCGAGAAGGGTAGCGGTCCACGGTAGAGATGGGGCGTCGGTGTGGACGCGTAGGCGACGGGCGGCGAGTAGTTGTATGGAGGGTACTGCACGCCGACGAAGGCGGGCGAGGGCGTGCGCGTAGTGGGGTGACCATGAGGGAAGGTCACGTTTGGGTTGAACTCACCGTGCGTGTCGCCGTCGGTGTAGCCGGGCGACGATGAACCCCATGGAGATCCGGCGCCTTGCTGTCCCCAGGGCGCGTACTGGGCATGGCTGACGACGGGTGGATTCATCCCCGCCTGGTCGACCGATGAGGAAGACGCCGCCGCGCGCGCCGCGTTGTCGCGGGCCTTCTTGGCTATGGCCCTGTTCCGCCTGTCGGTGGTGACTGCTTCGCGCCGCTGAACTTCCACCCTCCACTCGGTGTTCGACAGGCCTGGTGGCTTCGATGGCGGCTTCCTCGGCTTCCTCTGCTTCGGCTGGGCCACGGCGCCAGTCGCGGTTGCCGCCACGCGCGGCATGGCATGCTTCTTCGGCGGCATGGCGTACTTCTTCGCGGTGAGCGGGAGGGGGCTTGGCGGGAGAAAGGGAGAGAATGGCGGGAGGAAGCCGAGCGAGCGGGAGAGATGCGAGGGAAAAGCATCAAGAAACGGCGGGAAAAGGCCCTCGGGTCGCCTCCAGGGCGGGCCCACGCGCCTTTTTCGCTTGTGTCGGCTCCCCAAACGCCCCCCAGGGCGCCGGGTTCGGCCTGGGTCCGCCGGCACCAGTTTTGGCCCGAGCCGGCGAAAAACGGGCTCCTGGGGGCGCGACTGGGGCCTTTTTTTGGCGCCGGCGCGGCAAAATCGCCCGGGGAGGGCCTGTTGGGGGCGCGGCTAGAGATGCCCTAAGATGATGAGTGTGCAATGTGTGTCACTGCACAAAACACGGAATGTTAGAAAAAAAGAAGGATCGAAATCTAAGAAATCATATGTTATGGGGCGGTGAGGGTATGACTTACTCGGGAAAGTAAGGCATGAGGAAGTTATCCTTATCTGGGTTCACCAGAATGATGCCTTCGAGGTATGAACTCGCGACTTGTCGGTCCCTAGCGCTGCCCAAGATCTTGGCACGCATGTAGAAGGGGTCGACTATCACGATGTCCGGGGTCTTGTCTCTAATGATCCGCATCTCCATACTGAGCGAAAATAGCCGAATGAAGGTGTAGTGCAGCGGATGAAGGTTAAACATATGTCATCAAACTGCAGGACGATCGTACCCCCGATGGTGCTATCGACAAAGCCCTTGCCCTCTGGCACCTTGGCCACGAAAACCGGGTATGCCACATCATTCTCGAAGAGACACCGCTTCTCCAAAGAAAGAACACTGTCATGCAGACTCCGCATAGCACTGGTTGCAGCATTGAGCAGATTAGTCGGTAGCATCGGCCTACCCGCCACATGCACCCTCCTCGAGATATCCTTAGGTGAAGGTGGCCCGTCCTGAGCACGGATCGTACTCGGTGCCGGCTGGCTCGCACCCTTGTTATTCTTTCTTTTCTGTCCCTTCTTCTTCTGCTGTAATGGGATCGAGTTCTGCTCAGAGACCGCCTTCTTGAGTGTGTTGGGGCTGATAATATTTCGCACCTCGGCTATCTGAGGCTCGGTGAAGGCGGCAGCTGGAGGCGTCTCTTGAAATCTAAACGCCAGATAACGCCTGTTGCAATTGGGTTTCTCCGTGGTACTAGCTAGATCGCGATCGTCTTTTGCAGGGTTGGGTTCTTGAGAAGGAGGCCCCAAGAATTTTTCATAGTACCCATGTTCGTTGAAGTACTTATCGATGTTGGTAAATGTACCATCGTCTTCATCCGGATCCTGTGCCATATGCATGTCTGGATTAGTTGACTGCGGTAGCGTTGCGGCGGTCTTGCCATGGCTTGGCGCCGGCACGACTGGCGGTGTTGTCTGTGGGGTGGTGTCCCCCGCCCCCAAACGAATCTGGCTCTTCGGCCAAAGCAGGGGTCATCACATCATCTTGGTCGGCCCCAGGGGGTCAAAACAGAGGTAACAAGTCGTCGCAGCCCGGCAGCACCCGAACCAGTTGAACCCTATACACGATGGGTGGCATCGGATTACCGTGGAACACGGGGTTGCCCGGTTGAATGATTCTGGCCTTGGCGACATCGATCAACTCACCGCCCACGAAGTGTAGGAGAGTGCATGGAACATCGGCGGTGCCCTGCAAAAACATGTAGGGCGTCAGGCATGCCCAGTCAAAGGCAAGGATATGAAGTCGTCGGCCGAGAGGCTTAGTTACTGCGATGGCGTCGAGCTCGGCTAATGGCGAGGCACCGCCAACGGCGGGTGTGCAAGTGACGGAGGGGACGCTTGCTGCCGAGGTGCCGGCCGGTGTATTCTTCCCACACCTGGATGCATTAAGCTCCAATGCCCGCGCCGGCGCCGGAGACACCAATACCGCCTCCACCGGCGACACCAATGGCGCCGTCGGCGCATTGTGCGAGTTGCTGCCCGTGAAGCTTGGAATCGGGGGTGGCCCCTGTTGGCCGCCCGCAATCCATGCCTGCAGCCCCTCAATCAAGGTAGGCACAATGGCGGTGATCATCTCTCCCAGTTGGTCTCGCACTTGCTCTTGGACTATCTTCGGAATTCGCGCCACTTGTGCCTTGAGTTCTTGAACCTCGCGCTCCTGGATTTCTGACCTGGTCTTTCTCTCCTTTCGCCCAGCGTTATAGTATTCTGACCATTTCGTGGACAAGCCTTTGCCGGCCACACGACCAGCTGACGACGGCTTACTGAACTTATCCTTGTGGTTCATTATGCTCAACGCCCTATTTAAGTGGTGTCCCAAGGGGAGCTCTGAGACAACCCCGCGCTACTGCTTTCAGTGTCCTGCGGAAGGAACGTGAACCATTTAGAAATTTGGCTTCATTAATTAGAATGCAACCATATGGATCTAATTACGCGGGGGTGTATTCCTTACCAAAACAAGCTCAAGCGCCTTGGTCTTCGGATCCGTGGTAAGCTCCTTTGTTACCGGGTCCACCTTGTACCGGGCCCTGACATAATTCCGGGTCTGCTTGTCACGGTATTTATCAAAGAGGGGCGGTAGGCCTTGCTCGGAATGCTCCGCGTCCTCCTTGTCCCATATAGGTTCCGGCACTCTATAACAGCCGGGACCGAGTTTGTGGACCCCCTAAGTTCAAGTCCCGCATATCTTTCCCCCACTGACTTGATTTCACGGTTGCGTTGCTCTCGCACTTGATCTTGAACTCCCGGTAGTCAGCTTTGCTGATCGAAGGATTTGTCTCCTTGATCTTCTCATAACTATCACCTCTTAGAATCCTTCTCCTCATCGCGGCTCTCCAAGTAGCCAGGGCCGTGCTCATCTTCGTGAGGGTGGCACTGTTCACTTTATTCCCTGAGAGGCATGTGTTTGTGAAGTCACCAGGGAACTTGTATCATTCGTGCAGCTTCGTGAAGAGGAGGTTGCGCAAATTCCCTCGGTCACGATGCCTTAGGTTCTCGGTGTTGATCGAGATGGTGCTCCAGAGAATGCAACCGAGTTGTCCCGAGTACCCACTAACTAATTCTTTTGGCGCCGTTGGATGCCCACTGGAGGACAGTGATGACCCACAAGTGTAGGGGATCTAGCGTAGTACTTTCAATAAGTAAGAGTGTTGAACCCAACGAGGAGCAGAAGGAAATGATAAGCGGTTTTTAGTAAGGTTTTCTCTGCAAGCACTGAAATAGTAGGTAATAGATAGTTTTGTGATAAGATAAATAGTAAAGAGCAAAAGTAAATAAAGTAAATAAAGTGCAGCAAGGTGGCCCAATCCTTTATGTAGCAAAGGATAAGCCTGGACAAACTCTAATAATGAAGAAGGAGCTCCCGAGGACACAATGGGAATTATCGTCAAGCTAGTTTTCATCACGTTCATAAGATTCGCATTCGGTACTTTGATAATTTGATATGTGGGTGGACCGGCACTTGGGTACTGCCCTAACATGGACAAGCATCCCACTTATGATTAACCCCTATTGCAAGCATCCGCAACTACAAAAAGGAGTATTAAGGTAAACCTAACCACAACATTAAACATATGGGTCCATATCAACCCCTAACGAAGCAATGCATAAACTAGGGTTTAAGCTTCTGTCACTCTAGCAACCCATCATCTACTTATTACTTCCCTATGCCTTCCTCTAGGCCCAAATAATGGTGAAGTGTCATGTAATCGACATTCACATAACACCACTAGAGGAGAGACAACATACATCTCATCAAAATATCGAACGAATACCAAATTCACATGACTACTAATAGCAAGACTTCACCCATGTCCTCAGGACACAAATGTAACTACTCACAAAGCATATTCATGTTCATAATCAGAGGGGTAATAATATGCATAAAGGATCTGAACATATGATCTTCCACCAAGTAAACCAAATAGCTTCAACTACAAGGAGTAATCAACACTACTAGCAACCCACAGGTACCAATTTGTGGTTTTGATACAAGATTGGATACAAGAGATGAACTAGGGTTTTGAGAGGAGATGGTGCTGGTGAAGATGTTGATGTAGATTGACCCCCTCCCGATGAGAGGATCGTTGGTGATGACATTGGTGATGATTTCCCCCACCCGGAGGGAAGTGTCCCCGGCAGAACAGCTCCGCCAGAGCCCTAGATTGATTCCGCCAAGGTTCCGCCTCGTGGCGGCGGAGTTTCGTCCCGTAAGCTTGCCCATGATTTTTTTAGGGGAAAACCCTTCATATAGCAGAAGATGGACGTCGGAGGCCCACCAGGGAGCCCAGGAGATAGGGGGGCCCTGTCTCCTGGACAGGGTGTGGGCCCCCTGGCCTATTTCTTTTGCCCAAAAATTCTTATTAAATCTAAAAAGTTGTTTCATGGAGTTTCAGGTCTTTTGGAGTTGTGCAGAATAGGTTTCCAACGTTTGCTCCTTTTTCAGCCAGAATTCCAGCTACCGGCATCCCCCCTCTTCATGGTAAACCTTGTAAAATAAGAGAGAGTATCCATAAGTATTGAGATATAATGTGTAAAACAGCCCATAATGCAATAAATATTGATATAAAAGCATGATGCAAAATGGACGTATCAACTCCCCCAAGCTTAGACCTCGCTTGTCCTCAAGCGGAAACCGAAATCGAAAAATATGTCCGCATGTTTAGAGATAGAGGTGTCGATAAAAATAAAATACGGACATGAGGGCATCATGATCATTCTAATAACAGCAACATATATGGTTTTTGTCATATGATTTCCTATGTTCAAGTAATAAGCAATTCACAATGTCAAGTATGGTTCAAAAACTTCATTGGGAACTAACAAACTATAATCTCAGTCATTGAAGCAATTGCAATTTATCGTAACATCAGAAAGATTCAATAATAGAGCTTTTCAGCAAGCTCACATACTCAACTATCTCGTAGTCCCCTACAATTATTAACACTCACGCAATACTTGTGGTTATAGAGTTTCATCCGGACACTGAGAAAGATAGGGGCTTATTGTGTTGCCTCCCAACATATTCACCTTTAGGTGATGTCAAAAATAATAGCCTATGCCAACTTACATCCAATTGGATATATGTATCATGATCTTTCAAACACGAGGAGCTTGCCAAAGGATGAAAATAAAAAGGGAAAGGTGAGAATCACCTTGACTCAAGAATAAAGTAAAAATATAAAGTAAAAGATAGGCCCTTCATAGAGGGAAGCAGAGGTTGTCATGTGCGTTTAGGGTTGATGCACGAAATCTTAATGCAAAAGAACATCACTTTATATTGTCCCTTGTATGTGGACCTTTATTATGCAATCCGTCGCTTTTATTACTTCCACAACAAGTTCGTACAAAGCTTATTTTCTCTACACTAATAAGTCATACATATTTAGAGAGCAATTTTTATTGCTTGCACCGATGACAACTTACTTGAAGGATCTTACTCAATCCATGGGTAGGTATGGTGGACTCTCATGGCAAAACTGGGTTTAAGGATATTTGGAAGCACAAGTAGTATCTCTACTTGGTGCAAAGAATTTGACTAGCATGAGGGGGAAGGGCAAGCTCAACATGTTTGGAAGGTCAATGACAATATACTTTAACTGAGATGTCGGAAAACATAAACCATTACGTTGTCTTCCTTGTCCAACGTCAACTCTTTTAGCATGTCATACTTAATGAGTGCTTCACAATCATAAAAGATGTCCAAGATAATATATTTATATGTGAACCCCTCTTTCCTTATCACTTCCTATTAATTGCAACGATGACCAAGACTACGTTCATCAACTCTCAACAATGTTTATGCCTCATACTTTCTATGTGTGAAGTTATCACTATCCATAAGATTAATATGAACTCTTTTATTCTTTCTACTTTTTCAAGATCATAGAAACATAGCAAAGCCCTTGACTCAACACTAATCTTTATTATAGATAGCACACGGACTCGCTTACATAAATAAATCACAATGCAAAACTCATCAAAACTTTGAACTAATAGATCAAGATACTACTAAAAGGATCGAACTAAATAAAGCGGTAAAGGTAGGATTGTGATGGTGATACGATACCGGGGCACCTCCCCCAAGCTTGGCAGTTGCCAAGGGGAGTGCCCATACCCATGTGATTATTTCTCCTTCTTCACGGTTGGTGTTATGATCTTCTTGGCGATGATGCCCTTCAGGATGCGATTCTCCTCCTCAATCTTATTTACTTGTTGTTTGAGGTCCATATTTTCTTTACGGAGCTTGCCCGTAACGGCCAAAGCTCCTTTTACCCAAGGATGTTGCATAGCTTCTGGAGAACAAGTGAAACTCTTTTTCATATTTTCATAATAAAGAAATCTAGAGTTGGAAGGGATGACCGAGGCAGGGACAGCCAGGCTAGGTAGTTCCCCCATATTGAATTCTGCTCGAAGACGAGAGGTAACTTCTTGATCTTCCTGCATGGCATCTATCCTTTTCAAATCAGCTTCCATCTCATCCTCTGTTGATGGTCCAAAGTGATAGGCATCGCTATTTGCTCATGGACCCGGCGTTGGGTGAGACACTCGGCTCTCCCCAACAGACTCCTGAGAAGACATCTTGCTTTATTCTGCAACAGGAACAGTTCGAAACGAAAACAGAGGATATTTGCGTGATACGGTGGTCAAAACCTTCGGGAGTATATATAATGAATTTTTACCAACCAAAATACGTAACATACAAGAAAACGGAGTCCGGGAGGTGCACGAGGTGCCCACGAAACAGGGGGGCGCACCCTACAGGGGGGGAGTGCCCTCCTCTCTCGTGGGAGCCTCGTGCCCCTTTCGGGCTACTTCTTTTTTCCTAAAATCTTTAAATAATCCAAAACTGATAAAAATTGCCATTAGAGTTGTTTTGGAGTCGGTTTACTTACCGTACCACGTACCTATGCCTTTTTGGGAGTCTGGAACGTTCTGGAAAGTGTCTCTTATGTATTCCTCAGGGGTTATGATTTCAATAATATTAGTTTCAGCATTGATAGGATTACCTGAAATACAATGTTTAATTCTTTGACCGTTTACCACCCTCGGATTTGTGCCTTCGAAGTTGTTGATTTTTATAGCACCAGAACGATAGACCTCCTCAATAACGTAGGGACCTTCCCATTTTGAGAGAAGTTTTCCTGCAAAAAATCTTAAACGAGAGTTGAACAATAACACATAATCTCCTACGTTAAACTCATGCTTCTGCATCCTCTTATCATGCCAACGTTTGACTTTTTCTTTGAAAAGCTTGGCATTCTCATATGCTTGGGTTCTCCATTCATCAAGTGAGCTAATATCAAACAACCTCTTCTCGTCGGCAAGTTTGAAGTCATAATTGAGCTCTTTAACAGCCCAATATGCTTTATGTTCAAGTTCAAGAGGTAAACGACATGCTTTTCCATAAACCATCTTATATGGAGACATACCCATAGGATTTTTGTATGCAGTTCTATAGGCCTATAATGCATCATCAAATTTTTTGGACCAATTCTTTCTAGATCTATTCACAATCTTTTACAAAATCAACTTGAGCTCTCTATTGCTCAATTCTACTTGACCACTAGACTGCGGGTGATAAGGAGATGCGATTCTATGATTGACATCATACTTAGAGAGCATCTTATGGAAAGCACCATGAATAAAGTGTGAACCACCATCAGTCATAAGATATCTAGGGACTCCAAACCTCGGAAAAATAACTTCTTTAAGCATTTTAATAGAAGTGTTATGATCAGCACTACTAGTTGGAATAGCTTCTACCCACTTAGTAACGTAATCAACAGCAACTAAAATGTGTGTATAACCATTAGAGGCAGGAAAAGGTCCCATATAATCAAAGCCCCAAACATCAAATGGTTCAATAACAAGAGAATAATTCATAGGCATTTCTTGACGTCTACTAATGTTACCTATTCTTTGACATTCATCACAAGATACGACAAACTTACGAGCATATTTGAAAAGAGTAGGCCAATAAAAACCAGATTGTAGTACCTTGTGTGCAGTTCTATCTCCAGCGTGGTGTCCTCCATAGGATTCAGAGTGACACTTGCGTAGGATTTGTTCTTGTTCATGCTCAGGCACACAACGTCTAATAATACCATCTACTCCTTCTTTATAAAGGTGTAGATCATCCCAGAAGTAATGTCTTAAATCATAAAAGAACTTTTTCTTTTGATGGTATGTGAAACTAGGCGGTATATATTTAGCAACAATGTAATTAGCATAATCAGCATACCAAGTAGCAGTACGAGAAGCATTGACAACCGCTAATTGTTCATCGGGAAAACTATCATTAATAGGCAGTGGGTCATCAAGAACATTCTCTAACCTAGACAAGTTGTCTGCAACGGGGTTCTCAGCTCCCTTTTTATCAACAATATGCAAATCAAATTCTTGGAGCAAGAGAACCCATCTAATGAGTCTAGGCTTAGCATCTTTCTTTTCCATAAGATATTTAATAGCAGCATGATCAGTGTGAATATGTCACATCCCTAGTCTGGTATGACTTAGACTAGCTAGCCATTTGTGCATCATATTTAAATTTCATTTAAATTTGAAATGAGGATTGGTGGAACCCTCAGAATCATTTTTGAAAATGACCCAAATAAAAATTTCTCCAAAAGGGTCCAAGAAAATGCTCATGTTGCCCTCTGAAAATATTGGACAGAGAAAAAAATCAAACCAATATTTTTAGGAGCTCATAGGTATTTATTTTGGGCATTTGGATTAATCCGATAAATATTTGCATTGGAAATATATTAGTTATATGTATTAATATATGTCCAAAAATTATGCCATTTATAAGGTAGCTCTGGATTAATATAACTAGCTTACATAAAAAAATGGCATAAGTAAATAAATTGATTTAGTATTATTACTAAATCAGAACAAATGTCAGAAAATTTAGAAAAAGAAATAACACAGGAAAACCTTACTTGAGCTTCTGCCTGGCGCCTCTGGCCCAGCAGCAGTAGGCCGGCCCAGCCAGCAGGCGGCCCAGGCCGCCTCCTCCTCTGTCGTCTTCGTCCTCGACAGAGGGAGGGGAGCGTGCCCGGCGCGCGCGCGCGCCACCGCGCCACACCACCTCCCTCCCTGCCTGCCTGCCTCTCCCCTCCTCGTCCGAATGCCCTGGAACGACGCCACGCGCCACCCCGACCTCTCTCGCACTCTCCTTCGCCCTCCTCCTCTCCCCCCTGCTCTCTCTCTCTCTCACCCGAGAATTACCGCCGCCGCCGACGAGCATCACCGTAGCCACCGCCTTCCCCTCGCCTCCCCGACACACGCAGGAGCTCCGCCCCCTCGCCCTGAAGCTCTCCGTCAAGCCACAAGACGCCGGACGCCCTGTGGAGCCGCCGTTGCCATCGTCTTCCTCCTCGGGCTCCGACCACCATCGCCGTCGATTCGCCGTCTCCAGTGCGTCCCCGAGCCCGCTTCGACGCCCGCTGCAACCGCGGTGAGCTCCGCCGCCGTTCCCCTCTCTTCTCCCCCTCGTTCCCGCGCCGTAACTCCGTTCCCCACCACGGCCGAACCTCCGCCATCGCCGAGCTCGCCGTCGACGCAGCTCCGGTGACCATTTGGTCACCCCGGCGAGTCCAACAAGTCCGTAAGGCCCCGTAGAGCATCCCTAGCGCTTTGCTTCGCTCGCCTTCGAGCTCCAACCGCGTTTCCGTGCAGGACCGAACTCCAGCGGCCGCAGCCGAGCTCGCCGCCGTCGACTCCGGCCACCCCAGGCCCAGCCACGGCCACCGCCCGACGCGCCATCGAGCTAGCTTTCCAACGCACCTAGCCGCACGCCATTTCGAGCACCACAGAGGAAACCCGGGGCACATGTACGCCGCGGACCTCGCCGGCGACTAACCGCCGGCGGGTTTGACTTGTTCGACCTGGGGTTTGACCCTCCCAGGGTCACTGACGCGTGGGCCCCGTCGGCCAGGTGATTAGCTTAGTGCTAATCACCGTTAACTAACCCCCCTGACACTGACAGTGGGCCCCAGCGCCACTAACTTTTAATTAGGATTAAATTAACCCCTATTTAACCCCCGTGTCACTAACGTGTGGACCCCACACGTCAGGTTTGACCCTGGACAGCCGCGTTGACCGCTGATGTAGTGATGACGTCATGCTGGCGCAATAATATGATTTCTGGATTTAAATTAAATCAGGAAATTCCAGAAATTGATTTAAACTTCAAAAATTCATATCAATTCAACCGTAGCTCAGATTAAAATAATTTATATATGAAAAATTATCAGAAAAATGCAATCTTTCCATCTGTACTAGTTTCATGCATGAAAAACCAACTTATACATGCTGTATATGAGAAAACACATTATGGCATATATAGGAGCTTATCCTGGAGATGCATTTGAACCTTTGGTTCAAATGGACTTCAAACCAAATGATTTCTAGTTGCATTAGCTCAAACAACATCACATCTTCATGCCATGTTCATGCATCATATTGTTGCATATGTTTGTGTATTGATTGCCGGCACCGTTCCTTCTCGATAGGTCTTGCTCCGAAGACCGTTCCAGAGTACCTGTCTGAGAAGCAGTGCCTCCTCTATTGATTTACCAGGCAAGCAAACCCCCTTGTTCATTCCGATACAATCCTACTCTCTCGCTCCTGCTCTCAGTTATTGCATTAGGACAACAGCGATTCATCTGCTACTTTGTGCTTCGGTAGTTGAACCCATTCCTCTGCATGACCTGTCATTGCCACAGTAAATAGTTGAAACCCACTAGCATGTGTAGGAGTTGATTGAAGCCACCGATGTGTTCCTACCATGCTATGCCTGCTATTTCTTAGAGTTGTGTCAGGTCTGATTCATTGGGAATGAATTGGAGTGTTACGATATGTTCTGGTGCTGAGAGTTAAGTGTGTGAACACGTTTTGGTAAAGGTAGCGGTGAGAGGCCATGTAGGAGTACATGGTGGGTTGTCTCACTGGATCCGTCCTTAAGCACTGAGTTCTATGTATGTTGTCCAATGACTCGATACTACCACACATTGGGCTCCGGGCGCTCCAAGCCCTCTCTACTTATTAACCAACTTGATCTCTGTCCAGGAGTCGCAACTAGTTTCTGGTGTTTGTAGGTAGTGTTAGTAGTCTACCAAGTGGCACCCGGCCAGGTGGGCTTGGGACAGACTAGGCATAAGTGGCACGGTGTACCAAGCGTAGATCCATCCGGCGAGGTGGGCTTGGGAACCCTGCACACATCGTTTGGGGCCGTGAGTGAAACCCCGGCCGGATCTCCTTGCGGATGGAACCCTAATAGGCAATAAACCTGGATTAGAGTCTTGTGTGGTTAGTCAGGTCGTGGCCGACACCCTCGCTAGGCTTCCGCTTGAAGGTTGCCGAGATACATGACGTGTACATGGCGGTAAGTGGCGAGAGCGTGTGTGAAGAAGTACACCCCTGCAGGGTTAACATGATCTATTCGAATAGCCGGGTCCGTGGTTATGGACTTCTTGGATGCTTACATGGTACATAGACAACTTGAAGTGGATACTCTAAAATGCTCAAGACAAGTGTGAGTGCTATGGATGGCCTTCTCGTAGGGAGACGGGAATGAATCCATAGTAGTGTATTGTGTGGTGATTAGTGGACTCGTGTGCGCCATATCACCTCAAGAGTTTCTGGTAGTCGTAGAACAGGTTAGCCACAGAGTCAAAGCTGGCTTGCTGCAACTAAACCCCACATTACCCTCTTGATACAAATGCATGTATGATAGGATCTGATGTAAGTCTTGCTGAGTACCTTTGTACTCATGTTGCTTTATTTATGTTTTTGCAGCGGAGACTTCGGTCTTACTAGTATTCTCGTGGACTTCGACTAGTAGCTAGTACCTCAGCTACGATCTTGGTCGGACGTTGTAGATAGTCAGGCTTTCAGCCTTTTTCATTTATAGATGTCTGTACTCAGACATGTAATGCTTTCGTTTGTTGCCTGATTGCTCTGACTGTTGGGTCATGTGACCCTTGCTTGTAATAATGCTATGATGGCTCTTCTGAGCCTTTATCTATATGAGTTGTTCAGTTATGCTGTGATGCCATGTTGTACAGCACATACTTGCATGTTATGCGTACGTGTAATGTGTATTGCTATGTGTGGGATCTGACTATCTAGTTGTTTATTCTTAGTAGCCTCTCTTACCGGGAAATGTCTCCTAGTGCTTCCACTGAGCCCTGGTAGCTTGCTACTGCTCCGGAACACTTAGGCAGGCCGGCATGTGTCCTTCTTCGATCCTGTGTCTGTCCCTTCGGGGAAATGTCACGCGATGAATACCGGAGTCCTGCTAGCCCGCTACAGCCCGGTTCACCGGAGTCCTGTTAGCCCAGTGCTACAGCCTGGATTCACTCGTTGATGACCGGCACGTTCGATGCTGGGTCATGGATGCCTGTCCCTGTAAGTTAGTGCCACTTTGGGTTTACGACTAGCCATGTCAGCCCGGGCTCTTTATCATATGGATGCTAGCGACACCATCATATACGTGTGCCAAAATGCGCAAACGGTCCCGGGCAAAGGTAAGGCGACACCCGTGGGGATACCGTGCGTGAGGCCGCAAAGTGATATGAGGTGTTACATGCTAGATTGATGTGGCATTGAGTCGGGGTCCTGACAGCGCTGGTATCAGAGCCTGACTGCCTGTAGGATTACCAAGCCAAACTGGTCGAAGTTGAGTCTAGAAATTCTTTAGTTATGTAAGGGAATTGATTGTGGGTTGGAACGTAAGGCTCTTTTACTCCTTTACCTCATGGCTTTCTGATCTGAGTCGTCCTATCTTTCCTACGGGGTTAAGGAACTAGGCTTTCTCTTCCGTCTATCAGGATCACGTGTTACTACTCCGTAGTCCCATAGGATTGGTTGATCAGAGTCATACCCTAGTTTTGAGTATTTCCGGTGTAGTCTGTTTAGTATGATCTCAGAACCTTGAGTAATGTTGATGAGTATGTTACCACCCCATTTTTAGTAGGATGTCTCATTCTGAGCATTTTACTGCCGTTATGCTGCCGAAATTTCCCTAGGAGTTCGAGAGATACTAATTCCTTGTCCTACATTCTACAGTCCATAGTTGATGCTGATTCCGTCGTTGGTTCGTTTCTCAGGATGTCATCAGCTAAGCGAAGTTCCGTTGCTCGTAGCCAGAACCACGGAGATGGTAGGGATGAGGATCCTCCCGATCAGCCTTCGTTGGCAGAGTTCATGCTAGATATGGAGAGGAACAAGCGTGAGTCTAACCGCTTGTTGGCACGTATCGAGGAGAACACCGCACATCAGTTCAAAGGATCTGTGACCATTCATGACTTTATCCGCTTGCACCCATCCACCTTTCATCATTCCATTGAGCCACTCGATGCAGATGACTGGCTCCGTAGCATCACCCATAAGCTGCGTTCCGCGAACGTAGCTGAAGATGACAAGGTCACTTATGCCACATATCACCTGGAAGGTCCTGCTAGTCTTTGGTGGCAGAACTATGAGGCTATGCTTCCAGCTGGCCAGATTCCCACATGGAGGGATTTCGTTGAGGCTTTTCGCGAGCATCACATTCCTGAAGCCCTCATTGATCGCAAGAGAGAAGAGTTCTGTAGTTTCACCCAGGGTAAGATGGCTGTTGATGCCTATAGTAGAGAGTTTGAGAACCTCGCCCGTTATGCCACAGAAGAGGTGTCCACGGACGCCAAGAAGCAGGCTAGGTTCCGGAAGGGTCTCAACCCCAAGTTGCGTCGTGATCTCCACCTGCATCATTGTGATACATTCCAAGCCCTTGTGAACAAGGCCATTAATGCAGAGACAGCTCAACTCACTTACGAGGAGTCTCGTAAGCACACTCGTGCTTTGGGATCTTCCTCCGGTTCTAGCTCTCAGAAGCGCCGGATTTGGGTTCCAAACTCCGCTCTTCCACCCAAATATGTACCGAGGCCATCTTATGTGGCACCTCATCAAGTTCAGAAGTATGCTCCACCCAGGCCTATTGGTGGACCGCTTTCTAATACAGGTCCACATCCTACCTCCAAGATTTGTTACAAGTGCGGAGAGCCAGGCCACATTGCCCGTATTTGCACTCAGACCAGAGTTGCTCCACCCCAGCCCGAGAAGTCTATTGGCCATGGTAAGACATCACGCAAGATGATCAGTGCCAAGTCAGCTCCCACTGAACATGGACGTGTGCATCACGTCTCAGCTAAAGCCGCTCATGATGATCCAGATGTCGTTCTTGGTACACTCCTTGTCAACTGTCATCCGGCATCGGTTTTGTTCGATACTGGAGCGTCTCATTCCTTCATTTCTGAAAGCTATGCCCGCTTGCACGACATGTCATTTTGTGATATGCCCTCCCCACTACTTATTCAAACTCCTGGATCCAAATGGCAAACTTCTAGGATAAGTTATGGCAATGAAATCCTTGTTGACAGACTTGTATTCCTTGCTTCTTTGATATCTCTCAAGTCTTCGGATATTAACATCATCTTGGGTATGGACTGGATGACAGCTCATTATGCCAAGATTGATTGTTTCACCAGGTCTGTTCAGCTCACTCACCCATCTGGCAAGATAGTCACTGTCTCCACTAGAGTTGCAAAGCGTCAGCTCTATTCCCTTAATGCCAGCCCTCTTCCAGACCTTGAAGATATCCTGGTAGTCTGTGACTTTCCGGATGTCTTTCCAGAGGAACTGCCAGGTGTTCCGCCTGACAGAGATGTAGAGTTCGTCATAGATCTTATCCCAGGAACTGCTCCAATCTCTAGGAGACCCTACAAGATGGCACCCTTAGAACTAGCCGAGCTTAAGAAACAACTTGATGAGTCCTTGCAAAAGGGTTTCATCCGTCCTAGTTCTTCTCCTTGGGCTTGCCCCGTCCTCTTCATCAAGAAGAAGGATGGTACGGATCGGATGGTTGTAGATTATCGCCCCGTTAATTTGGTTACGATAAAGAACAAGTATCCGCTCCCCAGGATCAACGACCTGTATGATCAGCTCACTGGATCCTCAGTCTTCTCCAAGATGGATTTGAGGTTAGGATACCACCAAATTAAGATCAGAAATGGGGACATTCCCAAGACAGCTTTTGTCACTCGTTATGGCCAGTACGAGTACACCGTCATGTCCTTTGGCCTAACCAACGCCCCAGCCACATTCTCCCGCTTGATGAACTCGATCTTCATGGAGTACTTAGATAAGTTCTTCGTGGTTTACCTCGATGATATTCTTATCTACTCGAAGAACGAGGAAGAGCATGCCGAACATCTTAGACTTGTGTTAGAAAAACTCAGAGAGCACCGCCTTTATGCCAAGTTCTCCAAGTGTGAATTTTGGTTGCCAGAAGTGACCTACCTAGGCCACGTAATCTCTGGTAAGGGCATTGCTGTCAATCCCGAGAGAGTTCAGGCTGTTCTCGATTGGACTCCACCTGAGACCGTTAAACAAGTTAGGAGTTTCCTTGGTCTAGCCAGCTATTGTCGCCGCTTTGTTGAAAACTTCTCCAAAGTAGCCAAACCCCTCACGGAACTTCTCAAGAAAGATAAAAAGTTTGAGTGGTCCCCACAGTGTGAGTACAGTTTTCAGGAACTGAAAAGACGCCTGACTTCTGCTCCCATACTTGTGCCACCGGATTTCACTAAAGACTTTATTATCTACTGCGACGCCTCACGGCAGGGACTAGGTTGCATTCTTATGCAGGATCATCATGTGATTGCCTATGCATCTCGACAGTTGCATCCACATGAGGATAAATATCCTACACATGATCTAGAGCTTGCAGCCGTAGTCTATGCACTCAAGACCTGGCGACATTACCTTCTTGGTAAACGTTGCGAGATGTACACCGATCACCAGAGTCTCAAGTATATCTTCACCCAACCGGATCTGAACCTTAGGCAAAGACGTTGGTTGGAGTTGATCACAGATTATGATTTAGGGATTACCTACACCCCAGGCAAAGCCAATGTCATGGCTGATGCTCTAAGCCGTAAATCCTATTGCAACAATCTCATGTTGCAGCAAGGCCAACCACTTCTCCATGAGGAATTCTGTAAGCTTAATCTTCACATTGCTCCTCACGGATTCCTTTCTACCCTGGTGGCGAAACCTGATCTTAAGGATCAGATTATCGCAGCTCAAAAGCAAGACACAGGAATTTCCCGGATCAAGAGAAACATTAAGAAGGTAGTTGGTGGATGTTTCACTATGGATGATCGTGGTGTTGTTTTCTTTGAGAATCGCTTGGTGGTTCCCAAGAATCAACATCTTTGACAACTGATTCTTAAGGAGGCGCATGAATCTCCTCTCACGATTCATCCCGGTAGTACTAAGATGTATCAGGACCTACGCCAGAGATTCTGGTGGACTAGGATGAAGAGAGAAATCGCTGAGTTCATTGCTAAATGTGACGTTTGTCGTCGCGTTAAGGCAGAGCATCAGAGACCTGCTGGCACCCTTCAGCCTTTAGCTATTCCTGAGTGGAAATGGGATAAAGTTGGTATGGACTTCATCATCGGCTTTCCCAGGACCAAGAAAGGGAATAACGCTATCTTCGTAGTCGTTGATCGTCTTTCCAAAGTGGCTCACTTCCTTCCTGTTCAAGAGAGTATCACTGCTAGTCAGCTTGCTGACTTATACATTTCTCGAATAGTGTCACTTCATGGTGTTCCACTAGATATCAATTCAGACCGTGGCAGTCTTTTCACTTCTCATTTCTGGGAGAGTTTCCAAACTGCCATGGGAACCCATCTTTCCTTCAGTACCGCTTTCCACCCTCAGTCGAGTGGTCAGGTGGAACGGGTCAATCAAATTCTCGAAGACATGCTTAGAGCTTGCGTTATCTCATTCGGTATGGATTGGGAGAAATGTCTTCCTTTTGCCGAGTTTGCTTACAACAATAGCTATCAATCCAGCCTCAAGAAAGCTCCTTTTGAGGTTCTCTATGGACGAAGATGTCGAACACCTTTGAACTGGTCGGAAACCGGTGAAAGACAATTCTTTGGACCGGACATGATCCAGGAGGCAGAAGAGCAAGTTCGCATCATTCGTGAGAATTTGAAAACAGCCCAGTCTCGTCAAAAGAGTCAGTATGATCGTCATCATAAGGATATGACTTATGAAGTTGGCGAAAGAACTTACCTTTGGGTTACTCCCATGAAGGGTACCCATCGTTTCGGTATCAAGGGCAAGTTGGCTCCTCGTTACATTGGTCCTTTTCGCATTCTCGCTAAACGAGGAGAGGTTGCCTACCAGTTGGAACTACCCCCACATCTTTCTCGAGTTCATGATGTCTTCCACGTCTCTCAAATCAGGCGTTGCTTCTCGGATCCCATCCGCGGAGTGGACCACGAAACGCTTGATCTCCAAGATAACCTCACATACCGAGAGTACCCGGTTCGCATTCTTGATCAAGCAGAGCGTGTCACTCGACGTCAGAACATCAAGTTTCTCAAAGTTCAGTGGTCTCATCATTCCGAGAGAGAAGCTACTTGGGAGCGAGAAGATCGTCTTCGACTAGAGTACCCCACTTTCTTTCCGTCAACTCTTGAATCTCGGGACGAGATTTTTTCAAGTGGGGGCGAGTTGTCACATCCCTAGTCTGGTATGACTTAGACTAGCTAGCCATTTGTGCATCATATTTAAATTTCATTTAAATTTGAAATGAGGATTGGTGGAACCCTCAGAATCATTTTTGAAAATGACCCAAATAAAAATTTCTCCAAAAGGGTCCAAGAAAATGCTCATGTTGCCCTCTGAAAATATTGGACAGAGAAAAAAATCAAACCAATATTTTTAGGAGCTCATAGGTATTTATTTTGGGCATTTGGATTAATCCGATAAATATTTGCATTGGAAATATATTAGTTATATGTATTAATATATGTCCAAAAATTATGCCATTTATAAGGTAGCTCTGGATTAATATAACTAGCTTACATAAAAAAATGGCATAAGTAAATAAATTGATTTAGTATTATTACTAAATCAGAACAAATGTCAGAAAATTTAGAAAAAGAAATAACACAGGAAAACCTTACCTGAGCTTCTGCCTGGCGCCTCTGGCCCAGCAGCAGTAGGCCGGCCCAGCCAGCAGGCGGCCCAGGCCGCCTCCTCCTCTGTCGTCTTCGTCCTCGACAGAGGGAGGGGAGCGTGCCCGGCGCGCGCGCGTGCCACCGCGCCACGCCACCTCCCTCCCTGCCTGCCTGCCTCTCCCCTCCTCGTCCGAATGCCCTGGAACGACGCCACGCGCCACCCCGACCTCTCTCGCACTCTCCTTCGCCCTCCTCCTCTCCCCCCTGCTCTCTCTCTCTCTCTCACCCGAGAATTACCGCCGCCGCCGACGAGCATCACCGTAGCCACCGCCTTCCCCTCGCCTCCCCGACACGCGCAGGAGCTCCGCCCCCTCGCCCTGAAGCTCTCCGTCAAGCCACAAGACGCCGGACGCCCTGTGGAGCCGCCGTCGCCATCGTCTTCCTCCTCGGGCTCCGACCACCATCGCCGTCGATTCGCCATCTCCAGTGCGTCCCCGAGCCCGCTTCGACGCCCGCTGCAACCGCGGTGAGCTCCGCCGCCGTTCCCCTCTCTTCTCCCCCTCGTTCCCGCGCCGTAACTCCGTTCCCCACCATGGCCGAACCTCCGCCGTCGCCGAGCTCGCCGTCGACGCAGCTCCGGTGACCATTTGGTCACCCCGGCGAGTCCAACAAGTCCGTAAGGCCCCGTAGAGCATCCCTAGCGCTTTGCTTCGCTCGCCTTCGAGCTCCAACCGCGTTTCCGTGCACGACCGAACTCCGGCGGCCGCAGCCGAGCTCGCCGCCGTCGACTCCGGCCACCCCAGGCCCAGCCACGGCCACCGCCCGACGCGCCATCGAGCTAGCTTTCCAACGCACCTAGCCGCACGCCATTTGGAGCACCACAGAGGAAACCCGGGGCACATGTACGCCGCGGACCTCGCCGGCGACTAACCGCCGGCGGGTTTGACTTGTTCGACCTGGGGTTTGACCCCCCCAGGGTCACTGACGCGTGGGCCCCGTCGGCCAGGTGATTAGCTTAGTGCTAATCACCGTTCACTAACCCCCCTGACACTGACAGTGGGCCCCAGCGCCACTAACTTTTAATTAGGATTAAATTAACCCCTGTTTAACCCCCCTGTCACTGACGTGTGGACCCCACACGTCAGGTTTGACCCTGGACAGCCGCGTTGACCGCTGATGTAGTGATGACGTCATGCTGGCGCAATAATATGATTTCTGGATTTAAATTAAAGCAGGAAATTCCAGAAATTGATTTAAACTTCAAAAATTCATATCAATTCAACCGTAGCTCAGATTAAAATAATTTATATATGAAAAATTATCAGAAAAATGCAATCTTTCCATCTATACTAGTTTCATGCATGAAAAACCAACGTATACATGCTGTATACGAGAAAACACATTATGGCATATATAGGAGCTTATCCTGGAGATGCATTTGAACCTTTGGTTCAAATGGACTTCAAACCAAATGATTTCTAGTTGCATTAGCTCAAACAACATCACATCTTCATGCCATGTTCATGCATCATATTGTTGCATATGTTTGTGTATTGATTGCCGGCACCGTTCCTTCTCGATAGGTCTTGCTCCGGAGACCGTTCCAGAGTACCTGTCTGAGAAGCAGTGCCTCCTCTATTGATTTACCAGGCAAGCAAACCCCCTTGTTCATTCCGATACAATCCTACTCTCTCGCTCCTACTCTCAGTTATTGCATTAGGACAACAGCGATTCATCTGCTACTTTGTGCTGCGGTAGTTGAACCCATTCCTCTGCATGACCTGTCATTGCCACAGTAAATAGTTGAAACCCACTAGCATGTGTAGGAGTTGATTGAAGCCACTGATGTGTTCCTAGCATGCTATGCCTGCTATTGCTTAGAGTTGTGTCAGGTCTGATTCATTGGGAATGAATTGGAGTGTTACGATATGTTCTGGTGCTGAGAGTTAAGTGTGTGAACACGTTTTGGTAAAGGTAGCGGTGAGAGGCCATGTAGGAGTACATGGTGGGTTGTCTCACTGGATCCGTCCTTAAGCACTGAGTTCTATGTATGTTGTCCAATGACTCGATACTACCACACATTGGGCTCCGGGCGCTCCAAGCCCTCTCGGCTTATTAACCAACTTGATCTCTGTCCAGGAGTCGCAACTAGTTTCTGGTGTTTGTAGGTAGTGTTAGTAGTCTACCAAGTGGCACCCGGCCAGGTGGGCTTGGGACAGACTAGGCACAAGTGGCACGGTGTACCAAGCGTAGATCCATCCGGCGAGGTGGGCTTGGGAACCCTGCACACATCGTTTGGGGCCGTGAGTGAAACCCCGGCCGGATCTCCTTGCGGATGGAACCCGAATAGGCAATAAACCTGGATTAGAGTCTTGTGTGGTTAGTCAGGTCATGGCCGACACCCTCGCCAGGCTTCCGCTTGAAGGTTGCCGAGATACATGACGTGTACATGGCGGTAAGTGGCGAGAGCGTGTGTGAAGAAGTACACCCCTGCAGGGTTAACATGATCTATTCGAATAGCCGGGTCCGCGGTTATGGACTTCTTGGATGCTTACATGGTACATAGACAACTTGAAGTGGATACTCTAAAATGCTCAAGACAAGTGTGAGTGCTATGGATGGCCTTCTCGTAGGGAGACGGGAATGAATCCATAGTAGTGTATTGTGTGGTGATTAGTGGACTCGTGTGCGCCATATCACCTCAAGAGTTTCTGGTAGTCGTAGAACAGGTTAGCCACAGAGTCAAAGCTGGCTTGCTGCAACTAAACCCCACATTACCCTCTTGATACAAATGCATGTATGATAGGATCTGATGTAAGTCTTGCTGAGTACCTTTGTACTCATGTTGCTTTATTTATGTTTTTGCAGCGGAGACTTCGGTCTTACTAGTGTTCTCGTGGACTTTGACTAGTAGCTAGTACCTCAGCTACGATCTTGGTCGGACGTTGTAGATAGTCAGGCTTTCAGCCTTTTTCATTTATAGATGTCTGTACTCAGACATGTAATGCTTCCGTTTGTTGCCTGATTGCTCTGACTGTTGGGTCATGTGACCCCTGCTTGTAATAATGCTATGATGGCTCTTCTGAGCCTTTATCTATATGAGTTGTTGAGTTATGCTGTGATGCCATGTTGTACAGCACATACTTGCATGTTATGCGTACGTGTAATGTGTATTGCTATGTGTGGGATCTGACTATCTAGTTGTTTATTCTTAGTAGCCTCTCTTACCGGGAAATGTCTCCTAGTGCTTCCACTGAGCCCTGGTAGCTTGCTACTGCTCCGGAACACTTAGGCAGGCCGGCATGTGTCCTTCTTCGATCCTGTGTCTGTCCCTTCGGGGAAATGTCACACGATGAATACCGGAGTCCTGCTAGCCCGCTACAGCCCGGTTCACCGGAGTCCTGTTAGCCCAGTGCTACATCCTGGATTCACTCGTTGATGACCGGCACGTTCGATGCTGGGTCATGGATGCCTGTCCCTGTAAGTTAGTGCCACTTTGGGTTTACGACTAGCCATGTCAGCCCGGGCTCTTTATCATATGGATGCTAGCGACACCATCATATACGTGTGCCAAAATGCGCAAACGGTCCCGGGCAAAGGTAAGGCGACACCCGTGGGGATACCGTGCGTGAGGCCGCAAAGTGATATGAGGTGTTACATGCTAGATCGATGTGGCATTGAGTCGGGGTCCTGATAGAATAGTAACTTTGGAATCAACAATATAAGGTCTAAACTTATCACATGCAAACACAACTACTAAGAATTCCTTTTCAGTAGTAGCATAATTTCTCTGGGCAGTATCAAGAGTCTTGATAGCATAATGGATAACATTCAATTTCTTATCGACTCTTTGCCCTAAAACAGCACCTACAGCATAATCACTAGCATCGCACATAATTTCAAAAGGTAAACTCCAATCAGGTGGCTGAACAATAGGTGTGGTAATCAAAGCTTTCTTAAGTGTTTCAAATGCTTCTACACAATCATCATCAAAGACAAAAGGAATATCTTTTTGCAATAAATTAGTCAGAGGCCTAGAGATTTTAGAAAAGTCATTAATGAACCTTCTATAAAAACTGGCATGACCAAGGAAACTTCTTATACCTTTTATGTCCTTGGGACATGGCATCTTTTCAATAGCATCAACTTTGGCTTTATCAACTTCAATAGCTCTCTCGGAGATCTTGTGCCCCAAGACAATGCCTTCATTAACCATAAAGTGACACTTTTCCCAATTTAGGACGAGACTAGTGTCTTCGCATCTCTGCAAAACTCGATCAAGTTTTCTCAAACAATCATCAAAAGAGGATCCATAGACGGAGAAGTCATCCATGAATACCTCACAAATCTTTTCACAAAAATCAGAAAATATAGCCATCATGCATCTTTGAAAGGTAGCAGGTGCATTACATAAACCAAAAGGCATACGTCTATAAGCAAAAGTACCAAAAGGGCAAGTAAAAGTAGTTTTAGATTGATCCCCCGCTGATACAGGTATCTGAGAGAAGCCAGAATAACCATCTAGAAAGCAAAAATGTGTGTGTTTGGATAGCCTTTCTAGCATTTGATCAATAAAAGGTAAAGGGTAATGATCTTTCTTAGTAGCTTTATTTAACTTACGGAAGTCAATTACCATCCTATAACCTATAATAATTCTTTGCGGGGTCAATTCATCTTTATCATTAGGAACAACGGTAATACCTCCTTTTTAGGGACATAATGGACAGGGCTTACCCATGCACTATCAGCAACGGGATAAATAATACTCCCTCCATTAGTAGATATAGGGTGTATAGTTTTTGGCACGGAAATTAAAGAACGAACATGGAGGGAAAATTTCACAAGTTTTGGGTGAGATTACACCTGACTAATTGACATGAGTAAATAGAGGAGCTTGCCTAATATAAGGAAATGTAATCAGATACTCAATGCACCTTATATTTCGGATTTTTTCTCAAAAATCTATACACCTTATATCAAGGAACGGAGGGATTACCTGCCTCAAGGAGTTTTAGTATCTCCTTTCTTACCACTTCCTTCATTTTGGGATTTAATCGTCTTTGAGGATCTCTAACTGGTTTGGCATCTTTCTCCACTGAAATTTTGTGTTGGCATAATGTGGGACTAATGCCCTTAAGATCATCCAGAGTATATCCAATAGCATCTCTGTGCTTCTTCAGAGTTTTCAATAATCTTTCTTCTTCTTTCTCTGAAAGGTTAGCACTAATAATAACAGGATATATTTCTTTTTCATCAAGATAAGCATACTTAAGATTATCAGGTAAGGGTTTGAGTTCAAACACGGGATCACCCTTGGGTGGAGGGGGATCCCCAAGAATTTCAACGGGAAGGTTATGTTTCAGCATAGGTTCTTGTTTAAGGAACACTTCATCTATTTCTTCTCTTTCCTTCATAAACATATCATTTTCATGGTCTAGCAAATATTGTTCTAATGGATCAGTTGGTGGAACAGCAATGGAAGCAAGACCAATAATTTCATCCTTACTAGGTGGTTCCCTTTCACGAGGTTGTCTACTAAACTTAGCAAAATTAAACTCATGAGACATACCATCTATGCCAACAGTGACAATATTCTTTTCACAATTAATCTTAGCACTAGCAGTATTCAGGAAGGGTCTACCAAAAATAATGGGACAAAAATCATCTTGTGGGGAACCAAGAACAAGAAAATCAGCAAGGTATTTAATCTTCCCACACAAGACTTCAACATCTCTAACGATCCCAATAGGTTTAATGGTGTCCCTATTAGCAAGCTTAATAGTAACATCAATGTCTTCTAATTCAACAGGTGCAATATCGTGCATAATTTCTTTATAAAGATCATAAGGTATCGCATTAGCACTAGCACCCATATCACATAAACTGTGATAACAATGATCTCCTATTTTAACAGAAATAACAAGCGTGCCTACAACAGGTCTACGTGTCTTAGTAGGGTCTAGCAATATTAGCAGTTTCACCACAAAAAGAAATAACATGCCCATCTAAGTCCTCATCCAAAAGATCTTTGATCATAGCAACACCAGGTTCAACATTAATTTGCTCAGGAGGTGTATAGGTCCTAGTATTACTCTTACGGACAACAGTCGAAGCTTTGGCATGATCTTTTATCCTAACAGGAAAAGGAGGTTTTTCAACATAAGCAATAGGAATAATGGGATCACTATATGTAATAGTCTTCCCTTCGACTGTAATAGGTGCAACTACTTTAACTTCAACAGGAGGATTATATTTAAACCACTTCTCTTTAGGGAGATCAACGTGAGTAGCAAAAGTTTCACAAAAAGTAGCTACTATCTCAGAGTCAAGTCCATACTTAGAGCTAAATCCACGGAAAGCATCGGCATCCATAAAACATTTAACACAATCAAACTTAGGTGTCATACCTGATTCCTTACCATCGTTGGAACCCCAATCTTCAGAGTTGCATTTAATTCTTTCCAATAAGTCCCATTTGAAATCAATAGTCTTCAGCATATAGGAACCAGCACAGGAAGTATCGAGCAGGTTGCGGTTATCAAGAGAAAGCCGAGCATAAAAATTCTGAATGATCATTTCCCGAGAGAGCTCATGATTAGGGGAAATATAACATTGACTTAAGCCTCCCCCAAGCTTGAGCGATGCTTTCTCCTTCGCGAGGCCAGAAATTATATATGTAATTACGATCACGATGAACAAGATGCATAGGATAGAACTTCTGGTGAAATTCCAACTTCAACCGCTTATAGTTCCAATATCTCGTATCATCACATAGCCTATACCATGTCATTGCATCCACCTTCAAAGATAAAGGGAAGACCTTCCTTTTGACAACATCATCGGGAATACCTGCAAGCTTAAATAATCCACAAACTTCATCCACAAAGATAAGGTGTAAGTCGGGATGCAATGTTTCGTCTCCTGCAAAAGGATTAGCTAGCAGTTTCTCTATCATACCCGAAGGAATCTCAAAGTGAATATTTTCATAAGGTTCACTAGGTTGAGGATCATCTATTGGCTCTTCTGGTTGGGGTGAAGATACCCCAAACAAGCCCCTCAAAGGATTAGTTTCCATAGTGACAAGTAACAGAAAATTTCAACACACTATATAAATGTTTCCTTACCAAGTTCCACTCACCAAGAGCCCTACGCTCCCCGGCAACGGCGCCAGAAAAGAGTCTTGATGACCCACAAGTATAGGGGATCTATCGTAGTCCTTTCAATAAGTAAGAGTGTCAAACCCAACGAGGAGCAGAAGGAAATGATAAGCGGTTTTCAGTAAGGTTTTCTCTGCAAGCACTGAAATAGTAGGTAATAGATAGTTTTGTGATAAGATAAATAGTAAAGAGCAAAAGTAAATAAAGTGCAGCAAGGTGGCCCAATCCTTTATGTAGCAAAGGATAAGCCTGGACAAACTCTAATAATGAAGAAGGAGCATCCGAGGACACATTGGGAATTATCGTCAAGCTAGTTTTCATCACGTTCATAAGATTCGCGTTTGGTACTTTGATAATTTGATATGTGGGTGGACCGGCACTTGGGTACTGCCCTAACATGGACAAGCATACCACTTATGATTAACCCCTATTGCAAGCATCTGCAACTACAAAAAGGAGTATTAAGGTAAACCTAACCACAACATTAAACATATGGGTCCATATCAACCCCTAACGAGGCAACGCATAAACTAGGGTTTAAGCTTCTGTCACTCTAGCAACCCATCTACTTATTACTTCCCTATGCCTTCCTCTAGGCCCAAATAATGATGAAGTGTCATGTAGTCGACGTTCACATAACACCACTAGAGGAGAGACGACATACATCTCATCAAAATATCGAACGAATACCAAATTCACATGACTAATAATAGCAAGACTTCACTCATGTCCTCAGGAACAAACGTAACTACTCACAAAGCATATTCATGTTCATAATCAGAGGGATAATAATATGCATAAAGGATCTGAACATATGATCTTCCACCAAGTAAACCAAATAGCATCAACTACAAGGAGTAATCAACACTACTAGCAACCCACATGTACCAATTTGTGGTTTTGATACAAGATTGGATACAAGAGATGGACTAGGGTTTTGAGAGGAGATGGTGCTGGTGAAGATGTTGATGTAGATTGACCCCGTCCCGGTGAGAGGATCGTTGGTGATGACGTTGGTGATGATTTCCCCCTCCCGGAGGTTCGTTGGTGATGACGTTGGTGATGTAGATTAACCAAACAGCTCCGCCAGAGCCCTAGATTGATTCCGCCTAGGTTCCGCCTCGTGGCGGCGGAGTTTCGTCCTGTAAGCTTGCCCATGATTTTTTTCAGGGTAAAACCCTTCATATAGCAGAAGATGGACGTCGGAGGCCCACCAGGGAGCCTAGGAGATAGGGGCGCGCCCTAGGGGGGCGCCCCCTGTCTCCTGGACAGGGTGTGGGCCCCCTGGCCTATTTATTTTGTCCAAAAAATCTTATTAAATCTGAAAAGTTGTTTCGTGGTGTCTCAGGTCTTTGGGAGTTGTGCAGAATAGGTTTCCAACGTTTGCTCCTTTTTCAGCCAGAATTCCAGCTGTCGGCATCCCCCCTCTTCATGGTAAACCTTGTAAACTAAGAGAGAATAGCCATAAGTATTGAGATAAAATGTGTAAAAACAACCCATAATGCAATAAATATTGATATAAAAGCATGATGCAAAATGGACGTATCAGACAGTTTAGTAAATTCCTTCTTGACAGTGCCATCATTAGTGGTAGCATCCTTGGCGGCACCACCAGTGGTGTCATCCCCAACGCCACTAAGGGTTGTGTAGTCAGGATCGGTGTCTTCCGCGGTGTCCTCATAGCGGTGAGGTTCTTCCTCCATCTCCTGGGACAGCTCCCAGAATTGCTTGCCCGAACCGCAGGCCTCATCATTGTTGGCCATGTTCGCTCTAAATAGGAAATAAGTTTGGTCAAAAAGTTGGTTATTGTCAAGGAACAAGATCTCTAAGTTGACCAAATAACCTAATTCTCGAGGAATGTCGCCAAAAAGTTGGTTATTGTCAAGGAACAATTGAGTGATGTTTGTGATATTGCCTAGGTGTTTTGGAATGTCACCAGAAAGTTGGTTGCTACAAAGATCCAAGGTTGTGAGTTCGGTCAAATTTCCTAGGCAGTTTGGGATGGAACCTGTTAGTGTGTTGTAGCAAAGCCACAACTCCTCCTAGTTCTCAAGATAACCTAGTTGTCGAGGGATGTGTCTAGAAAGTTGGTTGATGTCAAGATACATGCTGATTAATTTTTGTTTCGGTTGAGAATCGGGCACCTTCTAGGTCAAGAAAATTGGGCATGACCTTTGCTAATTTTCTTGACCTAGGATTGCCCCATTCTCAACTGAAACAGAAATTAATCAACATTTCAGGAGAAAGGGGTCATTTCAGAAGATCACAAGTAGCAACAACATCACAAGTTGACAAAATCACAAGTAGCACCAGCATCACAAGTAGTACAACAGCAGCAGCATCACAAGTAGTACAACGGCATCATCACAAGTAGTACAGCAGAAGCATCACAAGTAGCAGCAAAATCACAAGTAGCAGCAGCATCACAAGTAGTACAGCAGCAGCAAAATCACAAGTAGCAGTAGCATCACAAGTAGTATAGCAGAGAAAGGAGAGGAAGTACCCTAGCAATTTATGAAAGTGTCCAGTACACTAAACTCCAACTCCAGTACCAGAGGAAATGGGCAGTAGATGGGCAGCCTACAACAGATGCAGCTCCAGCTCCTTGACGTGCAGATGCAGCTCTAGCTCCCTGGAACCAACAAACAAAATTGAGCAAACAGCAAATGCCTAATGTTGCTACTTGCTCAACCATCACTACTCTCAAATTAATCTTTGCAACATATAACCACAATCTCAACATGGAGTATGAGGAAATAAACCTATGAATAGTACATCAGCAAGCTATACTCAACAATGAACCTTGGAGTTTCTTTTAAGTTTTAGGCTTTTGTTGTTGTTAGTAGGCAACCTCCCAGCAAGATCAATCGACAAATAGTACAGAAGCAAGCTATCCTCATCAATGCTGGTTACTAAACACGTGATAGACAAAATAGCCCAGCCTAATTACAGAGAACCCTCGATCTGAACTGAACATATGATGAACTGAACATAGCAAGAACTAATCATCGCTTTGCGGATGATTAGTAGGAGTACATAGCAAGAACTAATCATCGCTTTGCGGGAACTAATCATAGCAAGAACTAATCATTGCTAGTAGTAATTGTGCTTTCTGAGATGATGCTTATGTAAAATATCAATGAGTATTCCCATTGGTTCATCGATTTGCGGATCTAACCCGCCATTTTTGGCATGGTGAGAACTTCAAGGGTCAAGTTAGTAGGAGTACACATGAGCTCCTTCAAGCAGTGTGAGGGCCAGCGAGAAGAGGTTCCAGATTGGTGGTAATATCTAGCTCAAACGAAAAAACAGATTACAATGCTTGTTATATAACAGTTTCACGAATCTGGGTTAACATGCTTCTGTCGTGCTTCTGAGATGGTGCCCGTATTCCACATATTTGTGATGTGTAAACAGCACAAATCTTTCAAAACTCTAAAAATGCAATATTCGATTCATTTTGATTTTGTACCAGCAACCTAAATTGTGCATTATTGGCCCCAATAATGCAATTCAACACTAGAGATATATTGAAAATTAAAACCTTTCTGCCATGCATCAATTTCATTATCATATGAGCTACATGAAACATTTGAATTCTCAGGAGCAAGCTTAACATTCCATTCCACCAGTGGCAAATGGGAATTTGACCTCTTTCTAAAATCCTCCAGCATTAACCCAAAAACACAGGCACTCATACACAGAAACTGATCAGAGATACAAGGATAAAATGCAAGGACACTCATAGGATAAGATTTGATAGCAGATCATGCAAATAAGTATATCAGGTATCAAACAAGATGTCTGAGAAGGCCAAAACAGAAATTCAGAAACTAGCACTTGATAACAACAGAACCCACTAGCTGCCTTAAGCATCTCATCAAAAAAATAACAGGAGGGGATCCCTAACTACAAGCATGCTGATAACTAAAATCAAGCAGAAAATTAAGTATACTACACAAGGCATAAGGTATACCTAACCAAGATCTATAAATAACAGGGGGGAAATAAATAAATAAACAAAAGAGAATAAGTGATTAATAACAGATACCTGAAGCCTCACCGAGTGCACCTCCAAGAAAGCAGAGAAAACCCTAACACTCACACCACCTCAAAATCAAAATCCCTACAAAAGATCTCCCATGAAAGAACAGAGTAACAAATTCATTTTCACAGATCAACACATAATCACGAGACAAACACAAATCTAAACTGAACAATTAATAGGTTGCAAGAATATACAAAATCCAAACATTACACAATTCTGAACAGTACACTTTTCAAATTCATAGAAATTTGAGAGAGAGAGAGAGAGAGAGAGAGAGAGAGAGAGAGAGAGAGAAAGGATTCAGATTCAGAGAAGTGCAACAGGAGGGAAGTGGAGAGGAGGAGCAAGAGCAGTTTTCAGGTTTCAGAGAAGAGTAGCAGCAAGACGTTGAGAGGAGAAGCAGCAGGAGTAAAGAAAGAGGGAGGAGCAGCAACAAGGCGAGGGAAGAAACACGGCCGGCAGAGGGCGAGCGCGGCCGTGGGCGGCAACACACAGATGCGTGTGTGCGCGGGCGCGGCCGACTGCAGTGACAGCGTAGCGGCCAGGCAACACAGGAGCTCGGCGATGGCGGCTACAGCAACGAACCCGACGGGGGAAGGGGGAAATCGGTCGAGGGCCTCACCGAGGTGCTCGACGACGAGCTCGGGAGGTCGGGGGTGGCCGGGGCGGAGCGATTTGACGAGGTGGACGAGGGCGACCGAGGTTGTGGAAGACGACGATGGCGACGATACGGTGCAGCTCCGGTCGATTGAGAGCCCGTAGATGAAGAAGCAGTCGACGGCGGTCCTCCTGGACGTCTCCGTGCGGCGCGGGGTGACAGGAGGCGGCGCAGTGGGTCGGGGTGGCGGTGCAGTGGGTCGGGGCGGCGCGGAGTAGCAGGTCGAGGGCTCGGGGGATTGGGGACTGGTGGCGGCGCGGGGTGACTGTTTTTTTTATCTTTGCCTTTTTTAGTGGGAAGAGGGTTAGCAATGGCGCACCACCTAGCGATGCACTATAAAAATTGGTATACCAATGGCGCACCACCTAACTTTTTTTTTGAACTTTTTATTGCATGTAATAATTTTTTAGAAAATGACCATAAACTGTAAAATGTTACGATATAAGTAGTTATTACTAATTTTCAAATACTTGCGTTGCAAAACATTTGTGAAATGGTACAACATTTATGAATATGAAAAAATATCATCAAATTTGAAAAAATATTCATGGATTCAAAAAGTGCCCATGAAATTTAAAAATATTCATGAGTTCAAAAAATAATAGCAAATTCAATGCTTTTTGTCAGTTAGAAAAAATGTTCTCATTTTCAAAAAAATGTTTGCAAATTTAAGCAGGAAAAGGAACACTGAAAAATAAAATACCAGAATAAATATAAATAAAAACTGGTATATCAATGGCGCACCTTCTAGGGGTGCGCCATAAATACCTTGATAGCAATGGAGCACCTTCTCCTGGTGCGCCATTAGTAACTTTTTTTACCAGAATAAACATAAATAAAATCAATTAAAATACCAGAAGAAAACACAAAGAAGCCCAAGGTGCCTGTAAATGATGATTTGCCACAAAACAAGAGGGAGAAGAACGAAAATTCCAAATCCAAGAAGAAAGTGGTACGGTCGATACTTCAACTTGGTGATGGAGAAGTTACAAAATATTAAAGGACTAGAACAGAAGAAATGCCATTTCCATATGTCAAAATACAATCGAGAAATCAAGACTACAATTTAAATACAATCGATCTTAGCTATCTTTTCACAATCTTCTTGCCCTTTTTTTCGCAAATGGAGTTCTTCTCTTGAACGGACGTCCTTTAGGTAGGGTGGTCCTGCTTCTTCTTGTGGTGTATGGTACTTCATCGTCGTCGTCATGTTCCATCTTCGGGTTGCCGTACTTGTCGAAGTCTTGCTCATTGGCGACTCCATCCATTCTGATGATCTTCCTTTTGCCTCTCCTCACAACAACATGACTGGGCTTTGACGGGTCGGTAGTGAAAAAGCATTGGTCCACTTGGGAAGCCAGTACCCATGGCTCATTTTTCACGGTGACGTTTGCGCCCGCGGTCTTGGATTTGGCTCCGGGTATAACCATGGTGGTGAAATACCGGTCTTCTTTTAGGATGCTCTTGGCCCATCTGACACGGAACATCTGGACCTTCTCTCCAGTGTAGCTCAGCTCCCAGATCTCCTCGATCCTTCCGTAGTATCTGTCCTTGTCGTTACCGGTGTAGGATTCCATCGTTACCCCAGGGTTCTGATAATCATCGCTCTTCATGTCCTTTTCCTCGGTGTAGAATGTGTAGCCGTTGATATCGTACGCCTCATAGGTCATCAGGTTGTGCTCGGCGCCCTGTGGCAAGGCGAATATGAGTTTTTCTTTCACGGAAGAATCCTCATGTAAAGGGTACGACAGAAGCTTGTCCTTGAACCAATGCGTGAAACATGAGTTGTGCTCTTTGATTATATCTCCGTCCGTCCTCTGTTGGCCTCGGTCATTGTACGTCTTCTCAATAAAGGTTTTGTGCTCTACGACCCAAGGATCGACCACGTCTATGTGTTGTAGCACGACTAGGCTTGCTCTTTCAAAGTTGGCGAGTCGACCCTTGAAGTCGACATGCATTACGCGACGACCCTCGCGGTGACCCATCCAGCGAGCCTGCCGAGGTGCCTGTTGACGGGCAGACCAACGGGGTTCTCGATGCCTAGATAATTCGTGCAGTAGGAGATGCACTCTTCGGTCAAAAAGCCCTTGGCTATGCTTCCCTTTGGATGTGACATGTTGCGAATGTATCCTTTGATGACACCATTTATCCTTTCGAACGGCATCATGCTGTGCAGGAACGTCGGCCCGAGTTGGATGATATCCTCCATGATATGGACCAGCAGATGCACCATAACATCGAAGAATGCGGGCGGGAAGTACATCTCAAGCTTGCATAGTATCACCACGATCTCTTACTATAGCCTTCTGAGTTGCCTCATGCCAACCGACTTCCGAGAGATGACGTCGAAAAAGTTGCATAGGCCAAATAGCGTTTCACAGACGTGCGCGTCCATGATCCCACGGATTGCAACTGGAAGTATCTGTGTCATCAGCACGTGACAGTCGTGAGACTTCATCCCGCTGAACTTCTGCTTCGTTGAGTCTAGGTATCTGCTTATCTTCCCCGCGTAACCATAAGGAAGTTTTACTCCTAGGAGGCAGGTGAAAAACTGCTTGATCTCCTCCTGACTTAGAGTGAAGCACGCGAGAGGGCAGTCATTTCCGGTCTTCTTGGCCTTTTTGCCTTTGCGATGACTTTCTGGGTCCTTCGCCTCATAATCATCATCATCATCATCATTAGTGTGAAGCTCCTCCCTGATGCCCATTGATTTCAAGTATGCCCTTGCTTTCGACCCATCTTTGGTCCTCTCTGGCATGTTGAGCAGGGTACCAAGCAGACTCTCGCACACATTCTTTGTGATATGCATGACATCAAGGCTGTGAGGCACACGGAGGATCTTCCAGTACGGCAAGTCCTAGAAAACAGACCTCGTTTTCCATACCTTCAGCAGCGGCTCTGGCACCTTTCTCGCTTCTTTCCCGGCGATGGGCACTCTTTCCAATTTTTTAACAGCTCGTCTATTTCCTCGCCGCTCCTCGTACGCGGGCGTCTTCGGGGTTCGGTTTCACCATCGAACAGATCCTTGCGTTTTCTCCATGAGTCATAGTCGCGAAGCCACCTTCGATGTCCCATGAACACGGTTTTTGAAGACCCGGGATCTCTATCTAGCTGGCGATATGTTGTGTCATCCATGCACCTGACGCATCTAGAAAATCCATGGACCACCTGCCCCGCGACATATCCGTAACCGAGATAGTCATGCACCGTCGTGAGCAGTGCGGCTCTCATAGGGAAATATTCTTTCTCTGCAGCATCCCACGTATTGTATAGCGTTTTCCACAGCGTGTCTAGATCCTCTTTCAGTAGCCCCAGATATAGATTGATGTCGTTCCCTAGTTGTTTCGGCCCTTCAATTAGCAAACTCATGTGAATGTACTTCCTCTTCATGCAAAACCATGAGGGAAGGTTGTACATCCACACAAACATAGGCAAGGTGCTATGTGTGCTTCTCTGGCTGCCAAACGGATTGACTCCATCGGTGCTCGCGCCCAGCACGATGTTCCTTGGATCGTCCCCAAATTCTGGGTGTTCGAAGTTCAACGCTTGCCACTGGCTCGCATCCTTAGGGTGACTCAGCATCTTGTCTTTTTTATTTATCTCCGAATCATTTCCGTCATCTTCTCGCTTCTTCTCCTCCCTATCCGTGTGCCAACGCAGGAGCTTTGCTGCCTTAGGATCCGCGAAATACCGCTGCAGACGAGGAGTGATCGGGAAGTACCACACCACTTTTCGAGGAGCTTTCTTCCTCTTCCTGTATTGAGTGACGCCGTACACAGACATATGATAGACTCCACGTGCTTGTTTTGATAAATGATGCAATTGTTCATGCACACATGGTATTTCACGTGTGGTAAATCCAGAGGACACACAATTTTCTTTGCTTCCTCGAAATTGGTCGGGCACTTGTTCCCCTTGGGAAGACGTTCGTGCCAGAATGACATGTTCTCGTCGAAGCATGTGTCGGTCATTTTGTGTTTTACCTTCATCTCTAGAGCCATGAGCATTACTTTCAGGCGGGTATCCTCAGGCCTGCATCCTTCGTACAATGGAGTAACTGCGTCTATCTACAGTTGATCCAGCTTGGCTTTCTCTCGGGCGACAGCTCTTGCGTTATCCGTCTGCTTGAGAAGCAGCTCTTGAATATGAGGGTCCTGCAGCCAGCCCATCGATGGTCCATCGTCGTCTGCTTCGGCATCTTCATCTTCATGATCATGCCCTTCGTCTTGATCTTCCTCATCATCATGTCCGGCATCTTCTACATGATGACTGTGTACTGCATCTACTTTGTGATCATGTCCTAGAGATTCTTCATCTTCTCGCTTGCCCATGCCGCGGCTGTCTTGCCGCCCTTGCTCATTTCTTGCCCGGCCCCCATGGACGACTTCATAATCATCTTCATCACCTTGCCACCGATAGCCATCCATGAAACCACGCAAGAGCAGGTGGTCCCGCACCTGTACGGAATCCGGGTCCATAAGGCTCTTCAGCTTGCATCTTTGACACAGACATCTTATCTCCGTCTCATTCTTTTGAAGCATCTCGGCCTTCGCGGAGCTCAAAAACCTATTCACGATGCCTTCGGTCATCGTGCGGACCATGGTCGCCTGCGGGGTAGAGCAAAACGATATTTTAGAACCAAAAAAAATTGCCATGACTTTGCATAAAAATAGGACAAAAAAGAATGCATGATGCCAAATTCTTGCCGAAATGGAAATGAATCAACACTCCGGCAAAATATTGGCAACTATCGCATTTCAAATACCAGCACCTCCAAAAACAAACATATGCAACACCACAAACATATGCAACACCACAATAGATCTAGGCCAGAAAAAGTGTGCACATTGTTGGAGGGAGAAAAAAGTAGATCTAGAACATAAAGAAAGCTTTCCCCGTACTTACTTATCAAAAAAGGAAATTTAACCACTTCATTTGGGTGAATCTATGGTGCAAATGAGGTGAGGAGGAGGAGGCAGCCGAGACAAGCTTGGAGGAGTATGTGGAGAGAATGAAGTGGGGAAAGTGAGTGTGATAGGTGGCTGTCCAAAATATCTAGCTGCTCCCAGGTTACCAATGGTGCACCACCTAAGAATGTGCCATTAGTAACCAGGGTTACTAATGGCACACCTGGTGAGTGATGCGTCATTACTAGTTTTGAAAAAAATATAAAAAACATGTTAGTAGTGGCGCACCAGAGGACAGTGTGTCATTACTCCCCTGGTGCGCCATTACTAGTTCTGAAAAAAAGTAAAAAAAATTGTTAGTAGTGGCGCACAGAGTGTGTGGTGCGCCATTACTAGTTAAAACTAGTAACGGCGCACTGTCCTCTAGTGCGCCATTACTACTTTTGAAAAAATAAAAATAAAAATTTTGTTAGTAGTGGCACACCGTGTGTGTGGTGCGCCATTAGTGATATGGAAACTGATGGCGTACCTGTACATGGTGTGCCACTGCTATATAGCAGTTGCGCACCATATAAGTGGTGCACCATTAATGTCCATATTAGCTATAGCCTTTTTTTAGTAGTGGAAGTCACATGGATAGGAAGGGCAAGGGGCTCCCAAAGGCAAAATGGGAGAAGTATAAATTTATGTAATTTCGGCATGTTTTATGTTGTGAATTGTGATGTGGATTTTTATATAATAGCTTGGCGATCAACAGTATAGATCTTAGATTGCTAGTAGCAAATTCATGATGTGAATTGAAAATTTGACAATATTTTGAGATACTTGGTTGTGGTTGTTCTTCTGTTTGAAACTTCATTTATCTGTATGATTTTACATAGTTCTTCTATGTTCGCACTTTTTTGTATTTGCTTATTCTGATTAGAATCACATCTTTCCCTAATAATAAAGCACAGATTGACTCCGTGGGTTCACCGTCACAATACGCTTCTTCCCGTGAATTTACGCTTTCAGTTTTTTTCACCTATATTATTTTCTACATCCGAGGTGGTACTATTTTACATGCGTGTCTATAGTTCTCCATCCGTCACCTCTTTATATCCGTTGATTTTATGTTAATCATAAAAATTAATGGTTGAGATTTATTTATCTTTATCTTACATATGATTCCAAGTTTATGTCGTCACGCGCGTCACTACCAGAAAAACTGGGGTTGCCGACGGCCAAATCTATGCCGACGGCACCCGTCGGCATCTATGGACCTATGCCGACGGCCAAGGAAAGGCCGTAGGCGTAGAAAAGCCGTCGGCATACATTCATCTATGCCGACGGGGCCGTCGGCATAGACAAGGCCGTCGGGACCGCCCGAGGTACGCCTACGGGGCCCGTCGGCATAGGACAGGCCGTCGGCATAGCCAGGGCCCACCTGCCCAGTCAGCGCTGACCATTTGACGGCGTTGATCCTACGCCGACGGGTGGTAACGGCGGCCGTCGGCATATCTGTGGCAGAGGTATGCCTACGGCAAAGCCGTCGGCATAGGCCCCTCTGCCACGTCAGCGATCCGTGTGCCACGCCACGTCATCGATTCGTGGGACAACCTCCGTGTGTGCACAGATATGCCGACGGCCTTGCCGTCGGCATACGTTTATTTTAATTAATTTTTTTATTTTTACTCTGTTTTTGTTATTTTTACTTTATTTTAGTTTTTGTTTTTTTATAAGATAATTATGCCTTATATAAAAAACATACCCGATGGTATATCGATTGCCCCCCGTTACGAACGTCGCTATCGCCGTGTCACGGAGGGGGGAAACGGTCGACACGGAAGGAATTCTGGTTGGTGGGGGGATTCGGGGTGTAGCTATGTCACCGAAACATCACACGGGTCCCGATGCATATGTGAAAGTGTTCATGCATGCGTAGACGCCCGTCTTGGGGCTCCGGGGTGTGCCCCCCCTCATGGACGGCGCCGCCGCCGGCACCTGGAGGGGGAAAACGGACGCGTGGGGTCTACACGGAGGGGATTTTGCTGTGGGTCTGGCCCGGATGTTGCTCCAGAGTATTCCTATGGGCTGACCTAACACAACCGGGTGGGGAGGTCCACTGGTCAAAACCCGTCCGTGCAAAGTCAAAGGGCTAGATCGCGTGGTCAAACGCTACAGGGTTAGGCGGGACGGGGGCACTAGGGGTAGCAATGCCACCGGAGCGTCGCACCGGGCCCTCATACATGCGGGGTGGTGTGGTGGCATGTCCGAAGAGGCGGCACGCGTGTCCGGGG
>LT934124.1:34584849-34655474 GCA_900231445.1 Triticum turgidum subsp. durum
GTACCCCCAGTGCCCAGTCCCGCCTAACCCTGTAGCGTTTGACCACGTGATCTAGCCCTTTGACTTTGCACGGACGGGCTTTGACCAGTGGACCTCCCCACCCAGTTGTGTTAGGTCAGCCCATAGGAACATTCTGGAGCAACATCCGGGCCAGACCCAGAGCAAGATCCCCTCCGTGTAGACCCGACGCGTCCGTTTCCCCCCTCCAGGTGCCGGCGGCAGCGGCGTCCGTGAGGGAGGGCACACCCCGGAAACGTGTGCCACCTCTTCGAACATGCCACTACACCACCCGCATGTATGAGGGCCCGGTGCGACGCTCCGGTGGCACTACTACTCCCCCAGGGCCCCCGTCCTGCCGTGTAGACCTCACAGGCGTGGCTGCCGCCGTGTCCCGGAGGGGGGAAACGGCCACGTCGGACCGACACGGAGGGTATCTTTGGGTGGGTTGGGCCGGAATGGTGTTGGGGTGTGCAGCTATGGTCTGGGCTACGACAACCAAGTGAAAAGGTCCATCGGCCACGACAAGAGTGGGAGGACCTCATGTTCTATATCTTGCACAATATCAAGGAAGTTGAGGAAGTGTGGATGAGGTAATACCACTACACCATTCCTTTATGTCTTCCACATCATCATGTTTCATGTTCACTTAGTCCCGGTCTAACACTTCTTATCTTTTTTTAGTGATTTCGTTCAAGAGGAATGGACGGGAGTGAATCCTCCTACTGAGGCAGAGGCACTTACTCTTATCCGTCATGGAAACCCTGGACGTAAAAATTTTGTTGCTTGGTTCATGGAGAAAGTAAATTTCCACACTCCCCTATTAAATACCTACTTCAACATTTATTAGTTAACCGAACTAATGCACGCAACAATTTCCATTATACTTGTAGGGAAAAGATCCGAACATATCTATGGATGATGAATTGAGATGGGTTTCCATGGGTTTTGACCCTGCCGTCATGACATGTACAAAGTATGATGTGAATGGGTATCACTTCCATACAGAGGAGCACCAAAACAGTTGCCCCGATCCGAAAACTATAAATACTGGAGTGTACACCCCCGGTCAAAATTTAGTAGACTACTACGGAAGGGTACAAAATATATACGAGGTTAAATTCCGCCAGGGGCGTGAGACCCTAAGTCTGCCTGTGTTCAAATGCCGATGGTTCGATCCACGGGAGGGGGTAAAACATACGCCTTCCATTGGTTTGGTCGAAGTTAAACCATCAACCGTCTATGCCAGAGCCGATCTCTTCATTGCGGCTACCCAAGCTACACAAGTATATTATCTGCCTTACCCATGCCAGAAAGTGTATCTAAAGGGTTGGGAAGTTGTGTTCAAGGTGTCGCCACATGGTAAGCTACCAGACTCGAATGAAGACGATTACTACAACATTAACCCCATGACATACGAGGGAGTGTTCTATCAAGAGCAACCTGATGATGATGATGATGATGTGCTTAGAAACGATGACGCTAGACCATTGGGTGATGATGATGTCGACCCAAACGTCGACGATGCATGGAATGATGGTGAGACCATTGTCAATGAAAATGACATACTTATGCTAGAAAAGTTAAACGAAGACGCTGGCGACGAGGAAGAGCCTCCACCTCTGTCGGACAATGAAGATGATATGATTGATAGTGATGATGAGACGGACCGAGAAAGAGGTTACAACAGTGATGATTCATATGGGTTCTAGCAGATGTACGTTTCAAGTCTTTTTTTCTATAGTTTAGGAATATGCCTTTTATGCATTTTTATTAATGTGTTTATTATCATGCCTTTTTCTTCATTTCATTAATTTGCTAATTGCTTTTTCTCTTTTCAATGCAGGTTCGTGGAACATGGGCAAGGGGAAGGCCGATGGCGTGGGTTTCCTATGCAAGGTCGTCGGCCTGCCTAGTCGGAGTGGTCGAGCACGTAATCCTCCCCCTCGGCTACTTGATGATGACTCCTCACAGGGAGGTCGAGGGAGAGGTACCCCTAGAGGAGGAGGGGGCGGGGGAAGAGCCTCTAGAGGACGAGGTGCTAGGGGGAGAGCCACTACAGGGGGTCGCGGCCAGAAAGAGCGCACCCTCACCAACTTAGGGGTGTTGTCTTCGAGGCCCTCCTCTAGTGAGGTACCCTCCTCTAGTGAGGTACACTCTAGGGAGGAGGAGGAGGAGGAGGTGGAGGAGGTGGAGGAGGAGGCACGCGAGGAGGAGGAGGAGGAGGTTGGGGAGGGGGAGGCAGGCGAGGAGGGGGGTGGTGGCGAGGATGATGGTGGTGACGGGAAGGGGGTTGACAACAAGGGATGGCTGCGTGGCAACGCAAAGCTACCAAAGCAGGTTCCTGCTACCGAGGAGCAGAAGTGGCTCATTGAGCCCATGGGAAAAGAGTAAGTGGTTCATTATTTTGCTTGTCACATGCATATTCCGGTTGTTATTTATTTTGCTTGTCACATGATAATAGTTCATTCTTTTGCAGCAACTGGATATATTCTAAAGGGGTCCGTATTCCCAACGGCCTCATCACCGTCTTGCTGAAGTTATACTGGTCGGGGTTGTACTGTCCGGATCCAGTCAGGCAGCCGGACCGTCGGGTTTTGGCCACGAGCTGGGACCACTGGGAAGCGGCCCTCCACGCGCACCATGAGACCCATGCCAAGGCCGTGATCACTACTTTCTGGGTGAGTTCTCTTCAGAAGCACAAGTCCATTCTAGTTTCATGAATGATTTAACTCATGGCTTCTTCCATTCTTGTTTCATGCATGATTGTAGAAATTCTATCGAGTTCTTCCAGAGCACAGGGCTAGAGCGGACCAGATCGTGCTGCGCCAATGCAAGAAGAAGGCCCGCCAGATGCAGTACGAGGTGCGCTATGTGGCCATCTCGACATACTACCACGACGTTCTTGGTGTGAAGATGACCAAGGAAGAAGTGCGGAGGATGGGCATTACCTTGGAGAGGCCCGAGTACTTGGCGGTAAGTATAAAAGATTTTTCATTATGCTTTCATATATTATGCTTTCATTATGCTTTCATTACCATGTGGTACATTTCACCATTTCATGTTGACATGCCATTATGCTTTTATTATGTAGGTGTGTCCAAATTGGTGTTATGGAAAAGACGAGTCCTGGGCAGCATTGGTGATTCTTTGGTGTGATGAGGCTGGAGCCTGGGCGGCTATGAGAATCAAAAATAAGGCTAACCGAGGGAAGGAGGGAGTACATGCTCAGGGAAACCAAAACCACTATCTCCACAAGGCAGTTAATGTATGACTAACCCCATTAAACATTCTTCTTTTTCTATTTGCCATCACTTTCTTATGTATGACTAACATCTGTTTGGTGGTGCAGGAGGAGAAACTGAAGCGGCCGCTCTCACACATGCAGGCGTGGGAGATCGCCCATACGCGGAAGGACCCCAAGCCTGGAGAGCCCAAGTACTACGGCAAGAAGACCGCGTGGAGGAAGGAGGCCTACTCCGCAGCGTATCTGAAGTTACATCCTGACACACCTGACCCCATTGCGGCGGATCTGGACGACAGGGCGGTGGTGAGCATGGGGCCCAAGGAGCACGGTCGGGAGGCAGTTCTCGATGCTGTGGTCACTCCGACTATCTCCTACACACAGCTCCGTCGGATCGACCCGAGCCTGAGCCAGCGCACGAGCCAGCCAGTGTCCAGTTCACAGTCCCTCTTTCAGGAGCAACAATCTGTAAGTATTTTCCCTCTTATCTTCATTGCTCACTTTATTTTCCGCATCTAGTAGTTTTATGAGTTCCATCATGTCTTACCGTAGGCCTACCTGGAGTACACACGCCAGGAGACCATGGCGTGGCATCAGAGGCTTCATGAACACCAAGTGCAGAGGGATCGCCAGCTGGAGCAGGCTTTTCAGGAAATGGCGGCCGGCAGGTGTCCTTAGTTGCAGCTAGCACAATGCCCTCCAGCACAACCAGTGCTGCTGACCTTTGAGGAGTTTGTGGCACAGAACGCTGGCCCCTCGCCGGTTAGTTCATCCCCAATCTATTCACCCAAAGCATGTCATGCCTTTCAACATAGTCATATATCCCGTTAATATGTCTTTTCAACATCCAGGGAACAAGTGGATCTATCGTTGGCGGTGGTCTTTGCATCACTCCGGAGACACGGAGCCCGACCACTCCGATCCACGGAGGCGGAGGCGGAGGTGGAGGCGGTCTTGGCGGTAGCGCTGGCGGAAGCACTGATGACCTGGGCTTTGGCGCTCTTGGCGGTGATGACCTCCGCGGTGCTCGACGTCCTGGCGCTTAAGCCTTTGGGTCACATTGTGGCGGTTCTCGATGTTGTGATACTTATATGCTTGTGATGTTTCTTATCTTATTGTTGTTTGTGAGATTCTTATATGCTTGGTGGTGATGATACTTATATGTTTATGCTTTGCGATGTTTCTTATGATGTGTGATGCTGCTCCTTACTGTTACGTGATGTTGCTTCTTATATATGTTGCTTCTTATATATGTTGTGTATATTCAAATGAATTGAGCTGAAAAGAAACAGAAAAAAGAAAAAAAAACTGGACAGAAACTATGCCGACGGCCTAGCCGTCGGCATAGGCCTGGCGTGAGCTCCCAGTGGCTGACACGTGGCCATCTGTGCCGACGGCCTTGCCGTCGGCTTAGTTCTGGCCCAGGAGTGCCCAGTTGCCGACACGTGGCACGTCTATGCCGACGGCCTAGCCGTCGGCATAGTTCTAAACTAAGCCGACGGCTAGGCCGTCGGCATAGGCAAGCCCCAGGAGCGACGATGACTCGCCACGTGGCACCTCTATGCCGACGGCCTGGCCGTCGGCGTAGTTTAGAACTATGCCGATGGCCAGGCCGTCGGCATAGAGGTGCCACGTGGCGAGTCGCCGTTGGTCAGCAGTTGACGGCAGCCGCCGTTAGGCGATGGCGTTGCCGACGGCCAGGGCCGTCGGCATAGATGTACGGCCACCGTCGGGATAGGGTCTATGCCGACGGTCATCCTGGCTACGCCGACGGATATGTTGCCGACGGCCCTATGCCGACGGGGGCCGTCGGCATAGGCCTGTCCCGACGGCTAGTCAGGGCTATGCCGACGGCCCTGGCCGTCGGCATAGGGTGCGATTCCGGTAGTGCGTGTCTCTTCATAACTCAAACTTGACAACCGACAAGCGCGTTGTTGAAATTAACCGTGATGTGGTGTCGTGTACAGTTCGTATTCAGGAATAGTTGCCAATTAGGACCTATAGTTAGCTACCATATACCTATGCAACCCCACGTTGTAAGGTAGCCCAGATCAGTAGAAAGAATATAACATGACCGACAAGGTCCCGTGGCCATCAACTCGCCATCTTTGTGTTGCGTGTGTTTCCTGTTGTCTCGTGTGCGTGTGTTCCGGCGACGGGGAGATCGATCGCAAGAGGCGGACGGTGTATGTGCAAGCTATAGCCTCGCGTGTTCTACGTACCTGAGCCGTCGGAATCAATCGAGCTGCTTTCCGTAGCACTAGCGTGGCACAGCTACGTGCACGCGTTCTGCCATAGGCCTAAAGCACCGGCGAGAAGCTATTCCAAACCAGAAGGTACTTCGTCTCGAGGAGCATCGGTAGATCAGGCACCGCCGATGTATCGTGTTGTTGTGTGTATCTCGACAAGGCTAACACGCGTGCCGGTATGATCGGAGGCGACTGCAGGTCCGCTGCGGATGTAAGGAGCGCCACGCCATGGAGGTCTTAATCGACGTGGGGGAGCACGGCAGCGCACACAACCGACCAAGTGCCATTCTTTCCTCGGTGCGCGGCGGCGGTAGCACAAGACTCCGGCTCGGTTAGTCGAGGCAGCGCAGGGCGCTGCAAAGAGGTCAGCATGCATGCGCGTAGCTCCTGGCCGCTGGCTGGTGCTCGGCTCCCAAGAAAGGCAGCGGCATTCTGCACCAGTTCACCGATTAGTTCCTCGGTGGCCTGCAAGCGGCACCGCCGCGACAGCCAGCAGCAGTGGTCCACAATAGCATCAGGAAGCACGAGAACGAGAGAAGGGGCACCAGGCTAGCAGCAGTGGTCCACAATATATGGACTGGACATTACCAAAACAACCCGGTTACGTGAACTGTGTCACGGTAATGTTATACTTTTGCATTCGTTAAGCTTCCAACAGCTGAAGCATATGGTACCATATTCATTTGGTCCATTTCATATTGACTTTTGGAATACTAAAGTTTCCAAAATCATTGCCCTTTACTATAAGAACAGGTGTAGGTTTTCTCGCATGCATACTTTAGAAACTTCCCTTAGCATGCCCATGCGACACTCCTAATACCCCTTTTATTCTTTTCTCGGTGAATCTCGATCCTTATAACGAGAGACATTCTACCAAAAACATTCTTTTGAACTTTGAGGATAAGAACTTCTTTTCCTCCTACAATCGAATTAACATCACTATTAACAAGTAGAATGTTATCCGCATGTACATGATTTAGGAAATGAAATTCCCATTCTATAACTTTATACAAACACAATTGTCCTCTCATTTTCTTTAACCCAAAACAACATTTGATTGCTTTAGCCCATAAAAGACTTCTTCAAACAGTATCCCCTGTGTTCTTTACTTTCATCTGATGTAATTCAGATCATAATATCTTTCATCTGATGTAACTCAGATCATGATGTGCTACCAACACTCATTGTAATCTATTCAGTGTAAAATGCGCAGAACCCTTTCGATTTTAGTCGTGTTTTACACCTTTACATATTTCCTTTGGAGTCACATTGTCCTTGTAGACTCTTTATAGCCTACTGTTTTGGCTCCATTGGAAATTACTCATGAGTCCCGAACATCGTCAGAGTTCATCAATTTCATTTCATCTCACATAGTCTCTTATCTTTTAGATAAGCAGACACTTCTCAAAGCTCGATTGAGCGCTTTAAATGAGGTGGGATCAACCTCCATTTGAATTTCACTAACATAGACTTTATAGTAATCAGAAGTATCTGATTTTCTCATTCCTTGAGACCATCTGTGTCTCAGGTACTGGCACTTCTTTCATATGGGACTGTTGTTGCTCTGCCATTGCCAAGAGGCAAATTAATTGTATAGTCTTTCACTTCCAAGAGGCAATAGGTTTTACAAGGACCTTTATCACAAGATCCATGTTTAATCATTCCTCCTTTATAGAGCTAACAATGGGTGTTGTATAGGTCATACAACATGCTCCCCCAGATACAATCTATTTGAGTCTTAGGTATCTTCATACCATGCTCCCCCAGATTACACCATCTTCACTAAGAATGGTGTATCTTTAAACTTTATTATTTGAGTTTATTCTGTTAAAACTTTCTTCTTTATGACATTTTAAGCACCGTCTTAGTATTCCTTAGTTTTCTTTCCTTAAGGGGTATTATTATGATCATCGTACTCCCCAGACGATCACATTTTTCATTAATGGATATCTCATATTTCTTTCTCCCCCTCGAAATGTGGCAAGAACTTTTCTTCCACAATTTCGAAAGACCATTCACAACTCTTGTGAATTGAGGAAACTTTGAGTATCTACTTCATTTATCTGATTACTTCATATGTAATGAAGTTATCTGTTAACTGGTATGAGAGTACTTTTCCCTTATTCCATTTCAGAAACTCAACAGAGTTCTTTATCATTAGTACTTTTGCAAGTCACACTTGCATATCATTCTTATCTTTAGGTTCGTCTGTAACTTTTATTCTCTTCAGAGTTATTGAGTGCTTAATGACCGTTACACATAAGATGTATGGTCGATACTTGGAAATCATAATAGCTACTCCATACTTTTCTCCCAGAGTGGGACACATTAAAATCATATGAGTCATTTTGTCTTTCTCCTGTCATACAGGATAAGTCTGAGAAAATTTCTGCCGCCATACGAGTTACGCGGGGATTTTCCTAGACTTTTCCTGCCATGCGGGTTTTATTATAATCATCTTTTCCTGCCATGCGGGTAATTCCCTGTAAGGGACATAAATGCCAGAATTGGCTCTTTTGACTGCATATTCAATCATCAAATTTATAAATAAACCCTAATGCTCTTTGACACATATGCTTGATCCAACGTTGGTCAAATTAAACACGCATGTTGCTTGTTTCATCTCAAATCATGTTGACTGAAAAATCTTCTTCATAGAGAGTACATGAAATACATTCGTCAACCAAGACTCTCAATGATCTATCTCTTTTCTTTTCTTGGATATTAATATCCAAGAATTATTTTCTTTTGAAGCAATTTTTTAAAGAGAACATACTCCCTCACATTATGACCTTTCTTAGTCATCTTTCGGGTCACAAGTACCCAGACATTTGCTTTCACGAATGAAGGCATGGAAAACTTTTAGTCTGAGAAAAACTTAGCCAATAATCAACAATAATGAGCATAAAAATAACCCCATGTTGATCTAGTTAAAAAATACGCACATTAAACTTTTAAAACTTTCTTTTATATTCTAAATCACCATTGGGCAGAATTAGAACAAAACATCATCCTTCTACATTAATTTCATATCACCGTTGGACAGAAATGGAAATAACGCATATAACTTATAAATAATGTGATGATAAAATTTCTGTTAAGAAACTTTGCTAAGAAAATAATCATCATTATCAACTTTATTGCAGCGGAAAACTAACAATATACATTTCTCACTCTTTATCAAATGCTTTGAAATTTTTCACTTTGATACAAAACTTATCCGAGATTTGAACTTTTAACTATAAGACTCATTGAATTATAATATTGTCATCTTCAACGTTGGTCAGAAAATAACAATACCATAATTAAACTTTAATCAAATATCTTTCTACTGACATAGCAGAAGCTATCTGAATCTGATTTCACCCACAAGTGAAAAACTTCTCTCAAAAAACCGTTCTTCCAATTAAATTTTCATGTTGGTTCCAATTTAATTGGAGGATAAAACTTTTAATTTCTTTGTATAAAAACACTATCAATTATTTACGCAGCGGCAAAACATGAATAAAAATTCATGAACTTTTAATTCTTTACAGAAACTTTTCTTTGACAAAATACAAAAATTCATGAACTTTATTATTTTCTTTATAAACTTCATGAACATTTCCTTTTCTGAAATTTTTCATTCTCAGAAACTTTTTATGTTTATTTTGCTATTTTCTTAAACAAAATTTTCGTTGGAAAAAATTGCATAGAAAACTATATGAAATAAACTGTGGAACTTTTGCCCAAAAACTGGACAAATAGACAAAATCAAAAAACTAAAAGAACTGTAGCTGGCCCGCGGCTTGGCGCTGGAGGCTCGCAGTGGCCCATGGCCTGCGCCTCCGCGTGCTCGCGCTAGCCGTCATCGCCTCGGCCTGGTCCGCCAGCCCAGTCCAGCGCGCACCTCCTCTTTCGGCCCAAAGGCCCGCGCTGAGGCTAGGGTTTTGATCTCGGCCGTCAAAAACGATCCGACGGTCATCCGTTCATCTCGCTGGATCACAAAACACGGGTCGATCCCCCCGACCGAAAACCCAACGCCATTCCCTTCGCGCGCCGCTCGCTCCCCTTCGGCTTTCTGTACGTGCGGGCTAAGCCCGGCCGCCAACGAGGCTCGTGCTGGCTGCCGGCGACGGCGTCCACCACCGCGCCGCGCAAGCCTGGCCTGCTTTTCTTTCTCCTTCCCTACTCCTGTTCAGAGAGAGAGAGACGTGGTTGAGCCTCCTCTGCTCCCGGCGGCGTGAGAGAGAGGATTTGCCCCGGCCGCCGCGACGAGCGCCACTGCGTCGCTCCGCGTCTCTCTTCCCTTCCCCCTCCTTTCCATTCCTCTTCTCACTCCTCCTTTTCTGTGGCAGAGAGAGACGTGAGACGTGCTGCGCCTCCTCTGCTCCACTCGCGCCCGATGGACGACGATGGAATGGCGGCGCCGTTGCCGACCCCTTCGCCGGTCGCGCGTTCCCCTTGCGGTGAGCGCGCCGCCGTCGAATGGTTTGGCCGCGGTGCCCTTTGCCCCCAAGGGGTCTGTGGAAACTTCGGCATCCAATCCGAAACATGGTAAGGGGATGGGCGGATCTGATCTGTTTCTACCCGAAAAACTAATCCTATATAGCATCTGATACCATTGTTTAAGACCATGGGATCGACTAGGCTAGGGTTTCGGAGTAGATTGAACTATCTATGATCTGTTTTGGTGTTTACCTTAGCCTTCCGGCCATCGCTGGTTCGTCGGTGATGGTCTGCGCACGGGCAGCGACGGTCGGTGTAGAGGGCGACGGTGAAGCGGCTGGTGGCGTGAGTGGCGGCGGTGGAGCTTCCCATCGCTTCAGTGCCTCCCTCTGAATCGGATAGGGTTAGGAGTGGGGAAACAGTGGCGGTGACGAAGCTTGTACCCAGTGCCCTGGTCCCCACCTCCTCTTTATAGCACTGCGCGACAGGGGCCCACCAGCCTTGCTTGGGCTGGACGCCCCCGATCAGGGCGGGGGTCAAGGGCCCAATGAGCCGTTGGGCCCATTGGAGGAGAGATCAATCTAACACGTTCTGCTCAGATGGCCACTTGGGCTGGGCCAAATGCTTATAGTAGTAAAAGAAAAAAAACAATTTTTGAAGGAGCGTTGTGGCCCCCTTGGACACCATGAGGGGCTCCTCCAGTGGCGGCATGCACGCATGTAAGTAAAAGAAAAAACGTAAGTGAGTCAATGCACCCGTGGTCGCCGATGAGTATTTTTTTTATCGCCGAGCAGGTCGCTGCCGTTGCGCTTGATGGATGTGAGGATTATGAGGAAGAAGCTTTCTTGGAAAAAGATCATGTCCAATAGGTGATGGTGATTAATCCCTCGCTGATCAGTCCAATTACACAGCAATCAACGCGGTGATGTGTACTGTTAATCAAATGTTCCAGTGTGATCCATGATGACTGAAGACCAAAAGCTTCCTTTTGCAGTCTTCCAAGCAAAGAATTTCGTGGAAATTTAGGACATAAATATGTACCGTTGCAGTGTCTTCCATGTTGACCGGTCAGTTGTTTGGCCGCATATGCGTAGATGGATTTCAATTCTTCATGTAGGATCGATGGTTCCAATTCTACATGTGTGCACGCGTTGACTGCTTCAGGACTGGTCGCTCAAGTGTGGTTTTCCAGCAAAATAAATTAGGATTATGTGCAGAAGACGTCGGCTCAAACCGTTGAGAATCAGGTATGTATCTTGCGTTCATGCACATATGCTTCACCTTGCATCATCAGGGCAGCGCTGCTGTTGCTCTAACTACCGTCATCGGCAACGTCATGTGAGGCTGTCCAGTGCACAAGGAGAGGCACTATGCATGTCAGGATTCAGGTTTCAATTGACCGTAGGTAAGAAACTGGATGGATCTGCATGGATACACATACTAGCAAATGGGGAGTCGGCAAAAAACAACAGAAGGTGCATATTGATCATCTGATTAACAACATTACTAATCCTCTGCTCGAGTTTTATTGTTGGTAAGAAGCTGGATGGATATGTATGCGTACATGACCAAATGGATTTGGCAGAAATACAGAAGTGCATTGTATTAACTAATTCCAGTGTAGATCTTTTATGATTGCTCAGAAAAAAGTCAATAGTTTTTGGTTAATCCTTAGCTACTTGAATTTCATAAAATATGTTCACATAAAATTACACATCACTTAATCTTGCAGTATGGAAAGTATGTATTTCTTACACTAGCTGCATTGTTCAAACTTAAATATGGAACGAGCTTGAGACAAAGAAGGTTAATGGTTGGATGTTGATCCAAATTATGACTTAGAAAGATGGCATATATAGATGTACGAAAATGACTGATGACCTTTTCTCTTTCCGTATAGGCGATACCAAGTAATGGATTGAATTCATATTGGAAGTCAACTTCTGTGCACAAATTGATGTAATACTATTTCAATTAGGAGGATATATTGTAGTTTTATCTAAAGTTATATGAGTTTGTCTACCTCCGTGATTTTGATCCAAGATTAAGATGTGCGTATTATATTCATTGCCGACTTAGCTTGAAAATTTAACAAAAATTTCTCGGAAATTCGTAAATAATGACTATCTTTAATGATTATCCCGTTGCAACGCATGGACATATGTGCTAGTAAAAGTATAAGTGTGCATTGTTAGTGTGTACGGTCTACTATGTTTTTGCATCAAACTATTTTATGCTTTTAGTCCTCCACCGCTGGATGTGTACGCATTGACTTGCTGCCTATGTGTACATATCACCTCGGTAACATGCCTCCACCATCATCTCTGAGTGGAGATCGATAAAAAATGTTACGTATTCATTTTAGTTTTACTTGCCGCCCAATCACACGTTCAAATGAGGGACGAACAACCAGTTTTTGTGTGTGGATAAAACAAGGGCTTGTATTACAATCTTGAACCAGGCCCGACGCGCAAGTCGGCACTGTCCCATGCAATGCACCCCCATTCGACTCTCCATGACCTAATTGAGCTAGCTCATGGGCCACCAAGAAAATATATTCTACCGTGGATGAGAGGTCTCATGTATGGGTCCCATGCATGGGTCAATCTCCCTCCTCCTGTCCCTCTCACACTACACATAATATACACAATCTATCCATGCATTTTTTTTCGGAAATGTTAACGCCCACACGTGTGGGCGTTCAACACCCCGACCACACGCAAACATCTCCGTTGGCTTCGGTACGCACGAATCTTGTAGCAAACATGCCGGTTTTCGGTGCCACGTAGGACAAGTCTCGTGTGCGGTGTGCGAGTCAGTTCGCCCGCACGGTGGTTGCCATCGCGTGGTCAGCGGTTGCCACTCAGAGGCGTGCGGTGGAACTGCCATGCGCCCGCACGCCAGGCTCCGACCGCGGTTGACGTCAAACACGTCGCACACCCCTCCACCCTCTCCCTCACGGTTCCATTTTACTCACCCGCGACGCATTTACTGGCACAACCCACTCGCACTTGAAACCACTGGACGAGAAGGCGAGAGGAGAAGGCGACGGCGGAGGCGGAACAATCGACGGTGTTCGCGGCCGTCGGTGGTGCTCGCCGGAGCGGAGCGGCTTCGCCGGAACCCGTGCGGGTTGAAGGTAATGCTCGTTTCATCTCTCGCAACCACTTCCTGCATTTTTCCCCTTTCCCTCCCTGTTCGGTTCCTAGATCGATTCATAGAGATTCTGGCGATTCGGCGGTGCGTCGGCGTTCCCGCCGGCGCCGAAGTTGTCTGCTAGCCGTTTTTTTGTGGCACTGGGCAGTTTCGTCGCCGCCGCGGCTGCGGCATCGTCGGTGTGGTTATGCCTGTTCCGAGGCACGCACTAGCCTTGCGCATGGATTTGGGAGGTGCCCCCCGGTTTGTTTTGATGCGCATTCGTTCGAATTTGTGTTTGCAGTCAGTTCGTGCGAGAATTTTGAGGGTGATTTTGAAGTCGAAGTAGTTGCCATTGAAACCTAGATCTAGTTAGTTTGGTTTTGAAACTGTAGAACGAGGCGAACTTGGCAGAATGGCTGAACTTGGCAGAATGGCTGAACTTGGTAGAACGAGGCGAATTTTGTGTGGCAACTAAACTCCCTGAACAAATGTGATAGTTGCCACAAACGCGTTTTCCTTTGCGGCAACAAATTACCGAAAATGTATGTCATAGTTGCCACATTCAAGCTTTCACATAGGGCAACTAATTTTATTGAATGACTATGATAGTTGCCACACACACGCTCTTCCATGTGTCAAACTGAATTTTGGTGAAATTATATGATAGTAACCACAAACATGCTTTTTCATTGTGAGATCTAATTTTTTCTGAATTATTTGTCATAGTTTCCACACTTTGATAGTTGCCACAATCGGTAGTCAATGCAGTTTCGGCATCCAGCTGCACTGGACGGCAACCAATGTGCATATCGAGTGTGCGTGTTTGCCACTTGGATTGTATAATCATGTGGCAAATAGAATGTGAACACAATGTCTGTTGCCACAATGTAGATATGACAGTGTGGCAAATTGGCTGCATAATATGGCAACCACATTTGCGTACCAATTGTGCCAGATGCCATATCATGTCTGTTGCTAGATCATGTCTGTTGTCATGTTACAGTCAGTACAAATGTGGCATTTTCAATGTACTACGGATGCAATTTTTTCGTTTTGCCACACTGGCTTTTGTGATATCTGAACACACTGTGCCTGTTTTTTCTGGTTATCGATTCAGATGTGGTTTCATTGCTTTTTTTGTACTATATTGGGCCAACATGGCAACTTCAACATTTTGTTTTCAAGTGCATTAACCAACGTGCTTACTTGCCACATTTATGTTCTCGACAATCATATGGGGGGGGAGGGGGGGCCGCGTGCGTGTTCATGCTATATTTTTGCATTCACTAGTTGACATTTTCTGTTAGGTGGCAAATGCTTACCTCTTGCATTTACATTTTCCCCCTTAACAATTTGGTCTGTTCCTACATCAGCAGAATGGCTCGTGGCGATCATCAAAATAATGACGATGATTTCATGGATCCACCACAGCGTAACCGGGCAACTGGACGGAGAAAAGAGGGCGATGAGGTAACTGTCCACACACCGGCCCCATCTCCTCCCGATTTTTGTTATTGGTTGGCACCTATATCTTTTGTAGTCGTCTGTCATGAAATAAATTCTCATGACATTGCAAAACATGGCAACAGCTGATCACTTTTGTGTCTGTTTTTTGCAGAAGAAGAAATGTATTCGCAACAGAGCCTCCCAAGAACGACTGACTGCGTTGACTGACAAATTCAGCGATGATCAGAAGGGGGCTGCTGCTGAGATGGGCATGCAGTCTATGATGGCTGTCCGGTGCACGAACCTTGTCAACCCTGTATGCGACTGGCTTGCTGAGATATACGAGCCCACCTCCAGGGAGTTCATGATTCCAGGACATGGAAGACTCCCGTTGAACGAGGATTCTGTGTTCTGCACTCTAGGCGTGCCTCGTGGACATATCAAAGTCACGTACGAGGTCAACAATGAGATCGAGCAAGAGCTATTCCCCCGTTTGTTTCCGGGTCGGAATCCATGCCGAACACGTCTGCAGTGGCAGATTCGCTGCAGGCCATGAAGACGCATGGAGATGTTTTCAAGATGAAGCTACTCATGTACCTCATCTCAGCTGTTTTCGCGCCGACCACTTCCCTTCGCCCAAGCAACAAATGTTTCCCCATCCTGGTGAATGATCCATCCTTTCTACTTTATTTTCCATCAATCTTATGGCTCCGATGTCACGTGTTAAGCTAATGACTGCCAGTGTTTTCGTTGTTATTTTCCGTTTGATTTCTGATGCGGCAAACTTTTTGCCCTGAAATTTTGTGTGGTGCAGGCGAATCTGAAAAATGTGAAGAACATGAACTGGTGTAAGTTTATATCCGACTTTCTCCATGATGCTTTCAAAAGCAAGATGTACCAGAAGGGTTGTCGACTGCATTTAATGGTATTTATTTTACCAGATCTCTGTGTGAACTCTTGTTTTTATAACACAGTTTTATTCATGCATGGCAAACCGATCATAAAAAGATGGCAACTGCCATAATGACAATGTGGCAATTGCCATAATGACAAAGTGGCAACTGTCATAATGACAATATGGCAACTGCCATCATATTAGCATGGCAACTGTTATCACAGTATGATGGCAACTGCCAGCACACTATGATGGTAACTAGCACATACATACTATCATTGGATCATACATTATCCTGCTCTTTTTCCCAACTACAAAGTACCCATGATGGAAACTGACATTTCTTTCTTTGTAAATTTGTTTTAAATCAGTTGATGTATGTCGACTGTCTTGATCTGTCCACCGTGGATTTCTCTGGGGCAGGAGGCCCGCCGCCTATGCACAAGTTTGTTGTTTCTGCATGGACCATCAACGCTGTCAAGGCTGTGCTTGCCGCAGACAGGGCAACTGATACCACATATGGAAAACTACATGTTAGTTTTTGTTTATCTCTTCCCACGGCATGCTTACAAATTTGACATGAGGCAACCGTCCGTGGTTTACAAGGCATGCTTACAATTTCTTTTTGTTTTTCATAGCTGATGGCCAAGCATGCTATAGACTACAACGTGTTTGGGGGGCCTCAAAAATTTGGAAAGTGGATGGACGTGCACTCAGCTCCGTCTTGCCCTTCTGAGGTAATCAAAATATCGACATCCATTGTTTGACGTGGATTACTTGTTGATGTCGCGCAAGCGACTGCAATACGGGTTGTTGTTGATGCTTCTTGTTTTTGTGCACAGGCGAGGGCACCAGGTGAGCATCTAATTGGGCAGTTTGCATCCGAAATGACTGGCTTGCTCGGGAAGTTGGTTGAGGGGTGGACGTCCCTCATTGCCTCTGACAGCGACGCGGTTGCGAGGTAGTTCACTTCATTTGTCCTAGAACGTACACATCGACCAACCGGTTGCCGTGGCCGGTATGACTACAACAGTTCCCAAGAGCCCGGTGACACACAAGATGATGTAGATGGAGACGCTGGCCTCAGCAAGGATGACGACGATGACATGGATAATGTGCATCAGGATACGGATGACGATGAACATGCTGAAGTTCGCACAGGCGCCAACAATGGCAAGGATGCAACAGATGCCCCCCCACCGAAGAAAGTGATAGAACATACGGCTGCGAGAGGCGAGGGGGTGTTGCCATCAAGGAGGGGGAGGGCTCCAGATGATGTTGGGCAGGGTTCGCATGGCAAGAGGTCTAGGACCGATCCCGTAGCTGCCAGGAGGAGGTTCGACTTTCAATTTTAGTTTTCTGATGTGTCTATTTTCTTGGAACAATCTCATCCATTTCTCTGCACTTGTTTTTTGTCAAGCGTGGCAATGGGTTTGTTGTCTGACAGTTGCCACCTTCTTTTTTCCCTCCATCTGTTACGTGCAGGGAGCCGACCGCTGGTGGACGAGCAGTTACGAAGAAATAGGCGCAAACGCCAATCCGTGTTTCTGCTCGCTTGAACAAAGGTGCCCCTATTGTCGGTGACACCCCTTCCACCAGGTCTTCTCCTCGTACGATGACGACCAACACCGAGGATCCTGTCGTGTTGCCAGACCTGAGGAAGCCAGTCAAGAAGTATGTTTATCCATGTGCTTTCATGTACATAGTGGTATTTTTTCTTGAATTTTTAATGCTACTGTTTCAGCTTGTCACATGTTCTTCTGTCATCGTCCCCCACGCGGCAACCGCTGTTTTTCCAAATGATTTCTTCCTTCATTTTTTAGTTTACGGCAACTCCTATTGGTCTTTACATGGCAACTGGCATCTAGGCCAACTGGCAACTAGCACTCTAGCTAATGGCAGCTGCCATCTTTACCTTTGGGTTTGTGAGCTCATCCCACACACAGGTTTCAAATTGCATTCCTGACAGAACATACACTTGTATCATTCTTCAAGTTTGCTAACATGGCAACTGCTGCTGGATGACAACTGCTAACTATGACACATGGCAACTCATGTTCCCATTACATGGCAACTACCAGCTTTTCCACTTGTTTTTTCAATTCTTTTAAGATTTCTACCATGGCAAACATATTTTTTGTTCATTTTTTCATACCTTTCTCATGTGATTTTTTTCTTTTTGCAGGGTGAAGAAGACCACTATGCGCGGGGCCAAGCATAGCAGTAAGGACCCGTTCAAACGCCTACATTCAAAGTTGTCAACGGGGGGCAACTCAGATGTACATGAGGCACCAGGTGACAATACTGTTGTGCTGCACCGTTGACCGCTCCCACCAACTCTGATGCAAGTGGCTGACTATCTCCGTCGGCTGCGGATGTCCAGGCTAGAACAATAGGCATCCGTACATCGGGGAGTGACGAGTCGGTATCTGCCAGGACAGCTGAAATATTGCCAACTCTTCTTGCAATGAAGGATGCTGCTGTGAGCCATGCCACCCCATCAGCAAGCGTTGAAGTGGACGCTCCCGAGACGAACCTAGGCAAGGAAGATTCCCGCTCTTCTGACACTGATTCCAAGCGCGTGCGTGGTGGCACACCTGTGTCCACGACAGAAGCTGCTGAGGCGGCAGTTCATAAGGATATGCCATCTACAGGTGAGAGTCCTGGCACAACAGCTCCAGCCCCTGTCGGTGCAGATACTGCTAAGGTGATCGTGGCGCGTGCTGGTCTTCCACCTAGGCATCGCAGCCCCCGCAAGCAACCAACAGTCATACCCAATGCACCAACTGTATCTAGGAGCAGGAGAGACGAGCCTGGGTATGTTCCTGCGTCCACACTGTTCCCGCCACCCGCTAGAAGCAATGTGATGGAGAACCGCAAGACCGGAGCACAATTGATGCAGGTGTGAAGCTGGGCACAAGTGACGCAGGTGAACGGCCGGGGCAGACTGCGCCTTTACCCGCAGTGGAAATCCCCAGCATAAATCTGCGCACTTCTAGGCTCCCAGTCAATGTCGGTGTCCCCTACAGCCCAAACAAGAAGATTGCCATGAAAGCTGCTGCTGATACCGCCGACAACACGCCCCGCCCTGCAAATAAGCCCGAACATTCTGTAGCGGCCGATTCTGCCCATTGGATTCTGCCCCACAAATCGTTCGTGGTCCGACCAATAGGAATGAGAGGCACCCAATGGCATTTACCCCACCAAGCTTCAGCCTTGACATCAGTCAAGATCAACCGGTGGTGCATGATCCTTTGCCAGTTGCCTTTGCTTTCCCAGGAGGCATGCCCGCAATGATGGCGCAGCCAATGGTCGAGGGCAGGAAGGCTGTCAAGTTCGCGGAGCCAATTGTGCAAGGTACACTTGTCATGTCCTTATGATTTTCCTGGATACATCTTTGTGGTTTGAATTTTGTCCCAATCATATTCTTTTGGGTGTTCTCACTTGTGATGGCAACTGCCGTGTGATGGCATGGCAAGTGGATTTGATGCACCATGGCCTACATTTTTTTTGGTTGCCATGCTGCATTTTTGACATTCGGGTAAACACGTGGCAACTGAAGTTGATTCATCATGGCAACTGTATTTTCTGGTACATGGCAAATATAGTGCATTCCACATGGCAACTGGATTTGCCACACCATGTCATCTGCATTTTTTTGTTACCATTCTGCATTTTTTCTATACGGCAATCACATGGCAAGTGGAGTTGACACAGCATGGCAACTGCATTTCATGTGACATGGCAACCACAATCCATCTAGATGGTAATTCAGCACAATTTCCATGACGTGGCCACTGTAGTTGCACCACACATGTCAATTTCCCCACTATTTTTCTACCTACACGTCACATCATACACCCTATTTCCTCACAACCCATCTGTTTTCTGACTTTCTCCTTGTCCTAAAACACTTTTTATTTTTTGAGCCATTGCAGGCACCCCTGAGGAAATTTCACCGTCACTTGACGAAGCTTACCGCAAGATCGAGGAGGCAGCATTGCAGAGGAGGACCTCGCGAGGGCAAGGGCAATCAAGTTCCAACTTGCCTGCAGAGACGACATCTGAGGATACCATCAGAAGTGCCACCCCTGGTTCTGTGAGACAGCAGAGGGTAGTTCACCCACCTCCCGCGGAAGACTACGAGCCCGAATTCAGGGCCACTAAGGAACAGACCCAGCTGTACGACATCATCAAGCGGTTTGGAAATGCGAGGGCCAGCAGCAAGCACATGAAGGAGTTGAAAGCGTAAATGACCACACCGTATAATCTCTCATTTTGCTTTGTTCCTTTCTTAACATTCATCTTCTTCGTACTCTCTGTACATAATGCGCTTGCGTTCTAGTTCTTTCATATATTTTTTTACTTAGCAGGCATGATTCTTCCATGTTATGTAGTTTTCATACAGCTCATGTTTGGACAGAACCAAAGTCATTCAATGTGGAGCGACGTACGTCGACCTAGGTGATCTCGCCGAGTCCGTGAGGCCAAACGGTAAAATGTCGACAAATGTAGTTGCATGCGGGATCGACTACATCAACAATCACATCGATGTGTGTGCCGACAAGATCATCATGCATTACAGTGTGACATGCAAAATATGGGATGGTGACTTCCACCACAAAATCCCGAGGAAGAATTTCGCTCAACACGGTGAATTCAAGCTAACACTGAAGAAATATGTGAGTTCTCCTCCCCTGTCTGCACTGTTTTTTCAGATGGTGTGGTTTTTGCCATCTGCTGCACTTGTGATTATGTGGCAAATGTTTTCATGTGGCAACAGCTGCCGTGCACACTGTCATCTTGATTTTTGCATCCCGTGCGAACTACGTGGCAATTTGATTGTAAAATGCACGGCACATTTTGCTCACCTATAACCAAACATTCTACGTGATTTTATTTTTTTTGTCCCTCCACTGTTCTTTTTGTGCAATCTACTTTCTCATTCATTCACTTTTCAAATGCAGGTCATGTTCCCCATGTTCCAGGAGCTTGCACCACATGACCAGCAAGACAAGTGTGGTCACCACTATGCCATCTGCCTTGACCTGAAGAACCAACGTTTTGAGGTGCTTGATTCAATCCGTTAGGAAGCTGATTCAGACCTTACTACGCATGCTGAATTCTTCATCAACAACCTCAAAGAGACATGGAACCGTCACTATGAACATTCAAAGGTCCAGATCAGGCATTTCCCGATTGAGTATGTGGCGACTGTGAAGCAAGGGAACACGTAATTTCTCAACCCCCTCCTTTATGTGCCGTTTACATCAATCCAACCCCTATTTTTGTTGTCACATCTGAATTGAAGTCTATCTTTGATACGTCTGTCCTTTTTTGCGTGTTCATCTGAGTCTTTTTCTCGTGCAGTACGGACTGTGGCTTTCATGCGCTGGAATACTTTGCAAAGTGGGAAGGCAGAGTTGTCCCCGCTATCTCAGCTGCAACGGTCGTTGAGCTCCGGAAAATCCACACATGGAACTGGTTGACGAATGAAGATTTCAACAAGCGGTCTGGAGCACGCGAGTTCGGGAGGAAGCTGTCAAGAAAATCAACAAGAAGTACAAGTGATCACGTGGTGTTACACACCGGACACATACCTTATATTCTGTTGCTGAGGAATGTAAGGTACTTATCTCTTTGTTATCGTTGAAAACTATGTCAGTGTGCTATGTTACGACTGCAACCCCGCGCAGGCTACTTTGTAGTGGTGGTGTGTGAGCGACAATTTAGTAGTTTCTCTAATATATGTGTGGACGTGAACCTTTTTTAGGCGTAAATGCACATATGTTTTTATGTTTTATCATTATTACAATGGTTTCATCGCTTACAGCTCCAGTTTGCTGTTTTGATGGCGTCTATGATGTTCTAAAACAGATGGCAAATGTAGTTCAACATACACGGGTAGCGAAAGTCATCATCGGTTTTCATTTTGTCGGTTTTGCTTCTTCTTTTTCATCGCTAAGTGCACCGGCTAGCATGGGGTAGGGTTGATCATGCATCCACAACCTTGGCTATGGTTTATGCACGTTACGCCTTTTTCAAACTTGTTTCCCATACATCGCCCACAACACACTATGTTTCTCTAAACCGCGTGGTATTTGTCATGGAAATATATGTCACGCAGAGTCATTTCAAATACCATGGTATATTTTCAGCAGAGCTAACATGTCAGATACAGTTCAAACAACATGGCAGATCAAGCATAATTAACATGGCAGATACAGTACAACTAACATGGCAGATCCAGTATAACTAAAATGGCAGATCCAGTACATCTAGCATGGCATATTTAATACAAAGTAGCATGGCACATATTTTAGTATAAAATAGCATGGCATGGCAGATTTAGTACACATAACATGGCAGATTTAATACACATAACATGGCAGATTAAGTACCCATAACATGGCAACTGCATTTCTCCACTCAATGAATTTTCCTTCCACTTCTGATGCTCCTCAAGAGTTATTCTCCCAAATTTCAATAAAAAAAACTCATCGTCTAGGGTACAAAAGAAAATGTCCACAAGGACCATTTCACATTGCCCCAATTTCTGCTCATGGATTGCCCGCCCCTTTCTTCGTTTTCTTGTGCTTTGCTTGAATCTCCAATCCTGACTTGTACCTTATCTCTCTGGGGCGACCCTTTGTGATGGAACGGGGTGGGTTCCTGACCTGGGTTTGTGTGCTTGCTGTTCCAGATCCTATCTCCGAGTTTTCAGACGATGGCCCCGTCGATGAAGGCACACTTGATGTGCGGGGGAACCGGTGTAAGGCTTCCTCAGCTTTCCTCTTCTTGATCTCCTCAAGCTTTCTTTTCAGTGCCTTCCTGTGTTTTTCTGCAACTCCCGCTGTCTCATCACTCTTGCACGCTTCATCAATTAGCTCATAGTTCTTTGTGAGCACAACGTGCCTCACGGCTTCCATGGTTGACTCAGATCTCTCGTCATGCACAGCCAGAACCGCGTGTGTTGTCTGCGGCGCCAATGCGTCGTCAGCGTCCCAAGTCCATCGCCGCCTTATGAAATGGCGGGGCATCCGTCTCACAGCGTTCATGTCCATTACCTTTAGTATGTGACAACACACAATGCCGTCCTGTTTGAACTTGCAGCATTGGCAGTAGTATTCGCCTTGCTCGATCAAGGTTTTCACGAAGTAGTTCCTTCCTTTGTCTGGGTCTTCAGGTTCTGAATCCGACATGCCCAAAATAGAACACACCTTGAACGTATGTTCGTCCACCTGGAAAACCATGAACATGCTGGCACGCTTTATTTCTTCCTGGAATCTGCAAGTTTTGTGTGTTTTATGTTAATCTATCGTGCGATCTTTTTTTTGTAGGACGTTACGCTGTCATGGAAATAGAACTAGATTTTTGTTTGAATATGGCAAACATAGTACACTGAACATGGCAAACATAGTACACTGAACATGGCAACTATAGTATACCAGACATGGCAACTACAGTATACCAAACATGGCAACTGCAGTACACCAGACATGGCAACTGTAGTACACTGAACATGGCAACTGTAGTATACTAGACATGGCAACTGCAGTACACCAGACATGGCAATTGGAGTACACTGAACATGGCAACTGTACTACATTTTCAACTGGCCATCGTCATTTCCACACCAATATTTCCCCCAATGGAAGCACAGTGCATAAAACATGGCATCTACATTTGAGTAAACATAGCAATTGCATTTTCTACAAATATGGCAGTTGCATTTCAGTAAACATGGCAATTGCATTTCAGCATATGCGTTGACAATATAACATTTTTCAGTTGATATTGGCATTTGCATACCAACATGCCCCAATGGAAGTACAGTTCATTAAACATGGCATCTGCACTTCATTTGAACATGGAAAATGTATCCGAGTAAGCATTGTAAACAGAATTTTCATTGAACATGGCAACTGCAGCTGAGTAAGCATGGCAAACAGTATTTCATTAAACATGGCAACTGCATATCATGGCAACTGCATTGCACTCTACTAGGCACCTACTGCCTTAGTACTTTTGCGCAAATAAGACCGTAACGCAACTGACTTACTTGTTAAAGATCTTATTTGTGTATATCTTGCTCATTTGCCTCTCCATCGGTAAATACGTCAGCAATTTTGGCTGCTTTAGTGCGGTGTTCGCTTCTTGCTGTAGCTCAGATCCCAGTATTTTTTGTTGCAAAGCTGTATATTGCTTGGCAAACTGTAGCAATGAGTTGCCAGGACTCACGTATTGCTTCAAAACAACATTGAACCCCTCGCTGTGCTGCGTAGTCTGCAGAAAGGGGAAGAAGCACTGCATGAAGTAGGCGGGCACCCAGTACATTCGCTTCTCCCACAGGCTAGCAAGCGTCTCATTGTCTTGGACTTCATGTGCTTCAACCATGGCCATCCAGCTCCTTTCAAACTCCTCGACCGTCAAGCTGTGGTCCACGCACAGCTCGAATGCCTTGTGCAGCTCTGGACAGTCAGCAAAGAACGGTCCTAGCGTCTCCTCAGCCTTCTTTACAATGTGCCACCTATAGTGCCTGTGCACTGCCAACGGAAAGACCTCCTCTATGCCTGCCCGCATGCTGAAATCCTGGTCTGTTATTATGTTCATCGGCGCAAGTCCATCCATGCACTCCAAGAAGGTCTTGAACAACCAGACGTACCCATCCGTGTCTTCGTTTCGAACGAGCCCGCAGCCGAACTGCAACGACTGATTGTGGTTATTTATTCCTATGAACGGAACGCATGGCATCTTGTACATATTGGTGAGGTACGTCGCGTCGAATGAAATGCAATCTCGGAAATGTTTGTAGGCTCTCCTTGTAGCACCATCCACCCAATACATGTTCCTGACATGGTCCTCATCGTCCAACCTTATCCTGTAGAAGAAATCTGGATCTTCCTTCGCTTTCCCATCGAAGTAGGCAATTATGGCCTCTATGTCCGCCAGTTTGCTCTCTCTACGGTATTTGGTCTGTAGGTTTGTGACGTCAGCTGGTATGTACGGCATGCTACTCAGAGTCCCTTTTTACTGTGGATGAGCGATAGTATCTGGATCATTCTTGATGGACCGACATTACAATCGTGTAGCAGCTTTACGAATTGTCTTTCGACGGGGGTGAACCCTCTGTGGGCGGTCAGAAATTTTACCAGGTCGAACTTCTTTATGAGTTGGTGGTTGTGCTCGTCAAAATAGTCAGTGACCACCCATTGTGTACCATCTACGTTTAGCTTACACCGGACAGGGCACCCCGTCTTGAGAATGATTCCTCTCTTTCGTTCCGGAACGACAGGCGCATCACCTTTCCCCTTCTTGTTCCTCCGTGCCTTGTGGCACCTCATCTCACCTCTGCTGTACTCATTAGTTTTCTTAATTTTCCTATGGTACTCGGTGTTGACCGCAAATCCATGGAACTTTGCATATGTCTGGTAGTATTCCTTTGCTTCTTCGAACGATTCAAATCTCTGCCCAATGTACGGTGGCTGAGGTACCATGATCTCTGATTGCCCGCCATCTTCATCCCCTTCTGCCTCGTCGTCAGTTTCATCATTCACTTCAGTATCAGCGGCAGTTCCTTCCACTTGAGTGTTGGCAGTGCTTGTGTTCAAAGGGGTGCTTGTCGGTATTGCTGGAATGATTGCCATTCTCGACTGTGACTCGAAATTGTCTGCGGCATGATTGTCTGCTGGCTGGTGAAACGCGTCTTCCGTGCGCTCAGAGCTCCCCGCAGTAGATGTCCCCGCGCCGCTGTTAACTGTAGTTGTAGGCCTTGTAATAGGAAAAACAGGTACGAGAGTAAGTTTTTTGTTTGAATAACATGTGTATCGCAACGGATCACACCATCTACGAGTGATTTGGCATGATTTTGCGCGTGGACATGTACGGCAGCTACAGCTGTCCAGTGATGGCAGCTACTGTTCAACAAACATGGCAACTATTGGTTTTGCCTACAAATAACTTCAAATAACAAATGTAGTGCTGTTTTTGTGGTTCAGTTTTTTTCCCTTACCTTGTTGTGTTGCATTTGACCTTCTTGTGTGGTCTGTGACACCAAAATGACGTGCTCCACCTGTAGTTTTTGAAGCTTGCCACGAGACGTTTGCCGGGTTACCACCAGCGTAATAACCTGTACGCAAAGTAGTGGTTGGTCAATTCATGGAAATGCATTTTGTGTTAGCACGACAACCGCAGTTGCCCCTTCTGTGGCAACTGCAGTTTTACTGTCATGGCAACTGTATTTGCATCGGCATGGCAACCGCAGTTGTTCCTTCATGGCAGCTGCAGTTGCCATGGCATGGCAAATGTAGTCGCACTGGCATGGCAACTGCAGGTGTCCATGGATGGCAACAACAATTGTGCAGAGATGTCAAGTTTATTTTCTAATTCACGGCAACTGTAGTTGTCCAGTCCTGGCAATTGTAGTTGTCAACTATGCTCCTTCTGCTAATTGATCATCCGTAACTTCACTTTTTTATGGACTCACCTGTGTATGACATCGATGGCAGGTACATTGGTGCTTCCTGATGCCACGTGCTGCATGAAGGCTCTGCATTTTCACCCGTGGTAACTCGTGAGTCCTTTTGCCAGTTTTTTTTTGCATGTTCATTTTTCATGTCCACTACAGTATGTTCTCTTTTCTCGGTTTGCATTACATTGATTATCCACACAAGCTAGTTGAAGTTAGCTGCCCATACATTTGTCAGTGTTAGCGCCTTGTGAGTGAACTTGCCACGGGGGCCCCCTAATTGTGTTTTGGTCATAAGAATCTGCGAAAAAATGACAGTGCACGACATAAGTAGAATGTCATCTTCATCATTGCGAAGATGGCAACTGTTCTCTTCTTTTGTTATCACGCATCATACCTACACCTGCATACTGTTCTAGTAGTGGCAGCAACGGCCCTGAAGAGATGAGCTGACTGTACTCTGTTGCATCCCAAGGGGGCGTTTCTGGCCTTTGAGAACCCCAAGCATCAGCGCCATCTTCGTGATTCATTCTTCCCGTGTCTCGCTTCTTTCCAATGTGTTCTCAATCACTGCATGAATAAGAAGGCATCAACAATCCACAAGAATTGTATTCTTCTGCTGCTTGCACATAGAAGATATGGATGGCAAGCGACGGGTCAAAATAGGTGGCAGCTACCGACAAGGAAAGGTGGCAACTGTCGTTATACACAAGTGGCAATTAATTTCTTCCAGCCCTCTTCATTCCAACATTTGCCCCTACTGTCCTTCTTTAGTGATTCCTACTCATCCATTTTTCATACCCAACTACTTGCGTTAATTAAGCTAGGAAGTTAAGTCATTTTCAAACGTAGTACATGGCAGATCTGGTGTACTCTGCCTGGCAATTGCGACTACACACTAAACCATGTAGTGTTCTACCCCTATAGCATAGATCCAACACAAGATCGGGAGATTTTCAGCCTTAAGGATGAGAAGGTCGAGATCGGGAGATTCTCACCTGGATTTTAGATTTTCGTCTCTGGAGGGCTGGGTTGGAGTTTGGGGCTGGGGGTGGGGAGGGTTGGGGTGTGGTTTTGAGGTGGGAGTGCCCTATGGATGTGCTCTGATTGCCATGGCAACCAGACAAGGCCGGCGACGGAGGTTGGGGTTCGAGAGGTGGGGGACGATGGCGGCAGACAAGAGAGGGGATTGATCGGAGGCCGTGAACTGCTTGGTCGTGCGGGCAGGGGGTCGGCTTGCCCGGACGAGGCAGTGCGGGCGGGGTTGGCACGCAACGGACGTGCGGGCCATGCGTTTGTGCGCGCGGACGTGGTCGTGCGGGCTGGTTCCCGTCCATGCCACACGAGGCGTGCGGGCTGGTTCCCGTCGACGCCACACGTGTGGCAGTTATTCGGACCCTTTTTTTCTTTGATTTCAAAGTTTGAATCTACTTTATCTATTGAGTCAAACGTCTAATTTATGATCCATCTGCATCTTTGTGTTCTTTGCGATGAGTACTTTGAAACAAGACCACTCTTGAATACATTTTGACAAGTTTTAAAAATTGAAATATGAAACACGATGAAACTCTATGAAACATAGTGAAATAATATTGTTCTGCATGAAGCGTATATTGAGTTTTCATCAAGTTTTGTCAAGTTCTATACTAACGAACATTATGATGCACCAAGTTTCTCCAAGTCTCAGCAAGTTCTCTATCCATCATTTTGACACACAATTCAAGTATTCAACGACATGATACACTATGGTACAAGACGAATATGATATAACAAACTAAAATGCCATAGAACAATATTATCAAATTTTATTAGGTTATTTTGTTTTGTATCATGTACAGTATAACTTAGTTTCATAAAGTTCCTCATGTTTTCAAATTCAAATTTTAAATCTTGTCAAAATATATTTAAGATTGGCTTTGTTTGGAAGACTTCATTATCAGAAACACAGATGTGCCGACAGATCACAAATCTGACTCCATGTTCAAAAAATAAACTTGCTACAATCTTTGAATCTTATGAAAAATGTATGGGCGAGTTACATTGTACTAGGGCTGTACAATAGTTTTGAGGTCATTTCTGCCACGAATCGCGGTGCAATAATCAACGGGTGAACCGTGTATGGTGGTTAATCCAGTCTCATTGGCCCCAGAGTGTCTTGACACCTGAGTGTCTTGACAACGAATCTTTTGAATACTGACCTCTGGAGCACTGGCCTTTAGTTGGTGATGAAAATCAGTGGCAATATTGTGGAGGTGTGACCTGCTCTCTGACAATTGTGTGATTGCAAAAATGACCTTCCCGACTGAAGCTTGTACGCAGTTGTTCATGGTACCCCATGCTGAGAGAATAACTTCGCCACTTTGATCCTCCGCAAACATAGTGAGAGACATATACGTGTATAATGGCCTCACGTGCACTCGCCCTTGTGACCGCTATTCTCCTCTTGTTGTTATTGCTCTTTTGGGCAATTAGCTCGTGCGCACACCATAGGCTTCGAGAAGAAGACCAACACAAAGTGATTATACTAACCCTAAAGGACAAGGACTGATGGTGAACTGATGCCATGTACTACTACAACACCTCATATCCTTGTAGTTTTTCTTTTCTTTCAAAACTACTCCTTTAGGGTTGCAATTGTTTGTGATGATCATGTCACGGAGCCATGCATGGAGTATCTTTCTATGATGATCACTCCGCTTGTAATAGTCTGTGATGCACTTTGTAATTTTGTATACCCATTCGCCGGCATGACTAATGTTCACGAGGAGGACATGATATAGGTGCTTGGCGAGAGGGCATAGCAAAGGCACATCGGCTGTGAACGGAGAATCTTTCCGTTTCATGATGCGACGGTGGGTATTGGTTTGTTTGACTTTTGAGTCAACATTTGTCTTCTAGATATGTCCAGTATTTTTCTTTAAAAATTTAAAATTAGTAAGTGCAAATTTCAGAATCCTCCATACCATTTTCCTGATTTATGTAAGGCATCACGAGACCACATTGTTTATTTTGTTCGCAGTTACTTGGAGTAAAGCAATGGGCAAAATGAGAAGTGCTTTTACTTGCTTTTACAAGTACAACCGTTCCAGATGGCGTTGAAGCACATTGTTGTTGTGAAGATCACAAGCATATTCCCTCGGAGGAAACATATATGGCCTCACCTGACCGAAGACAAAGCACTAGAAGAGGGCGAGATCCATTGAGAGCAACTAAGAAATGGATCTTAATGCATTCAAGACCGATGTGCCCCATCATGAACCGAGGGACCTTGTGACCGAAGTTCATAACCCTATCCCCTTAAAAAAACCGCTACGACTAGGAGGCATGCCTAGTGGACTATGTAGAGTTGAAGAACAAGTCCTAGGCTGCAGGATTAGCCGAGGAACGGTCGTTTTTCTCCCGGTGTCTCCAATTCCCTTGTATTCCCCGTACACTCTTAGGTTATCACCTGTTTGATGTGCTAGCATTGCCAACTAGAAGATGCGACGGTTAACGTCCGATATTGCTGAAAGAGTAGTATATATAGCTAGAAAATATTATTCGCTCGAATAAATGTTGGTGGAGTATTTATGTTATTCACGTGGTGAATGTCCAAGAGTACAGCCTCACTTCATGTGTTGGTATTAACACCTGTCGTCTACTTTTTTGTGGATACATATTATTAACCCAAATGATCGGATGGTGAAACCTCTATCTTGTACTACTAGAGTACCGCATGTCTTGCCTCCTTGCCATTGTGGCTTGAGGTTCGACTAGGTGAGTTGTGCCGTTGTAGTCGTGGTGTGTGTCCCGTGTGCCGAAAGGCGTTGTATCAGTCGCTTGGCTTTTCTTCTATGCTATTGATGCACCTTTCCATGGTGTATCCTTGAAAAAAAAGTACCGTGTGTCTCCATGTAGCTTTTCTCCAAACTGTCTTTATGTGATGATCCTATATTAGTACTCCCTCCGTAAACTAATATAAGAGTGTTTAGAATACTAAATTAGTGATCTAAACGCTATTATATTAGTTTACAGAGGAAGTACTTACTATCAATCTACAAGTCAGACAGTTTGTAATTACCTTTTGTGAGATCTGTACATTTATATACGTACCTTCGCCCTCCGTCCTACAATATAAGATTGTTTTAATGCTATGTTAGCTTGAAAAATGATCTTATGTTGTGAGACTGCAGGAGTATAGATTAGCTATCGTTCATGAGGAGAACAAGAAATGTCAAAGAAAAAAAAACAATATCCACGCGAAACTCGACCTAGAGGAGACGCGTCTCGTGGACGCAGTACGGGAAGAGCGTGGGAACGTAAAGTAACCAAGATTTGGAAAATCGAGAGCTCCGCTAGCACCTTATTAAGTGAGCCTAATTGCTCTGCCGGCTTCGCAGTGCTACTGAACAAGATGAAGGCAAAAAACAAAAAACAAGATGAAGGTACATATAGTGAAACCTGTACGTTGTAATGGCCTCGTTCATCCCTTGTGGCTGCGGTTCTCGTCGCGCTGCTGCCCCTCTTGCTAGCAGCTTCCCACGTAGACACCGCCGGCAATCGTACGACCTCCGTGACAACCGTTGGCTTGTAGTAGTGAGAAGAAGGTCAGCAAGTATCCTAATTGCATTTCCGTTAAGCTGGATGCAGTGAGCTGCACTGATGTTGTCGTCTCTCAATTTTACGCTGACGCGCCTGCCCCATCAGAGAAATCATGCTACAGGTCCCGGCAAGAGAGACCAAACTGACAACAATCATTATCCAGATCTGGACTGGGGGGCTGCATCCTCCCTTCCCAAAGCTCCAAAACGTCTCAGAGACCATGTCGGTTGATATCTGCAATCAAGAATGCATCTACTGTTTTTCATTCGTTAAGCTTGAACTCTACGCCTTTAAAATGAGCTCTCCAAAGCACTTCACGGTGAAGCTCACATGGACTGTTCTTGGGTGCTCCGTGGTTTATTTCGTATTCCGTGCATACTCTGCAGTGAGCAGCTCACCAGCAAAATGGGAAAGTTCAGCATGCGCCGATCACTGAAATTGTTTACACACAAACTAGGAAATACATCGCAGAGAATAGTCACATCCTCCCTCTGTCCATATTTATACGGCGTCGTCGTTTTTCTACTTATACAAGTTTTATGGTGATTGGAAAAATCAAGAGCCATCAATTGACAGGAATCAAACGATGAAAAATAGGAGGTACCAAAGTAGAAGCACCGAAAAGTACCAAATAGGTGAGGCCAATACCAAAAAAACATGGGACCAGTAGCCGCATTTATTTTATTTTATTTATTCCTAAGGGTAGATATATAATTTCATAATTGTAGACATGATCACATCTTCATGTTATCCATCAAACCTCTTTAACACGAAGAAGCACATTTTGAATGTTGTCCTATGGACCACCTCTACTCTTCAATGATGCATCGAACATCTTGTTATCAGTGTGGGTGCTTTAACATGAAGCAACACATTTTGAAAGGGGGACCACATCTACTCTTCAATACTGCATTGGCTATTGTACAAATGTACCACCTAGAAAATAAGAGATGACCATGGGGTTCCACATGCCAAAACTAGCCCTCAAATTGAAGAAGCACACAATAAAGGAAAATCGCGACATGAAAACCTAACCATTCAATGACCCCATGAGGATTTCAGTTTCCATTGCCTATGGACTTCAAAAGGCACACGTTACCCTCTTTCATCACGCGTACAATACTGATCATGCACAAACACAACAACCAAACGACACTCCCTCTCCCGGCACCACCATCTATCAATCGAAAGCTCTCTGTCTCCCGGGAGTTCAAGACTTAGACCAGTTCCCAACCAATTTGATCTGATATGTTTCTATTGTGACGCCGATTACCTAAGCGTTCTAGTTGGTCTCAATATTTGAGGATCTATTTGATCGCTTGTTCACTTAATTTCCAGGTTTCCTTAATCATCGGTGTCTTGTTTGATGGTGGCATCGAATCTTGAACCATTTGGTCGAGTCTTGTTTTGTTGGTGGCAAGGCTATCTCATACCAGCAAGTTCAACCGAGATGCAAGATTGCTCTAGAGTTATTGGAATCAATACTCAAGTAGAACTAGGTGTTGGATGCATCCGAAAATATTTATGAGCGGAATATCAGTGATCATCTTGCATGATCCTAAAAACAAGTAGTTGGTAACCAATTAAGTTTCATGCAGAACCAGTAGAGCCAAAGTCCGAGCTAATGAAAAAGATTGGGCAACCCATATGTACTTCAACAAGAGCCAAGTCAAGGGTCGGAGGATCTTAGTCTAAAAATAGGTTTATAATAATGTTAATAGCATTACTATATTCAATTTAACATCGCAAAAGGTTTATGATATTTCACTTAGTGTAACTAGCACCTATTTCATTATGCAATAGCATCATTTGAGAATTACTTAAATATTATGACAATATGAAAAATGTCTTCAATTAATTTTGATCAAGTCATTAAAAAACTTAAGATTACTAACACCACAAGGTGGATTTTGCATGTGTTTCCAACAATACCAGAAAACGCACCCATGCTCGAGAGCATCAAGGAAAGAGAAAAGTGACCGGGGTGGAACGAAAATAAAAATGAGGTAGCGTGGCACTGGCATGCATGGAGATCACGAACGTGGAAGGATTTTCCAGTTAGAGACATAGCACCGAAAGGTAGTGAAAGCTACATGTTCTGTCAGACAACTATAAACAACTTCCTAGTTGTGATTTTGTGCTAGTTTTTACCTCATTATTTTTTGAAATTGCACAATTACCTATTAGTTGTGACAATGCTATGATTTTTTCCCTATTTATATCATTGTTCCCAAACTAACAATCCCGGGCTCTATTTCAAGATTGACGAACTGGGGGAGTATCCAGCATGGCGCGAGAGAAATACAGGACAACTAGCCGGCCCTATTTGGTACAACTGCCAATTTAATAGAGTGAGATGAAATTCGAGGGAATTCAGCATATTTTTTGTATGCTCAAACACACGTCTGAGTTGTCTGCCCATCATCAGGTGACACAAAATCCTAACAGGTAGGTATAGTTTTTCAGTTTGAGAAATATATAATAAAGAGATATAAAAGCTGCCATGTGTCAAAGATATAAAAGCTGTCATAGAATCATGACCGGGGTAAGAAGTGAATTATACTCGCCAATTAATGCCCTCATATGTGTTTCTCCCTCCCATCAATTGATTCAAAATCATATGAAGTCTCCATCCACCTCCAAGGCAGGATCACAGCAGCCATCTCTGGATTTATGTAGGTATGCTGATACGCTTGCCCATTAGATAAATTTCCAAGCCGTGGGTATAAAATGGGCCAAACTGACAACAATAACCATTTTGCAGTGTAGCAACGCGTGTTCCAGATCAGGGACCGAATGGCTGCATCCTCCCTTCCAAAGCACCTCATAAAGGTGAAATATTTTTTTTTCTTACCGTTGCTCGTTGTAGGTAGACTCGAACTGAAATGTTTGTCCGAAAACCGTGTAGGCAAGCACTCACAAACACACACAGACATATTAGTGGTAACACTGAGAAGGTCACTTTAGTTCAGAGTTCAAGCAACTTGCACTGGCAGATTAATCAATTAACTCAGATGCTTAATGTGTCCGTATGTTCCTCCCACCTTCAATTGAATCAAGAATCACATGAATCGCCAGGCACCAAACCCTAAGAAAATTCCAACCACCAACAGACTAATTATCACTCGTAAATCGTAACAGTGTGTGTACTGATACATAGACTCATACACTATGATTTGTGTTGTACTTAAAATGCCATGACTGTGCATGGATTGATGTAGAGCCAGGGAGACCACTTGTCATCATGGATTCGCAGTGCGGTTCCATCTGATCTGATGGTTACAGATCTAATTTAGAGCAACTCTAGCAGAGTCATCGTATTGACCGCCTCCATATCCTATATTCGCAGCCTCCATAATTATGAAACCCACTCGTCAATGCTGCTGGTGGTGGTTGGTGGTTTTTTTGGGGGGCGGGGGGGCTGAAGTTTCCTTCGCGCAACACGGAATTATAGGTAACTACTGCTACTGGCGACTATGAGAAGGGTGCTCCATATACTATCAGACAAATATGACGACTCTGCTAGAGTATCTCTTACCTTTCGTTTCACTTAGCCATAGTTTTTGAGTTAAAAGATGAAAAGTCATGATAAAACAAATGTTTGTTGGAATTGCTACACAATGTTATGGGAGACTTAATTTACCGATATACGTCGGTAGTGACATTATCTCCTTCGCCCCCCACGTCTATCTTGGCTCCTCCCTTGATGGAAGAAGTATGGTGCATCTAGCCGCACCTATTTGGGATAATTTGATAACTTATTGAAATTTGAGGGGATTTGACATACTTTTGTATACTCATCAGCTGACACGAAATATGTGCAAGTAGGATGTTCTCAGTAAAAAACATTAGGTACAATTTTTCAAGTGTCACCACTGTGGGGGAAAATGTGGCAAGATCTTTTGTTTTAGCCCAGCAAGATATTTTGAATGATGTAAAAGCTGTCACAAAGTCACGACCGAAGAAAATGTAAAATATAATAGCAAATTAATATATTAGTATTTATTCCTCTCACTTCAATAAAATCAAGGACCAGCTCAGGAACGGAAAAGGTCTAGTATCAATTACCAATATGTTTTACTAATTAGTTAATTTATTTTTTATTTTTTGGTGTTGTAAAAATTCCTAAACTATGATTTTTTGTATTGAAATGACTGCCACGTGTGTGAAACTATCATCATGGTATCCATCGAACCACTTTAAGTCTCGAGGGACCAAATAAGAAAGAGAAGCTCTTATGTACGAGAAGGGCGTTTTGGCGGACAAGCTGCATGGAGGCCGCTATCTGCGTTGGTCCTTCTGGCGTCGTGATGCGTGGTCTCTGCTCCTTTTACTATATACGAGTTCTATTTGGTAGAAATACAGGGCAGATCCTATACGACGCCCGTGTGCGTCCGTTCGTCGCTGCTTCGCTGAAGCGAAGCGAGCGAACGAGGCGCACGGGCCGGCCCACTTCGAGCGAAACCTGGTTTTGGGAATCTTCTAGTAGGTTCTCTGAACCGGTTTTTTTATTTTGCTTGTTTTTCCGTTTATAGCCGTTTCTTTTGCTAGTTTTTTCGGTCCTAAATAAAAAACATGTTTCTTTTTTTTTACCTTTTTTTCTTTTTTCTATTTCTGTTTCTGGTTCTTTTCTTTCATTTTATCCTTCTTCGTTTTGCTTTTATACTTTGTTTTCAAGAAAATGGTTTGAAATCCCAAATTTTGTTCATGATTTCAAAAATTGTTCATTGATTCAAAATTTTGTTTACCTTTTTAAAAAATTGTTCAGTGTATATCACAAAATGTTCAATATGTATTTAATATTTTTTTAGTGTATATAACAAAATTTTTCAACGTGTAGTTAAAAATAGTTCAACGTATATTACAAAAATGTTCAATGTATATTTAAAATTTGTGCATCATATATCACAAAAATGACACTGTGTAGTTAAAAATTGTTCGGCGTATTTTCACAAAAATTTCAATGTATATTTGTAACTTGTAAAAATTCAACAAATGTTTGGATTTTCAAAAAGAAATCACGTTTTTTTATAAAACTCACGTTTTAAAATTTGTTCGAGCAAAAGTTATTCATTTCTTGAAGGAATGATTAAAAAACGGATCTACCGGTGTACATAATACCTATGTTTTGAGCGCTGGAACTTAACACATAGTCAGGCGCCAGTGTAGTGGCAAGCAACGCGGGGTAGATATTGATGTTTCGCAGGGTTCGAGTCAATCCAACGCTGCATTTTTCCTGCCATTTCACTTTTTCATTCGCTCGTGGAAATGGGCCAGCCCGTTTTGCGCGAATCCTTCAGCGGAAGCTGCTCGCCTTGACGCACGCGAGCGTCAGCTAGGCCCTCCCAAATACAGCGGTGCCGCATACTCGTGTTCATGGTCTATACGTGGGCCTACGATTTAGGTGCTGCCGCGTGCGAACAAGATGTTCTGGCTGGGCGGCTCTGAATTTGGCCCACTTCGCGGCCTGGGCCAGGCGGTTAGTTGGGAAAATAAATGTATCTACTAGGCCTGTTCAGCGACAGCGATGACCAGTAAGCGGTGCGTCGTTTTTGGGCACTCGACCAAAATACCAGGCCAGTTGAGCACCGCTTCTCGCCATGGACGGCATGAGTTCTTCGAGGAATGTGGAGCAGGGTAATGTTCTGAATAATACCTATTTCTTGCCTGAGTTCGCGTTGTTGGGTGTGATTTTTTGAACTGGAATTCGACTTGGACTGGAATTTCCCCTCTATTTGTTCTTCTGAAAATCAGATCTGGCTGGTGCTCGATTCCCTTTGCAGGCTGGTACCGCGCTTGGACGGCGGAAATGTCTTAAGAGATCTAGTTTCCGGCGTGCAGCTGTCTGAGGGCGGCACAAGTGGAAGTGCTGATGCGGAGGAGATCTTGATTTCTTCTCTGCTGATGGGACGAGTAGCGGGCCGCATGGATTACGAAGGGGGCGAAGATACTGGTGAAACATTGCTCACTGGGAGGTTGCGGCTAGTATGATCTTGACGGCGAAGTGGTGGGCGATTCCTGCGAGATAGGCGATGCAAATGTTGCCTCTGGCGCCGAGGACCAAGATGCAGACGAAGAGGGCGTGGGAGTGTCCAACACAAATCAATCTCGTTGGACCAGGAGGTGATTTTACTATTCCCCCAGCTTTTAAGCCACTTCGTTGTTGTTGATAATTTTGTCCTGAACTAAAATATATGCTTATCACTTTTGCTGGTAGTGTTGTTGCAATGCTGTTCATCGGTTCAATTGTTTTTCTAGCCGGTGCACCCAACAGAAATTAGTGAAATATATGAGCATTGAAAAATCTGAAAAATAGACTACAATGTACAGCAACAGGGAAGAAAAGCACGCTGAGAGTCATCATATCCAGATTAAGAATATGCTATGTTGATTTGAAGACATGGCTAAGGCCCCGGTTCACAAAAATGGGTGATTTTTCACACTAAAAATTGAGGTTGCTATCTGTCGTTTTTGTGTTCGTTAAAATGAAAAATTTCTGAATCTGTTGATGATAATTGGGTGCTAATGCTATACATTCTCGCAATTAATCATGGTTTTTGATGTATAGCACCCAATGATTTGGGGTGCCGTATCCATCCCCCATTTTATCTGTGGGCAGCAAGCCCATAGTCACCACTTTATTCGTTGTCCTTCAGTCAACTTAATCTCTGATTGTTTGGTGTGCCGTTCTTTGTTGTTCTTTGTTGGGTCAGAGTTGGGAAGGCAGCGGATGTGAGGGAGCCCAGCCCTTCAAGGATGCCTGCACTTGAAGCTTCTATCCATGCAGATGTCGATAAAAAATCGGGAAATTTTGTCAATCCCTTGATTGGGACTAGTTTTGATTCTGTCGAAAAGGGCTAAGAGCTATACAATCTGTATTCCTGGGAGGTTGGTTTTGGTGTCCGATATGCAAACAGCCGTTTAAATGTACACTGGAAAAAGTGCATGCAGGAGATAGTGTGTGCCTGTGCAGTGAGTCACTGGCACAACAATATTTTCTTGTAATTTGATGCTTTTGTGGTTTCTGCATATTTTTGTTGAAGCGGTGCACCACATGGGTTTTGTCCCATTTTTCAAGTGACAATTTTTGACCTGTGTGTTTGTCTGCGTGCTTTTTTTCTGCAGGGTAAACCATTGCAGGCCAACAGTCGGTCAACGAGGTGCGGATGCAATGCCATGATACGACTGCTGAGGTCGAATGATGGTGGATGGTATGTATGCAAGCACAGGTCAGAGCACAACCATGCTTTATCTGTTAACTGTGGAGAGAAATTGCACTAGAAGTCACACCGACACATAGATAGCTATACAAGGAACCTGGTTAAGCAACTGAGAGAAAATAATATCAGCATTAGCAAGGTTTACAGTGTTGTAGGGAGTTTCTTTGGCACGATAAAAGGACGTGCCATTCACGAAACGATCCTTAAAAACGCAAGCTTAACCGGGAACAGTCGCTAAATGATGAACAAAAACCATAGATGTATTCAACAAGATGCGTGCAGAGGACCCGGAATTTAACTACAGTGTCCAGATTGACATCGAGATTAGAATTAAGATGCTGATGTGGGCCATTGGCAGAGGCATTGAGCAGTTCAAGTGTTTCGGTGATGTTGTAACGTTTGATACAACCTACAAGACAAACCTATACGACATGCCCTTTGGGCTATTTGTTGGGGTTAACAATCATTTCCAGAGCATCATTTACGGAAGCGTGTTGATGAGTGATGAGAAGGTGGACATCTTCAAGTGGATATTCACAAAGTTCTTCCAAATGCTAGTAGCGCCACAGCCGAAAACTATCCTAACTGGTAATACACATGCAAATAGAAAATAAATATACACTGTTACATGTCATTCACAAAATTTGCTATCCAATTGCTAGGATGCATCTGTGATGTATAAATTCTAATGCTCTTACTTGATTTTCTATTTGGTTGAGACAGACCAAGCTCGTTCGATGGAAATTGCGATAGCCGACGTCATGCCGCGGACTACACATCACTGGTGCAAGGGGCATGTGCTGAAGAAGGCAAAGGAGAGCCTTGGGGCACTGGTTGCAAAGGGGAGTGAATTCAAGCCAGAATTCAGCAAACTAGTCCACCACATAGATAGTCTTGATCAATTTGAGAAGGGGTGGGCGTGCATGACTGAAAAATATGGACTCCAGAAGAATACATTCCTGACCCAGCTTTGCGAGGTGAAGGGGAAGTGGGCAAAGCCATTCTTCATGGGCGTGTTTTGTGCATTGATACCGTTACAAAACAAACAATGTTTAGAGAAACTAATTTTGTTTTGATGCGATCGTCATTTGCAGGGTGGGATTGTCCTGAAGCAAAATATCTCAATTGAGGTACATGCATCGCAGGTTTACGCCAGGACCATGTTTGAGAAATTTGGTGAACTACTGTATGAATGTGGGTCGTATGACCTAGTAGAAGTCAAGCCATGCTTAGTGTACATTGCTAGGCACATCAAATTTCAGTCAAGGGAAAATGGTGCAAGAATGAGTTTGTGATCTCCGTGAGCGAGTCAGCTAATGAGCTCAAGTGCGAGTGTGGGATGTTTGAGCACTATGGAATGGTTTGCAGCCATGCACTTAAGGTGGGTGTCCCAGCTCCTCTTCCTTACTTGCAATGAGTTTCTCTAGATGGACATGGCTTGAAAACACTAGGAAATGACATTTTTTTGGCTGCTGATGTTCAGGTCATGATACACCTAAAACTGCATGAGCTCCCTGCGAAACATGTGCTCAAGCGATGGACTAGAGATGCAAGAGATATACTGCCGCCAGAGTATTTGCGCTACCAGAAGGATCATGGGCCTCTGAAGTATTCTTGTCGTCGACACAACACTTTATACCTGTTGGAGCTGGATGTCGTTAAGTTAGGTGACAGCAATGTGGAAGCATATGCACTTCTATGGAGAAAATGTGAGATGTCAAAATGCTGGTGGAGCCAGTTGCCGCTGTGAGGGATGGATTCGGTTTGTCTTATAGAGAGCTAGCTGCAGATTCAGTTGGCTCTAGCGTTGGTAACAAGCAACATTTTGGTCGGACTGAGTCTGAGCACACCATTTCACAAATATCAGATGTGTTCCCACAACCAGCCGCGACAAGGCTCCATATGAACAACCATCAAAGAGGAGTAGATTTTGTTCTATATGTAGGGTCAGGGACACAAGAGCACAACATACCCTGCCAGGGGAGATGTGCCAAAGGCACCCAGGAAATCATCTCGCCGCTCAAAATGTGGGTTAACAGGGCACAGGAAGAACACATGCATCAACCCAAAGTCTGAAAATTCAAAAAAATAGTGTTCTTTCCTGATGGTATGCATTTGTCTAGGTGACCCTTTGTTATTAGAAACCGTACCTTATTTGAAAAATGGTAGTGTACTTGTCAGATACTACGTGTTTGCTGAATAAGGCGTTCTCCTGTGGGTTTGTCAACAAAATTGTTAGAATTTTCTGTTGAGGTCAGTTAGAAATGCTCGTGTGATGTGGGCAGAGCAAAGAAAATTTATCTCACAGTGTGATGTATCTTGGCACAAATCAGATTTTTTATTGCCCCGTGGCATACAGAAATAAAAAACGTAAAGACGCACGATGAAAAGGGGCTGGACAAGGGGAAATGAAAATCTGAAAAATGATTTGATGTGCAACCTGGATGCTACTGTAGGAAAAGTGGCCTCATCTCTGAACATGAGAGCGTGAGCGTGCCCATGTTCGTCGGTGTGTGGGAGAGCTGCTAGCACTGCATAGACTTGATGGGTGAGTCGATGGCACGTCTGACCAGCCTGTCATGCTTCGATGGCCAACCTGGGATGCCACCGTAGGAAAATATAGAATACGGTGTGGCGTGTATCCTTGTGAGCTCGAATACATGTCATTAAATGCGGCGCTGCAGCTGCTAGATACCGTTACTGACGACCAGGATACCGAGCTGCATGGAGCGCGGCCTCCAAACGGCATTTTCGCTTATGTACCACCTATATACTATTCAATACTCAACTAACATACGAATATACAACCTGGAAAAAAGTGATGTCCATGAGGGTCCCATATGCCAAAATCAGCCCTCTATCTAGGAAAAAAATTCCGTGCGTACCGGTTGCAAACTTCATCCTTTGCAACCCGGACGTCATTTGCTGCCACGTGTACTGCTCGATATCGTACGGCCTCCTCACGTTTGCCCCACATGAGACGCAGCTCGGCTCCAATCGCTGCAGGCATGCGTACGGCTTGGCTCCAATCGCTGCAGGCACACGTACGGCTTGGCTGGAAAATTGAACATGTACGTGTGATCCCGGCTCCCGTAACTACGCGGCTGAGATTGCTTGTTTCCTATTCTGATCAGATACGCAGCTGTAGGCCTGTCCGCCGACAATACAACATCAATCAGATCGAGAATTGCTCATGGCCGAGCAACAGAACAATGTCCTCCACGCGATGCGACTAGCCGCCAGTTCCCTGACCCGAAGCTTACTGCAGCAGGAGGAACGATAGCCATGTCCTCCGGCCGTCCAAGCGCGTCCTCTCCCTTGCATGACCTGATCGTGTTGTCGCGGTCTGAAGCAGAACTACAGTCGAGGAGGTCGGGAGTGGCCATACTGGACGCCACGACATGCACCATGGACTTGCCGCCGCCGCAAGTCATGTCAACGGAAAGCCAGCAGGATGACGCAGTCGCCGATGATCGTGGAGCGAGCAGAGAGCAAACACTACAGGTGCAGCAGTCTCCCGGCTCAAATTTGAAGAAAATTATCTTTCGCATTGCATTGTGCTAATATAAAATTTTACTGTCAACTCTGTGCATCGCAGGTTAATAAAGATGGGTAAACGTTGATTGTTCCTGAAGTTGGAAAGACTTTTGATTCAGAGGAAGATGCTTATGACATGTACAACACATATGCCGGCAAAGTTGGATTTAGTATTAGAAAGAACCAGAAAAAGCGTCGACATGATGGTAGCATATACCAAAAATATATTGTTTGCAGTAACGAAGGTCATCGAGAAACCGCGTCGTCCAAGGACACTACAAGGACTGGTTGCAATGCCTGTATTCAGTTTAGTGTTAGCAGAGAGGGGGTTTGGACAGTGCAAAAGGTTGTAACCGATCATAATCATTATCTTGCTAGTCCCAATAAGGTGCACAAACTAAGATCCCAACTACGTGTTATAGAGGCGGACAGATATCTAATTGGTCAAATACGGGAAGCCAGGGTGAAGCCATCCCAGGTGTATGACTTCATGGTAGCGTTTTACGGAGGACCAGACAAAGTGCCATTCTCAAAGATGGATTGCAATAACGAGATTGGTCGTGAGCGCAAAAAGTACTTAGAATCAAATGATTCGCAAACACTTTTGGAATACTTGAAAAATAAGCAGAGAGAGGATCCAACATTTTTTATGCCATTCAAGTAGATGAGAAAGATGGTCGGATTGCTAATTTCTCTTGGGCAGATGGCCAGTCTATCATGGATTACGCATGTTTTGGAGATGATGTATCATTTGACACTACGTTTCAAACTAACAAGTTTGAAATGCCTTTTGCTCCAATCCTTGGAACCAACCATCACAAGCAGACTATAATTTTTGGGGCAGCGCTGTTATTTAATGAGACCATTGAGTCATTTGTTTGGCTGTTTGAAACCTTTCTAACCGCAATGTTGGGTAAGCATCCAAGCACAATTTTCACTGATCAGGATGCGGTCATGGAAGGAGCAGTTGCATATGTGTTTCGAAATACTAGTCATCAACTTTGTCTATGGCACATTTATCTTAATGCTGCTAAACATCTCGGACATGTAACTCATAAGCATCCTGAGAAGTTTCTACCTGATTTCAAGAGATGTGTCTATGAAGATAGATCAGAGTATAAGTTCAACAAGAAGTGGTTTGAACTGTTGGATCAGTACAACCTCCAGGACAATGAATGGATGGCAAACCTATATGAGTTGAGGGAAAAGTGGGCTGCTGTCTATCGTGACTCATTTACAGCTGATATGAACTCGACTCAAAGGAGTGAAGGTATGAATAATGTTTTCAAGCAAAGATTTCATAGGAGACTCGGTCTCTCAGAACTCCTTGTAGAATGTGAGAAGGTTTCTCATAGTCTTCGGGAAAATGAGTTGGATGCAGATTTTAGTTCGCGCCGAAAGAATCCGATTACTTACTCATCTAAGTTGCCTTTGTTGAAGACCGCATCTGAATCATATACAAGGAGGATGTATTCAGAGTTCGAGGAAGAATTTACAGGACAATTTTCAATGTCTTGTAAGTTGTTACAAACTGAGGGGTCAGTCATGACATACATGGTTACACATATGAAGAGCGAGTATGGAACAAAATTTATATTCAATACAGATGATACTACCATTACATGTTGTTGCAGAAAGTACGAATCCGTAGGTATGTATGCTCTATTTAATTTGCAGTTTACTAGTTTCTAATACAAATTGATGAAATATGGCATCCGTATTTTACAGGTATATTGTGCAAGCATGCTTTCAAAGTTTTCAATGTGAATGATGTTTTCATTTTGCCATCACAATATATACTAAAAGATGGACAAAATATGCAAAGAGAGGATATTATGTTGAAAAACTAGGTACCGAGGAGGAAAGTTTGAAAACGCATGCTGCACGTGTCTCACGGAAGGCCACGTCCGTTGCATTGAAGTGTACACGATCAAAGGAACTTCTTATTGATTTTGAGAAAGTTATAGATAAGTTTGACATACAAGCAGATAACTCTCTCAACAAGATTGAGGAAAAATCAAATGAGGTTCCGCTAGTTTCAACTACCGACACACTAAAAGGTACAATATCAATTAGAGTTCCCCAGGTGGTAAAAGGTGCAAAGAGTAAACGGTCAAAAATCTCATTTGGGAAGAAGAAAGGAAAGAAAAAGAATAGTTCTAAAAAGAAAGGTACTGGTCCTACACATTCTCGCAAGCCTTTTCTATTATATACTTCTATAGTTAGTGTTCAATTTATTTTTCAATTTTTGTCTGAAAATAGGAGACCCAAAAGATGCAGTAGGAAATAGGGATGATGACATTCATCCACAGGAATTGATGGTAAAACATATGACTTGGACTCTGCACTACATTTTCATATTTTTCTTACATATTTGTATGAACAATTTCATATTATATCACACAGGATGTTACTACTGGTACCATTGACGTTTCTAGTATGGCTGCTCCGTTGATGGAAGGCTGATTTACTAATGCCGCAATTCCAACCTTTGCAAATGATGCGTATGGGCAACCTTCAGGCATGTATGCTCCTTTCATCCAAGGCGAATATACAAGTCTGTTGCTTGGAGTTCATCAGGATGCCACATTGTCCTCGTCTGCTAAAAAGTTACATTTTGATGAATAGTATTTGGCACAACCTATAAGGAGTATGATCCTTTGGATGTAATTTGGTTTACCCATGAATTGTAATTGATGTACTGTAGCACACTGGATTTTTTCTTCATTTGCAATGTTTGAGTTCTTGATGAGTATGTATGCCAAGATGCTAAAGAAGTTATAGAATTTATGAACTGATGTATTAGAATATAATCATTTTCCAAATTGCAGTCTAAATAGTTGTCAGATTTCATAGTAAAAAATTGAGCCTCACACTGGAGTTTAGGCCTACTTAATGACAATAAAATATAGCAGCTTCGCTACGGTGCATAGCAAATCAGAGAAACTGGAGAAACACTCACATTTTTTTAACACATCCATCAAAATGAAGATTTTATATTATCCAAAATGTATTGTCAGGGAGAACAATCAGCTATAGGCTGGTACAAAGTTGTCATGAATTCAACATCACATTTGCAAGATTTGACATTCCTAGTCTAAGTCTGCTCCATCAGCAACCATTGCGTCCTCTTCAACGGTTTTTTCAGCAGATGTGTTATTCCAACATTATAGTTGAGAGCCTTTGGATAGAACGACGGGGGAGTGTTGTAGCTATTGCACGAGTAGGTGGCCTCCAGTTCGCTCTTCGCTCCCTCATGTTGATGCCTACCACATCCTTTTACTTCGGTTAGGATTCTAGGCATCTTGCACCTGTACAAGGCATCATCCCTGTTTGAAGCACCAATGCTCTGCAGTGCCATCTTGACTGAAGCTCTTCAAGCATGCAGGGGGAGAAGCTTATGCCTTTTTAATGTTCTACTATAACACTCTGCCAGCAGCAATCCAGTTGACTCTAGTCTTGTACAAACAGTTAAGAAGCTTTGGTTTCCTGGCCCTCCACTTCTTCAGATTGTAGCAAACAGATAATGCTACTTGGATTAATCAGAAGTCCAAGACCATGCATTAGCAATTATCCATACAAGGAGGCACATGCTTACACTATCAATTGATAACTAGGTACTCACTAAGGGACTGATACATATCTCTTTTTTTCAGACTTGAGAGATTTGTTAATCATTAATCAGGATTAGAATCAAACTACAAAGCATCAAATACTTTTTTTGGAACAAAGTTCACCCAACTCCATTTGCTTCTTTCCCGATGCAATCAACAATGAAAGAAGCATTCAACTCTTTTACCTCCCGCATATAGCCATCGCTTATGATCTGTGATGTGTATATTCATTCGGCCATCTCGTCTCTCGCCTAACTACCGAGCACTTTAAGAGAAGAATTAGCAAAGCACTGCATGAGCTGGCCGGGGAAATTACCTCTTGCTGACGCAAGTTTGGGCGACTCCCAGCGGCGGCGCGGAGGCAACTCCCGGCGGCGGCTATGTGAATCCCGGCGGCGGCGCTGAAGCGAATCCCGGCGGCGGCGAGGCGATTCCCGGCATCGGCGGCGGGGCTGAATCCTGGCGGCGCAGGATCTGGAGTCATCGACTGCTCTGTTCTGTGTGAAGCCGAGACGCGCATAGCCTATGAGTCAGACATCGCATGAAAAAGAGCTGAGGGTGCCATGCCTGCAGCGATTGGAGCCGAGCTGCGTCTCGCGTGGGGCAAACATGAGGAGGCCGTACGATGTCCACCAGTACACGTGGCAGCAGATGATGTCCGGGTTGCAAAGGATGAAGTTTGCAACCGATACACACGGAATTTTTTTCCTCTATCTAAGTATTCACGTAATAGATAAAACATGGGTTGAAAACCTGGATGGTACCAAAAAAAAAACAAATACCAACCTATGAACACCTCCATGTGGACTTAAGTTCCCATTGCTTCCGGTCTTTAAAAGATGTAGATTCCCTTCTTCATTTGTAACACACACATACCTGCCCTCTTGGATGAATACAACAACCAACTGACCCTCCATCTCCCACCACCCCCATATGAAAATTTGAAGGTCTCGATATTGTAATATTTGGATAAATCCATAGCCAATTTGATTTGATACGATGGTATTGTGGTGTGAGTTTCCTAAGCATTTCAAGCAGCTCATAGTTTAGGATTGATTTGATCGCCTCTTCGGTGGGTTTCCTAGATTTTGTCAAGCATTAATGCCTTGTTTGTGGTGGTCATGATTCCTGATCTATCTAGTTGAATTTTGTTTATCGGTGATAAGGCTATCATATCGGCAAGTTCATCTGAATGTAGGATTGCTGGAAATTGATTGGAATACAAAATCGAAGGAACTAGGTTTTGGAGGCATCCAGGAAGATTTATGAGCAACTGTCCATGCACCTTGAAGCACCTTTCTCTTGAGTAGCTTCTTATGAACAATGAGTAATGGTAACATGAAAGTGGAGATTTAGACGATCTCCATTTAAAATTTGAAACATATCATTAATGTGGCAATGGAATAATTAACTTTGCATGAGGTTTATGATATTTCATACACAAGTAATTGATGACTTAAGGTACAAACAACAAATTTATTCAACAGACCAAAAAAACCATATATTTTATTCCAATTAATAATGGTATTAAAACTTGAACTCAAGGACCCAATGTAATATAATATAATTGAAAGCACAAGTGCTCCCTGGGTGATTTTGGTAATTAATGTCAACATATCTCTTGTTGGACTAATACTCTTACCTAGTATGTTTCAGATAAGTTCAACAATGGAGTGGCATGGACTAGAGGATGTTTAATCCCTTCAAGATGCTAAGGACAAAGGATTGGCTCAAGATCAAAGCACAAGACTCTACACTTTACTTTTAGTGATCCAAGATCACATTGAGTCCATAGGAAATCCAATACTATTAAGAGGGGATGAGGTGTTTCTTAATGGCTTGCTTGCTCAAAGTGCTTAGTGATATGCTCCAAAGCCCTCAACCACTTTCTCACATCCACATATGTCCCAAACCAAAAGTCAAACTCGGCCCTACCAAATCTTTCTATCCGGCGCCACCGAGTTCTCTTGACATAGCCACTGCCAGAAACCCTAATCAAGTCGGTCTCACCGATGGGATCTCAGTCTCACCGAGATGGGCTTGCAAATTCTCTGTTGCCTATTGCAATAATTCCGGTCCCACCAAGATATGCAATCGGTCCCACCGAGTTTGCCTGGCCAACTCTCTGTTTCGCTTATTACCCAAATCGGTCCCGTCGAGTTTGTGTAATCGGTCAAACCGAGTTGAGGCTTTACCCTAACCCTAGCACATCGGTCCTACCGAGTTGATCATATCGGTCCCACCAAAATGCCTAACGGTCACATTATGAACTAAATCGGTCTGACGGAGTTTCATGATTCGGTCCCACCGAGTTTGGTAAGTTGTGTGTAACGGTTAGATTTTGTGTGGAGGCTATATATAGCCCTCCACACACGCTTCATTCATGGAGAGAGCCATCAGAACATGCCTACACTTCCAACATACATTTTCTGAGAGAGAACCACCTACACTTGTGTTGAGGTCAAGATATTCCATTCCGGATTAGGGGGTGTCCGGATAGCCGAACTATCATCATCGGTCGGACTAGGGGGTTCACATCTCATTCTGACGACAACATGACACTCCCTCAGTGATTATATACCGGACACTCCCTCAGTGTTCATGGAGAGAGAACCACCTACACTTGTGTTGAGGTCAAGATTTTCCTCGCCAGGACCCAATGGAATAATCACTCTCACCAGTGATCCAGATACAGCACTCCGCGCTGAAAATAAGACAGCCGCACTGGCCCTAGAGACATTATCCGAAGCCCTAGCAACAGAGGAACTAACTGCGCTGCGCTCCACGGTGGATAGGGACGATGTGATACTCGATAAGAGGCCCAAGTCCACCTCTTTTAAACCAGCAGACGAAATAGTCAAATTTCAGGTCCATCCAACAGACCCCACAAAGACGGCCTCCATTGGGGCACAATTAAATCCTGATGTAGAAGCCGCACTACGAGAATTCCTCCGGGAAAATTGGGACATTTTTGCCTGGCACCCTTCAGACATGCCAGGAATCCCACGCAGGCTGGCAGAGCACAGCCTAAATATCCTAAAAGGATTCAAGCCAGTCAAACAAGCTCTTCGGCGATTTTCCGAACCCAAAAGACAGGCAATGGGAGAGGAGCTAGCCAAACTCTTAGAAGCCGGATTCATCAGAGATATAAAACATCCGGACTGGCTAGCAAATCTAGTAATGGTACCAAAAAAGGACAAATCCTGGCGCCTCTGCGTCTATTTCAAAGACCTTAACAAGGCCTGTCCAAATGACCCTTTCCCTCTCCCTCGCATCGACCAAATCATCGATGCTACCGCAGGGCACGATTCATTGTGCTTCCTCGATGCATACTCCGTATACCATCAAATCAAGATGGCGGAAAAAGACCAGGCCGCAACAGCATTCATTACTCCATATGGGCCATTCTGCTTCAACACAATGCCCTTCGGACTCAAAAACGCCGGCGCAACATATCAGCGCATGATTCAGACATGTCTGGCTACCCAGATAGGCAAAACAGTGGAGGCATACGTAGACGATGTGGTCGTCAAGACCAAACACGTCGAAACTCTAGTAGACGACTTGAGGGTGACATTCGACAACCTCCGAGCATATGACATTAAGCTCAACCCGGAAAAATATGTCTTCGGAGTACCAGCCGGAAAGCTCTTGGGCTTCATTGTATCCGGTAGAGGAATTGAAGCAAACCCAGCCAAGATCCGAGCTCTGTCACAATTGGATATTCCAAAAGACCTCAAGCAAATACAAAAACTAACTGGATGCATAGCGGCTCTAAGTCGCTTCATCTCCCGTTTGGGAGAAAAGGCTCTGCCCCTCTATCGCCTCCTCCGGCGCACCGAACACTTCGAATGGACGGATGCTGCCACGGCCGGACTCGAGGAAATAAAAGCCATACTGGCAACAAATCCGGTCCTGGCCGCGCCCAACCTGGGCGAACCTATGTTATTATATATCGCAGCAACACATCAAGTTGTCAGCGCGGTACTCGTCGTCGAACGAGAAACAGAAGGGCACAGATTCCCTCTTCAAAAACCAGTGTACTACGTATCCACTGTCTTAACTCCATGCAAGTCCCGGTACCCACATTATCAAAAGATAGCGTATGCGGTGTTCATGGCATCCCGGAAGCTGCGACACTACTTTCAAGAGTGTTCCATAACGGTGGCCTCCGAAGTACCTCTCAACGATATTATAAACAATCGCGACGCAACGGGCAGGATTGCAAAATGGGCCATTGAGCTCTTACCATTTGACATAACCTACAAACCACGGCGAGCTATAAAGTCGCAAGATCTGGCTTACTTCGTCGCCGAATGGACCGAAGCCGAACTCCCTAAAGAGTACGGCGCGTACTCCAATCGGATCATGCATTTCGACGGATCCAAAATGTTGGCTGGCTTGGGGGCTGGCGTCGTCTTGACGTCCCAACTGGAGACACAGTCCAATACGTACTTCAAATAATGTACATGGACTCCAACAACGCAGCCGAATACGAGCCCTTCTACACGGCCTCCGGATGGCAATCTCCATGGGCATTCAACGCCTAGAGGTGCGCGGGGATTCAAACCTCGCAATATCCCAAGTAAATGGAGACTTTGACACCAAAGATCCGAAAATGGCAGCTTACCGCAACGCCGTCCTAAAAATGCCAGCTCGGTTCAAAGGACTCGAATTCCACCATGTAGCCCGGGATAATAACCAGGCAGCAGACGTGTTGGCACGCATCGGCGCAAAACGAGACGCCGTCCCTCCAAACATCTTCCTGGAACGGCTCTTTAAGCCATCCGTATTATGGGAAGAGGAGTCCGGAAATAACAATCCAGAGCTAGCTGCCTCACCCAACTCAGACCACTCTGACACAATCGGCGGCTCAGACAATGAAATAACACCTTCAGCCCACGAAATAATGGCAGTAATTGCCCCGTGGACGGAACCATTCCTAGCCTACTTAATCAGGAAGGAACTTCCCGAAGACCAAAATGAGGCCCGCTGCATAGTTCGGCGATCTAAAGCCTACAAGGTCCATGAGGGAGAACTTTATAAAAAAAGCACAACCGGAGTCCTTCAAAGGTGTATCTCCGAAGAGGAAGGGCGAAATCTCCTGGCTGAAATTCACGCCGGACTCGGCGGGCACCACGCTGCAGCCCGGGCCCTTGTAGGCAAGGCCTTCCGTACAGGATTTTATTGGCCGACAGCCCGGGCAGATGCTCAGGACTTAGTTCAACGATGCGTTGGTTGCCAGCTCTTTGCCAATCAGAGCCACATGCCACCCACCGCCCTCAAAACTATACCCATCACCTGGCCGTTCGCGGTCTGGGGGCTTGATATGGTTGGACCCCTTAAAGGGGGAACCCACAAGCACAAATACTTATTGGTCATGGTGGACAAATTCACCAAATGGATTGAGGCCAAGCCGGTTAAAACGGCAGAATCCGGACCTGTGATAGACTTCATATCCGGGGTAGTAGACCATTTTGGCATCCCCCACAGCATCATCACCGATAACGACACCAATTTCACGGCCGACGAGGTTAAACTCTGGTGCAAAAACATGGGCATCAAGCTCGACTACGCTTCAGTCTATCACCCCCAAACTAACGGTCAAGTCGAGCGAGCAAATGGTCTAATCATGAGCAGCATCAAACCCAGACTAGTGCGGTCCCTCAAGGAATCTAACACGCACTGGGTAGAGGAGATCGACTCCGTACTCTGGGGGCTGCGGACCATGCCAAACCGAACTACCGGATTCACACCATTTTTCATGGTGTACGGTGCAGAGGCAGTTCTGCCCTGCGATATAATTCATGACTCACCTCGCGTGCGCATGTACGAAGAAAGAGAAGCCGAGTTGGATCGGTAGGACAGTTTGGACGCCTTAGAGGAGGAGCGGGACGTGGCAAAAGCTCGTTCCGCATTTTATCAGCAGCAGGCTCGAAGATATCAAAGCAGAAAGTACGGGCCAAAACTTACAACGTTGGCAAACTTGTTCTATGCCTGCCGGACAAGAAAAAGGACAAACTTAAGCCCAAGTGGGAAGGTACCTTCATCATCGACCAAGTCCTGACCGGCGGAGCATACCGTCTATGCAACGCATCTGACAACCGACTTGAGCCGAACCCATGGAACGCAGCCCGTCTCCGAAGATTCTACGCCTAACGCCGGACTCAGAGTTCGTCTCACTCCTCCGTCCACCTTTTTACATTTTCACTGTCTCTTGTCCTCCTCCTTCTTCCCACTTTTTTTTCAATACCTTTGATAGGCTGATTTGCTCATGGTTCGCACACACTTGATGTGCTCCTAGCACTCACTATACCTGGGGGCTTCTTTAACAGAAGCTTATTTATACGGGCTTCATGCCCAACACATGTGTCATACTTCCACATGTATCTTTTATTCACCATTATATGCATCGATATGACTTAAGTTTTGGCCAAGCTAGGTTGCCTGGCTCCTGTGCTTACCCCTACATTCCCGATTGTTCGGCTAGGAGGTAAAGGGAGCACCTCTGCGATTGTTACTGCCGGGTCAGCCGGATGTGTACCTCAGACTGGGTGAAGCCGAAAGCTAGTGTTCTTAAGAGAATATTCGGTCGGTGACTTGAAAGATGATTTATTACTTAAATTATTTATCTGCCCCCAGATGCTTTTCCTGCTATTTTCGCAGTCCGGACATGCACTTTAGGGCATGCCTCCCAGGGAAAGGAACCCTTAACGGAACTATTCTCCCTGGAAGATGTTTCTTACTAACCATGTAATATAACATAGCTAGTTGGGCACTTGTCTGATAAAGCAATTATGACCCCGACGCCTTGTCTCCATGCATGCCCCGGTTCTTTTATAACCGTAAGGGTATTCGGACACACTCTGGACTGTTGGGTCCCGAGGTTGAAGCGAAAAGGTCCGCAAAGACAAACGATCTACAATCCGGCTAGAGGGCATTTTATATGTCATTTTAAATTACATCGTCAAACTGACTGATTGTACTCCTCTTCAATCCCATCTAACAGGCTGTCTAATTTACAGTCTTGTTGGGAATATTTCGCGACTAGCTCTACTTGGCCGTACATCAAGCTCACAGGGATCTCCTTCCCATCAGGCCCCACAGGTCCGACCTCGGCCATGTGGTTTGGGTCAGCCTTTGGGTACCGCGTCTTCACCATGGCCCAGGCCTCCCTGGCGCCTTGACGGCAGGCCGATATCTTCCACAGACGGAGACATCGCCGTACTCCCTGAAGCTTCTCAGCAAGCCCCCCAAGGCCCTCAGGTAGGGAGACGGAAGGCCATAAGGCCTGAACGACGCCACTCATCGCCTGCCGAACACGTTCGAGCAGATGCACCAGCTCGGGAAGTTGGTCACCCGTTGAACCGGGCATTTCCTCCGTAGTGCGACCTGTGAGCACACCTAAAGACACATTTCTGTCAATCGACTTCCTCGCCGAATTCTTCTTTTCAAAGGAATTTGCTCAAGCACTTACTATAAATGCCACGACGAAGCCACTGATTCTCCTTCACGGAGCCAGACAGCTGGGCCCGAACACCTTTCAGCTCTTCTCCTAGCTGGGTGTGGGCATCTTGGAGCTTGTTCCTCTCCTGCTGCACCTTCATAAGCACCCTCTCGCCGGCCTTTAGCTGACGCAGTAGCTGTTGCTTGTCCGGATCTAGTCCGGCGCCCTCTGCAATATTATTGTCAGATTTATGCACATGCCGCACTTTGTTAACTACTTATCTTTTTGAAGTACGTATTACCAGCGGGGGTCTCTGTGGCTCCCACTGTGGCGGCCAGTGCAGCCTCAAGTTGGGCCTTGCACTCTTGGAGCTCCTGGGACAGGTGGGTATTCTTCTCCGTAAGATCCTGCATAATAAATGATCCTTAAATCAATTATTTTAACTATTTTAAGTCTCGGGGGCTACTAGCATATATAACTATTAAAATTACTTACCCGTATGTCCTTCACATACTGCTCCGTGGCTCTGGTTAAACCATCTTGAGCAGCACGGAGGTGCGCGTTTCCCGCATCAAAGGCATTCAACGCCTCCGGGGAGAAACACGCGTCACGAAGAACTGTCTGGCGACGCCTGTGATTCATGGCGCTCTCCACCTCAGACCGGGTGGCGGACAGCCTGTCGGCATCCTCCGTCGGAGGAGCATCCGGCTCTTGCCTTGTGTTCGCCTCCACTTCCGGACCACGCGATGGAGCATGGCTGGTGGAGGCTTGATTGGCAACCTCTCCGGACACTGTCCCGCGAGCGCTCTTTCTCCTGGAAAAAGTTATGAGCATTAATATACCTCTTAGGGATCCTTCGCTTAAAAACAGCGGTGCGCCGTACCGTTGCGGCGACGTTTCTATTTGCGTCGCACTCCTCTTCCGCCTGCTGGGCTGAACTGACCCTTGTTGGTCAGCCGCCGCAGGTTCGGCTTCCCGCCTCAAAGGCACCTCCTGCGATGCACCATCAGTATAGGATGGTCAGAATTGAGCATGGATCAAATGATGGTGTCAAGACCTCGGTCGTAGTCACCTGGGAGGCCGGAAACAAATTGGGGTAGTCAGCCGTAATGGCGACTAGGGCATTGTCCACGCTAAGTTGGTGGAACACCCCGTTGATCAGCTCCACCTTTATGTCCGGATCCTCTTCGGAGGCCGAATCAAGGGATCGTTCCGGATCCTCGGGCTGTGGAGTTAGGCTTTGTATGCCCTCCACGTCCCGGCGCAGCTCCTGCGTCGAAATCACGAAGTAAGATACTTGACTTTGGAAGTATGGATCGGGTAGATAAACGTTCGCTTACCCAGCTTCGAGGGTTATTCATGGAGAATCCATTCAATGGATTCGTGTGGACGAAGTCCTCCTCCCCCCCCTTGTACAAGCCGGACAGGATCTTTGCCCGATCGGCTGCCGAGCCCGGCCCTCTGCGGCCGTGACGGGTGGCGTCATCTTCCCCGTTGAAATCCCACATAGGGTGGCCCCAATATTGGAGTGGCTGCACCCCTCGCATAATGCACGTGGCCATGATTCCAATCATGGTCAATCCAGAATGGGCCAGTAACCTAATCCGGCCCATCAGATAATGGGCGCTCCCATCATCCTCCCCTTGAGGGCTCCGCGGGCGCCAACTCAGGCGTTTCTTCAAGGGAGCATTGCTGAACTCCGGGAGGCCGATCCGAACTGGGTCCGGCAGAGGGGCGTCCTCCATGTAGAACCATTCCGAAGGCCAGTCTTCGAACGCCTTCTTCGGGGTGTCGGATAGATATCCGGTCCCGGCGATGCGCCATATTTCGGCTCCGTCCACTTGATATATCGACCCCTCGTAAGAATGGGGTACGAGGCAAAACAATCTCTTCCACAGCGACACGTGGAAGAAGGCCATTATTGGGCGTAGAAGCCAAGGAGCGCAACATTTATAAGGAAGCCGGACACTATTCAACAGGAACATGAAGTTTGAAGGAGAACCCGCCTTGCAACGCCGAAGACAATATACGCGCCGGATTCATCATCGCTGAAGCCCGGTTCGGGGGCTACTGAGGGAGTCCCGGACTAGGGGGTGTCCGGATAGCCGAACTATCATCATCGGCCAGACTCCAAGACTATGAAGATACAAGATTGAAGACTTCGTCCCGTGTCCGGATGGGACTTTCCTTGGCGTGGAAGGCAAGCTTGGCGATACGGATATGTAGATCTCCTACCATTGTAACCGACTTTGTGTAACCCTACCCCTCTCCGGTGTCTATATAAACCGGAGGGCTTTAGTCCATAGGACGAACAACAATCATACCATAGGCTAGCTTCTAGGGTTTAGCCTCCTTGATCTCGTGGTAGATCCACTCTTGTAACACACATCATCAATATTAATCAAGCAGGACATAGGGTTTTACCTCCATCAAGAGGGCCCGAACCTGGGTAAAACATCATGTCCCTTGTATCCTGTTACCATACGCCTAGACGCACAGTTCGGGACCCCCTACCCGAGATCCGCCGGTTTTGACACCGACACCTACCACATAAATCTTGATCTCTAGCCTTCCCCAAGTTGCTTTCCACTCAAATCTTCTTTCCACCAAATCCAAATCCTGTGAGAGAGAGTTGGGTGTTGGGGAGACTATCATTTGAATCACAAGAGCAAGGATTTCATCATCAACACACCATTTGTTACTTCTTGGAGAGTGGTGTCTCCTAGATTGGCTAGGTGTCACTTGGGAGCCTCTGTCAAGATTGTGGAGTTGAACCAAGGAGTTTGTAAGGGCAAGGAGATCGCCTACTTCATGAAGATCTACCCTAGTGAGGCAAGTCCTTCATGGGCGACGACCATGGTGGGATAGACAAGGTTGCTTCTTCGTGGACCCTTCATGGGTGGAGCCCTCCGTGGACTCGCGCAACCGTTACCCTTCGTGGGTTGAAGTCTCCATCAACGTGGATGTACGATAGCACCACCTATCGGAACCACGGATAAAAAATCTCTGTGTCTCCAAATTGCGTTTGCACACTCCAATCCCATCCCTTTACATTCTTGCAATTTGCATGCTTTACTTTCCGCTTCTCACATACTCTTGTCATTCTTGCTTGATATGTATTGTGAATGTTAAAACTTGTGCCAAACTCCACTTCAACTTAAAGAAATTAAAAACTGCAACTTTTCTTACTTAGAGTCTATTCACCCCCCTCTAGACACCTCTTCTCGATACTTTCAATTGGTATCAGAGCTTTGGTCTCCATTGCTTTGGTTTAAACACCATTGGAGGAAGATGGACGAGTCTACTTTGGGGAGTCTTAGACATAGAGTGCCTATAGTTGATGGAGAGTATTTTCATGAGTGGAAAAATGAGATGCTTGTGATTTTGAATGAATATCATTTGAACAAGTACATTACTAGCCCTTGTGCACCTCATGTTGATCCTATGCATCCTACCCTTGATGAGTCAATTGACATGATTCGCAATCTTAGAACTGTTGATCTTATCACTAGAGGTTTGCTTAGAAACTTGATAGGTTGCTTGCCTACTCTTAAGTATGCCTACACCATATGGAAATTTCTGGAGGAACGATTTCCAAATTATTCCTTGCAAAATCTAGATGAAATTCTCCATAAGTCTATTGCCTTGAGTAAGATGAATTCCAATGATCCTAAGTTTGGTGATTGTCTATTTGAGCTTACAAATCTTATGCGTGCCAAAGGAGATGTTGGAATTATTAGCAATATTATTTTCGAAGCTATTAGAATTCATAAAGAAGATCATTGTCAAACTCATTCTAATGAATCACCCTCTCTAGGAATTGATCCATCACATGACGATGTTGAACATGGATACTATGATGAGGATGATGATAGTGAGTTTGATCTTGATGATGCAATGAGACACTTTGGTCTTATGGCAAATCTTCGGAGATACATGGCAGGAGGAAAGGAATGGGTTCTTGATAGTGGGTGTACGGATCACATGACCGGAGATAAAGATATGTTTCGTGAGCTTGCTGAAAACGACGACCCTCGAAAGTATGTCATTTTTGGTGACAACTCAAAGGGTAAGGTGGTTGGCCTCGGTAAGGTGGTCATCTCACATGATAGCTCCATACAAAATGTCATGCTCATTGAATCTCTTGGGTACAATTTACTTTAAGTATCTAGACTTGCTGATTTCGGTTTCAATGTCCTATTTACTGAAGTAGATTGCCAAGTGTTTCGAAGAGACAATCATAAAATGGTCTTTACCGATATACGTAGAGGTGATCTTTACATTGTTGATTTCAGTAAAAAGGCTCAACCTAGAACTTGCTTAATTGCTAAATCCTCTAAAGGCTGGTTATGGCATAGACGGTTAGGTCATGTGGGCATGCAAAAGCTTGACAAGCTTATTAAAGGAAATCATATCCTTGGCGTTAACGATGTCATAATTGATAAGGATAGACTTTGCAGCGCTTGTCAAGTAGATAAATAGGTTGGAGGAAGGCATCCTGTGAAGAACATCATGACCACAAGGAGGATGCTCGAGCTACTTCATATGGACCTTTTCGGTCGCAACGCCTACAAAAGTCTTGGTGGAAATTCTTTTGGTCTAGTCATAGTCGATGATTTTTCAAGATTTACGTGGGTGTTCTTTCTTGATGATAAATCGCAGGTCCAAAAGATCTTCAAAAACTTCGCCAGGAAGGCCCAAAATCAATTTGAAGTGAAGATTAAGAAGGTTCGCAGTGACAATAGAACGGAGTTCAAGAACGCAAATGTGGACACCTTTCTTGATGAAGAAGGGACTTCGCATGAGTTCTTGGCTACGTACACACCTCAACAAAATGGAGTTGTTGAGGGAAGAACCGAACACTCATCGAAATGGCGAGAATGATGCTTGATGAGTACAAGACGCCGAAGCACTTTTGGGCGGAAGCGGTTGAGATAGCTTGTCATGCAACAAATTGCTTGTATCTTCACAAGCTACTCGGTAAGACGGCATATGAGATCCTCACCGGTAACAAACCCCAAGTTGGATACTTTCGAGTATTTGGCTCAAAGTGCTACCTTCTTGATAAACATCGTTGTTCTAAATTTGCTCCTAAATCTCATGAAGGTTCACAACTAGGGAAAAGCCTAGTAGCAACGCGGGTTTTAGGCCTATCAGTAGCGCAGGCAGGAGCCCTACTGATAAGGCGCTACAACTAATGCTTAGCAATAGAGCGCCTGGATCCATGCTACTGCTAAATTGACTTAGTAGTAGTGCTTCTTCAGAACAACGCTACTGGTAATTAGTAGTAGCGCTTCTCCTTTCCCGCGCTACTATCCCTATTCAAGAATTCGTCCGATTAACCAGTTAACTTGCCAATTATTCCCTACTCATATGGTCACCGAGTAGCTGATAAACCGATAAATCGTCCGATTAATTGATTAAATGGATGATTAACTTGCCGATTAGCCTATTAATCCCCTACTGTCAGCCAACCGAGCAGCTACCAGTTAATGATTTCCTTAACAATGGCTACTACTATTATTTAGTATTTTATTTCTTTTTTATTTCATGTTGTATTCATACACCTTTACACAAGTTTTCATACAACAGGAATTTAGAGATTGTTTTTACATCATAATGAGTTATTACATCACGGGGTGAAAGAACCGTGGACTAGTTTCAAGTGGATGTCCATCCACTTGAAACTAATCCGCAGTTCTTTCACCCAATGATATAATAATATCATCATCATCATCATATCATTAACAACTTATCATCATAATACATCATTGTCATATAACACCTCCTCAAGATCATCGTTTTCATCAATGACATCACATAGCAAATTGGTCACTAGTCGTAATCACAAGTACTCCTCATTATCAACTCTAACACATTACCACATAATAAACATATTGTACCTCATAGGACCTATTACATTCGATTAAGACCTACTACATTTTCTAAGGTAAAATAGCAAAAAACAAGATAGCCCCTGACTCTCCATTATGGAGAATGGAGATTAGCCTGTCTCCAATTCTTGCCTTTCGCTGAATGTTACTTCCATATATTTCTTCCATTCTTTGATGAACATGTGTTCACGGGTTTTAGAAATCCGATATGCACAGGTGAGCTCCGTAGATTTACCTGGCAGTATGTTTAGAACTGAGAGGCGACCATGCGGAGACATCAGATGAGGCACACAATCCATCGGGAGTTTCTGTTGAAAAACATAATAATAACTTCGTAGTTAGCAATGATGTACTAGTTTTAGAAGTATGCAAAAGATACACGGATGTCGTAATAGTAAAAAATCTTACCAGGGTATCTCTAGAGAAGTTACCGTGGTTCAACACATGCACTAGTGGCACGTATTCACCATAATTTGGAGGAGTTCGATAATAGTTATTGTAATTCTCAAGAAGAGTACAAAATGCGATCAGATAATTTTTCTCCTTATACATTAATTCGGTGCCATCGGTGTAGTGGGTTTTATCTACCATCTTCCGCACAGTCTTTGAAGAATCAAAATAAGCTGTCAATGGAAATAAGCTATCAACTATTTTGAAATAAAACAATATAAATTAGTTAATAACTATGTTTGAGAAACTCACATAGCGGTACAATCAGAAGCGTACCAACAAGGACCCAAATGTCCATATTGTCTTGCTCGATGTCAGGATCACCAAGATCCATGGTGACAATCATACCCTCATAAAAACCATACATTTTGCAAAGTGGTTCCCAATTTTGGCAACCAAAATGGGTTACGCTCTGAGCATTGCACAGATTTACTTCAAAATCCATATCATGATGGGTCCTTAGGTATATTTTCTTTGTTTCGAAATTTTCATGGTCTTCAAAACCCATCCTCTCCAAGACATAGCGTCTTGCATGGCATGTGATAAGCTAGTCGAATTGTAAAATATGAAAATTAGACGTTGAAATAGTTGAAGTCATGCTTAATTACGAGAAAAACACTTGTCATTGTTGCATACCGTTTCACAATCGAAGGTCTCCTCGAGCTTAATGCTGAAGCACCGATCTTCGTCCAGCTGAACGAACCTGTCGCACATACCTCGATCGTCATGGCACCAGCTACACTCCCCCGGGAGACTGTCGTCGTCCAAGTACGACATTTCCTACGTTCATAATTCAAAGATTAAACTTATACATATTCTAGCACAAGTCATGCCAGAATTCACGAAAAAATCCGGCATGACCTTTGCTAAAAAAGGACATATCGAGAACCTGAAATTTGCCGGAACGGAAATTAATCAACACTCCAGCAAAACATAGGCCACTCAGAGATGTAAACTGAACATGAACGGCCACTTGGGCAACCACATATCCTATTTGAGCAACAACACAAGATATATAAGGATATTTGGCTGGTCTCACCTCGATGCCGGAGGGGGTCGGTGACTGGGACGACGGCGGGGATGTCGGAGGGGGTCGGTGACGGGGATGACGGTGGTCACCTGAAACCATATAAGTTATCACTAATACATCCCAAATAATTTCTTAAACTAAAAATAACAACAAATATGACATGTTCAACTAGTTTTATTAATTCAACTAGTTCTTACTAAATATAAACTTACTATAAATAGAAAAAAACTAGTTCTTTCTAAAGATAAAGTAGTTCAACTAGTTATATTAATTATCTTACTAAAAATACATTAGTTCTATTAATTCAACTAGTTCAACTAGTTTATTAATTTACTTACTAAACTAGTTCAACTACAACTAAAGTAGTTCAACTACAACTACTATTAATCATACTGCCCTAGTTAACTAGTAATTAACATCTACTACTACTAAAAATCTAGTACTAACTAAGCAACATCTAGTACTAGCTATGAACCCTAAATTAACATCTACTACTACTAAATCTAGTACTAACTAGTGGCAGTGGGTGGGGGGCGACGGAGAGGTAGCTAGGGGCGGTGAGGTCGAGGGCGGTGGGAGGAGGGGCGGCCGCAGGCGGAGGGAGGAGGGCGGTGGAGGAGGAGGAAGGAGTGACTGCAGGCGGAGGGAGGATGTGCAAGGAGGAGGGACGGAAGGAGGGGAGTACCTCGGCGGCGGACGGACAAAGGCGGCGGCGGCGGCGACGCACGACGACGGTTACGCGAGCGAGAGTGAGAGTGTGAGTGAGGGCCGTTCGTGCGTGTGGGGATAAGGTAGGGATAGTTGTAGCGCGTTTGCCAAAACGCGCTACAACTAATCTGAATAGCAGTAGAGCTTTGCATATAAACCGCTACTTCTAAGTTTAACTATACAAAAAATACGTCCATGCAAAAATACATTGGCCATCAATGATCTTTTTGTGTACAATCTGAATTGTCAATATGAGTCCTCCCCGGTTCCTACCGGAGAGGACTCATATTGCGGTCACAGACACATAGAGTTTAGTGAAGACCAACTGGTTGTGGTAGTTTCAGAAATAACATATTTAAGGTGGTAAACACCCTGTTCACGGAGCAAGATGGGACTAAACTTGTGGGCTAATCTTAGCAGTAGCGGTTTTCCTAGAAGCGTGCTGCTACTAACTTCTATAGCAATAGCGCTGTTCGGTATAGTGCGCTACTGCTATAACTAGCGGGGGGGGGGGGGCAAGGTCATGGCAATTATAGCAGTAGTGCGGTTTGCGGTGGACGCGCTACTGCTATTTTCATGTCAGCAACGCGTTTTGATAACACGCGTTGCTGCTAAATAGCAGTAGCGTGGTATTTTGAGGAGCGCTACTGGTAAGATTCTGTGTATAGGCTTTTCCCTAGTAGTGGTTTCCTACTTGGTTATGGCTCAAACTCTCACACTTACCGTGTCTACAATAATTTTACCCGAAAGGTTGAAGAGACGGTAGATGTGAAGTTTGATGAATCTAACAGCTCGCAAGTAGAGCAATTGCCAATTGATGTAGGAGACAAAGACCCTTCGGAAGCAATCCAAGACTTGTCTATTGGCAAGATTCGTCCAACGGAGGTGAAGAACAGTACCTCGTCCGTCCAAGTGGAAGCTTCCACCTCATGACAAGGTGAACCCAGAATTGATACGGAAGCATCCACAAGTGGGACACACCAAGACGAAGAAAACGAGGAAGTACACCAAGATGAACGTCAACAGCCTCCTTCTCCACCACGACAAGAGAACGACAACGTCAACAATGAAGAAGGCCTTGAAGAAGAACAAGATGAAGAAGATGTTCCACCCAGATCCAAGCAAAAGCTTTCACGAGTTCGAGCAAGAGTCGCCAAAGACCATCCCGTTGAGAAAATCTACAATGATATCCAAACTGGGAGAATCACTCGCTCTAAAACTCATTTGGCTAACTTTTGTGAACATTATTCATTCATCTCTAGCATTGAACCTATGAAGTTTGAAGAAGCATTGGAAGATCCAGATTGGATAAACTCCATGCATGAAGAGCTACACAACTTTGAGATAAATCAAGTTTGGACATTGGTTGAGAAGCCCGACAACAACCACAACATCATTGGTACCAAATGGGTGTTTCGCAACAAGCAAGATGAAGATGGACAAGTAGTTCGCAACAAAGCACGTCTCATCGCCCAAGGCTACACTCAAGTCGAAGGTATGGACTATGGTGAGACATATGCCCCCGTTGCTAGACTTGAGTCCATTCGCATGTTACTTGCCTATGCTAATCACCATGACATCACCTTGTACCAAATGGACATTAAAAGTGCTTTTATAAATGGTGAAATAGAGGAGGAAGTTTATGTTAAGCAACCTCCCGGCTTTGTCAATCCTAAGAAACGTAATCATGTTTACAAACTTCACAAAGCTCTTTATGGTCTTAAACAAGCTCCTAGAGCGTGGTATAAATGCTTGACCAAGTTCCTTATTGAAAAAGGCTTTGAAATTGGAAAAATCGATTCTACTCTTTTTACTAAAAGGGTTAATGGAGAACTATTTGTGTGCCAAATATATGTTGATGATATTATATTTGGTTCGCTAACCCTCACTTTAGTGAAAAGTTTGGAAAGCTAATGTGGGAGAAGTTTGAGATGTCTATGATGAGTGAACTCAAATTCTTTCTCGGTTTGCAAATCAAGCAGACTAAGGAAGGTACCTTTGTCTCTCAAACAAAGTACACCAAGGACTTATTCAAGAAGTTCAATATGCAAGAATGCAAAGGTATGACTACACCCATGCCTACTAGTGGACATCTTGATTTGACCAAAGATGGTGAACCGGTTGATCAAAAGGTTTACAACTCCATGATTGGTTCATTGTTATATCTATGTGCCTCTCGTCTCGATATTATGCCAAGTGTGTGCATGTGTGCATGATATCAAGCGGCCCCTAAAGAATGTCATCTTAAGGCTGTGAAAAGGATAGTGAGATACTTAATACACACACAAATTTTGGCATTTGGTATCCTAAGAGGTCTTCTTTCGATCTTGCTGGTTACTCCAATTCGGACTATGCCAGAGAAAAGGTTGATAGAAAGTCCACTTCGGGTACTTGTCAATTTCTGGTAGATCTCTTGTGTCTTGGTCCTCCAAGAAACATAACTCGGTATCCTTATCCACCACCGAAGCGGAATACATTGCCGCTAGTTCATGTTGTGCTCAATTACTTTGGATGACCCAAACCCTTAAAGATTATGGGATATATGTGAAACATGTTCTATTGCTTTGTGACAATGAAAGTGCTATCAAGATTGCTCACAATCCCGTGCAACACTCTCGAACTAAGCATATTGAAGTTCGTCATCATTTCATTCGAGATCACGTTGCCAAAGGGGACATTAATCTTAAGCATGTTCGCACTGATAAGCAATTAGCAGATATATTCACCAAACCGCTTGATGAGAAAGTCTTTTGCCGTTTGAGAGGTGAATTGAACATCATTGATGCTTCAAACTTGGAGTAGGAACTCCTTTTGGATACATGCAAGGCATGAGCCTTTGACTAATCCTTGATATTTCTTTCATGTTGCTATTCATATGTCTTGGATATATTTGCACCCTTGCATGTCATCTAACCCTTGTAGGTACTTGGATGAATCTAAATCTATGAGACTGCAACCCACTTGCATCTTGAGCAAATCTCTACATCACCAAGTCTCTACACAATGGTGGTTGAAGACAAGGAAGCACAAAACCCTTCAAACATATCCTTTGACAAATTCTATATTGAGTTTCATGATTGTCATTTTGGATACACAAGTGCTCTTCCTTGCAAGACTAACCCATGTAGGAAGATGAACTCAAATTCTAAGTGGAGCTCCCAACTATTGATGAGCTACATCAACCTTGAGCAACCCACACAAGTTCAACTACATGATCACGATCAACACCACCACCCAAGTTATGTTATTCCATCGTAGAGAAGCTTTACTCCAAGTCATGAGTCAAAGCAACTCAACAAGATGTGAATACATCAAAATGCTTAAATGAAAAATGGTAACCCCATTTTGAGAATAAACGATGAGTATGACCTATGATCAAGTGATCTCACTTGACTCCTAAGTCAATGTACTCTAACATAGGTGACATTGTGGCCGACCAATTCTAGATGAAGTTCTCTTGTGTTCCTTTTTGTGCTCTTGCATTTGTCTCACGCATATTTGTTTCCCCTTTCAAAAAAAACTTCATCTAGATTTCTTTTCTGTTTCTTTTTGTTCTGCATTCCCTGCATCAAATTCCTTGCAAATCTTTCAGTTAATTCCTTGCAAATCCTTGTGAGATCTTACTTGTCTAGTGAGCTGAGGTGACAAATGTTTTCTCTGTGATGAACTCGGTCACATTGGTCTGTTGTTTTCGGTCCAACCGAATTCTTTCGGTACAACTAAAGTGCAAAACTCGGTGCCACCGATTTCACTGCAGGAAAGACAACTTGCCACTTGTTCCTGCATTCTTTTTGATCCAGCTCCACTCAATGATTCTTGTCCTCTGCCAGCATCACATTCGACTTGCTGCTTTGCTGTGTGACTCAAGGACCAAACCCATTTGTAACAAAAATCCAGAAGAACCCTTCTTGGAAATTGATGTCAAAGGGGGGAGAGAGATCACATCAAAGCTTAATCATTTCTATAGGGGGAGAGAATACTCAGAGAGAGAGACCCCGGATGCTTGGTGTTCAAGAGGAGAGAAGTCACATGTCTTTAAGAGGGGAAAGACATGTTCATATTTGATTGTTTGCATTAGCTTTGTTTATGTTCTTTGCTCTGATTTTCTGTTCCCTATCTTCGCCCAGGATCCCATGCTAGATTCAGGGGGAGCAAGACATCTAAGGGAAGGAAATCCTTGAATTCATTGCACATCTTTACCTTTGGGGACATGTCTATATCCAATGGGGTACTCTGTACTCACTCTCTACATGTCATTCTAGTCTTGGTACTCTTGTGGTTTCTTTTGTTTGCTCTGGCTAGTAGGTGTATATGTGTTATCTAACCTTGTTTACGCAGGTTCATTCCTTCCTAAGACAACTCAAGACCACAAGGTAAGTATATGCATCACAGTCATGTGTATGAGGATTTCTTGCTGATGTACATACTGTTTGCAAGAAGGACTCATGAGCATGAAGGTACATTTCCTATATTCACATCATTTGCTCTGATGCATATAGCCAAGATACATGTAACACATTGCTTACTCTGTCATGCTTATGCATTCACATGCTCCTATATTCCATATTTACATGATTGCATACATGTAGGGGGAGCCTATGCATGTTACATGTCTTTCCAAAGCTTTACTTGTTATTCTCTATATCTTTCTCTAAAGCTTTGATGTATGTTGTCATCAATTACCAAAAAGGGGGGAGATTGAAAGCACACGTGCTCCCTGGGTGATTTTGGTAATTAATGTCAACATATCTCTTGTTGGACTAATACTCTTACCTAGTATGTTTCAGATAAGTTCAACAATGGAGTGGCATGGACTAGAGGATGTGGAACCCCTTCAAGATGCTAAGGACAAAGGATTGGCTCAAGCTCAAAGCACAAGATTCTACACTTTACTTTTAGTGATCCAAGATCACACTGAGTCCATAGGAAATCCAATACTATTAAGAGGGGATGAGGTGTTGCTTAATGGCTTGCTTGCTTAAAGTGCTTAGTGATATGCTCCAAAGCCCTCAACCACTTTCTCACATCCACATATGTCCCATACCAAAAGTCAAACTCGGCCTTACCGAATCTTTCTATCCGGCGCCACCGAGTTCTCTTGACATAGCCACTACCAGAAACCCTAATCAAGTCGTTCTCACCGATGGGATCTCGGTCTCACCGAGATGGGCTTGCAAATTCTCTGTTGCCTATTGCAATAATTTCGGTCCCACCGAGATATGCAATCGGTCCCACCGAGTTTGCCTGGCCAACTCTCTACTTTGCTTATTACCCAAATCGGTCCCACCAAGTTTGTGTAATCGGTCAAACCGAGTTGAGGCTTTACCCTAACCCTAGCACATCGGTCCTACCGAGTTGATCATATCGGTCCCATTAAAATGCCTAACGGTCAGACTATGAACTAAATCGGTCTGACCGAGTTTCACGATTCGGTCCCACTGAGTTTGGTAAGTTGTGTGTAATGGTTAGATTTTGTGTGGAGGCTATATATACCCCTCCACCCACTCTTCATTCGTGGAGAGAGCCATTAGAACATGCTTACACTTCCAACATACATTTTCTGAGAGAGAACCACCTAACCTGTGTTGAGGTCAAGATATTCCATTCCTACCACATAAATCTTGATCTCTAGCCTTCCCCAAGTTGCTTTCCACTCAAGTCTTCTTTCCACCAAATCCAAATCCTGTGAGAGAGAGTTGACTGTTGGGGAGACTATCATTTGAAGCACAAGAGCAAGGATTTCATCATCAACACACCATTTGTTACTTCTTGGAGAGTGGTGTCTCCTAGGTTGGCTAGGTGTCACTTGGGAGCCTCCATCAAGATGGTGGAGTTGAACCAAGGAGTTTGTAAGGGCAAGGAGATCGCCTACTTCATGAAGATCTACCCTTGTGAGGCAAGTCCTTCGTGGGCGACGACCATGGTGGGATAGACAAGGTTGCTTCTTCGTGGACCCTTCGTGGGTCGAGCCCTCCGTGGACTCGCGCAACCTTACCCTTTGTGGGTTGAAGTCTCCATCAACGTGGATGTACGATAGCACCACCTATCGGAACCACGGATAAAAAATCTCCGTGTCTCCAAATTGCGTTTGCACACTCCAATCCCATCCCTTTACATTCTTGCAATTTGCATGCTTTACTTTCCGCTGCTCATATACTCTTGTCATGCTTGCTTGATATGTATTGTGAATGTTAAAACTTGTGCCAAACTCCACTTCAACTTAAAGAAATTAAAACTGCAACTTTTCTTACTTAGAGTCTATTCAACCCCCTCTAGACACCTCTTCCCGATTTCAATAATATAATACAATATAATATAATATAACATATCCTATAAGAAAATTGTTGAGTTAGTATACAAACACCGGATAATTAATCTACTAGAGCTCAAAAGTATCAATTTCCTATTCTTTAAAAAGTTAGATTTTACTATGACATGTTATGATTTACATTCGTTAGTCAATACTCAGCATGCCGATCGAATATGAATTTCCAGCTCATACAAGTCATTGCCTAAGCCTTGGCTTGATGTATGTCCATATTTCTAGGTATGAATAGCTCGATTTAATGTGCACTAGCTAAGCTGTATGTTGCGGTCTTTGTCTCACAGTTGACCATGCCTCCACTTTTGGGTGTGATGGCTGTTTCATGCTTCAAAGTGAGGAACCATGGAAATGAGATCACGATTTCCTCTTTTTGTAATTGAAATCATGTCTTCTTTTGTTGTGTGTGGATATTTTTTACATGAGTTTTCTTTGCCACAGTGATACATGATTCAAGAACAGGGTCTAGGCACGTAATGTTGTACCGCTAGCTGGAGCGATATGAATGGTACTTCTATGCGCCACTTCAACTTCCAACACAAATATTTTCAGTTTTTTACATCTAACTTCGCCTCCCCCTTTCTATGGAACTTCTTGAGAAAGAATGGAACATGCCAAACATATATGTGTTTAGAAGACCCAAAGGCTGGTCATTGAATATTCTTCGGTCTGTATGATATCATGTGTGTTATATGATTCATTCTTAAATGTATAATATGTGAAGTAGTTTTGTCTGATTTGACACTAAAAAAATCACATGTGTGCGTGTGTGTGAGTGATTGAGGAGTCTCCTAATTTGGGTTGCATCGAGACTACCACAGAATATCCTCACAAAAAGTTGTGGCATATTCTAAAATCAGCATATAGATGCGGTATATGTTTACTATACCACACAATATCGACCAATATATAAAATATCACCATATAGATGCGGTATCTTGGTTTTCTCAAAAGCCAAGTTTCATAAACTTTGATCAGTTTATAAAATAGCAATTTTCTGTCATTTGAGAATATATTTCGTGATCTAATGGTAATGATTTGGCAATGTAGATGTTGAATTTTTTTCTGTAGTCTTGCACAAAGTTTACATAGTTGCCTTTCAATAATCTTGGAACAAATGGAGTATTTGTTTTTCTTGTGGTTGGACATTTATTGAACAAAAAACACAGTTTACAAAATTCGTGTGCTTCCAAGTCTTCTATCTTGCACTCCCATCAAAATTCTAATGTTTTAAGATCATGCATACCAGTGAGGCATGTAATATGTATGTGTTCATATAATATCCAATTTAGCAGTGGCTATAGAGTCACACTATTGATTTCTAAATTCTAGTCACACAATATGAATATCTAAAATTCATTTTTTACAAAAAGTTAGAACAATAAAGGCAGGCCCTCGCATTTGCCAGATGGCACTGTGCTAGTTGAGTGAAAGGTAAGTTTGCAGATTTCTACTGGAAACAAGTGATCTTGAACTAATTCATTTCCTCACTTTAGGGGAAGAATACATCGTCGCACCGTCGGGAGAGAGTTCCAAAGAAAATCTAGAGAGAGTTCCAAGTACGTGGGACGCAAACTTATAAGACAATTCAATACATGTAGAAACGACTTATCACGCCTAGAATAGTTGAAATCAACATGTCCTAGGCTTCAACTAGCTTGCCACACCACGTAGACAAATCAACGTGGCCATCGGTAGAACCATTCATAGAGAGTTCACCTATATATACACACCAACGTTGCGTTGCCACACGAATGGAACAGCTTAGGACATTCCTAATCGACCACACAATAGCGTCTCCTCCTCCATCGTCCATCGGGATCCGGATGCCTCCAAGTCCACAAACCAACGGCCAGCCGACGGCCGGGACAGTCCCGGCCATGCCTAATGATGCCGGTGATGTGACCATAGCACCTGCAGCAGCTGCCGGACCAGCATCAAAGGCAACGGACAAGGTCATGTCGAGCGCCGCAAACCTTGCGCAGCTCCTGCCGACGGGCACAATGCTCGCGTACCAGGCTCTATCCCCGCCCTTTACCAACCACGACAAGTGCAAGGCCTCCAACCAGTGGCTCACCGCCGCGCTGGTCATCATCCTCGTCGCCCTGTGCATCCTCTTCTCCTTCACCGACAGCGTCCTCGGCCGCGACCAGAAGCTCTACTATGGCGTCGCCACACCATGCGGCTTCAACGTGTTCAATTTCTCTGACAAAGAGGAGAAGCTGAAGTGGACTCCAGCTGAGTTCCGGAGGCTCCGCATCCAGCCGCTGGACTTTTTGCACGCCATCTGCACAGCGCTGGTCTTTCTCACCGTGGCGTTCAGCGACATGGGGCTACAAAACTGCTTCTTCCCAAATGCCGGCAGGAACACCGCGGAGCTGCTGAAGAACCCGCCGTTGGGCATCGCATTTCTGTCGAGTTTTGTGTTCATGGTCTTCCTCACAAAGAGGAAGGGCATCGGCTACACTAACACCACTCCTCATGAGAAGCTAACTTGATGTTTAGATGATCATATCACCTTTTTTGGACAATTAGATTACAACGTAATGATGGTATATATAGTTAACTTGTGATTACTTTATTTTTGAGAAATACTTGTGTACTGTTTAGTTTGTTCATGGCATGGAACCATTCGTGTATGTACATATATCCTTGGATGTAAAGTTACAGAGGAAAAATATACACCTTACTTCGTAAAAGGAATAACCCATGAACCTCGCCCAAAGTCTATGTAAACTCCTATGTGGAATAACAAAATGCGTACATTACATAAATTCCTTGGTGGTTAGGCTAGGTATACGGTGGGTATACTCAAAAAGGAGAAGCTTCGTCTTTCATCTATCATTGATGAAATAAAAGCTTTGGGAGAGGTTAGGCCTCTATCTGAGCATGAAATCAAGATAAAAAAATCATTCGAATGCACAGATAGATAACATGTTGCGTGAAGAGGAACTCAAATGATACCAACATTCTAATTCTCAATTTATCCTGAAAGGTGATTCGAATACTAGATATTTTCATGGAGTCGCCTCATGGTGAAAGTCAAGGCAGAGCATTACTTCCATGAAGAAGATTTATGGGTTGAGTTTCAAGAAATGTTTCAGTTATTCAATCAAGACGCACTCGAAAAATCTCTCGTCAGTTGCTATTAATTGATTTCTTTCTGTAATTTAAGTCTCTAGTTGTCCTTGTTCATTGCCTATAATTATCCTCACTATATTCTTTTCTGTGGTATTAGACAGAATGAAGATTTATGAAATGAAAAGAGATAGAGTCTATGGCATTGAGTTCATTGACCCAAATACCATTAATGAAGGTGTCTGGGAAATTAGCAAAAAAGACACAGAGAGAAGCTTGCTAGAGTTTTTGAAGCAACTAAATACCCAACCAGAAATACTACTTCCTGACAGGTAATTTCAATCATTATCGCACTATGTGAGCCTCTTTAGTTCATTTCCTGATATCAACTAATTAATAACTCCTTTATTCATTTTCTTTGCTAGGCAGAGCTTGGCAAAAGTTCATCAAAGAGGTTGTCGGACCATGCAAACCAGAGCTGCAATGGATGCGACCCAAGGTAATTAAGTAGTACTAGCTACGCCTGCGCATCTCTTTAATTTTAGTTCCAATACCATTACCATGCTTGATTAATTGTTATCTCATTGAATTCTATTCTCGTAAAGTGCATGAGGCAGGTGTCAGGGACTAATTTATGTGCATACCATTTTTGCGAGAACATTTGCTTTATTACAGAAAGGAGGAAAGGTGCACCAGATGTTTTGGTACGTAAACTCAATTCACAATTCTTTTTTACCATGATCTAATATATATATACACAACTAATATATTCAAATTGATCTCCATATTTAAAGATGACGGAGATGCGGGATAAGCTCCTACCAACAGATCGCATACGAGCACTTCAAGAGGAAATGGCGCGATTTTTGCTTGATCAGG